>JAKIJQ010000036.1:0-1200000 GCA_023373905.1 Rhizoglyphus robini | reverse complement strand
CACATGTTCTCCACCATAATCATTCCTGGATAGTTCTGCACTTGACCTTCAAGATTCAATTCATTGTAGAGCATTTGAGTGTAGAGTTTTTCCATTCGGTCCCAGTCAGTGACAAAGCCTCTCTTCATAGGAGAAAGACTCTTCGTGGCATAAGTACGAGGTTGGTAAGGCGATGAAGATTCGGTATATTGTTCTTCCACAAACGATGTAATCACCATGCGTGGATTATCGTCATGAGAGAAACCAACTTTGCTGTAGCACGAACCAGGATCGAGTACAATTTTGCTGGAAAAATCTGTGAAGGACATTTTCGAAGAGGCGAATAAAGTTGAATGAAGGAGAAAGTCACTAAATAGTATACACAACCAACAACACACAAAGCATAAAGCAAAATGACAAAGTGATGCGAGACAACCTCAAACTTATACACCAAACAGATTGAGCATAAAGTGACTAATTAGTTATAACACTCTGAGTGAGAGTTGACACAAAAGTTGAACTTGAAATTTGATGAATAAGACTTGACTTTCGCTGGCCTAGTGTGGACAAATAAAGAGGTTATAAAGTGAACAGTTAGTCATAAACAATCGATAAAACCAAACAAAACTAACCAGAATGAAGATGTTCAACACGAGATTTATTACTTATTAAATATTAAATATCAAACGTCATACACAAAATTGGTAATACTAATGGTCGAGTTGGGACTGTTCCACCACAAACTGCTCAAAGCAATTGCTCTCGCCCGTCGCTTGTTGAAACTTGACGAGTGCATTCTTGCACGCAGCCATCTGTGCGATTCGTTTCGATTGTCCAGTGCCACTAAAGACGCCCTCCAGATCGTGGAACTCGGTCCGATTGGTCTTGATCACCACCTGACAGGTGTAGTACTTTCGTGGATAGTTCGAGGTGACATTCGCGAACTTGCCAAAGCTGTACGATGGCTTAGTGTCCAGCACATTGAGACACAATTCCTCGAGTAGTGATTTGGCCTTGACCAGAGCGATTGCTTCATAACGAAGCGATAGGGCACGAAGTTGTTGCTGTTCTTTGGATAGTTCTTCCACTTTGGTGGTCGATTGTTCGCTGCTGGTGCTTGATTGGTCCGTTTGTGATGATGAGCCATCGAGTGATTCGACAATTTCAGCATCGAGTAGAGGCACGAGAATGGTTCCGGTGACTGTTTTCGGATGGTCAAACACGATATGATTGAGTTCATCAAGAGAAAGATTATTACAATTCTCTTGTTTAGACATGATTGCTCGAAACTTGAGGCAAAACATTCAAAAAAAAGTGATCACTCAAGTGACAAACAGACAGCAACAGGCGGTTGCCAGAGAGACACGAGGGGAAAACAGCTGATTTATTGAATACGATGTATGTGAAGTGTGCTCACTGATGGCATGCGTAAATCATTTGAATGTAAATGACAAAAATATATCAACTAAATGTCAAAGTTGAACTGTAATCAATGAGTCAACATTGATAATAACCAGATAATGAATGGGATTGACGATTACTATTGACTTAACTCATTTTTCGTACATTGTACAAATATACAAACACTAATCCGAAACAGTCAAATTAAAACTTCAATTATTTGTCTTCGTTTTACTGAAACGTCCTTTATAGTTTTTCTCCTTCTTACTGGCATTTTCTTTGGTCAACTCTTTAATCACATTCGCGGGCGTGACTTTAGACAAATTACCAATTGTCTGTTTCCATTTTTCTAAAAGTGTCAAACCTGAAACCCGAGCCCGCATTGTTGTCCCTCACAAATGGGTCCTCAATTGTGATCTTTAATTTTGCAAAGAAAAAGCTCACATCTGAAATGTTGTTTCGATTTTGGTTGTACATTTGCTGTTTTAGCACTTTCTTCCCTGTACAAATGGATAAGGCGTGCTCTTTAGTATCAAATTTACGATAAAATCTAGAAATAAATTCATTCACATTAATGTTCAAAATAATTAAAAATATCAGATTATGATTTTACCTGAAAAACTCAACAAGCAATTCCGATATTCAGAATATTTTGACTTTTCACAATCAAATCAATTTGATCGTAGCCTCAATTGTTCCCTTTTGGTTATCAAAATAATTTGATAGCAACCGATCAGTACGAAGACTGTAGACAGAATGTCAGAAAGAGGAAAATGCTTTCAACGTGTTATGGGGTAAGGCAGGTAAGGGTAGAGGCAAAGGTCAGAGGCCACTCGTTGATTACAGGTGGACTAGCAGAAGGTATTGATGTGTGTGGTTGGTTTCAACTGTAAGACTGTTCACAAAGTCACAACAACAAAACTGAAGGTATTAGTGGCAAAAGTGGTCGACACTTGCATACATTACATACATGCATTTACGATAAAATTAGTTTTTGGTGTATTTGCAGTTGGTGGAGTAATCGTCATTATCAACCACAATTGATATACAAAGATATTTCATCAAATTCAAATAATTTGTCTAATTTGCCTAATTCATCGAATTCGAGTTTTGCAAGTCCGCAAATGTCAACATTTTTCTGTCTTATTCTGTGTAATTTTCATTATATAAGTTCAACCATTTTTCCCTGCCAAACGGGACTTGCTACAAATTAATCCAACTTCCCTCTCCTCTTCATTATTTCGTGCTCTCTCTCCAATGTCCCAAGCCCAAGCAGCCGTTCGTGGCGAGTGTGTCATCTGCGTTGAACCACTTGGTTCCTCTAGTCCAGGTCGATTTGGACTATCGCCCAACTGTGGTCACGTGTTCTGTGGCCTCTGTCTCGCTCGTTGGCATCGTCGCGTGAAGAACTGTCCCGTCTGTCGAGCAGACTGTCCTGGCATTGTCACCTGGCATCGAGTGGACCTCACTCCAAGGGAACTGGTGCAGCTGTACACCATTCAAAATCCTGGTCTATTCACTCAGGGCGAGCTTGACCAATTGCAGATGGCTGAGGATGGTGACCGAGGTGTGCAGAGTGTCCAAGGTGGCCATGGTGGTCCAGTGCAGATACCAGTCCAGCCAATTCCACGTCCACCACCGGTTGTGCAAGTCAATGTTCTACCCGCCAACTACGGCATCCTGACCATCAACACGACTGGTGAGGTCAAAGTTGGCTCGAACCTTGGCAACCTCACTATTCATGCGAGCAACGTCTCTGTGGGAACCAACCACGGCAATGTCTCGCGTCGATAATGCCTGAAACAACTCTTTTAAGCTCAATAAAACTTAACTTTGCCTTACTTACTTTACTGGACATGTTTCATTTGTCTCATTTGTCTCATTTCATAATCTCATTGAGAATTTCGTATAATTCGTCTGTCCCTATCAGCAGTGATTCACATCACACCAAACGATAGTGCACACCCCCACACTGAGCAGGCGCACACCAGCTCTAGCTGACCACAATAACAACCACTAGTTGTGTGTTGACTCACTAAAGTGCAGTGACACAGCGAGTCAGTCCGTCCATCCATTCATTTCTACTTCTCCCTCACACAGTCACTCACTTGCTTTGTGTCTCCGTGTGTTTTCTATTTCTTTTTCGACTTGCCCGAGGTCGCGTGTCGATTATCAATTTGCTCTCACGACTTCCCAAATCGGTCCCAAATTATCCTCTGTAGACACCCTCCGCTGTCTTCATGATGAATCCACGCCGAGCGTGGCCACCGCCTGAGCGGTCTTTCCACCGACCGGCGCCGAACACTTTTCCAAACACGGTCAGGCCGGTGCACCCACCTGCAGCACCAGACGGCCACCGAGCACCGAATGGGGCACCTTCTGCCCGCGGTGGATCACGCAACTCGGTGCCACCATTTCCCAACTCGACCATCTTCAAGGAGTACCCGCTCTATTCGTCGAGAGAATCAACTCGAACCAGCCAGCCCACCTACGACATGAACAACAATCGCATTTCTAATTCGAACCAGTACTCGAAATTGCCTGTAGCCACCACTGGCACTACTCGTCAGGTGTATCCAGAGCCGGGCCCGAGTAGGGGAAGTCACCATTGTGGACCAAACACTCGGTCATATGCCAGTCAGAATAGACCGAACAATGTTCCCCTTCACCGAAATCAAAATCGAAATTCGTACGACAACTCTCGGCCATCTCTTGACAACAACCGATTCGGTAAATATATATCACTAATATTTGTTTACATATATATTTCTCTATTAAAACCATATTATTTTTCCTATAGGTTTTCGAAACCAGGCTCCATCATCATCAGGACCTTGCCAACAGCAAAGTGGCCGTAATCAAAATTATGGACCAAGCGGACCTCGACCTTCAAATGCGACGAATCAGTCTGGTCTGCCCGCCACTGGTTCCAACAGCAACAACCGAAACAACGTGTGTCAATTTGGTGGTGGTGCTCGCAATAGTGCAAAGTCAAACTGTGAACCATCAGTCCCTTCCAAAGTGGTCGGTCCACCACAGATTTTACAACGGCCAAAGCTCCACCGAGCTCACCTTGCAGCGAAGGTTCGTGTTTCCTTATTCCTTAACCGAGATAATTTGAATCGAACCTTTGCCCAGGGTAATTACGCTCCATCTAGCTCAGACCTTCCTGTACCGCCCTTTTTGGGTGCGTCGAGAGTAATCAAAATCAAGGCATTAAAATTGCCTAGCCCCAAGTATCTCTGTCCGAAGCAGCTGCAAGAGCTGAAGGATAACACGGTGGATACTGTGCTTCGAATGTTTCGTAAGCGTCTACTCTGTTCGACTGCCCGATCCACGTCGATACTCCGTCGGCTCACTCCAGACGAGCTCAATCATCTGTACACGATCATTCTGATCTACTTCAACCATCTGCAGACTCGTCTCCAGGCCAAACAAGTGTCCTATCTCGATTTGATCGACTTCAAAGTCTACATGCACGACGACTTCTGCTCGTATGGCAGCAGATTTATTGAATTTCTCGAACGGTCTGGCCTCTTCAAGTCGCGAGAAGTGAATCTGTATGCTTCGCTCTACAAGAGCTACACCCAACTGCATCCACCACAAGTGTTGACACTTCGGTCGATTGCGCTCGAGATGCGAGCCGAGTTGGGCGAACAGTTGACTCAAATGGCCAGCGATAAGAAGCACGATCAATCCCGGGTGGAGGAACTCACACAGGACCTTGGTTCTGGTTCCGACAGTGACCAGTCTAGTGAGGACGGAGATGATGAAGACGAGACAGAGTACGTGCCTGAGTTCAAGAAGATCAAGAAACGGTCCGATTCGGTCGATGTTAAGATCAATTATCAAATGATCACCCACAAGATGGTCGATTCTAGGTTTGTGTGAATGTCTCTTTGATTGTCTATTGCTAATGATATTACTTTGTATTGTTTTGCAGACATCTGTACGCCTCGGTTTCTGTTTTGGAAGATTCGGACAAGCAGATCGAACACTTTCTTCGAGTGATTCATCTCTCGGACAAGCAGAAACGACAACTCAATCGATTCATTCAATTACTGAACAAGGTCCTGCAGAGCACCAAACTCGCCTGCCTCAAGCCAAGGATCCTCCAGTTTGGCTCACTTGTCAGTGGTCTAGGAACCTATGACTCTGATCTCGATTTGGTCATTCAATTTGAGACCATTCCCGACGATGTAGTGGTCGACTATAGCACGGCCATGTTGACACTCGAAGTAGTGGTCCAGATTATGCAGATCAAATTGGACCTCAAGAATAACGAGAGGCTGATTGTGCCCAGTAGGCGATGTCCCATTGTGAGAATGGACTTTTTCTGGTGCTTTCCACAGATCAAGGAACAGGTGAGAGGGCATTAAGCATGTTTGTTTACCTATTTGATTTGTATATTTCATTATATAGGTTTACGGCATGAGCAAAACACTCGAGTTCACCAAATGCGACATTAGCATCAACCGTTTCTATGGTGTGTACAACAGTGGACTGCTGCACTTTCTGGTCCAACTGGAGCCTCGCTTCCACTCGGTTGTCCTCCTGCTCAAGTACTGGGCCAAACGACACAATCTCATTGACGTTGGCTACTTCTCGAGCTATGGCTTCACCCTGATGGTGCTCTTCTATCTGCAGACCACTGAACCACCTGTTTTGCCCTCTGTTGAGCGACTGCAGTCGTTGGCCAAGCAGCAGCAGTCCAACAAGCCCGAACTGCGAATTGAGGAATATTGTTTCAATATTTGCGACAATGTCGAGTTGGTTGGCAAAAGCCTAAACAACCAAACTGTGCAAGAGTTGATTGTAGGATTCTTTCGGTGAGTGTGCACTGCTTTTGTGTTTGATTATCATTCAAATGGTTAACTTCTTTTCAGATTCTACTATAACTTCAACTTCAACAAGCACTGCATCTCACCTCGACTGGGCAAGCTCACACTGAAGGAGTCCCTGTACCAGCAGAAGGCATCATCACTGCCCAAACGTGTGGATCGCAGATTCAAAGCATCATACATCTGCATTGAGGATCCATTTGTGCTGGACCACAATGTTGGTTCGTGCTTTCGCGAAGCGAACAAGTGGCAATGGCTCGATCTGCTCGAGGAGACACTGTCCGACTTGAACATCAACACCAACAACTGTGTCGAGGTGTTGACCGACCCGGAAAATTTCAACGATGGCATCATTTGCGAATGATTTAGTTAATAATATTTCATTTATTAGTGCAGTTACACACTAGTGGCAAGGGACTACACACACATTTACATATACATTTACATATACATTTATTATTAGTTTACACATTTATTTTGTTATACATTCGTACACATATATTTTGTTATGCATTCTTTAACTATATATTCAATGTTGCCGCATATATTCTCACATACATTAGTCAATCGTAATTACATATACACAGTATGCATTCATATTTCATTTAATGATGTAGTAATAATAATAATAATAATATAATTCTGTTAATTTATTTACTGTCTTGTGTGAATTTGGTTGGTTTTTGAACGGACTTTTCCGCTTTTGATCATTGGTAAATTTTGATTTATATGTGAGAAGTCGTTACTTTCTGTTTGTTTTGCTTAACTTGAACGTCACTTTTCGTCTACTTTTGAACTGACGACAACTTTTCTACGCATAATCTTTTTACGATGCTTCTGCACTTGGTGTCTCTCTTTCTGTTTGTTCTGGCACTTGGAACAAAGACAAGTTTAAGCAATGTTGTCATGACTGTGCTCAGTTTTGTGAATTAGCTAAAGTCTTTTTCAAGGACATTGTTGAGAACTATGAAAATGTTTATCGAAATGGCAATTTTGAAACTATGGCTCTAGTGGCTCTCAGTTATGTGCTTGTTCTAGGTATTCAAACATTCAGGTACATTGTAATATTAACATTTATCTATATGTTAGGCTCATTCAGGCAGTCGAGAACAAATGCGCACTACTTCGTCGAATTCGTTTGCAAAATATGTTTTGCTTCCTGGTTGTGCTTTATTGATGTCATGGGCAAATTTGAATATAACAAATATGAGCATTGTCAACTCTGGCCCATTACTTTGTCTCGGAACACAACAACCACTCTCAATCCGTTTGCAAACTCAACTACATTTGAACCCGAGTGGACTAATGGTCAGATGGCATTGATGGTTCTTGCAATTATGGCCGCACTCACAATTGATCTGACCGCAATCTATTACAACAAGACTCACTTCTTTGACAGTAACGAAGTATCTGAAAATGGTGACAAGTTTTGTCTCACAATTGCCTGTCATAATCTATTCTTCTGTTCGGGTGTACAAAGCTTTCAAAAAACAACACCAACCATCACGAACTTACAAAGTGCTCCATCTCAAGTCACGTCAAACAAGGCGGAACTTTGCTTTCATATTATAAAGATTGGCAAGCTCAGAAGCGGTATCTACAAATTCCATGCACTAGTTTTCATTTACGGTCAAATCACATTTTGTTTTTTCGTTTTCAATATTAAAATATTGTAAGCTTGTAATTTGCTAATTGGTTGATTTCGAACTCAAATCACATTTCGCATTTTTGTATGTCATTTAGTGGGCAATGTTCGTGTTGATTTATTTTGTGTATGAGAGGTTATTACTTTTCTGTTTGTTTTGCTCAACTCGAACGTCACTTTTCGTCTACTGTTTTAGCTGAGACAACTTTCTACTCACAATCTTTGTACGATGCGTTTGCATTTGGTACCTCTCTTTGTGTTTGTTCTGACACTTGGACCGAAGGCAAGTCTTCAAGTGACTAAACAAGAGATCCGAGATGCGTTCGAACGTCACTTCATGAATGATGTGCCATTTGAGGATAATGTTCAAAAAGGTATTTAGCATTTGTGTTCGCTTCAAACTTCCTAACGACAATATTTATTACAGCTCGTGAACATGTGAAGACAACATTTTGTCAATTCAAGGAAGTAATCACCAACTCGGAGAAAGAAATCGATAATTTCTTAGAGATTTTCGTGGCCATTCTCAGGCGTGCCGACAACTCGGTTAAGCTCATCCCCGAGGAGGTCAAGTTGTACCTCGAAGCGGTCTTCGATACCGAGATACGAGATGACCTCCGTGTTGGTGACGATCACTACACCTTCAAAGACAAATTGTCCTATCTGAAAGATGTCATCGCTCGACCGTCCAAACGAATATCGTTTCCCAAAATGGTTGACATTCCATCTGAGTTGGCCATTCTATTTGACGGTGAAACAAAACGAAAATTTGTTGATATTGTCAAGGACATTGCTCAAAATTATCAAAGTGGACCTTATTTTGAGTCTTGGCGATACGGTGAGATGTGCTCATTTATGGGTCAGGCCTATCTACTGGCTCTCGGGGATGTGCTAATTAAAGGTATTCGCATTCAATGTATGTGCCTATCATGACAATGCTAACATTCTTCTTACTCCAAATTGTTAGAACCATTGCGCAAGTCGAAAACGTGCACTTGTTTGACTTTCTGTACAAAATATGTTTTACTTCCTGGTGGTACACTAGCCTTTGTTGCTTTCTTAGGCAAATTGGGTTACAACAAATATGAACATGGTCAATTTTGGCCATTCTGGCCCAATGTCACCACTTTACCTCTCAACTCAAGCACTCCGTTTGTAAACTCAACAACTACACTCGAACCAGATGTGCCCGTGTGGAGCAATACTCAGGTGGCAGAGATGGTGTTGGCAATTATGATCGCGCTCACTATTGGCCTGGCCGCAATCTATTTTGGCAAGACTTACTTCGCAGACAGCAGTGACAGCGACAGTGATCTATCAGTTTTACCCCGCAACACCAGTCACAATCTATTCTCCTGTTCGGGTGTACAAAATGTGCAAAGAATCGCATCAACAAGCCCACAAGTGGCACCTCCACCTAAAGTCAAGTCAAACAAGACTGAACTGGCAAGCACAGAAGCGACCTCTCCAACTGTCATTCACTCCACACCAGTCGGATCGAATCGAAAGTCTAATCGAAAGTCTAAAAGTTGGAGACCGTCAAGCATTGGTGGCACCACTTCGCCTACCTCTCCTCCTGTTGGTAGTGTCAAATCAAGTCCAAAGACTAAAAGGACCAGTTCCAAGATTTAGGTCCATCGTCATCCCAAATTAGCCTAAACTACAAGATTAGCATCATTCCTCTATGCTTTGCACGACAATTTTAACATTAACCAACTTAACATTAGTTTCCATTTACAGTCAAATTACATTTTGTTGTTGTTGTTGTTTCATCATTAAAATCTGTGCTAAACGATAGACTCGATTTTGGACTTTTGTTCTTCTTATTCTTTTCCTACCAAAAAAGAAAGTTTTGCACCAACTTTTGAATCAGACAAACTTAAGAACCATCCTGTCCATATAGTACGTTACGCAAATAGGCAAATTTGAAATTACATTTTCCGAATACGCGTTTTACCATTTAAAGGACTTAAAGCTGTCAAATTGAATGCCTCGACGATATCGATCAAGTCACCATTGACTTTACTTTACAGCAATTTAGTGAATTAGACACAATGAATTTGTTAAATCAATTTTAATATGAAATAATCATGAAAACAAATATCGCTCACTTGTTCACACTATTTGGTATAACTAATATGATTTTCAACGATTGTGACTAAACAGTCCATAAAGCGAAATGATAGTATAAACTGACAAATAATGTTCAGGTAAATGAAGATAGATGCGATCAACCATGGCAATGTACGGTACTCGAACGTGTGACCACCAAAAGTCATCTGACTGAGCGAGGCCAATTTCTGTGATGCAAATACAAATAGAATTAGTATCGAGTAAAAATGGTTAGCGAGTGATTGTTGTTATACCAGTAATGCGAGCGCAAGGAAAAAGCATGCCCATTGTGCACTATAATAATCAGCTATGCCCATGATTTTGTGAATGAAAGTGGCCAACAGTAACACGAGCATAATCTTCCATTCAATACTTTGGCGGATGGTAAAGTCGATCTATAATTTGTTGAATTGAGACTATTGAAACAATTAGTACAAAGTGGCTTACCTTGGTACGATAGCTGATGAACGTGACCGCACAGCTGTAGAAGATGGTTTGACCGCTGGCCAAGTAGGTGACATAGCCATAATGGTTGGAACTGTGGCAAACAAAACGATTACTTCAATGGAGGATCAAACTGATTTGGTTTCACTTACTAATGCTTCTCAATGAGATTGGTCATCGACAGCAGTACAGTGAGAGTAGCGGTAACTGTGATGGCCAACAATCCACCCACACCAAAGTACACTCTGCGAACGAACCGAGTGCGTTCAGCCACGGTGTTGCACTGATGAACCGGTTAACAAACTTGAAATAGACCAGTGGACAAAAAGAAATCGACTAATTTTGGATTGACAACTCAACAAGAGAAACTTAAATAAGCGAAAATAATATTGTTCGGATTTCGAAGTACGTCATGAAAATTGAAAATTCGCTAAACTTGTTTGTTTGTTTTGAAAAAGAGAGTTACTACTTTATTCAATATAAAGTTTTAATCCACTATTATTTTCTCCATTTGCAGTTAAATTTGAGATACGATTGGACTAATAATTTGCAATGTTTTTCAAACTCTACAACCGAAATTCTATTGCCCTAAAAGAAGAAAAGATATTCACGGCTTTGTGACAACAACTAACAACATAAGTGCATTCAAGTTGTCAAAGTTACTGTAGTTTAAATTTCAATATTATTAATTTTAATTTTAATTACTAAATCTACTGTTGCTCATCATTTGTTTGAATAAGTGAATTAATTATCATAAATTTTACATAATATTTAATTTAAATTTGAATTTTTTCTATTAAATTTGGATGCGAAAAATTGTCAAAGTCAATTCAACACTAACAAAATTTCAAATTGATGTATTAAGACATTGATTATATAACACAAGTGAATTTTCACTTTCAGATTAAAGTGACATTTTATTTAAATTTCATGTAATAGAAGAATTTTAAGGCAATAAGTAGAATATTTCCAGTTCTATTAATAAGAAAATTTTGATTGCTCATTTTTACCTTTTTTATCCGAATTATAAACTGTCAATAACATTCAGACAACAGAATCATGAGCAAATAAAATATAAAATAAAACAAAATAGTAATTACATAAAAACATCGTCCGTTATTCCCGAAAGTGAAACCCACAGCACACACCGAATCTTCCATATAATTAATTAATCAAAATAAATTACCTCTCTAATAATCATTTTAATCTTAAACTTTTCACTTTTTGCAATCATCAAGGCTTTACCAGCTTAATTGCACTCTCTTTTATTGCTAGTTGTTTGTGTAAGGCGATTCACACAACACACATTCACCACTCACACACATTTAGTAATCAATTCGATTCATTTTGTGTTGCACTCTGTAACATTGCAAAAAGAAGGCAAATTCAAAACAAACCTTGAAACACTACTACGTAATCAGTGATGCTAGTGAACGCCGAAACGAGTTTCACCAATTGCGTGCGTGCGCACAAACACAGTTGACAATGCACCTTCAAACATATTTATTTTCAATGTTTTTCAATATGTTCTTCTAAATCCATTCACTGTCGTTTGTGCGACGCTTCTGTGCAGTCATGCCTAAACGAATAGCAATAATCGGAGCAGGGGCATCGGGCATTACATCAGCGAAACAATGCCTTGAACAGGGTCTCGATGTTGTCGTGTTTGAGAAGACAAATTACACAGCGGGACTGTGGCGTTACCAGTCAGAGGTGAGCAAAAATGGAATTGCCTCTGTCATGAAGTCGACTGTGATCAACACGAGCAAGGAGATGAGCTCGTTCTCGGACTTTCCGCCACCAAAAGAGTATCCCAATTTTATGCATCACACTAAAATGGTGAGTTGATTGAAAAGAGATAATATTTTAATTTTAAAAAATATAAAAAATATAAATTATGCAAGCATTTTTATCAAAAGAAATTAAAATTATATTTAATAGAAATTTAATTTAAAAAATATTTAAAACCATTTTAAACCATTCTATCAGCTGGATCAAGTGGTAACTTTTAGTATAAAATATTTTAGACAAAACATTATTTTAAATCATTTTACCATTTTAATGACGATCAAGTCGATGTAACTTAATTTTCAATTTTAAAATCAAATGTCTGTATAATTATAATTAAACATTACATAATTTTGTCACAGGCCTCCTATCTGGACATGTATGCGTCATCGTTCAACTTTAGGAATTACGTTCGATTTGGCCACGAAATAGTTTCAGTGGAAATGACCGACGACCACTCGAGCACTGGTCAGTGGAAAGTTCTCTATCGAGTCATTACGACAAGTGAAGCTGCAGACATCGCTGGTGTTGATAATGTTCAGGTGGAAACGTTTGACGGTGTAATGATCTGCAGTGGTCATCACAGCACACCGAATATTCCCTACTTGAAGGGACAGGAAATTTACCGTGGTGCAATCATGCACACGCACGAGCTCAAGTCCTCGGCCGGTTTCGAGGACAAGTCGATTGCGGTGATTGGAATTGGCAATTCGGGTGCGGATGCGGCGGTGGAGTTGGCCCCGGTGGCCACTCAGGTCTATTTGTCCACTCGACGGGGCGCATGGGTGCATCAGAGGCTGGGACCTGATGGTCGACCCTTTGATCAGTACTATCTGAGGCGAGCACTCAAATTGATACTCAATTTAATGCCTTTCTGGCTGGCTTGTACACTGTTAGAGTGGTATTTCAATTTCTTTCTCAATCACGAAACGTATCAATTGAAGCCGAAGCATCGATGTCTTGAACAGCATGGTCTTATCAATGATGGACTGCCGAGTAAAATTCTCTCGGGCACGATTCAGGTGAAGGGAAATTTGGACTATTTCACTGAAAATGGAGTCGTTTTTAGAGGTTAGTTATTAATCATGATTTTAAAAAACTAATTTACCAATTATATTAGGTGAAACGGAAACCACTCCAATTGACGTAATAGTCCTAGCAACAGGTTACAAAATCCACTACCCAGTCCTGAGCAGTTCCATCCTGCCAGTAGAGCACAACCAAGTGCACCTGTACAAGTATCAATTCATACCCAACTTGCCACACCCACAAACTCTCACTCTGATTGGACTGGCTCAAGTGCAGGGCTCACTCATTCCGGTGGTGGAAATGCAGGCTCGTTGGTTTGCACTGCTCAATTCAGACAAATCAAAGATCAAATTGCCCTCTCAAAAAGTGATGGAAAAAGAAATGTGGAGACATGAGAAACAATTGCGCAATCAATTCTACGAAAGTGATCGACACACAATCGAGGCCGATTACATTCTGCTGATGGATGACATTTCTCGCCAAATCGGTGCACATCCACCGATTTGGAAGTACTTCTTCACCGATCCGCGGCTGTACTTTGCACTCATGTTCGGTGCCTGTGCCACTTATCAGTACCGACTGGTCGGTCCTAATAGATGGAAAGGTGCACGCGAAACAATGCTCACAATACAGGATCGAATCACTGCAGGACTACAAACCAACCACAATCGCAAACCATCCAAATCGTTCCTGACCAATTACAGCTGTGTGCCTGTGATGTTTGTGTGCTCGGGACTGGCACTTTTCTGCACTTTCTGGGGAACGGTCGCATTTGTGATTACATTACAGACATTGGGTTGGATTTAATGTGCAATTTGAATTAATTGAAAAAATATAAAAGAAACAATGACATTTAAATTTCGGGTAACTATTTTAAAAAAATACTTTAATAATTTACAAAGTTGGGTTACAATTATAATTTGAAATATATTTAAAACAATTAAAATATTAAGATAAAATTTCTAAAACCTGTAACATTAAACTAAACAGGGGAAAACTATACATTTGGAAAAGCCATTTTGAAGAAAGATCTCTAATAGAAATCTACTAACATCTAAATTATTCTGAGCAATCTTTTAATTCCAGTTTTGTGTGTGTGTGTTAGTGTTCGACTGTGTTTGCAATAAGTGGTATTAAAAGATCGATTGCTCCTTTAGCCAACTTTTCCTCGCCATTCTCATCAATGACGTCAACGGGGGTAATCTCAAATTTTATTAAATAAAACGAAAACACTTTATGACGTAATAACCCCAGGCTTCAAAACTAGTTTACTTTATTAATATGTTTTTTCTAATTTATTTATTTATTGCTCATTTCAAAGATTACATGCACCAAAGCGATTCACTAATAGTAAGTGAGCAGAACAGTAGAGCGCACGAGTTCCTCATGAAGTAACTTTGTAATGGAATAGCACAATGACATTGACTAGATTTTAAAAAAATAACGTTGATAAAATGATGAAATCAAACGTTTTAGGTAATAGGAGATTTAAAAACAGTAATTTGGCCACTGTATTATAGAAACTAGTGTTTACCTTTATAATATGTCAATCAACCAGTGAATGATAAATAAGAAAAACATGGCTTTATCAAAAAGTTAGTTTGAAAATCATTTTATTTATTTATTGTAAACCTGTGCCGGTTCAAAAACACAGTATATTATGTATCTATCAGTTATAAGTCATCTACATCTACTCACAACATGAACAATTACAAGAAATTGAACAAAAACTATTCAAAATAGTCTTGCTCCGTCTTGACGCCAATAGTGCAACATACTTCATAGTAAAGCTGGTGAGATGGTTTACAATGACAAGCAGAACATTGAGAATAGTTTATCTGTATCTTCCTTCTACCTGATTTTCGATTACAAGTGAACTTGTTAATAGCTATCTTTATTATATCACGAATTGAAATACGGGCGAATGAGTAAATGTCAGAACACAAGTTTCACAATAAGTCAGTTTTAAAAACTGAAAATGATCATATACTGAAAATTGCTTTTTGTTTTTAAAAAAAATAAGAACCTGTTTGAACCAAAGTTCCATCTATCAATTATTTGCTTTGAATAAAGTAAATTTTCATTCAATTATTTTCAAATTTAATTTAAATTTATAATGAAAAATATTAAGAAACGATTACTTTTGACATAAAAATTTATTAATTAATTAATTGATGACCATTTTACCAATGAAGCAAACATGTAACTGTATTTACACTAATTTAAATAAAATAACATTAATAAATAATGAATTTCACAATAAAAGATAATTGAAATAAACAAAAAAGAACATTGATAAACAGATGAAAATTGGAAATTGGAAATTAAGATACAAACAGTAATTTGTATTCCTGTGTAAGAAATTAGGGTTTACCATTATTATTCCTCTGCGTCGACAAAAGTGAATAGTAAATATAAAAGAACATGACTTTATCAAGAAACTTAGTTAAAATACACACTTTATGCTTCTATAAAACATGAAAGCCTGTTCTGGCTTTGTCAAAAAAACATCATTGATTATTTAATTCAAAAATATTTTATTTTGCTTAATGAGACCACCGAATGTGACCTGTGCAGATGATTTACAACAAAGAGTTTAACAATTTGTATACCTTTGACAAAAGTCTTGTACTTAGTGATAATCACAATTAATATAAATTGATTAAATAATTTACTTTAAATAATTTAGCATCAACATTTAAAACTTTAAATATAAAACCAAATTAATGAACAGCTTGTGAATAATCGAGTGCAAACTTTCGTTCTTGGAGGAAGAAGAATTGTAGATAAGCATTTTATTATTAACATTCTTACAAAATAAAATTGTGCTCATTATATATTGCTGACAAATCAGAATCGTCAATCGTTGTCCCAGTTATCTTTCGTTTTGTGTGTTAGTGTTTTATTGTATTTGTTATAAGTGTTCAATTACTTCGCCGATGAGTTCACAATACTGTCACTCAGACTTCATTTATGTCAATTGGGTAATCTATTTTTTTTTAGAGAAAGTAAAATTATTTCATGGCGTCATCCTTTGACTTGAAAACTTGCTTATTATTTCATATTCTTAGTTTCTTGGTTCTCTCTGATAAAAAATTATTTTCATAGATTATATAACATGTACAACAACTAGTGAGTGAAAAAACAGAATAACAAGAGTGTGACATTTAAAAAGCTCATTTCATGAGAATTGCTTCTTATAAAAATTATAGATACCGGTTACTTTTGGAACCTTTACGGGATGACGTTAATATTCGTCAATAGTCAAATATTTTATTAAATAGAATATAACATTGAAATAATTCACTGAAAACTTTATTTTTATATGTTTTATAATTAAATCAAGAGAAATTATTAAATAAATTATTTTTTTGAAAAGAATTCTAGTCTCGGATGAAAAGTGTAATATCAAAACTTGGACACAGAATATAGTGAAAATTGACTTTGTACAAATCATCAGTGATTTGACCTTATGTAATGATGATCCAAACATGTTACATCATAAAAATTATTAAATGTACAAAAGATGATTAAAGTTTTTTTTATTAATTGGGCTCAAGTCTCTGGTGAATAAATTGCAAAGAGAAACACTTTGAAATCTGTTCAAAGATTGTGTGATAAGTAAGTTATCAGACAGATGAGTTCGCAAGCAGTGAGGTATAAAAAGCTTATTTATAAAAGGACAATTAATATTTAAAAAACGTTGTCAACTCTTGGCTAGAAACAAATTTCATTATTTAATATTTAATTGATTCGTACAAGTAGTTTGACTTTATAAACCTTTTGTGAAACTCTTTCATACACAAAAAGCCAATATATAACAAAAATTCACTTTATGTAAAATTATCGAAATTATCATTGAAACCACAGAATGTAAACGATACGAAATTGTCAATAAAAAAGCTAATGAACTGATTCGATTAGGAACTAATAAGATTAGACTGGTTGTACCAATTGTGGTATCATGTAGGTTTAATTATTTGTTATACCTTTTTCTACTCACTCATATTTACTATGAAGTCAATTGCTAAAACAATTCATTTTAAATAATTTAGCATCAACATTTAAAACCTTAGATATAAAAACAAATTAACAAGCACCTTGCCCATTGAGTACAGCTGTGGAAACTGTGCTCTTGCAAGAGGAAGAATTTCAGATGAGCATTCAAAATTAACCAAAAATAGTTCACCATTGTTTGATTTGATAAAGTATCAATAATCAACTATTTTATTATAAATAAGTGGCCTTTAAGATTATTGGCACAAAAGACTGTATAAAGTGTAAGAGATTGCAACACAAATACTTACTTAGAGTAGAGTATAACGCAGTGAATATAACAACAAAGATTGTTCATCATTATTCAGATCTTTGTTCTTGGCAAAGAAGAATTGATGTCTGAATTGTCATTGCGCATCTGTATAGGCTCGTAAACGAATGAGAATCGCAAAGGCAGAGTGGCAACCAAAATTAGAAAATTCAACCATTGGAAAAGACATAGTTCAAATAAAGTGAATAAAATTAGCAAATTATGAATTGGTGTAATAAAAATGGGTGTCGACGAACTTATGATTCTATAAAAGTATACTAGCATTCTATAGAAGCTTTTAAGGTTAAAGATAAACAGAAGAGATAAATTGAGCTAGAGTAATGCTTGAGCTAAGGAATTCACTGTTAAATAATTGAATTTAAAAACCAAGAAAAATAATTCACTAATGTTTAAACAATGTAGTAAATTGTTAGGAAAATTACCTTTAACAGTAACAAGGAAGGTGAGTGCAAATGAAATGCAAATTAAAAATATCTTCAATAATAAAATCTGAATTAACGATGAGATTATAACGGGTGTTGATGTACTAATTCTGTTAAGAGATTTTATGGTTAATGATCACCGATTATTATAGTATTATTCGACTAGAGCAAAAATTAGTACGAAATGTACCAAATGGTACAAAATGGTACTTGGGAATACTTTTATCTCAACTTGACATCAATGGCATTATCTATTAAAGGTGGAAAAATTACTTTATGAAAAAAAATAATTTACCTGTATAATAAAATCGATTATTTCAAATGATGAAATCTGTTAGAGAATGCCACAATGATTTAGACTCGATGAATAGTGAAAATTGACCATGTATAAAGTCAATGTTTGTTTTATTTCAGTGATGCCAGATTTTATTCAAAGATTCATAATATCAAAGATAACAAAGCTCGAATTATAAGAATAAATTATATACAATTCATTGCATTCAATAATATAATATGTTTACAATTTACGATTGGTGCCTAGTAAATATACGGAAATGGTTCATGAAAACAACACGAATAGTTTATATTCAGTTTAACCTTAACTAATCCCTTCTGTTCTATCCTATGAAAGTCCATTAAAATTAATTCATAGATCATATATCAAATGTAAATCAGAAAGTAAAGAATTAAACAGAACAACTAGATTTTGGATTATGAATTATTTAATGATTTGAAATATAATAATACAGTCAACTCTCTGTAATTTAAAATTTTTGGGAGTAAAATCTCAAAATATTTTCTAAGTTATAAATAACAAAGGGGTGAAATTCGGGTTAAAATGTAAATAATTTGATCAAAATTCAATAATTTACTTAACGATTTCACAATTTGAAGTCCAAATATCCTAATTAAGTGATTGTAGAAAAATAACTTAATTATTACGACTAAATCATAGAAAAAGTTTGGTCGCATTTCCAGAGAATATCGCTTTTTATTCTTACTCTGGGTCACATTACCTAACAAAATTTCCCAAATACAAAAACTTACCTTGGTCCCCCATTATACGTTTATTCTAAATAAGCTCCAAATATTGTTCTAAGTTATAAATTATAAAGGATTTTCTAAGTTACAAAGACATTTAGTACAGTTAAAAGGTACTAAATTGTACCAATTTTTAATCAAACCTCTTCCAAGTTATAAATTATGAAAGGTTTCTAAGTTAGCGAGTTATAAATTATAGAGAGTTGACTGTAATTACAATTTCACTACATTGTTTGACTAGATAAAGTGTCAATCGATAAATGTTGGATACAATAACGTGATTATGTAAAAATGTGTGTTTACAATACTTTGGCTTTGATTTTACACTAATAAAATTACTCATTATAAAAATGGACAAATGGCTCCATGAAGAAAGCCCAAACATTGACAATAATTTACCTATAATATACCGTATTTCAGGACGAAGATATCAATGAAGAATCAATAATTGTAAGTGTTCAATGAAATTTATATCATGTCATATGTAAATAAACGAATAAGTGATTATTAGTCAGAAAAACATAGGTTTATTAAAAAGTGAGTTTTGACAAGCTTATTTCATGAGAATGAATTCGTAAAAGAATAGTAACTTGTAATGTAAGGGCAGAAAATGACCTTAAAGTCTAAAGCCTAGAGAACGCGAATAGGGAAAATATTAACAATTAATTAATGTAACCTTGTGTAAAATCGCTGAAGCTCGAGAAGTAATTTCATAAAATTTTGATCACACAAAAATTATTTAACCCGCATTGAAACCAACGAATATGAATTATATCTAATTGTCCACATGTCATCAAGGTTAAAATTCCCGTTTCTCATTATTCGATGCTTTTCCTAGTCCTTACAATTTTACACCAGAATGGATTGCCATAATTCTTCTGTGGTTGTTGGTTAGTATGCTCACAATACAGAATCTTATCGCTTAGTAACTGCAAACTAATCTAAATCGAAAACATCTAAATATTTTAAAAATCAATTAAAGCTCTGTTCCATGTATGATATCATATCACAATATTGTAAACTCGGGATTTGTGATTTCCTTCACAATTTGTGATTACATCTTACAAACACTCTGTTTAAGATTTAGGATTTAAAGATTTACCTTTAAGATTCACCTAACGGGGATTCAATCAACGAGAACTAGACTATAAGTACATTAATTATAAACAAAAAATAAAATAATAACCTACAATTGAATTTACGATAATACTAAAAACTGGTGTTAATGAGCCGATTCAATTCAAGAAGCTCATTGGATCAAAGGTGACCGATTACTTAGCTCATATGCACTTCAAAGAATGATTTGTGTTAGTGAACTGATTGTATTTGCAATATACTCATTTCACTCCAATGGCGTTAACTAGTAAAGATAGAGAATTTAAAGTTTCATAATAATTAGAAAAGTTTATTATTATACATATTATTGCAGTAGGCGATAGAAACACATGAACATGCGTTTTTCAAAAAATTAACCTTAAAAATCTTATCTAATGAAAATGGGGTTTAACAAAAAAAAACTGTAAAGCCCTCTTCAAAGACCACGTCAATTATTTCATATTAAAAAATGGTTTACCATTTTGTTTCATTTGGTAAATAAATACACCAAAAGCCACCAATATTTTAGAAAAGGTTACATTTGAAACCGAGACAGATCTAACATGTGATCATTCAAATAATGTTTATAATGCAAACTGGTATTGTCATATATGAATATTGGTCTTGATCGAATTGGGCGCAACTCACTACATTAACACCTTCGCCCAATTTCGTGAAAATTTGAGAAATAATAAAATATATCATTTGGAAAAACTAGATGCAAATGATCTTCTAAATTAATGATCTTACCTTTAAACATAGATACAATTGCAAAAACTTAATGAAATAATTCATAACCCGTGTTTATGAATTGATTAGACTCTAATCATTAGAGTAAGAACTCATAAGGTCAATGGTAGCTCGATTGTTGGAGTTATGCGAATTGTATCTACAATGTAATCTCACTCCGATTAGACACCAATGGTGTTATCAAATAAGAAAATAAAGAAATGGCTTCATAAAGACAGCCAAAAACATTGAGAACAGTTTACCAATTTATAGGCTATTCACTTGTAGACATAGTAATCTGTTTGTATATCATATTAAATGTGAATTTGTGAGTAAATAATCAAAAAAAAAAGAAGAAGAAAAGTCAAGGGAAAGCACGAGTTGATCGAAAAGCGATTTTCAAAAGCCCATTTCATTTGACCAGTAAAATTATAAAATGTGAAATCTACATAATTGTAAATGAATATTCTATTGAATAATTTGCAAAAATGGAAACCTTTTGTGTTAATTCAACCCGGCTAAGGTGGTAATTGATTTCAATTTAATTAATAAATTTACTAAAACAATAATTTACTAAAAGGGTCAACATTTAAATATAAACTTTAAATATAAAACCAAACAATCAACAGAAATTATAAATTACATATTCATCATCAATGTACAAAATGTAATAATACTTGTTCAATTCACTGACTACAAGTCGAATTGGAGGAAAATGACCTTTTCTAAAAGAATGCAACTGAAATTAGGCTAATGTTTTTTACTAGTCCTCTGCATGGTGGGCCAGAATGGATTGCTATAATTTTTTCCACCCCCAGCAGCGCCACTGGTGTATCCATAGATTGGTTCATACACCTCATTGATGGACATGTACGGATCGGAGTCGGTGGACGAGTCAGCTGACGACTTGTGGTGAAGACCACTTTTGGCTGATTTATTTTTGTTACTGTTTGATTTGTGTCTCTTCGAGGTGAGCATGTTGATGTAATTGGAGGAGAGCACCTTGCGCATCATCCAGTGAAGGCCTTTGTTCTTCGAGGATGGAGAGGTACTGCCCGAATTGCCGTTGAGCATCTTCTTTGAAGTAATTCGGGCCTCTAGCCCACTGTAGTAGGGATCCTCATCCTCGATCATTCGATCTGAAAAGTGTTTAAACTGATATTACAAAATTCTCACTCTCAAATTATACCTCTATACGTTTGACCATTTCTGTTGACATTTGCATTTGCATTCTTCGGTGGCAAATGTATCGTTGAGGCAGTCATCTTAGCAGAATTGGGCGAACTTTTGGCCACCTTCGATGGCATCATCATTGATTTACTTCTCGACATGGTGTCATAGATATGATCTCGATCATCGCTCTCATATCGAGTCACAGGTTGACGTGCAATTGTGCTCGCTTGTTGGTAGTTGCTGTTGGCTGCTGCTGTTGCTGCTGCCTTCTGTTCTGATGATGATTTGAATGGACTCCACGATTTGCGTCGTTGATCTTTCGTTGAAGATGAAGATGAGTTTGATGGGTTTCGTTGATGATGATGACCGTTCTCCTGCTCCTCTAGATGATAGTCTGGTGATGGTATCTCGATGGAGTAGGGACTTTCGGTCTTGTCCTGTTTACGACTCTTCTTGATTGTGTTGATTTGTTTGGACAGTTTCTTCTTGTCTCGAGGTGGCAGTTTTGGTGGTGGCTCAGACTCGGGCACACTTTCCTGGTCGACAAGGTCATCCTCGAATCGACCATAGTTATCACGGTAATTGGGTGTGGGGATTGGTGGCAGTGCTGGTTGATGCTGACGGGGCGTGGATCGTATGGTGGACATTGATGGCAGCATTGACGACTGTGGAAATGGATACGAATTGGTGTGGTAATTTGGAACACTTCGTGGGCCATAATTAGTACCACCTCCACCGTATCGTTGAGTATTTTGAGGACCGCCCACAAATCGTCTGTACTCATAATCGGAAATGTAATCATCGGACACACCTCCACCCGCCATAATTCGTCTCGGTCCCATCGAGTCACCAATTCGACCATAAATTGTGTCCTCATCCTCGAAATCGTCCTCATCCGAATGACTTCTCGGCGGTGAATGTGAATTCGATTGATTGTGTTGAAATATTGACACAAAGTCGGGCACTCGTATTCTGCTTTCGTTGCGACCGTTGACACGAGATGGCGACTGTTGATGTGAGTTGGCGAGTATTGTGCCGTTATTTTGACGGTTTGAGTATTGACGAGAGTTGGGAGAATATTGAGAGTGAGGATGATGGTGGTGGTCGGGCATGACGGCTCGGGATGAGTTACTGATGCTTTGATAAATCACTAAACAAAATAGATCAACAAATCAGTAAAACTAAATCAAGTCAAATCAAATCAAATCAAATCGAATCAATCCAAACTCACCTGGATTCAACTTTGACTTGAGCAAATCGAGTGCCACACAGTTGATGAGCATGACATAGATGGGCAGGTCGAGTATGGAGGTGGGATGGTCACGCACAAAGGCCACCACCACAATGCACTGGTGCTCGAGTCGTCGCCGGTCCGGATAGGCGGACTTCATTTCCTTCATCATGGCCGCCTCGAATTTGGCCATCTCAAAGATGACGTACGGCTTGCCCTGGTCCAATGACCCAGCCCGGGTGATCACCTGCTTGGACACACACGACTCGGAGAAATCACATGGGTACGACTTGATGTACACGCCTGACTTGGCTGAGTAACGCTTTATGATGATGTTGCCACTGTCGTCGATGCCGATGCGACACTAACAAAAAGAGATTATCAGAATTATTTTAAAAACAAAAATATCAATATCAATAATAGTTGAATATAAAAAATAATTGAGTAATCTATTTAAAAACGAGCCTGATACTAAACTAACTTGTTTATTCTCACCATTGCACAAATCTGCATTTTTAAATTTAAAATGATTGTGATAAAATGAAATGTTTAAAATGAGTTCGACATTACATTGATAACCTTTTTAAAATTGTAAATAAAAAAACAAAAGAAATAATACTACAAGAATTAAGCAATAAGAAACCTTTTTAAACCTACAAATAGTCATCAATAAACTAAAAATCTATAAAAGCTCACTAAACTTTACAAAAATCATTTCCACTCACCTCATCAATATAGTTCATGAGTTTGTCCGTATGTTGATCACGGAATGGATCATCGAAACCATTCAGTCCCACCTTGAAGCCATCGAAACCGTCCTCCGAGCCATTGATGATCACCGCCGGTACTCGAACGTACGCTTTCGCAATGCGTCGATTGCGACTCATGAAGATCATCTTGGCCCATATTTCATCATCGATTTGTTCCCATTTTCGCAGAACCTCTGAGATGTGGTCCTGTTGGAAATTGTAATTGCAAAGGTGAAAGTTAGTACAAATCAGATAAAACATTCATAGAGTAAATCAAATATTAACATTTATAATGTGAGAAAATAATTATTTGACTGTAATAACTATTTTTTAAATTGAATTAAAATTTTGTAACCTATCAACAATGAAATCATTAATGAAAGTCATCCAATATCATTTAAAAAATATATAAACCTAAAATACTTAAAGAACGATAGTGTTAACAAGACGACAATTTATCAGCAAACCAAAACTACGTACATTCATTAGTCACGACTCATTAAGCATAAATTAAGTTCAAACGGACAGCCGCCCGGCGAATGTGAATGTGTGTGTGTGATTGGAAAGTTGAAAGAAAGATTAATTGATTGATTGACCCAATTAAGCGATTATGCACTGATTGCTGTATACGATGTATGAACAGGAAAGGTTTGATTTATTGAGTGGATAATTGACAAACATTAGTATTGACTTGATGAGGAGGAGGACACAGTGCAAAGTGCTACTTGCCACAGGGGGTGACACTCGTGTTAATAATGTCCGCAGGTACAATTAGGAATGAAAAATATAATAAAATGGAATGAATTAGCACTCATGTTTATTGATTGTGTATATTGAATTTAGATTTTACCTTTTGGAAGATCGACAAGATTCATTGAAAATTTAGTAAGTTGAATGCTTTTAAAATAAAAATTTTTAATAATAAAATTATTTTAATAAAAATATTTTGACCATTTAATAATTCAGAATTAATTACAATTTAAACAAAAATTATCGAATCATAACCTTTAACTATTCATTTTGTAAAACACTAAAATAGGAAATGTATTTTTTTTAATAAAAGCATTTCTGCCAACACCAACACCAACCAATAATTAATCAATATAATAATAAACATATGTATATTTATGCAAATTACTTCTCATTTAGCTAAATAGGCCCAAATGAGTTGTGTTTAATAACTCAATTGGTTGGACATTAGGCTCGCACACACTCATTTGAGTTTGCGATAGTTTGAGGGCCATTATCATTGCACATTCGAATGACACTGTCCGCCTACGCAACATTTATTGGACGGTTGAGACTACTATCCAATGGACATGAGTACGGGTATGAGTGTGTGAATGGACATGACAGTCGTCATGGTCGTGATCTCCAACTAAAACAAAACACATTTCCTCGCGGTGGTTGCATTATTATTAATGCCCTCTGTGTCAACAAGTGCTGTTGGTTCAGTTAGTTTCGATATCAAATTTGCGTGCATTTGTGTGCAATATCAAATGAATTCGTTCACCAAACTTGTTGAACAACCAATTAGCTCAATAATTATCTCATTTTCTCACTCCCAAGTCTGTATAATCTTTGTCAGGTTTATGGCGAGTCTCACGATCTGATAGGGGACACTATGTACGGACACTTTTCACGGTGATCAGATTACACCAATTGGTGAGCTGAAGTGTGATATGCCTCAACAAGTGAGATAGATCACCGCCGGTGTGTCTGTCTGTCTGTGTGTGAGCATGACTGGTCACTCATAATTTAGTACTCGTTAATGAACATTTAGCCCACATTAGCATGTGCACATTAATTGGTCAGGTGCCAATGTTACGAGGTTACTCGGACAGTGCAATGTATGATCAGCCAAGCACAGGTAACAACAGCAACAATGCACCGAAAATTGTTCAATAAATGCCCAAATACCGGAAAAATAAAATATATTTGATATGCCACTTGAAGAATGAATGAATGAATATATGCATTTCATATGATTTACGCTTACGAGTGAACAAAAATTAGCAAACATATAAACCGCATTGGCTAATACAACATTTTGAAACAAGTTTGTGTGTGATTAATGGAAATTTAATTCCGCAAAATTAATGCCTTGACCAATTAGATACAAAAGACATACAAATGTTATCTCTCGGACAGGAGAATTAGCAAGTTTACAAAATAATACTTGTCTTTTCCAATTTGTGATAACTCAAGTATTAAAAAAATTTAATAAGTAATACCGTTTTAATTGATTTGTATTGAAATTGTGACTGCAGTAGAGTCATGATTGTTGTTAATTATTTAGTTAGTAAGTTATTATTTGAATTAATATTATGAATAAATTAGTAAAACCCAAGTTATCCTGATGTTATATAGAAACCTTTTAAATGCAATCGAATTAACACACTATATAAATATAAATAACAAATAATGTGTATTTCTTCAAAATAATTTTGAATGATTGAAATTATTGAAATTAAAATGTTTTTGATAAAAAAAAGTTGAAACCCTATTATGAGATTTTAAAGTCAATTAGTCATAAATAAATAATATAGATTTTTTAAACAATTCTAAATTATTAAAACTGTCAAAATAGTAAAATTATTTTGACAGAAAATGTATAATACCTTTTAAATTGACAGAACATATTCAGAAAATATTAGATATTTGACCAGAATTAATCAATAAATAAATAAAAAACTTATAGTTCGTGAAATATCAATTGTATTTTGCGTGATAAAACAAAAATAAAAAAAGTGAAATTAACCGATGATTTTCTCTATATATTTCAACAATTTTGTCTGCACATTTGTCAGCATCCTCCAATTGCCTCAGTCATTATCGAGTTCACTTCCATATTGTCCTGTTCAAGTGTGTAATGTTAATGGCGGCAATCGTAATAGCTTCGGCTTTTTGTACAACATACAAAGCACAATTTGCATTGTCCAAGTACACCTGAGAAAGGCACAATTTCGGGGCTCACTCCGAATCGAATCCATTTTGGAGGGACACAGCACACACAAAACACAATCGATCGGTGGCCAAAATGGCGGCCATAAGGCATGTTTGAATGTGTCTTTGTACAATACTACGGGGACGCTCATAACAATCGTAACAGAACGAAATCGTAAATTACACTTTTGGAATGTGTTGTGTGATAGTAATAATCCCTGTACTCTCTACCTGTGTTATGTGCCATTACATGTTTTCACCACCAAACAGACAGACAGACAGGACGAAGTGGGAAATGGACATTGACGGACATGTCTTTTGCAGATTAACATTTTACTGCAACGTATACGGGCGAAATGGTGAGCTATAAAGAACTACTTTCCGCTACTGGTGCCGATTGGTATTATACGATTTATGTGTGTGTAGACATGCGAATGAATTTATGCAGGCAAATGTGTCAATGTGCGATTTGAATGAGAATTACAGAGCCAATCAATTTTGGACACAACGGAGAGAGAATATGTTTCAAATTGGCTATTTAACGGATTTGTTTTGTGTTTTTTTTGTTCACCTATCCTTCCGGCTAGTCTATTCGGAAGCAATGACAATAAATGTTACCTTTTTAAATCACATTTTGTTAGTACTGTATAAATACATTGAATTTTTATATCATGATATTTAAAATAATTATGTGTTCTCTTTATTGAAAAAATGCTTAAATTTTACTTTTAAAAGTTAATGACCATTTAAAAAACAGAAAGCGAACCCACCAAATATTTAAAGAATGTATGAATGTAGAGATAGGCTATGCGAAAAAGGGGTTATTAATAAATCAAGTAATCAACTAGAAATGCGTAAAGAGGCAATAGAATTGTTGTTCAAAATGTTTTTTTTTACTTATTTCCATGTTTCACAATGTGATCACACTTTTCATTTTAACCTTTTAAAATCCAGACAAAACTCACGAAAAACTAGAAAACCGAAATCAAAACCTATTTCCGGTCGTTCCGGAAACAAACAAGGAGGGGTACCTTTTAATATCGAGAAAACACAAAAAGTAACACAATTACAAAAAGTCAATTAATCACCAGCCTATTAAGAACAAACGAACTCTCAACCTTGATTAGTCTCAACTCCCCACTCACTATACCGCAATGCACTCATCCACAAACTCATACAAACTAACCTTTTCCGATTACTACCACTACTCGTGTATTATTACTATAAATAACCTGTTGGGATATAAGTTCTATGCATAGATATATTTTGATGTATGGCCGATAGAGAGAGAATGTGCATTTTATGAGAGTCTGAGTCTGATCCGAACGGCAAACATGACAAGTGGAAAGAAGTAAACGAAATGTTCATATAAGGAATTGACCGAATGAAAACGAACTGTGAAGGAGTGAGAGAGAGAGAGAGAGAGAGAAGATGGTTGAGATGATGCACAAGAAGATGGTGAAGAAAAGAAGAAGAAGAACAGCTGCGTGGATGCCTTGAATTGAGTCGAATGTCACAGACACGAGTGCGCCAATAGAAACTTGTTGCAATCACACACAGCCACACACAAATTATACTTTACTTTCATATTATTCATTTACCTTTTCATTCATACATTTTGGCTCGTACAACTCATTCAACTTCCTATTACGATTGCGTCTGAGCAAATAGTGCGCGCATCTACTACTTTTCACTTACTACGTGAACATTGCTTTTTGGCTATTTTTGGTAGTGGTCCAGTCACACAGTCACCGTTTACTCAGACACAGACAGATTGTCGGAAAATTCTCAAAAGGTGTGCAATCTGTGTCACTTGTTTAGTTTAAGGTTAAAACATTCACAAAAAGTTTGGTGCAAATGCAAAATAAGCAAAAGTTGAACTTGGACACATCGCGACGCAACAATTTTAAGGTCTTTTTGTTGTTGTGCTTTTGTGGATTTCGTGAGCGGTGGATTGAGTTTATTTTAGGATTTAATAAATAGAAAGAGGAGGAAAGAAAAGGAAAGATGCAATAAAGTTTATATTTGCATAAGAAGGTTTACGATTCGATTTAAGGTTAGAGATTAATACGCTGAGAGAGATTTAAATTAAATTGACAGATAAAATGTGGAGGAATGATTGATCAATTAATTTTATTAGATATTTTTTTCATATAATTCAATTAAAGTTTATTAATCGATTTATTTGTGAATATCTAAATGCGATTTAATATTGCATAAAAGTTAGTTTGAACCTTTTTAGAGACTATACTGAAACCCAATCAAAAAAGTTTAGTATCTAGATTTAAACCAATTGATTATTTATTTTTAGATTTGAGAAAAAGAAGGAAAGATAAGTAATAAAGATTTGCATAAGACATTCGTTAGATTTAATGTCGATTAAGATTATTTGAATTTGTACGAGACAAATTAATTTGAAAACACATTTTGAAAAGGCTAAAAGAAATAAAAAAATTAAAAAACCTATTATTGTTTTCAAAAGAAATAAATATTTTAATAAGTTTGCACGAAAAATGTGGATTAAAAAACGTAAACTGTGCTCAATATTGAAAATGTTTGAACAAACTTTCTCACCTTTAACCCATGTTTTAATCCACATCCCATCAAACCCAATTGCAATAATGCAACTATATATTGTGATACACAAAACAAAAATTTATTCAAAAAATTAAAGCAAGCAATGAGCAACATTCAATGCTTTAATGAAATTAATTTTCAATTTTACCATTTTTCTAGTAATTTCAAACCGCAACAGTTAATATTCTATTTTTTACAAAATAAGTCTATAGTCTAAAATTTGTGATCACGAAACTGAATTACGCTAATAATAGGTAAATGCAATAATGCATATTGTAAATAGTTTTAAACCTTTTGATTCATACTTGCAAGAAATGTATTGAATCAGGAGTTGTATCATTTTATATTTATTTTTTTTTGGAAAAAGAAGAAAAGATTATAATTAAACATTTTTTAATAAAACATTCGTTTTCTTTGATTATTAAGATTACCTGATTGAAGCTGTACAAGACAAATAAAATTTGAGAAAACCTTTTGATGTTACTATCCCAAGCAATGAAAGAAATGTTTTGAATAAGCTTTTGTCAAAAATATTAATTTGTAAAATTTTTACTCAATATTGAAAATTCTTCAATATTTTATATATGTTTTTTAACCTATTTTAACCAAAACACAAATACCCTTTAAATATTCAGTATTAGAAAGTATGTAGAAAAGAAAAGTAAAATTGAGAATTGAAGTAATCAAAGAAACATTTAGTGTTTCAGAAATTAATTTAAATTTTTACCATTTGTCAAGTCCAGTTTTTGCAGGTTTTTCAATAAAAATGTTTAATTTGTTAAAAATAATTCAGCTATTAATTTTTTTTGAAACAATCAATAAATGCCATTTCCTGAGATATCTGTCAAAAAATATTAGAATTATATTTTTAAAATCTGCCATAAAAAGTATAAGCCCTAAGTGCAAATAAACACGGAAACATGAAAGTAGCATAAAAATAAGCGTTTTTATTCTTATTTTCCCATACAACCGATCAAATTTCATCTCTGTCAGTCAAAGTCAGTCATCTTCACTCGAGGATTACTCATCAAGTGTTTGGACGAGAAACAATCCTCTCACTTGTTAGTCTTCTGTAGTACATTGTCTCCTTGTTCTTGCTCAACAAGACACAGACAAACAAGACAACAACTGCACTCGAGCCAACAACACTCAAAACGTGCACATCTCCTAATACATCTCGCTCGTTTGCTCGTTCTCCTCCCTTTGAGACTTATATTTTTCGTTCAAACAAACTTTCCTTTTACTTACGAGTACTTTACAACAGCAACAAACAATGATTGATGAATAGAATGGATTAAGAAATACTTAGTCACACACTCACCCAAAACGCACGTAGTAGTACGAGTATATAAGTTTATAAGCAAATAATGCGCGCAAGTAAAAATAAATAAAATTTCGTTTCTCTACTATACTTTTGTTGATGATGATAATAATAATAACAATAAAAGTGTTCATATGCACAGATTTGGATAAGGCCATTTAGGCTGAAAGGCAAATAAACACGCGTGCACGCACCAAAATTTGTCTGTTTGCTTTAGGAGACAATCGAGCAATATGCAAATGGCCATACACCGCAAATCTCCATCTTTGTTCGTGTCTGCTCGTCGTACTTTATCCCTTTACTAGTTGCTGTACTTCATTGTTCCTATATTCAAATTTGGTCGATAATTTGTTGTTGCTACTCTTTCTCTACTACACAATGTGAGATTCACAAGAAAATAATATAAAATTGTGCTTATTTTTGTGGAAATAAAGTTCCAAGTTCTTTCTTCTAATTTTTCTAGGTTGGAGAGGGAGAGAGAATTTTGCAATCTTTGCACAAAAAATTATCTCTTGGGAAAATGTATAATCTCGAGTGTCTAGTTTGTCCACACACAAAAAACTCTGAAGGTCTCTCACAGGTTAAAATGTATTTAACTTTGAAATGGATAGATAATAGAGTGGAGGGATGCTAACTTTAAATGGATTGAGAGAAGGAGAAGAAGGATTGAGCACTCCGAGATTTAATTATGGGGCTATACGTACATTATATTATGGGCAAAGGGCACAGAGAAGATGTAACCGAGATGGACATTTATACTTGCACTCTATTACATAACTGTCAGTGCGTGAACATTAACAAATTGAGGTAGAGGCTAATTGACTTATACTCTAAACTTGCGGACTTTAGGTCAATGCAAAAGTTGTTGTACATGAAACCTTTTTTAAACATGTAAGGAAACATCGAAAAACTTAATGAACAAGTGTAATATATCTCAAAAAAGAAAGATCACGAAGAAGATATGATGATGATTCTCATCAGATGGCCAAATGAGAGATGAGATCACGCATATGCCGCATTTAGAGGCTAATGTCTTTTTCATATGTTACAACACATTACGAGTACATGAACTTCATTTTGGACGCTTGATGAAACAAAAAATAGATTAAGAACTAAAATAGCACAATTGGATTCGATATTGAAATTGTGCTTTGTTAGAAACATTTTAATTTGTAAATACTGATATAAACCTTTTGGTAGACAGAAGGCGATCCATATGTAAAATACTAAATGATATTTTGTTTTGAAAATTTTGTGTGAAAGAATTTATCTAAACTAGAAGATTATTTATGGAAAAGTAAGATTTACCTTTTGAAAACAAGACGAAGAGACAATTTGAATTTAAAACAAAATTGATCAAAACAAAATCCCAAACAACAAGTTGTCCAGTTTTGTTTGTGAGTGAAATTGTAAACACAATCATAATAATAATAATCAAATGTAGGCTAATTGAATTAGATTGAACAATTGAATTGAAAAAAAACAATGAGATGCGGCGTGATGGATCACGCATACTACAAAGAGTGTGTTTGCGTGTGCGTTTCGATTAGTTTTTGATTGATAAACAAAATAATTTATTAAACAATGAACTGCTTGTGCTACACTTGTTAATTAGCATTTTTGGATGTAGAAAAAAAATGAAAAGTTGAAAACAAAAATCTGACAACGCTTCAATACAGATTTTTTAAATTGTATTTAAAACCTTTTAACCAAGTGTCAAAATCAGTAGATAATTTAAAAGTTTGAATAAAAAAAAGTTAGTGTATGTTTTAATCACAATTGCCATTTTGTTATTAAAGTGGATTAATTAGCTTTTGAATAATCAAGTTAACCTTTTGATAAGAGTGCGAGGCCGAAGTAGAGGAAGTTAAATTATACCTATCGTTTTGTCTGTGAATTGGATTAGTTAATTAGTGATATCAAAATTTATGTAAACAAACTAAATAATTAGAAATTAATATATTTAAAAATATATTAACCAAAAATTTCATTTGTAAATTGGCTAACTAATAAGGCTTTGGATAAGCTCAATTGGTAAAAAATATTTGAAAGCTTTTTTCAAATTAAAATTTATACAAAGTTTAACCTTTAAACTGACTGTACCAAACTTGCCAATTGTTCAATTTGTTAAAAGCAATTTTTCAATGAGTGCACTAAATATCAATTGTAAAGCGATTGATTGGAATTTAATTGTGAAATATTGAATAAATTGATTTTAATAAAATGCACTAATTAGTAGAATTGACAAATAAATTTTAAATATTTAAAATTATAAAATATAATTTTACTTGAACTATTACCATTAAGTGATTACTCATCAGCATATTTGAACGTAACGATTGTGCAATTGAAGAAACATGATCACGTACAAACAAAAATATATTCAAATATACGAAACTCGAAATAAGAAATCATCACTAATCACCATTACACTACCTGTTTGGACGGCCCTCGTAAACAGGGACTTTAGTGTTTGTCTGTGTGTTATTATTACGCTTGTTAATAATACATAATTGATATAATAAAGTAGTGAATGCGTAAGTAAATGATAGGTTGTACTTGCCTTGAACAGATGTTCATGGGAGAACCACATCTCCTCATAGTCCTCATATGGGGCAAACTTTTGTTGCATTGCGTCAAGGCCGGCGTCACGTGAGCGCGACAGTATCTGTCGCCTGCTAATGGTGGCAGTCATCTTTTGATCAATCGATGATGATGAGAAAAAAATGAAGAAGAAGAGTCAGACTTGTTTATGAATAGAAGAAATCACTTTTGTTGACAATTTAATAATGATAATAAATAAATAAATAAAAAGTGCACGAATTTCAGTAGTTGAGAAGGCAAAAGAGTCCCGGAACTTAGATAATCAAATCAGCTCGCGACGAGATCTTAATCTAAAGGGAAAATTGCTCTTTTATGTATAATTGGAGTTCAATTGCGGTAGCGATTAGTCGATCGATTGGTTGTTCAAGTGGTCCGTTTGGTTTGGTTGTTCGCTGGTTGATTGGAGTCGCAGTCGAACACTTAAGGGGATCAATCAATTAGAGGGGACTACTACACTGATCAACTGATCAATCAGTGGGCTTGAGACAACAATGACGAGAGTCGAGAGTGTAGTAGATTGAGAGGGAAAGTTGAATGAAGACAATTAGGACAATTACCACGAGACGAGACCAGACGAAACAATGAGTGCACTTCTCACGAGCGCGCGTGTTTTGTGCGTTCTGTGTTCAACACTGTTCATTCAGTTCTATTGAGTTAAAGGTGAAAGTGGTAACGTTAACTAAAGGTTTACTTTAACGCGCCAACGTAGTGTGGACAAAGCAATCAATCAATGAACGAACACGAACTGATCGAATGTAGATCAATGGATCGATCGATTGACTTTCAAAGCACACACAACACAGAACATACACAACTTGTTGAATCACACTTACTTCAAGTGTAGTAGAGTAGTGTAGCAGTAGTAGTAGGAGTTTCAATCAATCAAATGTGTCAATCATAGGTGACGTTACCACAATGGATGTCATTGTTACGTTCGTTCGCTCCACTGGTTGATTGTATGCCAACACAGAATCAAAATATCATCAAATTTAATAATCAAAGCCAACAAAGCATACTGTTAAACACTTTCGTTTACGAGACCTTTTCGGAGAGATTGAACACGAAATAGACTTGGAGAAGATGACGACGATGAAGAAGAAAAAAAACGAAGAAGTAGATTGAAAGATTAAGATAAATCGATTTAGAACAATAGAAGAACAAAGAAGCTGAAAACGTTTTTTTATTTTCTCAAAGTAAATTGATTGAAGGTTAAAACAATTTGAGGTTTACTGGCGGTGCACGAAAAAGGTCACAAACTTATAGTTTTTTCTGTTTAAAATATAGAAAAAATATTATTTCGATTTATTAAAATCACGAATTTGACTTTTGGAGGAATTTGAATTTTTACCTTTTTGTAGTGGAGAAACTGATGTAACTGATAATTATTCGAAAATCAATAAAACAAAGTAGTTTTCAATTTTTCAAAATAATTAATAAATGTAAAATTTGTATTTGTTAAACTGATTGGAAGGGGAAAAAATAAATAAAACGAAACAAGTTTTCGACTTTTTATTTTCAGAACTTGAAACTTGTTTCAACGACGACGATTCTTGATTTGATTATTGATTGAAGGAATAATAAATTATAACTGGTTATTTAGTAGTTGTAGAATTGTTGTATGAATGAAATGGGAGAAGAGAGGAAGAGAATTTTTTACCGTTCTTGTAATAAAGAATAATAATAAATATACTTGTTGAGTGGAATTGAGAACACACAAGACGCGTAAAGTGCACTGCAAAAGTGGTGATTGATTGAGCCCACTAAAGACTGCATTCAGACTTGTATTTATGTGTGGATTTGTGTGATTGGGCTAATTTGTGTGATTCGGCACTGTAGAGGTGAATGAAGTGAAGTGAGATGAGATGAGAAAATTCTCGTTTTTTGATTCAATGGTTGTGGTCTAAATCATGGCTTGATGATTGGTGGTTTGGACTGTGGCTGGACTGGAAACTGAGTGTGGAGTGTGGACTGTTGATGATTTGTGATTTGTTTTGGCCGGTTGGGAAACGGACATTTGAAGATGATCAAGTCTGCTGAAAGTAGTGGAAGAGGATGATGGAAACAAAGAGTCCAAGACAATACGAACACAATGATCGGAAAATGATTGGCGGCTTTTGGGGTCTCATGTTACTTATGTCTCCCGCTAAACTGAGCCATCCAAATGTTGTCGAGTGTACAATTTCAAAGTTTCTTTTTCTTTTTCTTCTTCTCTCGAAGTTTGAAGTCGAAGTCGATGATTATGATGATTATGATGCCTTGTTGCCTTCTTTCACTGGCGCCCTGGCGCCTTACTTATCGCAATATATAACTGAAAACGAAAGAAAAACTTGTGTGTGTTTGTCTGTGCGACTGAATGTTGTGTCTGTTTGTGTGTGTGAGTTGCTAAAAATACTTGAACACCGGCAAAAACGTTCGACGCTCAATGGCAATAAGAAGAAGTTAGCCGGTTTTGGCACACACACAACTGCAAACTGGTGGCAGAGGTTGACCGTTAATAATAAATATTAATGATCATCATGATGATTATTATATAACATTGAGGATGATGATGATGTGTTGAGATATTGGTCGGTGAAATAGTTTCGATTGAGCTGTTGCTGCTGTGCCAAAATAGACACTTTTGTGTGTGTGTGACTGGACGGGATTTATATTATTAAAGTCATTGGTGGGCTTGGAGGTAATTGAAATAACGGTGAAGAAAAAACACAACAAACTGGTCAAAAAAGAACACAATTGGTGACAGAAAAATGGGCGATACGATGTTGGCAGTGGAGAAGATGAGCAAAATTGAAGTGAAGTGATGAAACTAGATTGACGGTTTGTTGTTGAAATGTTTCCAGGTGGAGTTGAGAAATTGAAACCTTTTAAAAATCGGACGAGTCTGAAGAAGTATTAAATTAAAATTAAAATTAAATAAAAACATTAAATATATAATAAATTTTTAAATAAATTTAAATTTATCAAATTATTAAAATTATTTAACCTTTGACAATGCTAAAACGACAACCGGTAATATCTAATAAACGTGAACAAATATTCAACTTTCAGAAATTATATTTAGTATATAGAAGAAATTAAAAACTATTTTGAAACACCATTTAATAAGTTGTCATATATACGAAATTGAATCTGAATTTTAATTTCTGGAAAGAAGTGTTTCAAATCAAGTATGCGAAGAATGTTTATTTCGAACGTATTTCATAAATGGAAGATATATTAGTGTGATACGCATTGAGCCTTAAGGCAATAATAATTTACCGTCTTATTTTTAATTGTAATTTGTAATAAAAGTTATAACTAATAAATAAAGTGCACTTGTAATTAGAAAGTTTGTATCTGATAAGAATAAAAAGCTATATAAAAAGAGATACATTCATAAATAACGTGATAAACCTGAAGGAGGTAGATTGTTTAGAATAGCTAATAGCGTTTGGATCACGTTAGGTTTTGAGGATTACCATTTTAAAAAATTTAAAAGTGACTAGAGAATTACCTAAAATTTATTAAATACTATAAATTGAATCTTTACCTTTAATTAAAAAACCTATTACTGTAAATAACATTTCATAAAGTTTAAATTAAACGCATTATATAAAATTATATTAGTTGATTTAAAAAACATTTTAACTAGAAAACCTTATTGTCACTTAAAAAACTAAAATTGACTCGCATTCACAAAAGGGACAAGATTGACTTACTACTTGTAGGGCGAAATGGCACACACACAAAACAATAAAGCACAACAAGTTCAACGACAACAATAATTTTCGGGTTGTTACGCTAATCGATAAGAAATCGAAAATAAATTGACACACAAAAGAAGGTACAAGAAAGAAAAGTTCAACGATATTTTCTTTTAACAAACGAGATAAAATTAAGTTTTCTCTTGTGTCTCGTTTTAGGCTTGATTGAATACTTTTTGTGTCACTAAGGCTTGTTAGACTTGTGAAAAGTAGAAGAAGAAAAAACCTTGTCGAGAAGAAATTGAGAAGCTTAATGTGGAGAAGATAGACGAAGAAGGCTTTGTCCTCGTGTGTGTGCGTGTACTGTTGTCGAGTTGGTTTAGTTCAATTGGAGATTGTCTACTGAAAGGGTAGACGGAAAGGAGAGGATTCAGTTGGCGACAGCACAAACGGTACCGTGAGGCATTTAGCGAGTGCAAGTGAGAATATACAACTTTGTCCACTGATGAGACTGTGCACTGGAAGGGAAAAACAAGGTGAGCAATTGCTGGGCTGCTGCTTTGTTTACTTTGACGATATCATCATTATTATGCTTTGTGTTCCTTTTTGGTCGCATTGAAGGTTTGCACACACACACACTCACACATTACACACATTACACACTAACATAGTCATACACATTGAAGCCAAATAATGTTCGCGAATCAAGGTGGCACAATTTTGCGGATATATTCAAAACGTCTGTACGTGCTCGATGCTGTACAATGTCCACTGGACAACTGATCGAAAGGACAGACGACAAGCACTCTCAACGAGATCTACGAGAGTGAGTGAATGAATGAGTTAGTTAGTTAGTCGGTGGAGACAAGTGCCCCCGCACACACAACACACGGACACACTTTCTCGCCCTCGCGCGCACATTGCTTTGCTTAGTTGCGCTTGTTGTTGAGAAAAGAAGAAAAAGCATTCGATAGGCAAAGTGCCTCTTGAACTTGCTGTTTTTGGATGAATGCTTTGGGATATAGAGAACGGGATAGACGGTGTTGCTGCTACTACCTAGTGCAATGTTTTGATTTGTGCTGCATGACGGACAACTACCGGACGGATGAGTTGAGAATACGATTTGCATTGTGTCCTCTGAGAGAAACTAGTTTTCCGCACGGTTGCTCTGATGCCGCTAATAAACAACACAAAATAATAATTATTCGATAGATATAGACAATGATACTAGTAAACATTAGCCGAAAATTTTTGGGTTAAAAATAAGTTTTAAATGATTTGTAAAAATAATAATACCACCTTTAAGAAAGAACAGTAATAGAGAAAAATACAATAAATTAAAAAACATTTATGAATGTTTGAATTTAAATTATCTAAAAACATTTGAAAAATGTTAATTAAGAAACACAATAATAACAAAGCGTTTGCACAAAAAGAAAGTTAAGTTAAGTTATTGAAATGTTCAAAATAAAAAGATAGTCATGTCTCATTTAGTTGCGTAATGAGATTTTAAATCATTTCTAATGTTGTACCAGTTTGTCAGGTTCTAAAGAAAAATGTTCTGAATGTATTAAAAGTTGAATATTGTTAAGAGAAAAATGTTTACAAGAATTTTTAACTTGATTTTTGTGACATTGTTTAAATGTAAGAATGCTAAGAACTTTAAGAACTGATTTGATTTGACCTTTTGAAATTCACCAAGAAAAGATTGATGCAATAACTACTAAACCAAATGTGACATCATTGCAAAATTTAAAGAAAATAAATATCATGAATTTATTTTAATGAAATGAAAGTTGTTTTAACCATTTAGAATTCATGCCAAAGTGCATAGTAATTATCATATCTCTTGAAAAATAAAATTTAATTGGCGAGAGTATCCGCAATGTTATCAAGGATATACTCAAAATAGACCAGTTACAGAATCATTAATTTTAGTGTACATTTGTGCGTAATTGGACCATAATACAGAAAATACGTGTCCTTTAAGGACATCCAATATAACAAATGTTTTATAGCTATATTATAAAAGCGTAATTAGAAATACATTTATCGCCTTAATTGTCCAAAAATTTGATAAATAAAGAAAATAATGGTATAAATGAGTTTTATGATTTTTGCAAAAAATATCTTTAAACGAATGACAATCAAATCACAATGATAAATGTGTTACAAAGCACCCAATGAAATTACTTTACATATCAACAATTGAAACAATGAAATTGTTTGTACAATTTATAATAATTTTTCAACTGTTTAAATTTGTACATTGCGAATGTGATTCCGGATGTACAAATGCCACTCAAGGTTAGTGTTGTTTAATGCAAATGTATTCGAAATAATTGCTAATTTTTCTATCTTTGCTATTTTTAAAGAAATATTTACAGAGTTTAGAAATATACGAGATGTTTTCAAAATTGACTCAATTGTTAATGTAACATCAATAGAGTTAGCCAATTCATTGAATTCGCTAACCGAAATTGTGACAATCACTCTGAGCCAACAAAATGTACTGAATCATATTGATGAAAGTGCAGTCGATAAGCTGTCTGTTGAACTGATGATGACTTTGAATATAATTCTTGAAAATAATATCTGGAATGGGCTATCACTAGCCGAACAAAAAACTTCAAGCTCGAAATTTTTAGAAATAATTAAGGAATATTCTCTATTTCTTAATAAACAAAATATTTGCAACAATACAGACGGGAAAAATGTTACAAATTCTACAATTAATATCAAACTGTGGTACAAAACATTTCGCAGTGGAATTGACACTGAAATATATTTCCAAGAAGGTGATGATATAATTACTCTGCCTTTCGAAAGTGTGCTCGATTATGCCACTGATTGTCCGTCCAATATTTGGCCAATTGAACAAAGAATTGCTGTAAGTGCTATGATGGTCAACAATTTGCCGTTGTCTTTTGATGGAGTGCAAGTGAATTCGCCAATCATTTCGATTACAATCGGAAATTATTCAAAAATGAATTTAAATGGAATTTATAAATTCACGTACAGGTGAGTTAACGGAATTAATTTAGGTGCGCCTAAATAATCTGTAAAATTTCTAGAATCAACATTACAGAACAGTCCAATCAAGTTCGGTGCGCTTATTGGCAAGATCAAACCTCCGAATGGTCATTCGACGGCTGCAATTACACACCTGAGTCAAATAAATCAGTTGTCGTGTGTGAATGTGACCATTTGGAGAGCAATTTTGCTGTTTTAATGTCAGATCAATTCAGTACAATTCCTCCTATTACAATTGCAACTACAGAGAATCCTTCTACAAGCAGTAATGCATTGACAACTGTTTCCTCAATGGAAACTTCACTTCAAAGTACTATCACTTTACCCACTACAATTCCGACACTTCTTTCAACTACAACTCAATTTACCACACCGACCACAATTCTCAGCACCAATACAATTCCCAATACAACAATATCCCAAACCCCGGAACTAACCACCACACAACCTCCAAACAACACAAACCCCAACGATGTCGACGAAATCATCATTGGCATTGAGAATATCTTGACCAACATTAGCATTATACCTGAAATATCGGAAACAATTTGGTCCGAATCACTGGAAAATCTAACCGAATTTACATCGAGAATAATACAAAAAGAAATAATCGTCCAAGCTAATTTAACCAACGCAATTCATGTGACCAATTCATCGCTCGCAGTTTTGAATAGTTTGATCGAATCCAATCGGGTTTGGGAAAACTTGACCGATTCAATGAAGTACAGTTCTTCCTCAAACATATTCAGCACAATCGGTGATTTGTCGATTTTGATGAATAGTAAGCAAAATGACTCAATATTTAAGTTCAAATACAATAGCATTGAACTGCACTCGAAATTGTTCGTGGAAGAATTGCACGAGAATATCAATTTTGAATTTGACGATATTACACTCGATTTGCCATTTGACGCGTTAAATCGCTCAAGTTTTGAATTATTTGCAGATAACATTTATCAAGTTGCTTCGAGTGCAACTGTTGTGAAGAATTTCCCAACATATCTTTCATTTGGAGATTTGATTGTCAATTCTGATGTGATTTCGGTAAAAGTAGGCCACAAGTTGGGATCAATTCAATTGAACAAACCACACAAACTACGTTTTAGGTATGCATTTTATATTTTGATTACTAAATTATGATTTTCCAAACTTAGCATCAAAAATTTGGAACGTCTTGAATTTGGCGACAAACAGAAATGTGCATTTTGGAGTTTTGCTCTCACCAACTTTTCCACACAAGGTTGTAAGTACGATTTGTTTGACTCGAATCGATCATTCACAGTTTGTCAATGCGATCACTTGACTGACTTTCTCGCACTAACCGACATTCGAAATCGAGAAGTGCCAAATATGGCAAAATCAATTCTCACTTTCGTCTGCTCAATTCTATCGAGTATATTTCTGATTTTCTCAATCTACATTTCGCTCAAACACAATCGTGTTAACTATACACTGCAGGAAGATCAGTTCAAAGTCAAGTCGAATCGATTTGCACTCAGTTTGAGCATTTCTGCTTGGTTGCTGGTTTCACATTTTTTGATCATGTTCGGGCTAGACAGAACAGAAGTTACGGTAGGAAGTGATGTTCAAAAGTGTTATTTCTAATGACTTGATTTGTTAATTTAGGTTTTATGTGACCTAAATTCAATCATTTTACTATTTTCCCTGCTGACCACATTCTCATTCATGCTCATGTTTAGCATTCATCTCTACATTTGCACTTCTCGTCATTATTTGTTTCGTTTTATTTCATTCAAAAACTTTGCAATTGTGGCGTACACTTTGCCGTCACTAATAATGTTGCTCTCATTTGTGTTGATTTTCTCAATTGAAACGTCAAATTTGGTTGATTTGTTCAATTCATTGCGGGGAGAATATTTGTAAGTTTTATTTTAAAATTTTAAAATAATTTATCAAATTCACTTATAGTTGTTGGTTATCATCCCGTAAATATCCGTATCACATATGGATTTTTGTTGGTCCAATAACTGTGATCATATTCATCAATTTGTGCGTCTTATTTACAATTCTTTGGAAAGTTTTTCGAAATGGCCATAACAAACATTGTAGCCAAACAAATAGAGATTTATTGTTTGCGTTCATTTTATTGTTCAAATTGGGCATTCCTTGGATAATGTACGTACTGTACATCAACGAATATATGGCACACATATTTTCATATGTTTTTATTGTCATAAATGGGACACAGGTATTTTTACTCATAAAACAAACCTAACCTAAATTCATTTTTAAATTATAGGGAATTCCATTATTTGCGGAACAATACTACATTTACCGGGCTAAAAAGACTCGTTATTCTTTTGGCATGTTTTAACAGAAAAAGTAATAACAAATCATTTTCGAAAAAAATCTTGTAAATTGTTGTAATCTAATATTCACATAAAGATAAATCATAATTTGCGAAATCATAACCGATAGTTTCAACCCAATTTTATAATAATGAAAAATGTATCACGATTATCGATTATCATATATATTGTATACAGTCGAGTTGAGGCAAATTGTTTGACTCGACAGAGACAAACATTGTTGAAACATTCAATTTGTAAGTGTGATTAATTAATAACAACAATTTTCAATTTCCTTGTCTGCAGTCATAGACAATAATGTATAGTTGAAATCAATCACGTAAGATACGAATGAAGATAAAGATTTATTTTTAGAATCTGTTAAAATGAAAAAATTGAGAGTTAAATCTAAGATCTACAAAGCTGATAAAAAATGTTTAAAAAAAATTATATTTTTATTCGATCGAATACCTGTTGAATAATATGACAGCACTAAACACTTGAATTCTATATTATCTCTTGAGAATAAGATTAATTATAACAGTAAAATTTAATAAATTTAAAATAACCTTTAAATCATTTAAGAATCAAAGATCAAAGGCATTTTTCACTCCTTAAAATTTTTAGTTTAACATTTTATCTATGCAAATTCACACCGGATGAATATGTATTAAAAATCTTTATCTAACTTGAGCATAAAAATAAAGCATTTGTTGCGAAATATACTAATCGACAGTTTTAGCCCAATTTAACACAATGAAAAATGTATCACGATTAACGATTATCATTGATTGTAAAGTGGATGATACAAATTGATTGACTCGTGACTCTTACAATACTTGAGACATGTTGTAAACATTCAATTTGTAAGTGTGATTAATTGTGCGCAAATTTCCTCGTAATTGTCTGCAAACATGGACACTGTTATAGATGAAATTGATTAGTAAAGATTTAAACTCAGATAATGAGTTATTTTTAGGTTATGTTAAAAGAAACAAAAACGAGAGTTAGATTCAAGAAGATTTAAGATTTTTATATTAAAAACACTTTTAATTTACGTGTAGCTACCAATTATGCTACAACCAAATTGACTTGTTAATTAAAAAAAATATAGAAATAATATTATTAAAACTTTAATACATAATGAAAACACGAACTATTAAACATGTCAATTCAAAATCCCGGAAATGTTCAATATAAAATATATATAAATCCGATTACACAACATTTGTTGAAGATAATAACACTTGACTTGATGTTAAATCCACAAGATAAGTAAAGTAGTCTTTACATCTGATTTATTTGATAATAAAAACATGTCATAGTATTTTTCTATGAATAAATTAATGTGATTTAATCATTACTGAAATCTATGAAATTTGGATAATTATGACGAGTTTATTAAATAGTTTGACCATTTGCAATGTGTCTGACTTGTCTGAAACTTTGTAAGTGCATATTTAAATTTAAAGTTTAAGTAAGCAAGTTTCAGAAGCTAAAATTGTTGTAACAAATTTGAAATTAAAATTACCATTATTCTATTGACGATTTTAATGTTAAATATTATTGAATTGTTGTGACACACTTTTCCATATTTATTTAATATTAAAACATGTAAATTAGCAAAATGTCTCTGTACAAACGACGTCATATATATGACCACCACACATATTGCACATTAAGCGGGTTAATGTCAGGATCGGAAAGATTAGTGCAATACTGAGTCAAGACTCTATTTGGAAGAGAGTGGTCGCGTGGGTGTATGTACGTGTTTGTCCCATAATGTCGGTGTCCCTTACCTGTCCATATGTCTATGTAACGTGCGCGCGCGCGAGTCACAGATGTCATGCTGACTAATTGGACTGATGCTACAAGTAAATCAGTCATCATCATCATGAAAAAGAAGAAAACGAAGAAGAACACAAAGGTTGAATCATTTGAATTGAGATGAGATGTGTGTCTGTGTGATGGAGCGCTCTGTTGAAGGACAATGAGACACACAGTGGACACACAATGACACGATCAAATGTGTGCTCGAAATGACTGACGAAAAGATAATGTTGTGATTGTGTGTCAGCTGTGGAAAGTGCAACTGAAATGTGCACTGTGAGATTGAGTCTAAATTGCGCTATTGTCAAAGGAGTCTCACCAAAATTGACCAACACATCTCACCGGGCCACGCATCACAATGACAACAACACAAAATGAGGCTTCGAAAAAGGCGCGAACTGATTAAAGTGGACTGAAATGTCACTTGTGGCTGTGTGTTTGATTGATCAAGTTCAAGTTCGTCTTTGTGTTTGGTGTTGCAGAAAAGCTGTTGAAAAAAGAGTTAAAATCGGGTTAACATTTTAATTGCTAATTAATTTAAACTTTTAGAAAATTGAATTGCCAAAATGCAAGATTGTAAAAAACAAAAAATATTGATTTAAAAAAATAAAATTAATTAGTTTGACCATTTAAACAGGCACCATGCTTACACACTTCAAATATTGGACAAAATTATTATTCAATTACTTAAATATTAATATTTGCAAGACCGCGATGCTGAAATTTTCCATAAATAAATTCTGTTGAAATTTTTATTAAATATGTTTTAGTAACTAAAATTTAGTTAGTGTCAAATAAAATTTTAATACCTTTTAAACACACAGTCAGATTATTAAAAAAATTAAAAACAATTCCAATATCATAACGTGAAGCCGAGATTGAGAATTACATTTAATAAAACAGTAAAATGACATTGACATGAGTATAATAAATTTAACTCAATAAAACCAATATTTTTAGATTAAACTGACATTTAAAATTTCCAAGTGTTATTTACATGTATTCAATGGTAATCTGTACGTTGATAAATGTTCCTTATTGAACACTTGAGTAATTGAGAACACCAATAACATTTGCAATTAGTCTAACACCAATTGATCTAATGAATCTGTCAGCTGAATTAGTCAGAAATTAAACACAAACATTTTGATTGTAAAAGTTTGCTAATCGAATTGCATGTGCGATGTTTTTCTAATAGTGAATTTGAATTACCTTTTTAATTGTTTTGTAAATAATCTAATAGTTTGAATAAAATTGAATAGTTTGTGTAATAAAAATTAATTTCACTTTAAAAACATGTCTTCATGATAATTTAGGATCCAATAAAAATTCTAGAATTAATCTAAAAATTTATTAAAACATTAAAACATTTGTGAAACCATAAAACAAGGATTAATAAGTTGTCATGAATAAAAATAAATGCACTCCAACCATGCAACTTATAAAATTGAATAACTGTCGAGTGATATGAGCGACATCTGTTGAAGAGAAATGTGACCAATGAGTCACTGATTATGCTTTTAATGTGTTCAATAGAAACTGAATGAAAATTTTGAAATCCCTTTGATTATTAATAGACCTTTAAATTTGATGTTCAACTTATTTCATACTTAACGATTGAAAAATACATTTAAGTTGACATTTAAACAATTGGACTAACTCTAAAATACCAAAAATCTAATAAGTAAGTGAGTCGCTTAAACGATTTCGTTCTGAACTGCTGTTCAATTCAATGTATTGAAAGAATTTGAAGTATTTTAAAGCATTGGATTGGTTTGGTGATAGATTACTTAGGAAAATAAAACTTGATTCACTAGTGACGAATCACTGGTTGCTGTAGGTATTTAATCGCGATCCTCAGAAAACGTGCAATTCATAATGGCAATTGTCATTTAAATTTTATCTTTTAACATTGGATGATTCATAACGATGTTTCATTTGATATATTTGCAAAGCCAAAATTTATTCATTCATTCGTTGAACTCGTACGTCTGTAAAGTTTCTATTTGTTCAAAAGAGTTGTCAATGAGTGTCATTGATTATAAAATATTAAATCAGACTGCTAAGAAGACAAGGCATTGGTGAATTTAAAATATCTTAATTTCAGTTTTCGAGATTTTAACAAAATTTCAACTTGAGTTACTTAAGAACTTTGAATTTAATTTTTACCAGTTAAATGCTTCTAAGGAGAGCAATCAAATATAAGCAATTTATGATTAGTGAATTATAAACAAGTGAAATATATTCTATCAAACCGTCTATAAAGGACAAACACTAAATCTGTTCAAAACAATTTAAATCATCATTGTTTCGGAAGTTGAGCAATTTCCACTTGGAAAGATTGTGGCTTGATTCGATCCAAATTGTCTGAATTTGTTTGTACTTAAGTTCGGAGAAGGAAGTGCAAAATTAAAATTTGTATTAGGATCCAGCTTAGTGGGTAACAGTGTTGGATGGATTTGAAATTACAGCCACTCCACAGCAAGAATATTACTGTGATTAACCTTGTGTGCAACTTTTATCCAGTTATAGCCAATGCCTTCTATAAATAAAGTGATTACAAAAATTAAACTCATATGAAATTAGGAAATGCTTTTGAAAATAAAATGCTCTATATCCAAATTAGTTCAAAACTACATTGTGACTGTGCATGAAGTTGACATCAAACTTTGCTTAATTTAATAAATATTGTAAGTTTTGCAAACCTTAGTTGCGTGTGTTATCATTTGGATAAATTGATTATTAGACCTGATTTATAATAGTGATTTTGTTTTACCTTTAAGTTAAATCACCTGGCTGTGACGAGTCACTAATGACAAAAAATATGATCCTAAAATAGTTATTCGGATTGTTATAAAAGATAAAGGTAAATGTGAATAATAATAAACTTAAAAAATTGAAATAAAAACACAAATAATGATTTTTGTTTAGTAAAGTAAAACAATAAAAACGTTTATCTACTACATAGATCTCTCTTCATTGCAGCGAGACTTCAATTCCAATCCAAAATATCGACTTGTGAGCAATCTTTTCATTATTTGAATTGATTTATGTCAATTCGCTTCCTTAAATGTTTCATTCTTCACGAGTTGTAAAAGATTGTACTTCACCTTCAGTGAAATTCAACCTAAAAAGTATTCTGAATAGGGAACAAAATATTTTTAATCCATTTGAGTTGTTTGAACTCGAACATGTCTGGCACTTCAATGGCAAACTTGTGAATTGTGCTATCGAACATGGACACAAGCTTCTGCAAATAATTACAACCCATTCATTGATTGTTCCAATGGTTGTGGCTTGAGAATGTACTCATAGGAAACTTGGACGCCATGACGTAAATCTTTGATCGTTTCAAACTTTCCACCAGTTTTTTGGATTGCTTATTAATTAATTTTACCTTTTAGAAATGCGTGGATTTATAACCAAACATTGTTTTAAATTGAAAAAACATTTTCAAGTCTTAAATTTGTAAATTTCAGCATATCCAATTGCTTTTGTAATATTTTTTTATGAACTTTGCAATAAAAACTAAAATATCAAAACTTCAAACTACTTAGGGACCCGTGAATTTTAATTTTTGATTTACAGTTTCGGAGACCTTAACATGAATTCAACTTGAGTTGAACAAATGAAAACTTTAAAAACTTCAATTTTTACCTGTAGAATTTCTTGAAAGGACTTTGTAATTATTATTGTTAGCAAATTATAAATTAATAGACAAATAATAAAACCCTATCGAGCCGTGTATCAGGGATTATATAGCTAAATCTGTTTAATACAAATGAAACCAATATAGATGTAAGAAAATAAAAATTATTTAAATAAAACATTATCTAAAATTGGGGTTTAATAATTTTAAAATATAAAATATTCAATTAAATAAATTTTTACTTGTTAAATTAACCTTAAGTAAGAATTTCAATACAAACCTTTTGGTCATGTTTTTATTGTGCAATATGCTCGATAAATGTTAAACCGACGTTGTCTATTGCATAAGGCTTATGATAAGCTCTATCGATAGTAATTCATTTAAATTATTATTCAAAGCTTCATGTAGAGGATCAGACGTTTAAAATGTTTTAAAGTTAAACTGATTACCTTTAATTTAGAAAGTAATTTAGAACATTTGGGTTTCTTCATATATTTGACACCGAATTGAAGATTACTTTGAATGAAAACCAGGCGTCATAATCTATGGATGCATTGGCATTATAATGTTTGCGAACGAATTGGTCATTGGTCAGTTGCAGAGCACTTCATCTTCAATTTTGAAAACAACAGTAACTTTCCAGTGAACTCGCAATCCAATTCAATTTGATATGCATCTGAAGTTGGTTCACATGAGTTATAAATATAAATAGAACTCAAATTGTAATACAAACTAAACAAATCAAGATCACATTATCTAATCCAAACGAACCTGTTATCTAATGCATCGACTAATGAGAGGAATGAAACGCAGACATATTGATGCTAATCGTATGTGATGCTGCTGATTTAATGATCGAAAGAAATGTATCATTTAAAGAAAATTCAATGCTAAAATTAGTCTATTCATAGGTTGTTTGCTTAAATTGGTTAATTGTACAAATAAGTGAGTGTTATTCATTAAGATAAAAATAATTGTAATGACGCGATGAGTGCAGATGAAACATTGATGCATCCAACATTTTGAAAACGTTGAAGTAACTTACAAGTCAGCTAGCCGAAGATTGACACGATTAGCGTGCAAAATAATAAAAAATAAACCAATAAAATCATTAAGAAATGTGCAGTTTTGAAGAACTCAACTTGTGTTAATCAAAAAGAAACTTAATTTTTTCCTTTTTAATTGGCAAATGGAGTTGAGTTGCTAATTGCTAATTAACTGAATTCATGACAAGATTGTTATTATTGTTTGTGTTTAAATAAAATAAAATATTTAATTTAAATTAAATTACAAATATCCAGCATCAAGCACACAAACATTGAGGTAGGTAGTTCAATAAATCACACAGCTACCTGGAACGCACAGACAAATTTCAGGAAAATCAATTATTAGTTCAAGAAATATTTGGTAAATTGAAAGTCTAATTACGATTGGTTGCACTGGTCCCCATTGATAATTACTTAAATAATGTTAAACTTTATTATTTTATTGTAAAAATTTTGCAAGAATAAATTTGAATTTATGATTACGTGCTTTGGAAACCATAATAAGAGTTCAAGTAGAGTTGCAGAAAAATAACTTAAAATAAGAATTTACCTGTTAACTTGACTAGCAATAATAACATTACATAATTTACTGATGGTTTAATTTAAATAAAATAAAAGTTTTAAATGAATTTTTAACATTAGTGACACCTTTTTAAAGCATTAAACCAAAATAGTTGCTCAAATAATAAATTATAGACTTGTAGTAATAAGTGCTTTTACAAAATTTAGCAAACTTTAAAACACGATCGTTTACAAATGACCAATCCATAGAGAAATAGAAACATTTAGTGACCAAATAATGAGCAAATAGAGAACTGTGAAACTTTGTTTGAAATTTAATACATAAACAGTAATTTTTAAAAAATGAATTGAATTTATAATTTTATATTTAAAATGAAATTTAAAATTTATTAGCGCACATAAATGATTAAAAACTTTACCTTAAATGTAACTCAAAATAATATGTTCACCAAGAAAAGTTGAGAAAGAACAGAAATAGACTCGAATAACTCATGAATGCAAAATAAAAAATAACAAACTTTAAGACAAGAATACATAATCCAAATAAATTAAAATTAAAATAAAAACATAGATTAAATTGTTGTGCAATGAAAATTTTAATTTAAAATTAATAATAATAATAATAACTGCTCATTGAGAAATGCTCAACATTGAGCGCCATTAGCTCAATAAATTTGCAGCCACTTGGAGTCAGGGATGCATTGACTATTTTGAGGGAACTCTCGAATTAGTTCGAGTAGCTTTCGATCAATTGGAACTCGAAGCACAATTGGCTTCAGTGGTTTCACACGTTCTCCTCGCGATTTGAGCACCTTAATGGTTTGAGCCAGTTTGTCCAACTTGGGATAGTCGTCAGTGAAACGAAGAAAGTGCAAATACTTGAGTTTAGTAATCAGTGACGCAAAAGTTTCGTCACTAAATTCGTGGCTGTAGAATCGATCTCTTGAAGAGCCAATGTTGAGTTCGAACAAATTGGGGAAAACTTTGAGAATGTTCATGCAGATTGACTCGTTTATTACCGGAAGGTCGGTAATGGTGAGAGTGCGAACACTTGGAAAACTGCAAAGCAAAAGAAATTGATTACGGTTAATGTTAAAATACTCAAATCTTACCAGAAGGAGTCGGAAACCAGTTTGGTAATAGATGCAAAATATTGATCAGTATTGTGGAACTTTGAATAGTTCAACACCAGCACTCGGAGTTGTCGCATATTGCCATACTTGTACAACTCGATCCATTTGCTTTGTTCATCCTTGAACATGTTTGGCACTTCGATGATCAATTTGCGAATTGTGCCATGGAGCTTGGGCAAAAGAAATTCGACTATAAATTCCAATCCTGCCATTGAATCTCCGAATGGTAGTCGCTTACGAACGTACACGTTGGGCATTTGTGCACCGATACGCAGAACTTGAATGTTTGCAAACTTGCCACCACCTCCTTTGACTGCTTTGGACAAATTCTCGAGCACGTCTTTCATCTCACTCTGGTTGCTTGGTTGATCATACAAAATTGGCTGTTGATTACCATTTCGCTGGTAGGAGTGGGTGGCATAGCTCAACAGTAGGGAGAACTTCTCCAGTTTAGTCATTTTGGTGAGCAAAGCGGGAATGTTGATGACAGTAGTCAGGCTTGGCCGCAGTGCGAGCCGAATGGATAAGGACTTCAGCTGCGTCAACGGAATGCAACGTACGAGATACTTGAGGAACATGTCAAGGCATGCATGATAGCGGAAAGAAATGTCGAGATGCTTGAGTCGACTCATTGGAAGTGGATCCAAGTCGGGAAGCAACCAGAAGGCATCCAACTGGAGCGAGGTCAGCTGACTTCTGTGCAGACTGAACAGTTGGCCAATTGCTTTCTTATCAGACATGCTCCATAAATAAACATCGCCCAGTGACATGGACCGCAATTTAGGACCAAAGAATCGTTGGCCACGCTTGAGAGATGGATCATTGGCAAATGATATCTGAAAATTTAAATAAATATACATAAAACTAATTGAAACTAAATGAACTTACAAATTGTGGATTAGCCTTCATCTTGATTACCACTGATTTCAACTGCTGTTGATATATGAGCACAAACAACCAAGCATAAAAGTCATTGCCTTCATGTCCAAAATTGAGCTTCTCAACTGATGGGGCCACATTTAAGAAAATGTTCTTTGAGTACGTTGCACCATCTAAGGTGTCGAGAAATGCAAGTTCTTTCAAAGCTTTAAGCAGCCACAGTTGCAGATCTCGCGAGTAGGCTAGACGAGAGTCAGGCAGTGCTTGACGCCCAAACTGAACCAGAGTGCGTTGAAGTGAGACAGGAAGACGCAAGAAAGAGTCCGAGGGGTGAGGTTGTACTTGAAGGTTACTAGTCTGGGCTTGTGCGCGAACTTCGAGTCGACGAAGAGAAAGATCACGATTCTTCGTACTGATCAATAGGCGCACGACTATAAGAGAAAAAAGATGAGTTGGCTTACACGATAAATTACCGGTCACTTACTTGGGAGATGCAAAATATGCTCTTGCTCTATCATTGCCATCTTGTCTAAAGTCTCAGTCAAACATAAACACCAAAATCACAAATCGAAACAATCGTTAACAAGACGTACTTAAAGTTGATTTCACTAGTGACTTGTGCTATTCACATATTTTCTATTCTAATTATATAATTCCATCTTAAAATGAAACTGCCAACTCTATCTAGTGAGGAAAATATAAAAATATATACAAGTTTGCAAGTTTAATGTTAAAACAAATGACTGATGTTTAAACATGCTTGTGTGCGAATTATGCATCGAATTGAATCTATTTTGACTAACGATTGCAATTTTGCTGTTATTGCTACTTTTCTGGTTTGGCCAGACTCCACGAAAATAAATGTTTTTAACAAAGAAAATACCAGGAAATTGTTATTCTAATTATTAGTAATGTGTACAAATTATTAAATAAGTAATAAATATCTAAAAAATCAAAATTGAAAAAGTTAATATTCATGAAAAAAATCAGAAAATTTTTCTAAAGCTATGTTTACTCAATATTCTTATTAGAATATTGAGATTAATTAAGAAAAGTTAAATTTAAAATAGAAGTAGAAATTTGATAATTTAAAACAAGAATACATAATTAAAATAAAAACAGTTAAATTGTTGTGTAATAAAAATTTTAATTTAAAATTAATAATAATAATAACTTTACTCAAAATTGAGTGCCATTAGAAAGTTCAGTAAATTCGCAGCCACTTGGAGTCAGGGATGGATTGACTATTTTGAGGGAACTCTCGAATTAGTTCGAGTAGCTTTCGATCAATTGGAACTCGAAGCACAAATGGCTTCACTGGTCGCACACTTTCTGCTCGAATTTTGAGCACCTTAATGGTTTGCGCCAGTTTGTCCAACTTGGGATAGTCATCAGTGAAACGAAGAATGCGCAAATGCTTGAGTTTAGTAATCATTGACGCAAAAGTCTCGCCACTAAATTCGAGGCTGTAGAATCGTCCTCTTAAAGCGCCAATGTTGAGTTCGTACAAATTGGGGAACACTTTGAGAATGTTCATGCAGATTGACTCGTTTATTACCGGAAGGTCGGTAATGGTGAGAGTGCGAACATTTGGAAAACTGTAAAGCAAAAGAAATTGATTACGGTTAATGCTAAAATAATCAAATCTTACTTGAAATCATCAGAAACCAGTTTGGTAATAGATGCAAAATATTGGTCAGTATTGTGGAACTTTGAATAGTTCAACACCAACACTCTCAGTTGTGGCATATTAACCAACCGGATAAATTTGCTTTGTTCATCCGCGAACATGTTTGGCACTTGGATGATCAATTTGCGAATTGTGTGACAGAGCTTGGGCATAAGTAATTCGACAATAAATTCCAATCCTGCCATTGATTGTCCGAATGGTAGTCGCTTGCGAACGTACACGTTGGGCACTTGTGCACCGAGACGCATAACTTGAATGTTTTTAAACTTGCCATATTTGAATGCTTTGGACAAATTCTCGAGTGTGCCTTTCATCTCACTCTGGTTGCTTGGTTGATCATACAAAATTGGCTGTTGATTACCATTTTGCTGGTAGGAGTGGGTGGCATAGTTCAATTGAAGGGAGAACTTTTTCAGATTAGTCATTTTGGTGACCAAATAAAGAAACTGGATGGCAGTGGGCACGCCTGGTTGCAGTACGAGCCGAATGGATAAGGACTCCAACTGCTCCAACTCAATGCACATAACGAGATGCATCATGAACATGCCAAAACATGAATTATAGCGGAAACAAATGTCGAGATGCTTGAGTCGAGTCATTGGAAGTGGATCCAGGCCGGGAAGCAACCAAAAGGCATCCAACTGGAGCGAGGTCAGCTGACTTCTGTGCAGACTGAACAGTTCGCCAATTGCTTCCTTTTCAGGCTCACTCCATAAATAAACATCGCCCAGTGACATGGACCGCAATTTAGGGCCAAAGAATCTGTGGCCTCGCTTGCGAGATAAACAAATGGCAAGTGGTTCCTGAAAATTAAAAAAAAATATAAAACTAATTTAAACTGATTTAACTTACGAAGGCTAGATTAGCATTAATCTTGATCACCATCGATTTCAACTGCTGTTGATATATGAGCACAAAAAGCCAAGCTAAAACGTCCTCGCGTTCATACCCAAAATTGAGCTTCTCAACTGATGGGGCCACATTTATGAAAATGTCCTTAGAGTAATTTGCCCCGTCTAAGGTGTTGAGAAACCCAAATCCTTTCAAAGCTTGAAGCAACCACAGTGGCAGATCTCGAAAATAAGCGAGGCGCGTGCAATACAGTGCTTGACGCCCAGTGCCAGAGCCTTGAGCCAGAGTGCGCTGAAGTGAGACAGGAAGACGCAAGAAAGAGTCCGAGGGGTGAGGTTGTACTTGAAGGTTCCTAGTCTCGGCTTGTTGAGCGCGAACTTCGAGTCGACGAAGAGAAAGATCACGATTCTTCGTACTGATCAATTGGCGCACGACTATAAGAGAAAAAAGATGAGTTGGTTTACACAATAAATTACCGGTCACTTACTTTGGAGATCCAAAACATTCATCATTGCCATCTTGTCTAAAGTCTCAGTCAAACCTAAACACCAAAATCACAAATCGAAACGATCGTTAACAAGACGTGCTTAAAGTTGATTTCACTATAGTGACTAGTGCTATTCACACATTTTCTATTTTAATTATAAAAAATTCCATCTAAAAATTCAATGCTGAGCAGCATACAATTTTAAAAATTGACACTTTCAGCGCTATCTAGTGATGAAAAAATAAAAATAAATGCAAGTTAAAAGAAAGGACTAATGTTTTGCTTGTTTGCGAATTATGCATCGAATTGACTCTATTTTGACTAACAATTGCAATTTTTCTGTTATTGCTACTGTGCTGGCTTGGCGAGACATCATGAAAATAAACGTTTTTCCCAAGAAACCATTAGGTAATGTTAATCCTTATTATTAGCAATGTTTGAAAATTAGTAAATAATAAATAAATATCTATAAAATGATAATTGAAAAAGTTAATATTCATGAAAACCCACAAAATTTTTCTAAGGCTATGGTTACTCATATTCTTATTGGAAAATTAAGAAAAGTTAAATTTAAAATAGATGTTGAAGTTTGATAATTTAAAACAAGAATACATAATTAAAATAAAAACAATTAAATTGTTGTGTAATAAAAATTTTAATTTAAAATTAATAATAATAATAATAACTTTACTCAAAATTGAGCGTCATTAGAAAGTTCAGTAAATTCGCAGCCACTTGGAGTCAGGGATGCATTGACTGTTTTGAGGGAACTCTTGAATTGGAACTCGTAGCACAAATGGCTTCACTGGTCGCACACTTTCTGCTCGAACTTTGAGCACCTTAATGGTTTGCGCCAGTTTGTCCAACTTGGGATAGTCATCAGTGAAACGAAGAATGCGCAAATGCTTGAGTTTAGAAATAATTGACGCAAAAGTCTTGTCACTAAATTCGTGGCTGTAGAATCGTTCTCTTAAAGCGCCAATGTTGAGTTCGAACAAATTGGGGAACACTTTGAGAATGTTCATGCAGATTGACTCGTTTATTACTGGAAGGTCGGTAATGGTGAGAGTGCGAACATTTGGAAAACTGCAAAAAAAAATAAATAGATTACGGTTAATGCCAAAAATACTCAAATCTTACCAGGGGGAATCGGAAACCAGTTTGGTAATAGATGCAAAATATTGATTAGTATTGTGGAACTTTGAATAGTTCAACACCAGCGCTCGGAGTTTTGGCATAGTAAGCAACTGTATAAATTTGGTTTGTTCTTTCTCGAACATGTTTGGCACTTCGATGATCAACTTGCGAATTGTGCGACGGAGATTGAACATAAGAAAAGCTGAAAACATTTCCAATCCTCCCATTGAATTTCCGAATGGTAGTCGCTTACGAACGTACACGTTGGGCACTTGTGCACCGAGACGCAGAACTTGAATCTTTGCAAACTTGCCATCTTCATAATGATTGATTGCTCGTACAAATTGCTCGATCGCAATTTTCATCTCACTCTGGTTGTCTGGTTGATCGTACAAAATTGGCTGTTGATTGCCATCTCGCCGATAGAAGTTGGTGGCATAGCTCAATTGCAGTGAGAACTTCTTCAGCGAAGTCATTTTGGTGAGCAACAGGTGAATGTTGATGATAGCACTCAGAGCAGGCCGCAGTACGAGACGAATGGATAAGGACTTTAACTGCTTATACCCAAAGCAAGGTTTCAGATACTTGATAAACTTGTCAGGACATGAATTATAGCGGAAGCAAATGTCTAGATGCTTGAGTCGACTCATTGGAAGTCGATCCAAGCCGGGAAGCAACCAGAAGGCATCCAACTGGAGCGAGGTCAGCTGACTTCTGTGCAAACTGAACAGTTCGCCAATTGTTTCTTTTTCAGGCTCACTCCATAAATAAACATCGCCCAGTGACATGGATCGCAATTTAGGGCCAAAGAATTTGTGGGATCTCTTGTAAGATGAAGATTTGGCTAGTGGTTCCTGAAAATTTAAAATAATATAAAACTGATTTAAACTGATTTAACTTACAAAGACTAGATCAGAAATCATCTTGATCACCACCGATTTCAACTGCTGTTGATATATGAGCACAAACAGCCAAGCAAAAACGTCATCGGGTTCATGCCCTAAATTGAGCTTCTCAACTGATGGGGCCACATTTATGAAAATGTCCTTAGCGTAATTTGCACCGTCTAAGGTGTCGAGAAACCCAAGTTCTTTCAAAGCTTTAAGCAACCACATTGGGAGATCTCGTGAGTAGGCGAGACTCGCGTAAGGCAGTGCTTGACGCCCAAATTGAACCAGAGTGCGCTGAAGTGAGACAGGAAGACGTAAGAAAGAGTCCGAGTTGTGAAGTTCTACTTGAAGGTTCCTAGTCGTGGCTTGTTGTGCGCGAACTTCGAGTCGACGAAGAGAAAGATCACGATTCTTCGTACTGATCAATTGGCGCACGACTATAAGAGAAAAAAGATGAGTTGGAGTACACAAATTACCAGTCACTTACTTGGGTAATATATCAAATCTGGCATTGCCAATTACAAATTGCAATTTGTCTAAAGTCTCAGTCACACCTAAACAGCAAAATCACAAATCGAAATGATTAACAAGGCGTGCTTAAAGTAGATTTCTCTAGTGCTATTCACACATTTTCAATTCTAATTATAAAATTCCATCTTAAAATTGACACTTTCAGCGCAATCTAGTGATGAAAAGATGAAAAAAAATTTTAATGTTTTTTAAACAACCGACCACAATGTTTTGCTTGTGTGCGAATTATGCATCGAATTGACTCTATTTTGACTAACGATTGCAATTTTGCTGTTATTGCTACTTTTCTGGTTTGGCCAGACACCACGAAAATAAATGTTTTTAACCAAGAAACCACTAGGTAATGTTTATCATTATTATTAGCAATGTGTAAAAATTATTAAATAATTAATAAATATCTAAAAAATGAAAATCGAAAAAGTTAATATTCATGAAAAACCAAATTTTTTTTCTAAAGCTATGGTTAACTCATATTCTTATTGGAATATTGAGATTAATTAAGAAAAGTTAAATTTAAAATAAAAGTAGAAGTTTGATAATTTAAAACAAGAATACATAATTAAAATAAAAACATTTTCGTGTAATGAAAATTTTAATTTAAAATTAATAATAACGCAACATTTAGCGACATTAATGTCTAATTAGACAGTTCAGTAAATTTGCAGCCACTTGGAGTCAAGGAGACATTTACGAAGTTGAGGTGACCCTTGAATTGATTCGAATGTCTTTCGATCAATTGGAACTCGAAGCACAATTGGCCTCACTGATGGCGCACTTTCTCCTAGCACTTGGAGCGCCTTAATGGTTTGAGACAATTTGTCCAACTTGGGATAGTCGTCAGTGAAACGAAGAATGCGCAAATGCTTGAGTTTAGAAATCATTGACGCAAAAGTCCTGTCAGTAAATTCTTGGCCATAGAATTGTTCTCTTGAAGCGCCAATGTTGAGTTCGTACAAATTGGGGAACACTTTGAGAATGTTCATGCAGATTGACTTGTTTATTACCGGAAGGTCGGTAATGGTGAGAGTGCGAACTTGTGGAAGACTGTAAAGCAAAATAAATCGATTACTGCCAATGTAAAAATGTAATCAAGTTTTACCTGATAATATCAGATACCAGTTTGGTAATAGATGCATAATATTGGTCAGTATTGAGGAACTTTGAATAGTTCAACACCAACACTCGGAGTTGTGGCATATTAACCAACCGGATAAATTTGCTTTGTTCATCCTCGAACATGTTTGGCACTTGGATGATCAACTTGCGAATTGTGCCACGGAGCTTGCCCATTAGAAGCAAGGAAAATAGTTCCAATCCTGCCATTGAATCTCCGAATGGTAGGCTCTTGCGAATGTACTCGTTGGGCACTTGTGCACCGAGACGCAGAACTTGAATCTTTGCAAACTTGTCACTTTCTTCAAAATTGATTGCTTTGTGAAATTGGTCGATCACACTTTTCATCAAACTTTGGACTTTTGGTTGATTGTACAAAAGTGGCTTTTGATTGCCATCTCGCTGGTACAAGTGGGTGACATAGCTCAACAGTAGTGAGAACTTCTTGAGAGAGGTCATTTCAGTGAGCAAATGGTGAATGTTGATGATTGCCCTCAGGCCCGGCTGCAATTCGAGACGAATGGATAAAGACTGCAGCTGCTTCAACTCAATGCAAGGTCTCAGATACTTAACAAAGTTGTCTTGACATGAAACATAGCGGAAACGAATGTCGAGATGCTTGAGCCGACTCAGTGGAAGTGGATCCAAGCCGGGAAGCAGCCTGAAGGCATCCAACTGGAGCGAGGTCAGCTGACTTCTGTGCAGACTCAACAGTTCGCCAATTGTTTCTTTTTCAAGCGTCCTCCAGAGCACAGTATCACCCAGTGACATGGAGCGCAATTTAGGGCCAAAGAATCTGTTGCCTCGCTTGTGCGATGAACAAATGGCTAATAGTTTCTGAAAAATTAAAATTACATAAAACCAATTTAAACTAATTAAAACTTACAAAGTGTTGATTAGCGTACATCTCGATCGCCACCGATTTCAACTGCTGTTGGTATATGAGCACAATCAGCCAAGCCAAAGCGTCATCGCCTTCACGTCCGAAATTGAGCTTCTCAACAAATGGGGCCACATTTATGAAAATGTTCTTTGAGTACGTTGCACCATCTAAGGTGTCGAGAAATGCCCATTCTTGCAAAGCTTTAAACAGTGGCAGTGGTAGATCGCGCGAGTAGGCGAGACTCGTGTCAGGCTGAGGCTCACGCCCAAATTGGACCAGTGTGCGCTGAAGTGAGACAGGAAGACGCAAGAAAGAGTCCCAGGGGTGAAGTTCCACTAGAAGGTTACTAGTCTCGGCTTGTTGTGAGCGTACTTTGAGTCGACGTAGAGAAAAATCCAAATTCTTCGTACTGATCAAATGGCGCACGACTATAAGAGAAAGGAAAAGATGAGTTGGGTTACACAACAAATAGTCGGTTAGTTACTTTCGAGATCAATAACATTTTGCTCGGCCATCTTGTTGAGACAGTCACACGCTCGTAAATCACAAATAGAAATGATTAACTTGATGTGTTTAATAGACTAGTTTAGTAGTAGACTTCTCTAATCATGCATTTTCTTTTCTAAAATTCCATCAAAAAGTGACACATTCGATACCATCTAGTGATGAAAAGATCAAATATATACAAGTTTGCAAGTTTAATGCTAAAACAAATGACTAGTGTTTTGCTTGTGAATTATGCATCGAATTGACTATTTTGACGAACGATTGCTATTTTGCTGTTATTGTTGCTGTGCTGGTTTGGCCAGACATCATGAAAATCATTTTAATCAATAAACCTTTGGCAATGTTAATTCTTATTAATAGTAATGAGTAAAAATTAGGGATTATAATATATTGCAAATAAATATCCATAAAATAATAACTTAGAAAGTTAATATTCAGAAACTAAAAAGAAAAATACTTAGAAAAGGCTTCTTAGGCTATGGTTACTAATTGTTCTTATTGATATATTGAGATTAATTAAAATTTAAAATTATTTTTTTATATAATAGTCTAAGTGAAATAGAAAGAAACCTTTACAAAAATTACTTAACAGAAATTTCATTAACACATAGCGTTTACATTCAGACATTATGGAAACAAAGGCTTTAAATTATTATAACCAATATAAAGATTATAAATTGATTGAATAAATTTTAATAATAATAAAAAATACTACTAATCTTCTTCAATTGAGGACGATGAATGACGTCCCGAAAAATATTGCCTACAATGAACTGGCATACCAAGGCTATAGTCACCGAACAAAAGGTGGCCCCGTAACAAGCTCGAGCCTTTGTCCAGTGCGCCAGCAATTGTACTTATTTGACTCACAGTCGAGCAACAACCGAGTCTGCACATTACCATCCATAGGGTATTTGGCCAATTGCGGCACCACTGACCCACAGCAGAAATAGGGTTCCATGCTATTCGGGAATCAAGAACTTTTGCAACGCAAACGGCAAACTGAAATGAATGCCACGAGACAACAAACAGCCACTCCCCACCATGGACCGTACAGTGAAATGGTCATTGATTTCTGTAAATTAAATGAAAAAATAAATAAGAAATAAACAAATAAAACTCACCATATAGAACTCGTGTGAAAAATATACTTGTGAGGGAATTCCAAATTCATTGGTGGAAACATGTGACGGTGTATGAAGTTGACACTAAACAGCAGGTCCACATAGACTGAACTGTCCACTCGGGTTTTGTTCAACAGTGACATCAACTGCTGAACTTGTTCGAGTGATGAGGAGTCGGTGGAAAATCTTGATTAGACTAGAAACGCTCTACATAGGGTGAAAATTGTATTAGATGTGTATGATCTTGTTAGCTTGTTTAGAAGGTTCTTTTAGAATCACTTGTGTTTGATCGTTTTGGTAAACATTTTTTAAGAATTTAGCTAGATGTTGTAATTTCTTTAAATTGGTAACATTATTTAATTGTTAGTGCGAAAAAATGTGACCTTTTAGATTGTTATATAAAATACATAAATAAAAATAACACGTGTAAAAATGTTTGCAATCAATGAGAGCTTTGTTAAGCTTTGATAATTCGTATAATTAACAAAATTGTATTAAATTAATAATTTAAAATAAAAATGACATGAGTTTATGGAAAGCATGAATATAAATTTGTAAAACCAGAAAATGTCTGTAAGGCGGTGTTATCATGTTCTTATTTTATATTGAAATTAATTAAAAATAAAAGTTAAATTTGTTTAAAAAATAATTTAAGTGAGATTTACTTTGACATTACAAAAATGCTTTGTTTAACACAAAATTGAGACACCTTTATTAAAGCTATTCTATACCGCTGGATAATTAAATAATATAAAACCGATAGCAAAAAGTGGATAAAGAAAACATGAAATTTGAAGTAGTCTCCGAAAACATTTGTGATTTAAAATGAGATATGGTTGATTACTTGTGTGTTGAGCTTGAGCTTCCATCTTAGTGGGTTCCAAGTGTCAGCTGAAATTTATCCTACAGGAACAGTCCACCGTACCGTTCAGTGAACTAGCCATTGCATTCTCCAAACAAAGTGTTTAAATTTGAAATATCTATACAAAACTTTGTTCAATTTTGGTAAACATTTCAAGACTTGTAAACCTTTGGAGAAAATGTGAAAACGGATTATTGTTGAATTAAAATTGCAAGATATAAATATACGCTTCAGATTGATGTGAAAAATAAAGTTAGTCGAAATGTTGATTCGCAATTATCTGAATTGAATGAAGTAAATAGAGAAAACATCAATAATGATCTTGTTTAGCAAATTAAAAGTGAGAACAATGGTAAAATATGTTTAACGTCTCTCTGCATCAGGTTCTCATTACATATCAACAATATTGTGACTTGAATCTAAACATGCATTCGATTTCATAAAGATCAATTAGAAATGAATTCTTTTGTACATATTACCATTTGAGAAAAATTGATTGTTGTTAATCGTCTTAATAGTAGACAAAGTTGAGAATTTAGTCTGTTGTTGAAATCCTTATCATGATACGTCAGTAGTTTGTTTGCACAATTGTGCCTTTAAGATTGCCAATAGAAATTTGCTTAGTGAGATTGTTATGAAATATAAAGTTGACCGAAATGTTGATACACAATGAATAATGATATTGACCTAAATTGATTGAAATAAGTCTATGATTCATTAAAAAGAAATAAAAATAAAAACATTGAAAAACGTTTACCCCAAAGCATTCACTCGCTACCTTTAATGAGACTACTTTTACAGCCGGAGCTCAATTAAAATTTAAAATGTTGACCTTTATATAAATCTAATGTATTCGTCTTCTTAAAATTCCAATTCATTAAATTATTTTTCGTCAATTCATTCGCTCAAATAGATCAATCACTTTTGAGGATCACAAAATGCTAATAATATTCAGTTAATCTAAATTTAAGTAAAGCGATTTGATCTTTTTAACCCTTTTCACCTTTAATGATATTCATGACATCTGCATACACCTTCATGCCTGTAGAGGGAAAGCTAAGAAATAGATAAAACATTAAAAACACAAAGAATATTCTCTGGACAGAATGAAAATTCCTAAATTCTTGTTTGGTAAAATATTCGAATGACCTTTTGTTGAAATAGCGCCAAGACAATTAAAAATGTCAATTGCTCCAATGACGTGTAACGAGCCCCAATGATTGATAAAAAATTAAAAATAATTTAATAAAAAATATAATGTGAATCATGAGAAAAAAATAATTTTAAACCAGAAAATGCCCTTAATAGTATGTTAATTACAATGAAAATAAAAAATAAAAACAAAATTCTTAAAAACCTTAGTTAAACCTTAAATAAACTTGAAAATAAACTTGAAAATAAAATTTAATGAGAAGAAATATATGAAACCAGAAAATGCCTGTGCTGATTGAAAATTAACAATGGCTGTACAGCCCACAACACACATGTGTGGATTTTTAATAAATTTAATTTAAAAAAAACATGAGAAATAGGCTCAAACAAGGCAATTACAAAAATACTTCGTTGGTAAGGTAAATCAGCATAATTCTTGATTCGCATTGTTCGACCTAAAAAAGATTTCCAACCACCAGGGAATAAGAACTTGAGACAGTTGATCTAAAGTGGCATACTTATAAAAAATTAAAAAAACAAATATTAAATAAAAATAAAAGTCAATCAACAAATTGTGTTCTAGACACGATTGGTAGTGGTAGGCTCACTCACTGACTATCAACAATCTTGACATAATCTACAGCTAAAATACGACTACTCTGAAGCAAGTCCAAACAACGACTGACGATTAGCACCATTTCTGTCTGTGCCTTTTATACTTCTAGACCAAAACAGATAAGAATCAACAAAAATAAATCTAATCGATCAATTTTATTTGTAAAAAATTCAACTAAACACTTTCTTCTTGTAATCGATTCTCTTTCGTGTGCTCCTTTAAAAATGTTTATTTAAATACAACTTTTATTAATAAATCTTATCTAATCTCAACTCACAAGCCCAAATTTTGGTAGAGCAATGGCAAATAGGTTGAATTGTAATTGACAACTCTTCTCATATTATCCACCTTCATCTGATCGCCTGAATTGGTTTTTGTGTGCCAAACTAAAACGAGTGTACAATTGTGTGCTTTTGGCTCAATATCCGAGAGCTGCAGTCGAAGACTTCGCAGAAAGTGGTCTTCCTCATAGCCTATTTTGTATGGCATTGTGGCTTGCTTAGATTTGAGGTAAAATTGTAGATTTACCGCAAAGCCAGCCATATCAACCGGGAATTTACGTTTGTACTTGAATGGATCGTGGAAGTCGATGATTTTCCCAGTCTGTTTACTGACGATTGGTGTTGAGATGCCTATTGTGTTGATTAGTCCCACAGGGAACATTGAAACCACTTGAGTGTCACGCATTTCATCGAAAAGTCTCACATCATACGTGTTGTCATCGTCTGCAAAGTAGATTACGCCCCTCTGGTTTGTGTTTTCATAGTTCTCCCGAAGCCACTCGAGTGCTTTCAGCCTATTTGACACTCCACGACCGCTATCATAATCTAAATGATTCGAAGGACGTGGACCAAGAAGGTGAACATAGGGAATGTTGGTTCGGTTGAGCAGATCTTCAACTATGCTCGAATGCACTTGAGCGTCTTCAACCACAATCCAAAAGACATTTGGAACGAGTCGCAGTGTCTGGCCCATTCGAGTCAGCTCAGGTATTTGGGTTGGTCGTGTATAGGTGGGCGTAATCAGGAAAATGATCACATCTTCACTGAACAATGGTTCATTTGGAACATAATAATCAGATTGAAGGCTCTGAGGTTGTACAAGTTTGCGTCGTTCCAAATTACCGTAAAGTTGTTTGGTGAAATTTCGGAGAAGTTTCGAGACTTCGCGTTCTAGATTATTTGTGAGATTACTGTTGCTCACAATAGTTTGACAAACAATTTCCGATTTGAAAGTTGTTGACGCAGGTTTGTGTGATTGATAGATCAACAGAACGAAACCACAAAGTGCCGCAAACACATACAGGACTAGCTTGCAGTCTCCCATGATGATGATTATTTGATGTGAGACTGTTTAGTTGTGTTAAGTTAAGTTAAGTTCCTGGTTTGTGCATAACTTTTCAAAATGGCTTATCAATTTTGGTTTGTTGAATCACAGCGGAGATGATGGTGAGTCATTGAGGAAACAATTTGACAGTTCACTTTGTCGCATCAACAAACACCAACGAGCAATGCACTTTGATGTTGGTTAAAGTTTATCAAACATTACTCATATACAACGGTCATAAATAAATGTCCTTTCACAAAGTCGTGTCTATGCAGAACATAACAGTGCACAATAATTTTACAATGCGGACTTGTCGGGCAAAATGCCTTTTTGCGTTCATATTCAATGACGCAAAATGACAGTCATAATGCAGTTTTTATTTTAATTGATTACGTGTACATTTTTTTATTTAATTCTCACAATTCATTTATTCATTTTATTTGTTTATTAATTCATTATATTTTTTTCATTTGGATCGTTCGGTTTTAAAAGGTTTTGTGTAAAAATATTTACGATTTTATTTAAATAAAATTCTTTTAAAATCAATATTTTTTAAAATTGTTTATTGATTAATCATTTAATTAATTCACTTTTCTCCTTAGATAATTTTGTAAGTGCGTTCTTACGATGACTTTGCGCATTAATTAACAGATTGACTATTTTGCATTTGACGGTGACTTGCCTGTTTTTCTGTTTGACTTTGTCTATAACGGTTTTGTGTTTAAATATAAAAGGTATACAAAATTTAAAGGTTAAAAATTATTGTTTATTTAACAAAATTATTAAATAAACACTTTTAAAAAAATTTATTTAGCTGAGCGAACGGAACGAACGTAACGAAGGAGCGAGCGCCAGCGAGCGACTGAGTGGAGTGAGTGGAGTGAGGTCAGCTTTTGGCCGAAGCTCAAATGCTCTTTCTACAGTGGAAGTAAGAGGTTCTGTAAGCATAGAAATGTGTGGAATACAGTTAACAACTTATCTCAAGAACAGTACAAGCCACAGAGGCCATTGAGGACTCTATTTGTCAAGAATGAGTAGAGGAGGAAACCAATAGATGGGCATTGAAATCCATCGAGTATAAGACAGGTAAAGGTAACTGACTCACTCAACTCAGATTGACCTCCTCTTGGCCTCCAGTCCTACAGCCAACAGGCTGTGTTCGCCTATCCGCATACTGCTACTACAACTCTGGTCCATTGAGGAACAAGAACAATTACAAAAAAATAATTTACAAAAACGAATAAAACGAAAGAGAGGCAAAATAAAGAAGGAAAGTGGGGAGAAGGTCATAAATTAGAATTACATTCGAGGGTGATTATGCTGTTTTGTGGAGTCGCTCTTGACACTCATTTACTTAAGTGACATATGTCACTGTAAAAGCACTGACAAACACGCAGGCCCCACTCGACTTCAACCATTTACAAAAAGAAAGTGTTCATCAGATTAAAAAAATACTGATTGATATAAGGTGACATTTTATTGACTATTTGAACACGCAATTTTATTTGAATTTTTTTTATTCAAGTAATTCCCACTATGTTCTTGGTTTGGTCCAAAAAATATTTGTTTTAAGTGAAAGTATAAATTTATTTTATTTGAGACTCACTATAATGTGAAATCACTACGTAATACAATTTGTTGCGCACCCCGCACCCACATATGGCATAAGGCAAAAGGAAAGCGTATCGAATTACACCCTTTTCGCCTTAAGGCGCTTGGACAAGTGAGAGGAGAGGAGAGACAACCAATTGGTAACATATGTGTCCTGTTTGCATGCGATGAGACTTTTTGCGCATTAGTCTGTGTGTGCACACAAGTGCAATGCTCATTTAGTGTTAACACATTCATTGTCATGTCAAACAACATACATTTGAGCCAAAATTCTTGGATTTCGAGGGTTAACTTATCAATCAGCAATCAAAAATCAAACTAATCAAAAGCAAACTGCTCGCCCAATGAAATAGTAAAACATAGCAGTGCATAGTAAATTCACAGTAAAGTTAACTTCAGTAAAATTTCACTATCTTGAACACAATTGTGAATTTTTTCCCCACACATTTAGACTCAAATTGTTTATTTCAATTATTGATTTCATTTAAATTACTGCATTCGTGCGTTTGTTTAAATTGAGCTAATTCGATTTTATTTGTCTTTTATTTCGTATGAGAATTAATTACTAATGTTTTCATTAGAATAGATTTACAAGATGAAAATAACTGTCTGGCATCGAATTGATTTAATTTATCTTTCGTGAATTCACTCTACCACAGACAATTGCTTTAATTTTTCTTGAATACGAAAATGTTTGTGTGCACAAACTTTATAAACTTAAATTTAAAGTTATCCATCACTCTGCTCTAAATGGCATTGGACGACCCTGGAAATTACGTTTTGTAGATTACGTTAGTGAAGGCTAACTGAGAAGAAGAAAGGGAAAGAAGTAAGAAAGATGTCATATTCTATTTAATGAGTTAAATTTCATATTCACTTCTCATTTTGCCCCGAATTATATGAATTATCGCTCAGCTGGACTGCTTGCAGTAAACCTAATCAATAAATTTTTGTAAATGGTTGAAGTCAAGTGGGGGTCTCCGTGTTTGTTAGTGCTTTTACAGTGACATACGAGTGACATATAGGTCACAACTAAATGAGTGTCAAGAGCGACTCCACAAAGCAACATAATCACCCTCGAATGTGCGAATGCAATTCTAATTTATGACCTTCTCCCCCACTTTCCTTCTTTAATTTTTCCTCTCTTTCGTTTTATTCGTTTTTTGTAAATTATATTTCTGTTCTTGTTCCTCAATGGAGTTACATATAAATAGAGAATTTTTTTCATCAATTAAATGTCCGTTCCTTGCCACTGTGAGTGTTAGTTCAAGAAATCAGTAATAGTTTAATTTAATTAATTACATTAAATCACCTTTACCTGCATATTATTGATAGGTTTTTAAAGCCCTTTGATTGGCTTCTTCCCTGATAAATATTTTGTCAGCAGAAACCAAATTTACCTCAGTGGTTGGTCACGTTCTAGAGATAATTTGTTCACAAATTCCCCCACTCATTTCTATGCTAACATTTCCTTCTACTTCCACTGTAGAAAGAGCATTTGAGCTTCGGCCAAAAGCTGACCTCACTCCACTCACTCCACTCCTTATTTGCGATTTTATTTAAATAAAATTCTTTTTAAAATCAATATTTTTTAAAATTGTTTATTGATTAATCATTTAATTAATTCACTTTTCTCCTTAAATAATTTTGCAAGTGCGTTCTTACGATGACTTTGCGCATTAATTAACAGATTGACTATTTTGCATTTGACGGTGACTTGCCTGTTTTTTCTGTTTGACTTTGTCTATAACGGTTTTGTGTTTAAATACAAAAGGTATACAAAATTTAAAGGTTAAAAATTATTGTTTATTTAACAAAATTATTAAATAAACACTTTTAAAAATTTATTAATAAAATTCTAATCTGTTTGTCAAAATATCATTTCAAAGTTATTGAGGCAACTCTTAGTTGTTTTAAAACTGGTAACTTTAGAACTATTCTGGTTTGAAAGACGCTTAATTTTAAAATCCATTTTACAAAAATTGCAGAGAAATTGTATTGTAAATAAGTTTATGTTAAATATTTTTAACTATTTATAAGTCAAACTTGTCCATTACTTGAAAAGTTTTTAGATAAATTAATTTGAATTGTTTTGCAAATTGGTAAATTAATGGTTTCACAAAATGTTTTGGCTTTTCCTTTTACTTGTCTAGTAGTAATGTCGACTTGTGCTTCTAATGAAATCAAAGGAAATGGTGTTGCGAATAATCAATGTTTGGTTTTTTATAAGTTTTTACAAGCAAGTTACAATTCCAAAGAGACATGACATTGAAGTACAAGCTTTAATTTTAGTTTATAAAGGTTATGTGTTTCTTGAATACAAGTGATAAATGGTTTAAATAATAATTTAATTAAATGAGTAATCTCATTTTTTGCAAGTTTCAATCTGCATTTACCTATATTCAACATAAACAATGACAATAATTTTATAATTGAACATTTGCGTTTTGATCATGTAATTCTGCCTTTCATAGTTTTGACAGGCAAGGTCTTCAAGTTATATTTTAATTAATTGTTGGTACGATTAAAAACATGTATTTTTCAAAAAGCTTAAATTTTATGTTTAAACATTGATTGACTTCAACACGCTTATAATAGGTTTCTAAAAGTTTATCCAATCTTATATTTTATGCAAAAAGTCTTTTATCTTACCTACTTCTCAATCAATCAAATCTTTATCTAGAGAAATCAGCGAAAACATTCATTACAACAGTTTTAAATTCCTTAAAATATCTTATTATATTATGTATTATAACAGTATAATCTTTTTGTGATATCACTGGGTTTTATTATGTTTAACTTCATAATGGTCCTTTGCTTAAATGGTTACAATTTTTCTATCACTTCCTAATCCTTATTGTTTGATCAATAAATAACTCGAATGAGAAAACTTTTTATGAAATATCTGGTAAAATTTTCTTAGTTTGTCATTCTCCGACACAAATTGATCTATATCCAACATGAAAGGTGTTAATACTTTTATTTTATAATTTAAACATTTTGGTTTTAGTAAGTTTTTAATTTTAAAAAATCATAATAGTTAGATCAGTTTGGTTTGTTTTTATTAAAAAAAATATTTCTGTTTAATCGACATTATTGTCTTTATGCTTAAATGAATCATTTGTATGACTAGTTTTCATTACACTTAAAAGGAGTATTAATAATTCCAATTTAAGACATATTTATAAATTTCTTAATGAAACCGAAAAGTCACTTTTCTCTGCTGTATACATAATCAAATCGTTATCTACATATAATTACTTAAGTAGAGAAATAAACCAATTCTTAAGAAACATTCATGATTATTTTCTCCAACATCAAATCGCATAGCAAACTGTCCTCTTTTATGATCTGTTAAACGATTGCAATGAATCATTGCCAATGATTTCACAATTTTAATTTTTTTATTTAAAACAACTACATTTTTCTATACAGATTGCAATTGTCAAAGGTAAAACAATTTCATTGAATGAAAATAGACTTCATAAAATTCATATGTTGATTAATATGTCAAACTGGAACGACTTTGATTTCAAACTTTATTATATTAAGGCAGAGTATCAGTTTAAGTATAAATTACAGGTTTCTATCTCAAATTGTAACATCCAAATTTTACTTTTTATCTTAGTTGTTCTGAATCTTATTAGTTTCTAGGTTAGATTCACAGGACTATCTTTTGTAGGGCATCGTTGATCGTTCTCTTGCAAAAAGCAGAAGAGCTTTAATATATCCAAATCTTGAGATGATGAAAATTGTTCAAAACTGCTCAGTGTTTAAAGTTGTTTTAATATTTTAACTATAAATCTCATCAAAAAAACATTATTACCGTTCACTAGCCCATTCAAACCAATCATAGAAAACAGCCATATCGTTGTTATACTTAGTATATTGATTGAATCAATGCTTTTTTGCAATCACTTTAGTGAGTCAAATGGATCCGGTTCATCTCATTAATTGTGCTTATAAAAAGGTTACACTTTCATTTGAAATGTCAAATTGTTTGGCATAATTCAAACGACGATTGTTTTTGTGTTTTCACTTTCTTTTTCGTCCAAAACCAGTATAGTGATTTTCAATAAAATGTGTGAAGTCTAATCATTTAAAAGGTTTTACATTTTAAAATGTAATTAATATGATAATTTTTGTCTTAGTTTTTTGGTTAATCATTAAATTAATTGACTTTTTACTCTTAGACAATTAGTTATTCAATTGCACTCGTGTTCATATGATGACTTTACAAGCTTGTCATATTACGTTTAACGATGACTTGTTACAAGTTTTTCTAACTGCAGTCTAACATGTTGAACAAATTTATTATTAAATTAATTAAGATGAATGATTAATTGCGGTTTAAAAGGTAAAAAATAATATTTGTATGCTAAAATTGTAAAGTGTTTAAATCAAACCTCATTATGATAATTTTCTTTTGAAGCTTTAAAATCTCTTTTTTTGTGTCAATTTTGTATTTGACAGCATCTTGAACGATTTTAGTTAGAAATTCTTGGTTTAGTTAATATTTTTCTTATCTGTCTAGACAGCTGGGAGAATCGCACTCAAAATCATCCAACAATATAATCGATTCTCATTTCAAATTTTATCGAATCGGCCTATCTTATCTTATCTTATGAAATAAACGAGAAAACATTCAGAACATTTTCTCCTTTTTCAATTGAATGACAAAAGGTAATGTTTAAACGATTCTATTCGAGTGAAACTGAACTTTAATATAAATGTTTTATTATTATTATGTCAATCTGGCACGAGTTAGCCTAAAAACTTCGGTTTCAAACTCTAATATTGCAATAAGCTTGATATATATTCGCCTCAAACGGTAAAAAATTAAATTTGATTTAATTATTTGTCATATCTGTTCTGTATTTATCATATCGTACTATTTCTATTTCGCGATTATAAATTTCACAAAGTGTGCAAATTTGATCAGTGTTTGAAGTGATTTTCAATGTTTTAGTTATGAATGGCAGAGCTTTTTGCAATCACTCATGTCACACTAACCACACAAGTTCTGCTTATGAAATGCTCATAAAACTTCATTACAATTATTGTCTGTTTGCATCTAATTATGCATCTTAGATTACAACTTTGGTTTACGACGTATATGACTTTCAATGACCGGTAAATTCTTTTCTATTAACTAGACTAACTAACAATTGTACTATTTATTATATATTTGGAGCCATATGTTGCAATTTATGCTTGTCAACATGTTTTTGCTCTACAAAGTAGATAATAAAACCATTTTTCATGACTAGAAATGTGGTTTCGCAATCATTGTGCGCACAAACAGCAATATTATTATTTTATTGCAATAAGATTACTAATTGGAGTGACACTAAATGTAAGTTTGGTTTTTGGTTGTAAATCAAGAATATTGTGTCTTACGTACACGTGTCTTAAAGGAGTAGACATCAAAGTTCAAAGCACTATGGATGGTGTAAGCACACTGTTGAATCTCATTGAACCTGAACTATTGCTTTATTTTTTTGCAATCATCGCCGAAATTTATTCTTATAAAAATACATTCAATTGATATGTAGTCAGTTCATCTAATGATACATGCGACCTGTCTTATTATTGTTCCTCTAGTTTGTGCCCCAAAATCTACTTCTACAAATCTACAACTACAAAGAACTTGCGAAAGAATTTTTAATTAAGTAAGTCTTTTCTGTTTATATTTTTTACTCTAAGTTTTGTCATTTTTTAAAATACCCAATTGATTAATTAGTGAATAACATTAACTAGAATTGGCGAATTTGTGCAAAAGATGGAAAGTGAATCCAAAGAAGAAGATGCGCAATTGAAAGAGAAAATTGAATCTTTATTTCGCAAGTTTGATTCAATCGACTGTACTTTGGCTAGGAGAGATTGCGAATGGAACGAGCATGGAAAGGTATGTTCAAAGATAGTGGAAATGTTGGATGAAAGTAATGATTGCTTGGGCGGACATGTGATCGATCGAATGTTTGAGCAATTTGAAAAACCTGTCGAAAATAGTGCCGATGAAGCCAAACTTTGGGCTTCGATTAAGATAATTGGAAAATTTTCAACAAACAAACTATTTTCTTGGTTGTCTCATTTGATGGAGACTCGGTTGAACACCAAACAATGCGAATGGAACAGAGAAGCAAACATAATGCGAGTAGTTATGGAGCTGTTTGTTGAAAAGAAACATTCGTTTACTCAAAAATTAACAGATCAATTGTTTGAATATTCCACCAAACTTATTTATCAATTGGCACATGAAATTAGTGCAACTGAAAATTGTGTCATTTCAAAATTTTATCCTGATCAAGTGGTACCAATGTTGCTTCAAATCATTGGCTCAATTGAAAAAAATAATTTGGATTTGAATTGGCCCAAACACACAATCATTTGTCGAGTGCTTGAACTAATGTTGTTTGAATTTAAGGAAATTTTTACTGAAAATTCTTTGGATGAAATGTTTCTATATTTCAATAAACAATTTTATCGATGGGAAGATTTAGATGCTAATTGTGCGTTGTTACAATTTCCTATTAGTCGACTCGAAATTTTTCTGCCAAATTTGGTGGACACAATGGAGAAAGAATTGGAAGGCGAAATGGGATGTTTTTACCAGTGGTTCATTAATCATTATTTATTTATTCATTTTTATTCATATTTTTATTTTTATCTCTTTCTAATTATTCTCTTTATTTTGCATAATATTTCTTATGTATTACACTAAATGTAACTAACTCATCATCATGTACCAATTTACACCTCTGTATATGCTTACAGGGGGCCCAAAATGATCGGGCCAATTTAATTAGGTGATGTTCAAAAAATTATAACTTTTTGTAGACAACACCGAACTTCAAGGTTATTTCATAGACATATAGTAGACAGCACTAGCTACAATCTACACATAAATCCCAAGTTATCTTATCATATGGAACTTCCACAGATGACGTAACATTTTTCGACTATTTGAATGACAAATGGTTTTTTGATAATATCTTTTGAACGGATCAACCGATTTGAAAGTTCTAAAACGTTTTGGAAAGCTAATGAGTTATTCTATGAATACAAAAATCAAAACAAGAGAAATTAATTCAAAGATTAGTCAAAAACCAAAATTTCAAAATTTGACTTCCGGTCCAATTATCCTGGAACAAAAGCAAATTTTATCAAGATTATCAATGTGGTGGAAGAATATAAGTATTGGAAACATTTATTAAAAATATGGAGTTCTTTAGTACTAGTTTTCAATTATCTGTCTAAAAATATCCCGAAAAAATGACAAAATTTGTCTATGTTTCACTAGAATTTTGGTTTTTAGGCAATAACTTTTGAACGACTCAATGGATTTTTTTGATGGAGAGCGTTTTGGAAAGGTAATCATTTGCTTTTAAATAATTTTATGTCAAATGAAATAATTTAACTAAAAAAAATGACCAATTTTCACATTCGTCATTTTGGCATCCGGTCCAAATTAATTGGACCGGAAAAAGATTTACGTATTTTTACCTTTGTATTGTAAAGACAGCAATGTTTAGAACATTTGGTAAAAAGATGGATATTTTATAAAATGGTTATTGATTAAAATACACTACTTGAAAAATGGCCCGATCTTTATGGGCCCCCCTGTACATCTTAGGGGTCAATAAAGATTCTCTCCAAAAAAACCAGTGGTGAATATAGATTTAGGATTTGTTGGAATTTTGCTCATTTTCCATTGGCCAAATTGCAATCTTCATTGTCCCAATTGATTGTCGCGTTAGACTCTAACGGTTAGAGAGTAAGTTGAAAACGGAACAACTAAAGTGGTACAAACATCGAAACATGAGTAATGTCATTTATGAGCTATTTAAATATAAAATGAATTCACTGATAGTCAATCTTAATGAAACGGAAACGGAACAACCCCAGTGGTACAGACATCGAAACAGAAAGAGAACCGTGTGAATGGCAAAAACATGAAAATATTGTTGAGGTGATTTTCAAAGTTGCTTTTGGCCACTCTACATTTATTTAAGGATGAAAGTTTGGTGATTAAATTTGGAATAAAAAGTGTTTGAAGAAATGCTATTTGCATTGTAGCCAAATCACCACTGATCAGCCGAGAGCAATCCTTTTGGTATCACGCCCGCAAGATCTTCCCATGTACTGTGCTCAATGCTGTGCAGTTTGGTACACCGGCGAAATGGTTGTCGTGCTAGGTGCATACAGTGCACTAATAGATGATGTGTCTCGGGTCTTTCGAGCTTGACTTGATATAATTTGAAATCACATTTTCTACATTTTCTCAACATCTGACACAAACTGAGCACTTGAAGGGAAGGAAATAGTTCAGCTAAATAGAGACGCTCTGTGTCGAGATGAGATTCGGAAAAAGACAATGGGCTTGTTTACACTTAAACTATCGCCAGCGATTGGTATCGCTAGGCCTACTTTGAACTGCAGAGTACCAACTTTTGTGGATCACTCCTATCGCTCGAGCGATAGCACAAAGCAATCAAATATTTTGATTTTTTCGATCGCTGTCGCCGGCGACAGCTCCAATGTAAACACACCCAATGTCATAGTGAGCAGACGTACTGACGGCACTGGGACAATCGTTTGTGGATGTGTTTGGTCCACTGCAGCAATTTGTTGCTGGTTCAAAAGAAAAGAAAGATACTTGACATGCAAATGGACCAGTTGAGTGAGTTGTGAGAGGCATCGTGCCAACATGATCATTGACATTGAAACATCCGCCAGTTTCAAACTGACCAATGAGCTGAATCGGGCGCAGAACAGTTGAGTGCTTTCGTAGTTGTGCCATTTTGCAATATTTCGAACAAATGCACGAACAAATTGAGTTGTCAACGGTGGCTCTAACAAAAGCAGCCTCTCAAGTGACAAATCCACTGCACAATTGAGACGCAAATGGTCATTTCCTTTGGCATATTTAGTTACGGCAGAAAAGAACACATCATCATGAAGTCCGTAGTCCACAAAACTGGTCAAACATGACAAAATTGACAATTTAAGACTGAAAGGATATTTGCGAATATCTGGATGGCTCAAATTGAGCGTGAGATGACGAAGTGAGCCGAGTCGATTGATGCAATCTAACAGTGCAACTAGACTCGCCTGGTGATTTGCGTAATCATCAACTGACTGTTGCTTCGGGTCACTGTAAGTGACAAAATAAATTTTGAGCCAAACCAAACTGGTGGCCTGATGATCTAGCAGCCGAATCATCTGTTCAAGTACAGAGCACACAAGTGAGGCTTTATTAACATATAGCATCATGCTGAGTCGAGTGATTCGAGGTAAAATTGTCATAACATTGTTTGTGAATTGCTGCGTCAACAAATTGCGAGCTCGCACTGGTATAGTATTGATCTCCATCTGGTGTAATGCCGATCGAAGTGGTCGTGCCCAAGGCGATCCATCATCACGACGAACGTACTCGATTAGTTCACTTCCAAATATATCATTTGGCACTTTTGAGTTGTATGTTCCATCGAAGTTTATATGGTACCAAGGACCAGGTCCATCAAGTACCAGCGTTCTCCTACGCATCAACTCAACCTTATGCAGCCGAGTCCAGTTGGTACACACACGAGCAACATTGCGAATGCCATCAAACAGAGGAATGTGAGCGAAGATTGTGAGAAGACACAGATCGGGAAGGTGACAAAGACGGAGCATGGACATGTTGAAGAGGGTGAGAGGTTCGGTTGATTTGAGTGCAGATTGAAACTGGACAAACAAACTTGAACGTATGTTGAGTATGAAATGCACAAAGCAGTCAAATTTTATGTTATAAAGCTTTGCAAGAGCAGTACTCCAAAGTGACTGTACGCAACATCAAATTGTGTCGTTAACCCTTTCAATCCCACGGTATTAAATTTTTGAGATAATTAACCTAAACATCAATTTTTATAAAGATATTGTGATTGTGAACAATGTCTCACAAATAATTTTTTAAAAATTTTGATCGATAACGATGCTAGATCAAAATTTTTGATAAATCGATGGATGCTTATAAGATGAGATCGGTTGAGAATTTTTCCAAGTTTCAAACGAAATATCATAGCTAGACTTGTTTGTGATCGAACGTACACTTTAAAACCAAAAGTAAATCACCAAGGAAAGCAGGAGAAAGCGAAATGTAAAGTCAAGTCGTGGTCATCGACTTAATTATGGACCACTTCGAGTGTTGACTTTGCTCTCTTTTGTCGTCTGTTACTGAAGCAACGACTGCTGGAGAGGGCTGTGCCTTCTTTCTCGCACTCAATACACTTCTACCGAGCTGACAAAATTGTTTGAATGGGCATTTAGAGCATAGAAGCTGAAAAATCTGACTTTGAAATTTGATGGACAAAAAAAGTACCTGCGGGATTGAAAGGGTTAAAGCAGCTTGTCACAGTAATCACTGCTCGTTAAATGTAAAAGCATGTTACCGTTTTGACCATATATGGTAGGATATTCTTTCGTATGATGAGTCATGAGTCACACTGTGAATACTCTTTATTGTCTTAGATTATCATTGGGATATACAACGCCAATGTTGACCACATTTTCAATGTAAGCAAGTTTATATCGTGCACTCGTTTTACGAATCGCGCTAATTAGTTCATCGATTTGCACAACAAGTTTACCATTCAGTGCACAGTCTACATGCGTGATCCTTAAATTGCGAAAACATCACATTTGGTCATTTGTCAAATCGACCTCTTTACCACCATTTGACATTCTTAAATGTTTGTTTTAACTATTTGTAAATGGTTGATTAGCCGAAACTCATTTACGTGTATTTTTATATTATATTATGATTTAGATTTTCAATAATCGGTAACTTCTTTATTATCAACTTGGCTAACTGCAGTTGGCATGCCAACTATTATACTACGTATTAAGCATTTAGAGTCATTGTCTGTTCCCGTTTATGCTTAACAACTTGTTGTTGTTGTTTTTTCTTTACGGAGTAGAAATTGTACTCCATTTTGGCATTGAACTCATGATTATAAAAGTGGTTTTGCAATCATTGTGCTCACAAACAGCTATATTGAGATGACCAAATTGAGTGCCACTAAATGTAAGTTAGTTTTCTGGTTGAAAATCAAGAATACTGTGTCTTAAGTACACGTGTCTTGTTAGACGAGTAGACATAAGCAACTAGAGTTCAAAGCACTTTGGATGGTGTAAGCACATTGTAATTGAACATGACCTATTGCTTTATTTTTTTGCAATCATCGCCACAATTTATGCTCATAAAAGAGTTCATATTCATTGGTTATGTGGTCAGTTCATCTAATGTCACATGCGACCTGTTTCATTTGTTGTTTCTCTAGTTTGTGTCCCAAATTGCTACATCAACTTACTAAGACATTTTTGAGTGACGTATGTTTTTCTGTTCACATTTTTGTCAATTTTTAATATCAACTGATTAGTGTTTAAATTTAACTAGAATTTATGAATATTTGCAAAAGATGGAAAGTGAACTCAAAGAAGAAAATGAGAAATTGAAATGGAAAATTGACTCATTATTTCACCAGTTTGATTCAATCGACATTACTTTACCTAAGCATGGAAAGGTATGTTCAAAGATAGTGGAAATGTTGGATGAAAGTTACGATTGCTTGGGCGGATATGTGATCGATCGAATGTTTGAGCAATTTGAAAAACCTATCTGGTATAGGGATGGTGAAGCCAAACTTTGGGCTTCAATTAGAACAATTGGCAAATTTTCAACAAGCAAACTAATTTCTTGGTTGTCTCATTTGATTGAGACTCGGTTGAACACCAAACAATGCGAATGGGACAGAGAAGCAAATATAATGCGATTAGTTGTGGAGCTGTTTGTTGAAAAGAAACATTTGTTTACTCAAAAATTAACAGATCAATTGTTTGAATATTCCACCAAACTTATTTATGAATTGACACATGAAATTTGTGGACCTGAAAATTGCGTCATTTTAAAATTTTCCCCTGATAAAGTTGCACCAATGTTGCTTCAAATCATTGGTTCAATTGAAAAAAATGATTTGGATTTGGAACTGGCCAAACACACAATAATTTGTCGAGTGCTTGAACTAATGTTGTTTGAATTTAAGGAATTTTTTTCTGAAAATTCTTTTGATGAAATGTTTCTATATATCAATAAGCAAATTCATCAATGGGCAGATTTAGATGCTAATTGTGCTTTGTTGCAATTCCCTATTGGTCGACTCGAAATTATTCTGCCAAATTTGGTGGACCCAATGGAGAAAGAATTGGAAGGCGAAATTGGAAGTTCTTACGATTGGTACATACATCGAAAAATGGGCCGCTTGATTCGAGGAGTCTTAAAGGAACATCGAGATTTGTTGCCACCTGTTCTTGTTGATCGCATGTTTGGTTATCTAACAAAATTAATGTTTAAATGTCAACATGCAAAAAAGATTTCGAATGCATTTGATGCATATGCACAATTTCCCTTAAGCAAAGTTCAATCTTCATTGTCACAGTTGATTGACTCAATTCAAACTGAATTGGAATGTGAACAACGAGAATGGTATTGTCAAAATCTTAGTTGGGCCATTGAAGCAGTGTTGAATGTTCATCGAGATTCGTTGAATGAAAATATCATTGATCAAATGTTTGATTTTCTCATCAAACAAATGCTCCAATATGATCATACTGAGGAATACTATCCGGAAAGAATTTCTCATGCAATTCTAGCATTTCCAAAATTTCCACCAAGTAAACTTCAATCTTCATTGTCACAATTTCTCGAGTCTGTTGAAAGTTATCTGAATGCGGAAGAGGATGAATTGTTCAGATTAAAAAATACAAGCCAATTAATTAAATTAGTGTTGAAGAAACATGGAAGATCTTTTGATCAAACTTTCCTTGATAGAATATTCGACTACCAGACAAAGCTTGTTCTTCAATGTAAATATGGAAATACAATTTGCTGGAATTTTGGTCATTTTCCATTGGCCACATTGAAATCTTCATTGCCCCAGTTGATTGTCGCGTTAGAGAGTGATTTGAAAACAGAACAACCAAAGTGGTACAAACATCGAAACATGAGTAATGCCATTTATGAGTTATTTCAATATAAAATGGATTCGCTGATAGTCAATCTTGATGAAAAGGTAATTGATCAAATGTGCGATTATCTCGTGCAAGTGATTTACCTTTGTGACGATAGAAGTGATGAAACATTCTACACTAGTGATGCAATGCAAACGTTTCGTCTAATTCCTTTAAGTACACTTCAATCTTCATTGCCGAGCTTGATTAAATCCCTGATGAATGACTTGGAAACAAAACAATGCATCTGGTACAGACATGACGATTTTAGTAAGGTAATTTGCGATGTCATGTGCGAGCATCGATATTCACTGGATGCACCTCTCGATGATCAAATGTTTGATTACATTACAAAACTATTTCTGCTTTGTGATAGTGAAAACGTGATTTATTTTTCTTCTTCTGCATTCGCAAAATTTTCTCTAAGCAAAATTGAATCTTTTTTGCCTCGATTCGTTGAATCGATGATAAATGAATTACAATCAGAGCGCCAAGAATGGTACAAACATTACAATATTAGCTTTGCAATACTAAGAGTACTAACTGAACGCAATGACTCACTCGACGAAGCCGTCATTGATCAAATATTTGAGTACTTCATCAAATTGATAAACCTGTGTGAAGATAAATCCAAAATTCATTATGTTTTTCTGGCACTTCCACATTTGCCATTTAATAAACTTCTACCTTGGTTGTCTCAGATGTTTGATTTACTAGAAACCCAATTGAAAACCAAACAAATTGAATGGCACAAACATCGCAATATGTGCGGAGTGATTCAATGGTTGAATGACAGATATAATCGCATTTTAGATGAAGATTTAATTGATCGAATTTGGGATTACCTCCTCGAACTAGTTCGTCAATGTGACAATAAAAAGATGATTAAAGAAGCATTTCACATTTTTTATGAATTTCCTACGAATAAACTCGAATCTTCATTGTCGCAATTGATTGAATCGCTCGTGAGCGAATTTCAATCGGAAAAGTATCAAATCTATAGACATCGATATATGTGTTGGCTTGTTGTTTGTTGGAATGAACATTTCATTTGTGAGACCTTTGTTGATCGATTGTGGGACTACATGGCCAAGCTAATTCATCAATGTCATGATGAAAATCTACTTCCATATGCATTGGATGCAATTCAACATTTTTCAAAAAACAAACTTCAAACTTCATTGCCGCTGATGATTGATTCCATCGAACTTGAATTGAACACAAAACCATGCAATTGGCATAGTCATCAAAATATGAGCGGGTTGATTCAAGTTTTATTGGGAGAATGTCAAAACTCACTCAATGAAGCCATTATTGATCAAATGTGGAATTACCTCACAAAACTCATGCACGAATGTGAAAATGATAAACAAATTTCTTATGCGTTTGGTGCATTTCAAAGATTTCCATTAGTCAAACTGCAATCATCATTGCCTCAATTGATTATTTCGTTGGAGAATGATTTGAAAATGGAACAACCAGTGTGGCACAGACATCGAAACATGAGTGAGGTGATTGGTGGCTTGTTGAGAAAACTTAACGATTCGTTAGATGAAATTGTTCTTGATCATATGTTTGATTACCTCGCACAATTATCTCAACATTATTATGAGAAACATCACATTGAACATCCATTTTTGGCATTTTCTTATTTTCCAATTGCAAAGCTTCAATCTTCATTGCCAATCTTAATTCAATCATTGTCAGGCCCAAGTCCGGGAGAATGGCACAAACATGAATTTATGATTCAAATTATTATTGCGGTTTTGGACAAACACTCAAACTCAATAAATGAAGTTTTTATAGATCCAATGTTTGATTACATCACCAAATTGCTCCATTATGATAATCATAAAAATTATGATATATTTCAAGCATACGCACAATTTCCTTTAGAGAAAATCCAAAATTCCTTGCCACAGATGATTGAATCAAAGATGAATGAATTAGAACAAATCGAACTTGATATACATCAAAATATGATTCTAGTGATAGAATTTGTACTGGACAAACATTCAGATGCGATAGGCGAAAATGTTTTCGACTTAATATTTGATTACACTTTCAAACTCATTTGCCATTGGAAGAATGAAAATCTAATTTCCTTTCCACTTTCTTACACTTTTCTAAATTTTCCACTAATCAAACTTCAGTCATCTTTGACAGAGTTGATTGATTTGGTTGAGAGTGAATTGCTATCATCAGAAGATCATTTCATCACATGGTCTAGACATGAAGATTTGAGTAGCTTGATTTATAGTGCACTGAAACTTCATTCAGATTCATTCAATGAAGCACTTATTGATCGAATTTGGGTTTATTTAATCAAGCTGATTGAAATATGTGATTACGAAGAAAGGATTCCTTCCACAATTTGGGCACTTGGAAAACTACCAATAAGCAAAGTTCAATCTTTACTGCCCCAGTGGATTGACTTAATAGAAAAAAGATTGGAAACTGAGCAGTGTCAATTGTCAATCACTCATCAAAATATGAGTCGCGTGATTGAAGAATTGTTAGAAGAAAAAAGAGATTCACTTGATACAACTATCATCGATCAAATGTTTAATTACTTAGCCAAACTGGTCTATCAGTGGGAAGATGGCGAGCTGATTTCCAAGTCTTTTGAAGCATTTTCAAAATTCCCATTAAACAAACTTCAACTTTCAATGCCACAGTTGATTGATTCTTTTAAAAGTGAACTGAAAACGGACAAGCCCAAATGGAGTAGACATCAAAACAATTGTTTGCTAATTGCACAAGTGTTGGAAGTTCACCAAGATTCGCTAGCTGAAAATGTTATTGATCAAATGGTCGACTATCTCACCACACTAATTCTCCAATGTGAGAATGCAAATTTGATTTCTGCTGCATTTGAAGCATTTTCAAGTTTGCCACTAAACACACTTGAATCTTCAATTCCACAGTTGATTGAGTCGCTTCAAAGCGAATTGGTGAACAATAAATGCCAACAATGGTACAGACATCGAAATGTGAGTCAAGTAATTGAAGTCGTCCTAAATGTGCATCGAAGTTCATTAGATGAAACAGTTGTTGAGCGAATGTTTGATTACATCGCAAAGCTCATTCAACTGTGTGACGATACAGATGTGGTTTCTTATGCATTTAGCGTAATTCCGGATTTTTACAAAGTAAGTGTGTCAATAATTTAAATGGGGTTTTAATTGTTTTTTTTGTCAATTAGAACTGGGGTGACTATATCGTATTTCAGAATTTCGGAACACTCAGAAATTATAATGAATAAAATTTTAAAATACTATTTGAAATATATATTCAATAATAACATTTTGAATTGCATAGTCTAGTACTTTTAAAATGTCAATCATTTTGTTTTTTATTTAATGAAATTTCCTTTAATTTTAAACTGAGATTAAACACACAAATAAACCGAGTTTACAGACAATAAAATTTAAACGTAAATAATTTTTATTGAAACATTACAAAATAATAAGCAAAACTTGACACTACTTGAAAAGTCTAGAGAAGAACGATCCAATTGACTTGACTTTCTTGTCAATAGTTTCTCGAAGTGTTGTTACTTTGACTTTTGGTATAGTAACAGGAATGACATCTTGATGTTCACTACTGTAGTGAAATCCGATGATCTGACGATCTGGAAAATGAATATCCACGGCAATATTCTCTTCAAGGTCGCACACGTAATACACTCGAGCTGAAGGATTGGGACTGTCGCCAATTACACCAATTTCGCGGTGTTCAAGCTCAAATGACTTGTTGGCTTCTTCGTTCCATCCAATAGTAGACTGCTGTTCTTCGAAGTCAATTTCGTCAGGTTCCAGCAAAGAATAGCGTTCGTTTGCCTCTCTGACCGCAATGTTGCTTTCAATCGTTTCTCTAGCGACTTGAGCTAGAAAAGCTTGATTGCGTTGAATTTCTTCATCGGTAAGATCCAGCTCGACTTTGTCATCGTAATCAAAGTCGTCCTCGAAAGCGTCTTTGGCCTTGTCGTCTTCCAATCTTGGCATAGGGTTGACTTGATTTTGCGCTTCTTGAACAGCGTTTTGAGCTGTTTCAACGGCCGCAGCTTCATCGGTATCATCGAAAACGATGTCAAAGTCATCATCGTCATCGCTCTCCTCGTCAGCCTCAACTTCATTGTCTGAAGCCTGGTCAGACTCCTCTCCGCTTTCTTCGTCGGAGCTTTCCTCGCTTTCCAGATCGGAATCTTCGTACTCGTACTCAGACTCACTATCGCTAAAGTCGGACAATTCGTTGGGGTTTGATTTGTCCATGGTAAGGTTGTGTGTTGGTAGTTGGCAAAAGTTGTAAGAGGGCAACAGAATTGCAGACAGAATGACTGATGATCAGAAATGCCTTTGGTACCAAAATCTGTCACATATCATAAGCTCAATCGTTGATCATTGTTGAGACATTATCAAATTTTATTTCAATCAAGATTTCCGGGACTGTTACAAAGGAAACCAATCTATTTACAACAATTGGAAACAATCCAACCAGCTAAAAGGATGTCCATGAGCAACAATCAAAGCTGCACTCTGAAGTCATTTACTTTTAATTTAAAATGTCTTATAAGATATATTTTGTTATTTTAAAAATTAAAATTAAATGTTCTTCTAAAGCGCCACCTGGTGGACTCTGCGGCCCAATTTAATTTATTTTGTCTCTGGGGGAACTTTGGAATCGTATAACAATGAAATCCAATTTATCTAAAGCTTTTATAGAAAATAATAAAAAATTTATTCATATTTTTGACGTATAGCTGTACGTGAGTTTTGGAACTTTGTCCGCCATTTTGTACCGAAACGACGTCTCCCGGACCCTAGGTCCCAATGACTTTTTTGTATCCTTAGATGAGTACTACACTCTGGTATTGGTCAAATCCCATTGTAAGAAATTTGTTAATTTGGCCATACTCCTTTGCTTAAAATGTTACAAGAAAAAGATTATTAAATATGTATAGTTGCTGACTCCGAATACAAATTAGACTGTTGATTGTAAGTTCAAATTTGATTACTGGTAAATTAAAGACTACTTATTAGTGAAATAAACTTTTTTGTCACTTTATTTACTAAAATTGACGAATCACAAATGACTTTTGACTGATCGTTCATTTAAATCAATCTATCTTTTTTGCTTATACAAATTTATTTATTATTGATAAAGTTATTGGATTTCATGACGTTGACTATAGCTATCGGTCCATGGTTAGAATAGTACAAGAATTTGAGTATAATTTATCATCAACTGAAGCTAAAAGTTAATAAACTGTCAATTTAAATTATGATTTTAAATTTGTTTTATGCCAATTTATGTTATTACGAATAAATATGCATTTATTATAAATAAATGTACTTACTCTTGTGACATTTATAAAATGTTCTGTTTTGAGGTAAACCGAAAGTTGGTCCCAGAATTCTAAAGTATCATGCTAATTGTCATTGCATGTAATTTAAATTTAAATAGTCAATTTAAATCCTGGATATTTCTAAATAAAGTAAATGTATTTTCTCTTTTGATCGCAGTTCCCATTCAACCGCTCAACCGAAATGTATTGGTTACAATTTATAAATTTTATTTGGACTTTATCTCCACGTACATCTCAGAATATTATTCAACGAAGCAATAAGAAAAAATTTGAGCCACTGTCTGGCCACAGTCGTGTGTCTTTGTTTCGTCAAATTTACTATTTCTACTTAACATGTGCAATATTACGATTTTTGATCACTGGCTACATTCTGATGACTGGTCAATTTGTCGAATACATGCATTACGACGTGTTGATGGGCATTGGTGTCCAAATGAAACTGATCAATCCAATTGCGGCTATTTGTGCAGCTCCACTGCCAATATTTGCACTCTCATTCGATTATGTGCTCTATCTGAAGCGATACAATTACATCTGGAATTTGGCCAATGATTTGATGGTCGAGAATCCCAACAAATTTCTACAACTCAATCCACAATTTAAACCACAATTTTCAATTAAGAAACCTCTTCAATCTGCACGACAAATTGTACAGACGTTAATTCTGTTTTACAGACCTCAATTGAAGCACATTCGATTCAATAATCGCAAATTGAAATTTTATCGAAACATTTCGACGCAGTTAAGAGTGCGCTTGATCGCATTGACTTGGTTTATTCAACTTTTCAATTCAATATTTCTTTCAATCACTTTTATGGTGATTTTGGTCGGTGGAACTTATTACAACTTTTACTTAGTCGTTCCAAATGTTCAATCCTTGATTATGCATTCTGTCGCTCTGTTTGATATTTTCATGATTTGTTTTGCCGCATTTAGCACTATAAAACATTTGCTCTTCATGATTCACACTATGGTGCTCATTCGATTTACAATGAATAATCATGCGAAGGACATGATGGCGGTAATTAAGTTGCGACATCATAAGTTTGGAAAGATTGTTCCTTTCTTCCTGAACGAACTTGGAGTCTATTTGTTGCATGCAATCAAATCCAATGAAGACATCATTTCGGTGACACTGTTCACTGGAGCACTATCGAATTTCAGTCTCAACATTTATCTAATCACTGCTCTCTATTTCATTGAAATGTCTGCTGGTGATCAGATTATGATCTATCTATTAATGTCACTACAGTTTCTGTTTTCATTGGTCATATTGGATGTGCTCATTTCACTGTCCAATGATGTCTACTCGATGGGCATGTGTCTGTACGGTGTCCAATTTGGCGTTTCTTCACGCAAAATTCAATTGAAGCTCAAAGTGATGAACTTTTATGAACGAACTTACACTGAGGATAAATTTTGCTTTACGTTGGGATCGTTTGGTAAAGTGTCCAGTAAATCTTTGCTTGAGGTTTGTCGATGTGAATTTAATGAAAAATAACCGATTAATCTTTTTTTTAAATTCAAGTTTATATTTTTCTACAGTGGTTATCTGATGTTTATTTTCGGAACCCAGGTGGCAAAATCATGGCTTAGAGTTGGCTTGTAAGCGGCTTAGTCAAAGCAGCTTAGTTAGGCTTAGAAGCGGCTTATCATAGATAATAACAGAGGACTTGTAAGCGACTTGTAAGCGGCTTATAAGCCAAAATCAAGCCATAAGTAAGCCTTGTTCAAGCCATTCATTATCGACCCCCGCATTCCAGAAACGGTACCCGTACACTCGGGTATTCTCGGGTAATAAATAGAACATAGTAAATCATGTTACAATCACTTTGTATTCAAAATTAAATGAGCTGAAGTACACAATAGTTAGTAGTTACATAGTAATTTGAAGAAACGAAAAAATAATTTTACAAAAAAATAAAGATAAATACTGAAAATAATACTATGATATATGAATGGGAGATTCGATTATAGTAAAGAAACTTCGTCTCGCTAATCACTGGTTAGGTTCTAAAAATATAAATATATTAGAAGTTTGCTATCACACAAAAATAACATTTAATACTTTACGGTATAATAACATCGAGACAGTAGCACACAGACACGAGACACACAGTAGCAAATCACATTGATAACCTACATCGATCTTAAAATATAAATGTAAGGTTAGATTGTACCACACAAAAGCGAACTCACCGTCTTTTCTTGGTCTTGTCAACATTCTTATTAGCTATGCTAGTTTGTTCTCGAATGACGCGCACTGCTGCATCAACTTCTGACTTGAGTTACAGATCAGAAACGGCATCTCCCTGTGGGCCCAAGATCAAGATCTTATTCTTAATGTCATTTTGAGTTTTTTGATTGTTGAAACTCTCCAGTTCAGTAATCTTCTTTTCAAGATGCTCAGTCTTCTTTTTGTAAAAATCTACTTCATCCTGTAGCTTCACACTGTGCTCAGAACGTTGCACGATTGTGGATTTGTGAAACTCAGTAAGCAACTGGGCCACAACAGATTTGCAGCAAAGGTGTTCACATTCCAAAGTGATATCCATAAGCGAACCGTCATTAGACTCGGTAGTTCGAGATTCCACCATTTCTTTTGCAGCTTCCTCTTTTTCTTTCAACGTATTATTCTTGAACTCCATAGCTTCTTCTTCATAATCTGCATGTATAATAAATATAAATAATAAATATGTGGTCTAATTATTATAAGATATTTACCGAAAATAGCCAAAACCTTAACTGTAAAATACTGAACAAGAGAGGAATCTTCTAATTTCAATGGCAGCAGTTGCTCTTGAGAAGGCAATTTCTTGCCAGGCTTCCAATTCGACACTTTTCTATCGCATATGTGATCTGAGTCAAGAATAAACCAATCTCCAAGGGATTGGCCTCTCAAGACAAACCAATCTACCGTAAATTAAAATATTTATAAAAATTTAATACAAAGGTTATAATGACAATCTTACAAATAGAATCTTCCGAATCAGAATGTTCAGACATTATGGAGCTAGCCAGTGTCAATGAGACAATATTGGTTCTGTAGAAAACACAGTTAGGTAGTGAATAAATTCGGGTTTCGGGTAATATATTATTCGGAATCACCAAGATTACTTACCAATTGGTATTATTACTGAATAAAAAATGATTTATCAACTGGAAGCGTCGTTTTGAGCAGCTCCAAGAGAATGATATAGCTTGATCAATTGAAGGAATAGAAATCTTGGCGCAAAACTTGTGAAATGTGCAAGGAAATACGAAAAAAAAAGGTGTTCACTTAGTGTCCTCACTAACACAAAGCAGAAGAGGAATGAGCTTCAGTTCGCAACATGCGAGGCTGCAGCCATGTGTCTGTCGTCTGTGCTTGTGGTGTGGTGTGTAGCGGCAAAGGCAAAGGTATAGCTGTGGTGTGCCACTACTTGCTGTTTCGCGTTCCGTTCAGAAAGGACGTGCCGCACTGTAGCGTTCCTTGTGCAAAATTGACACTCGGCAATGAGTCATATGGCAGCAGCTCAGCAGCAGTGCGTGCACATGCTTTCGTTTGGCCAACGTTGTGTTTTGGCAGGCACTCGTCTTGTGATTGTCCTTGTTTTATAGAATATAATCTATTTTTATATTATAATCTATTTTGTCTTGCTTTTGTTGTTTCGGAATTACATTTTTCGAAGCTTTTAATCTACCAAAACTGTTTTCCTAACACGGACTATTTTCTTGGTAAATCATTTACTGTTAAATTTATTCATTTATTAATTCGTTCTTTTCCGCCGTTTGTAGCAATAATTTGACCCTTAACGCAATTTCGTTTGATTTCTAAAGCGCTTTGCCACCTGGGGCCCGAATTCTGGCCTAGTCTTTTTTGCAAACAATTTTCCAAAAGTTCGCTCAACACGACAACTCTTGGAAATCGCAAACGCATTTTCTTTCCATTATGAATCCTGAAAAACTTCCGTGTCCTTGTGTGTGCTCATTCAAATGGCGCAACGGACCAACTTGCGAAGCGTTTAATGAAACTAAAGCACGAGTTGCAAGAAGAATCAACCTTCAGTCTTAATGTTGTTCGAGTTGGCAATCTTGATGCTGTCCATGCCGATGCATACATGTACTCCCTATCTACCTGCAAACGTTGAAGAGAAACAAAATGCTTGAATTATCGAATCGAAGATGGCTTTCTTCCCATCGACTCAGTTGTCTCTATCGGTGTGCTATCGTTTTACGATACTCAACGTGAACGTCTTAAATTGCGACTCGATGCCGATCAAGTTTTGAAAAAGGCAAAATTTTTTGGATATACAAGTCGGTAATGTTGACGGCTTTCAAGGCCAGGAGAAAGATGTCATCCTACTGTCGTGTGTTCGAGCTATTTCAAAGGCCGATCTCGAAAAAATGTGTTGCCGAATGTTTTCAAGTAAACCTGTGGACGAGGACGAGGACGATCCAATGAAGAAATAACGTGGTCAATCGCTCGATTTGTTTCTCTCTTCTCACCAAACTACAAATTTTGACCACTTTTTTATATGACCTTTGATTAGATTAGTTAAATCAATACATGTATAATATCGCATAATAAATATATTTTTGTACATCATTAATAGATGTACATTCAATTCAAAGATATTTTCTTTGATAATATATTAATTATAATTGAAATCAAGTGAAATTTTAGCCACTTGTTATGATAAGCCTCTGACAAGCGACTAATAAGCCGCTTATTTGAATCTAGCCAAGACCAAGCCTGTTTAAGCAAAACCAAGCTGCTTACAAGCCACTAGAAAGTCGCTTGTCAATTTCAAGCCGCTTACTAGCCAACATTAAGCAGCTTTAAGCCAGTCTCTGCTGCCTGGGAATGATTCAGAATAGTCTTGAAAAATAAATTTATGAAGATTTTATGATGAATTTTAAGCTAATTTTTTCTAAATAAATAAAGCATGGGATTAAATATTTAATCAATGTAGTGCTACGTAATTTTGATTCCTCTTTTCCATCCATTTAAAAGGTTTCTACTTAATCGACGATCGTTAAGTTTGTCTAAATTAATCGATTTTATACATCTTTGCAATTGTTTAGAAAGAGGGTTTTATTTTATATTTAAATGTTAGTTATATTTAGACATATTTTTAGACATTGGTTTACATTAATCAATAGTTCGAATTTTATTAAAACCCCCATTACATGTTTACACAATGCTTATCTTCAGTCAATGCATTTAATTTGTACCACTAACAGTTTTATTAAAAAGGTTATCCATTCCATTAAAAAAATGTTTAGAAATTTTTCATTAGGCATAAAAGAACATACATTACAATCTTAACATATTTTAACACATAACGCTTTCAATGTATATTCAACATTTAGTTTAAATTATGATATAAATTTAATTATTAAAAAGATTAAAATTTGCCATCAATGAGATTTAGAATATTGTGTATAAATTTCAACCCACTAACTTTAAAACATTCCGTATAAATTGTCTCAGCTAACTTTTGCTTCATAATTATTGACATGGTTTCCAGAAACAAAATGACCAAAAATAAATGGATTTTATTGTTTTAATTGAAATGGACTGGTTAAATTAAATCAAAAATTTTTGAGCAATTTAAATTTGAATTCATTGAATGAACATTGAACTTTTACTTGTTTGATGGAATTCTCTTAACATGTGTTTACATTAAAAATATTTGGTTTATGATATGTCCAATTATAAAATCTTCAAGTCGTTGACTTGTGTTTCAAATTTTATTTCTTTTCTTGTAAAGAACCCCAGTTAAGTCCACTGCGCACCTTAACTGGTAGTGTCACATTGAGATGTCGAGAGATCTTTTCCATTTGGTCTTTTAAGAATTCAGAAAATTCTGTCACTTGGTCATCTTTCACCTCATACATCAGTTCATCGTACATTTGCATGACCAGTGAGGCATCGAGTTTTGGTTTACTTTTGTTAATTCCCTTTTCTACCGCAATCATTGACAGTTTGACAATGTCGGCGGCACTTCCCTGAATCATCGTGTTCACTGCCTGTCGTTCTCCTGTTCGCCGAATGAATTGATCTCTGCTTGAAATATTCGGAATGAAACGACGTCTTTGGCAGATCGTTTCGACATACGAATTGGTGGTACACTTTTGGATTACATCATTGATGAATGGCTCGATTTGAGTGTAAAGCATAAAGAAACTTTTGCGATATTGTGCTGCTTCATCTTCAGAGACCTCTAGTTTACTGGCCAATGTTTCGTTTTCCATTCCGTAGATTATGCCATAACAAATTTGCTTGGCCTGCTGCCGCATCTCGTAAGTGACATCTTTGATGTCCATTCCTTTCCACTTGGCTGCAATAGATTTGAACACATCATTGGAAGAATCGTCAAGCGCGGCTAACAGAACTGGGTCTCTGGTGAAATGTGCCAAAATTCGAAGCTCCAATTGACAGTAATCCCCACTGACCAACACATACTGGTCACGGGAACGGATCATCTTGCGAAGTTGGATGGTTTCATGAGTGGGCACGTGCATATTGTCGTTTTGCTCGTAATTGTCCGTAATTCCACTTTGAATTATTTCAGTCACTTTAAAGTCATTGTTCACGTTGATAAGATTTGGTTCGTGCATTGAAATTCGACCAGTCGCGGTCCACTCTTGACACTGTCCATAAACAATTGCAAGCCGATCACCAAAGTCATTTGGTTGATCACACTGGTCAAAGGAAAGTGCTTTTCGAATGGGAAGCACCACGTTATAGAATGCATGGTTAAGCTTACGCCAATTAACGATCAATGTTGGAAAGTTACTTCTAGTTCCACAAGCATCTTGAAGAATCATTAAAATTAATTTGTTAGTGCTCCTTGTTTTGAGCATTCGTTGTGCCCAAATAGACATTTGTGGTTTTGAGACTTGATTGGACTTTTCAACATCAAAATATGAAATTAATTTTAGCTTGTCATACAGCATTTCTGCAACTTCCCTTACATTTTCCAAGTTAAATTCATTGCCAGTCAATTCAAAAATGTCCTTCTCGAGTTTATCCATTAACCGAGGAAGTCGAATATGTTCCTCTTTTAATCGTCTTTGATCTATTCGAATGCCATGTGTTTGGAGTGAGTACATGCAGATTCGAGCTGGTAACTCGATCAACTTGTATGCACTGTACAAGCTGTCAGACCAAAGCTTAAGACCAAACTGTCCCATTAAATGAAAGAGAATGGCTGTTTTTAAAAGACCATCCTTGGGAGCATCTTGATCAAGTGTTGCAATTTGTGTTCTGTGAAAGAAATTTTGGTACAAATTGAACTGCCTTGTTATTTGCATCAAGTTTTGCATCGACAGTTTGTTGATATTGAAAAGGTTCGCTTCAGGGTCAAGCAACCAAATGGCTACAGACAGATCGTGCCAATCGATTTGATGTACCAATGCATCAATGGGCAGGTGGAAACCAAACTGAAATAAGAAAAGAGACTTTTTGATGTCATATGTGAAAAAACGAAATCGTCTTTTGGAACTCTTATCGGGAGATGATTCATTGTTTTCAAACAGTTCAAAAGAAGAATTCATCTTTGAAAGACATGGATTCAAATTTTGTTGAAGACACTTGAACATGTCAATCGATTTAATCTGGAAAACTCGCGAATGTCCCAGTCGTGCCAAATTGAGTTCACTCAAAACCATTGAGTATGGTTTTTCAATTAACAATCCTTGTTCGTTTGCATCAGCTGAAAGAAGTCGAAAGTGTACAGCAATGTCTAGAACTGCATCGGGTTGGGAGTACAAATCGTCTTCGGAAAATATTTCTTCCAACAACTGTTGACACTGCAGTTCAGTTTTCACTTCAACCAGCTCGTACTTATCCATAGGAATTTTTGCAGTTATCTTTTGGTCAAACGAAGAAGGTAAGACACATTTCTCGAGTTGATGTTCTCCAAAAGTTTTCATATATGGCGAAAAATCTTGTTTGTCAGTTTCTACTACAGAATGATCATTTTGTTTAGCTAGTTTATTTGGGATCAAGTCTTCAATTGACGAATCGAAACTGCGGAATCGTTTCAAGTTTGGTCTATTAGATGTGATTTGTTCGAATAGCATCATATTGTCATTTGTATCTTCATCAAATGCAAACTTACGTCCAACTTCGTTCTCCACAATAAGTCTAGCTTCTTTCGAAATCATTTCTGACAATTTTTTAATCGTTACATTTTTATTTAATTTCGGTATGTACACTTTCATTGCATTTCTGTCAATTTGTTTCTCAAACGAAGATGTGGATATGAGCGCTTCCTCAATATTGGCCGTTTTGCAATTGAGAATGGAGAGTAACGAGTCAAAGCCTTTAACAAAGAGTTGCCTTGCCAATGACGAATTTAGAAATGATATTCGCATCAGATCAATCAAATCTGGTTGAATGCCGAAAAAGAGACGAGTCTGAAACTGTTCAATGTTTAATTTCATTGAGTGCCAGCCCAATTTAGTGCAGAATGTGGTTAGCATGCCTGCGAACGAAGCTGACTGCTGTTGCAATGATTGGATAAGACCTTTCGAAAGACGATACTTTGTAGCCACTTTCAGAAGAGGCATCTCTTGAACTAAGTCATTCAAAGCCAAACTCGCATAGAAACGTTTATGTTCTAGTGGAGTTGGTTGAGATGAATCTGTCGATTGCATTCTCTTAACAAGATATTGTTCTTTAATGCCCACCAAGCCGGCCACAGTTTTGTCGTCTTCACTTAATTTACACCAAATCCTCAAATGGTAGAGATGCCAATCTATTTTGTCAATTTCAGATTTCTCTACCACATAGGTGGGCGTCACCAAATAGACCAAATGTAAATCGTTCACCAGTGAAAGTGAGCGTCGTGCTTTGTTCAACTCATCATAGATGAATTGACCCATGTCAGGCACAACACCAGAAACGACGATCGCTTTGCCCAATTGAGTTATTGTCAACTTGTTCTGTTCTTTGTCTTCATTGATCAGTTGCATCTGGTCATCTTTCAGATAGTCACAGACTTGCTCGATTGTGGTGCTCAAATTTGATTTCGAATATCGACTATCACCTTTATCGATATTATTGCAGATGTAGAAAAAAGTACATTGTATGTATCGTGATAAATCTGATATACAAGTGGCAGTTCCGTTGGAAATTACTTCCAAAATTGCTCTTATTAAATTGGAAGAAATATTAATTTTTGCTTCTAAATCAGATTTGGATTGAAAATGTTCAGACGAAAGAAAAGAAGATTTGATTGGTGGCAGTTTGATACGAACCAACAAGTTGACATCCCTAAAGTCAGTTCTCTTGCAGAACAACATCGATTCACCACATTGATCGATCCCTTTGCGGCCAGCACGACCAATCATGTGTCGATAATTGTTCGCAAATTCAGATGCTCCTTTGAAGTACCATGGCAGTCTAATAAGCACTCGACGAGCTGGTAAATTGACTCCGGTGGACAAGGTTGTGGTTGAGCACAAAATTCGAATTGTTCCATCACGGAAAGCGTTCTCAATCAGCGATCGCTCCTCCAATGATAGTCCTGCGTGATGAAATGCTACACCAAAGGGAAGGACAGCTTCTAATGTTTTGTCAATATCGAAACTAGTTTGTCTAAGACAGCTGATTAATGTTTGAATTTTGTTTTGCAATTCAGGCGCCATGTCTTTTTCTATGCGTTCACTCAATTTTCTACCATTAAAAGCATTCTTTTCCCCATCAACATTGGATTGAATATTTTTTACGATAGACTGACTGGTAACTTCACAAGCCTGTCTGCTTTCACAGAATATCAAAGCTGCATATCCGTCAATAAATGTCTCAATTGAAGATATGATCAATGGCTCATCTCCTTTGGGTTGTCCTGGCAATTGTTTGATGTCCCAGTTTTTCAGTTCGATTTTGTTGTTTGGTTCCAAAATGTTTAAATCTTCATTAAGACGAAACACACTGTTATCACGGATAATTTTTTGAGTCAAAGGAACAGGGCGAAAGTTGGACGCAAACACTTGTGCATCAAGCCATTGAGCAATAGCAGATTTACTATCATTATCACTAGACAAGTTTCCAATAGTTGCGCTCATGGCAACAATTTGCACACTATTACTGGCACACTCTCCATTTGAATCAGTAGAATTGTCATATTTGTTGGCATACAACACTTTGGTGAGTAGTAACTCGAGCAGAAATCCTCGACTCGAATCGCCCAATAAGTGAAGTTCGTCCACAACAATTAAACCAATTTCGAAAAGTCGCTTCTCTTCAATCAATCTGTACAAATCATAATAATCATTTAAACAAATTCAATATTCAATCAAACATACCGATTGATCATATTGTTAGCCTTCTCAATGGTGCACACAGCCACATCGACTCGATCCAAACCGCCATAAGAATTTGAACGGCCCGCAAAAGAGTCAATTTTAACACCAATTCTACGAAACAATTGCTTCATTAGTTGTACTTTCTCTTCCGCAATTGCAATGTAGGGCAATATTACGATTGCTTTTTTCTTGCGTTGCAGCACAGTTCGGTACAGCAGCACATCTGAGACCAGAGTCTTGCCCGCACTTGTGGGGGCCGAGTAAACCAAATTTCTTTTAAATTCAAGTACACCTGCCAGGTTGAGGCATTTAACCTGCCACTCGAAAAAATTATCAATTCCTTTTTGATGGTAAAACTCTATGATTTCTTCAGGAAGTTTCCACAAAGTTAACAATTGTTTCATATCACAGTTTGTCATTGTTTGGTTTGTGTCTGGGCATGCCGCAATGGAAAGACCTTCCATGTTGGCGTAATGTAACCAATGTTCTTTCGCATTAAAATAAATCATGAGATGTGGTCTGCAAATGTAACAAACTAACAATGTACAGTAATACTTATCGCGTGTTTCTATAGCAGTTTTGATTAAAAGATGAAGATAAAAGAGTAAAGTCATTTAGAGGTACACCAATTTTGATCATTGTTGCCTAAGAAAAGGTATGTTTATCTTTTTCAATCAATCAGCTTCATATTACCTGATTTTTGAAATTTGGTCCATTTGGACCTAGGCCCTAGACAGAATTTGGGCCTGGGACCTAAAACAGATCATGCCATATTGTTCTCTGCATCGTTACTGTCAATTTGGTGTATCGCATGTCCACTTTTGGTATATCCTAACTCTACCAATTAGTTTTTGTACACTTCAACTGGTGACCGCGTGCTAATCTGGTTAAATGAACATTTTCACAATTTATTTTCAAATATTCATTTCATTACCTTCCCGTGGACCAAATGCTTCATGTGATACATCAAAATTCTCAGAAGAACTAGTAGAATAAGATAGATACGTTTTCTGGTATCCAGGGACCATGTTTCTGGATTCTGGAATTTTGGATCGAGGATTTCCGGTGGATTCTGAAATATTTTCACAGGCATGTGATATATCAAAACGCTCATAATATATTCTAGATTAATTGGACCTAGTTAGTACTTCTTATAGGTGGCCATGGCCATTGTATGCATACTGGACAATAGACAATCCATTTGGACAATTGTTTTTCCAGGCTCATTTATGAATAAATTTTATCGATTTGAAGTTTATGCAACTGAAAATTGTGCAATCTAGAATAATTTCCTACTAAAGTTGAATCAATATTGAAAGTACCTCAAAAAAATTAAAAAAAATTATATTCTAAAAATGAATCTCTTATATCTCTTGTAATATTTATAAATATAATAATAAATCAAATAATTATTTTAATTTTTAATTTTATTTGGTGATAAAATCTAATAATTTATTATTCATAAAACACATTTGTTTTTAATTTGCAACCTAAATCAAATATTTATTTATAGAATTACCTTTGAGGAGCTGAAATACAACATCTAAAATTTTATAATAATTGATACCCAAGTCTAGACATCAATTGTTAGAATTAATAAAACAATTTAAGAATATTTGAATAAGTTAAAATTATCTTTTGAACCAAGGAGAGCGAAATCGTAATAATTGCACGTCTTCTATGTAAGGAAAATGTGTATTCAGAAGATCATCCAAATGGGCAATACGATCCTCTCTCCGCATCACTAAGTGATATCAGTGAACATCATCATTGTAATGAACCTGTTTGAGTGTGTAATACAAAATGTGTCGCACTGCCCCATCAATGTTCCACTGAACGACTGCTGTTGGCTCACATGTTGTACGTATTACTCTTATGTTGTGCTAAGCACTGCTTTCACTAAACAAGTTATTTTTATTTTTTCGCGCTTCGAGCCTCTCTGCTTTCTGTGCACATGTGAAACGACTATTTCATGAAAATATTTATTTTGTAATAAGCATCCCAAATTAAACGAAATTTTTTGTGATACCTTTTTTAAAATACAAAACCAAAACAGCTTAATTTTAAAGAAAAAATTATTCAAGGTACCAATAATGTAAATTGAATAATTATTTATTCACATTAATGATTAATGTGAATTGAACAATTTTGACCATTAATAGTGACTCGAGACGATTAAAGTGTTTTTCCATTATTACTTTAATACTTTAATTAAACAAAAACATATAAGATTGAACTTTTTTACTGATGTTTTATGTTACCTTTTTTATTGAAAAATCTAGAGATCATTCAAAGATAAATAAAAATATTATTTTAAAGATTATTAATAGTCTATTAATAGTAGATTCAATTATTTTGTTTAATTAAAGATTACTTATTTAAGTACTTAGTGCGTACTTATTTAAGTGCTAGTGTGTATCCGATTAAAAAATAAATGGTGAATAAAGACCGAGTGACAAAAAGCAATAATATTAATTTGAATTTTAAAGAAAATCCTAAATAATTATTTTCATTTACAAAAATAGGAATAATTCTTGCAAAACACAAATGTCCAATTGTGATATAAAGTCACAGTTGTGCTCATGGGGTCTACCCGAAGCAATCGTCGAGTATTACCACGAGAAGGGCATTGATCAATTCTTTGCCTGGCAAGTGGAATGTCTCAGTCAGCCAGGTGTGCTCGAGTCGAATAACAATTTGGTCTATTCGGCTCCGACAAGTGCTGGCAAGTCACTGGTTGCTGATGTACTGCTGTACCGAACAATGCTCAAACGGAAGAAAAAATCAATCGTAATTATGCCATACATTGCAATGGCTGAAGAGAAAGTGCACTCAATGCGACAATTGTTTGGTCGAATTGGTGGTTCAATGGTTTCGTTTGCCGGACCAAACAGCAATGCCTATGCCAGTTTGGATCGAGTCGATGTGGCTGTGTGCACCATTGAGAAGGCTAACAATATGATCAATCGGTATGTTTGTTTGCATGAATATTGTTTGAATGATTTGTATTACATTTACAGATTGATTGAAGAGAAACGACTTGCAGAAGTTGGTCTAATCGTGGTGGATGAGCTGCACTTGCTGGGCGATTCAAATCGAGGTTTCCTGTTAGAGTTGCTTCTCACCAAAGTGTTGAACGACATGAAAAGTAATGACAATTCAGCCGAATCAAGTGTCCAAATTGTGGGCATGAGTGCAACTATAGCAAATTTACCTTCAATTGCTCAATGGCTCAATGCGCAAATGTATGAAACAAACTTTCGTCCCATTCCGCTGACCGAGAAAATGATTTGTAATAACAAAGTTTATCTCGTCAAGGAAGATAGATTAGAACTTTGCGAAACAATCACATTGGATATCGAAGATGCACTTATCTTTTCTTCAATTGAAACTATGAGCGCGGGTCATTCGACTTTAATATTTTGCAATACCAGAGAGGACTGTGAAAAGACGAGTCGATCGATTGCTAGAGAAATTAGTGAATCAATCAATCAAAATGATCACAAACTGAAAGAGTTCAAAGCAAAACAAAACCCAAACAAAATCGAGACATTGTTGAATGCTCTCAAACAAACAACAAATCCAGATGATTTCGAACTTTTTAAAAAGACCATTCCATTTGGTGTTGCATTTCATCATGCTGGACTTTTGGTTACGGAACGAACGCTCATTGAACAGGCTTTCCGTGATGGAACACTTCGAATTCTCTGTGCGACCTCGACCTTGGCCGCGGGTGTCAATCTGCCCGTGCGAAGAGTGATCATGACTTTTGCGTGGCATTTCAAAGTGACAAACTATCGACAAATGATTGGACGTGCTGGTCGAATGGGAATTGATGATAGAGGCGAGTCGATTTTGTTTTGTGAGACTGAAGACTTTCTTAAAGTAAACAACTTGCTGACTCAGGCCAAACTGCCACCAATCGAGTCGTGTCTTCTTACGAGAAATGTACAATCTCTTGATCAAACACAAGTTGAACTCCCAGATAATTTGAAACGAACCATTCTGGAGGCGATTTCCAACGGAACAGTCACGTGCTACTCGGAATTGGATAAATACATCAAATGTACTTTCTTTATCACTAGAGTCACTCAATCTAAATCTTCTCCAGATTTGAACAATACGATCGAGCAAGTTGTTCAGTATCTTATCACCAATCAGTTGATCTACCATCGAGAACCATCCAAGTTTATGATATCTCAGTTGGGCAAGGCAATTGTCTCCTCTGGTATGCCGAAAATAGATCAAGGAATATTCATTGCGAAGGAATTGGATAAGGCACGACAGAAGTTTTCAATGCTCTCAGATTTGCATTTGATTTACCTGGCAACACCCATCTATTTGATCGAATATCAAGATTTAAAGAAAATCAATTTGTCTGACTATCGGCGAATTTGGCATTCTTTAAGTTCCGAATTTAAATCTGTTGCTAAATTGGTTGGTGTTAATGATGAATTCCTCGATGATCCAACAAGTTCAGAAGCAGAGTTGATTTTGACTTTGAGTTTGATTTTGATAAACGTTTCTATGCGAGTTTGGCACTGAACGACCTTGTCCATGAAAGGCCTCTTCTAAAAGTGGCCGAAAAGTATGGCATCTCTAAAGTAACCGCCTACACACTTCAACAGGATGCAGTTGTATTTGCTGGCATGATGATAATTTTTTGTGCCAAACTTGGCTGGAATTTGATGAAGTCACTGTTGGAACAGTTCAAAGCTCAACGTCTCAATTCAACTCAATTTGACAGTGAACATTTGAATGATTTGATGCGCATTTCGTTTCTAAATCTATCTTTGGCACAGAAACTGTACGAGAAGGGGTTCGACTCTTTACGTTCGATTGTAGAAAGCAATGCGGAGGATATTGAGGATGCACTCATTTCAACTTCTCCTTTTGAGTTGCAAATTAGCAATTGCTTTAAAGATACGACCTTAGATCCATCGGATCTGGAGTTTGATTTAAGTGTTAACAGAATTGATCCAACTGAATCGGAGATATTTGTTCCAAAACTTGATAAACATGTAACTATTCAAAAGTTGTCAAAAATAATATTGAACAGTGCACGAACGATTGTTGAAGAAAATGTCGAAGAGAATTTAGCCTTTAGAGATGGCATTTCCTCTCAAGTTTCAGTACAACCCAACACATCGAACTCGAGGATGAGTCTGAAGCGACCGCTCAGTGTTGATTCATCAATGGAGGATTTGTCTGATTTGAATCAAACTTTTCATAATTCTAATAATCAAAATGTGCCATCATTCTTTCAAGCCTTTAGTGCAAGTCAACTCGAGCACTGTGTTGTGCCTTTAGCGTTCGACCCAAAGTTGACATCCAAAATTCCAATTGACAAGTACGAGCAGATTAAAGTGAAAACTGAACTGCAATGTCAACAGTTGTTGGAAGAAATATTTTGTGAAGATATTTTGAACTCCGAACCTGATGCAGTTCTAGATATTGCTGTATATTTTCGACTGCTTTCAACTGATACAAGCGAACAAGGTCTACTAATTGAAAAACCAAATCCAATGCTGTTGAGTGAGGTCAATTTTGCACGACTGGGACATTCGCGAGTTTTCCAACTAAAATCGATTGACATGTTCAAGTGTCTTCAGTTGAAATTGAGTACATGGCTAGGCAAGTTTGATTCTTCTTTTAGAAACAATGAAACCTTCAATGAAAACTCCAAACCACGATTTCGTTTCCTCACTTATGACATCAAGAAAACTTTGTATCTGTTCGAGTTTAGTTTCAACTTGCCAATTCAAGCGTTAATGCACAAAATTGATTGGCACGATCTGTCTGTGGCCATTTGGTTGCTCGATCCAGACACAAAACGAAACATCGAAGAACTGTCGGTGAAAGACTTGGTGCAAATCACTTCACAATTCAATTTGTATCAAAGTTTCTTTCATGACGCATCAAAATATTCATTAAACTCCAAGAGCAGTCTTCATAAAACATCAATTCTGTTCCACATGACAGGCCAGTTTTGCCACAAGCTCTATCAAGACAATCTGTACAAGTCGTACAAGTTGATCGAATTGCCTGCTCGACTCTGTTTGTATTTGCTACAAATAAGAGGCATTCGAATCGATCACGAACTACTTGAAATTGAACAAAATCGTATTTCTCGGTACATACAAAATCTGGCACTCTTCTGCGTGAAGGTGTGTATCTAAATAGTCGCCAAATTTGGGTGTAAATAGCCGCCCTGGGTCTACCCACAGGGCAGCTCTCCACTGTGAGCCAGGTCTAATACTAATATTCTAATAAAGTACCAAACATTATGGCAAAGAAATGGATGACTGTTAAAAAGCATATTAGTCAGTCCGGATATTGTAGAAATAGATCAAACTGGTACCGAAGTGGGATCCTGGGAACAGTCTGATCGCGAAGATACAACGAACGAGAATCGACCTGAACAGCCTGACTGCTAACAGCCAACTGACTGATCGAGTGAGTGAGTGCAGCTCACCAATCAAACCTGTGAGCAAAACTGTTCATAAAGGTCATAACATTCCTCAATTCTTCAGTCTCAATGCATTCCTCACTTCTTTAGTTTCAGAGCATTCCTCAATCCTTCAGTCTCAGTGGATTCCTCAATTCTTCAGTTCTAGTACATTCCTCAATCCTTCAATCTCAATACAATCTATCAGTCTCAATGCATTCCTCACTCCTTCAGTTTCAGTGCATTCCTCAATCTTTCAGTTTCAGAGAATTCCTCAATCCTTCAGTCTCAGTGGATTCCTCAATTCTTCAGTTCTAGTACATTCCTCAATCCTTCAATCTCAGTGCACTCACCCTATCTGCCTTACCCCACCCGGACCCGACGCGGCGGTTGCTGCCGCAACCGCTTCGCGTCGGACCTAACCGAATTTCGCAAGCTACTGTATGACGGTGCAAGCAACATTGCAATCCTCAATCCTTCAGTTTCTGAACATTCCTCAGTCCTTCAATCTCAATGCATTCCTCACTCATTCAGTCCCAGTGCATTCCTCACTCCTTCAGTCCCAGTGGATTCCTCACTCCTTCAGTCCCAGTGCATTCCTCACTTCTTCAGTTCCAGAGCATGTGGGTACACCCGGGCTAGATGTACAGTGGTGCCATCTGGTGGCCAATGCAAGCAACAGGCCGTACAGTGTCTCGCTACGCTGTGCTGAGCCCAAAATCTTGATGAGCAAATCTACGAAATGACAGGAAATAAGTTCAATTTGAACAGTCGGAAAGAGTTTACAAAAATTTTGGAAGACAAATCGCGTTGACTTCATATTTAAATGTTCAAAAGTCATCCAAGACTGCATCAAACAGTGTTCTACAAAAACTTACCAACAAATTAGAAGTGAAAAAACTTGAAGAAGCTTTAGGTGTAGTGATAAAGTTGAGCACTCTGTACGAGGAAAGAAGTGGACTCAAACGAGTGCAAAGTTTAGTGTTGAATGGAATTAAGAAAGAGCTCTCCTTTGATAACCAAAATGCTTTCGTCTATTGCAAATGCAATGAATGGACTGCGACAGGAAGAATTATGTTACGTAAGCCAAATTTGATCGGTGTAAACAAAGACTTCGATTTGACGGAAGATTTTACTACCGATCCACTAGAGTTGGATGATTGTGAAGAACAAAACGAGTTTGAGGATTCCTTTGTCCCGCCTGACACAATTCAACTTCGTAAAATAATTTGTGCTCGTGAGAATTATGTTTTGGTCAGTGCGGACTATTCACAATTGGAACTTCGTATTTTGGCTCATTTTACCCAAGACCTATCCTTGCTGAAAACTCTCAACGATCCGTCCAGTGATGTATTCAAATCAATTGCAGCCAGTTGGAAGAATATATCAACGGAACAGGTCACTCCCGAAATGAGACAACAAGCCAAACAGATATGTTATGGAATAAATTATGGAATAGGTGACAAAAAATTGGCTGAAAAACTTGAGGTCACCCAAAACGAGGCTACAGAATTTCGTAATAACTTCCTTTCGCGTTACCCACAAATACAGAAATTCATTGATCGTGTGGTCGAAGGCTGTAGAGTCAACTCTTATGTGGATACCATTAGCCAAAGACGTCGTTTGATTGCAAACATTTCAAGCAATGATCAATCGAAGAAATGGAAAGGACAAAGACAGGCAGTGAACACTACCATTCAGGGAAGTGCTGCTGACATATTCAAATTGGCCATGATTTCTGTGGAAGAAGAAATTCGTCGAAATGAATTTGATGCATCACTGGTCATGCAGATGCACGATGAATTGATGTACGAGGTGAGACATGGCCAAGTGAATGGATTTGCTCGACTATTGAAGCAGCAAATGGAACTAATGTCGCGACATCTCGACAATGTGATACTTTTAGTTAAGGTGCGAAGTGGATCAAACTGGGGCTCGTTACAAGATATTACAAATTACAAAAGAGGAAGTATAAAGTAAGCATTATGCAATTTGACTATTGATCAAATTATTGATAATGCTAGATAATCAAAAATAAAATTATTTTTTTATGCCACGGATATTTTGAATGTATTTTAAATTCGTGTATTATTTTTCTCGACTTTAATGTCTTTAATCTACAGTAAATAAACCGAATTCGAAGCCACTCGATAATGTTCGCTTTTTGAACGCGTCAAAAGACTTTCTTTTTGGGTATAAATAGAAGTTGCTTTTGCTATGTTGCACAATTTGAATTCGAACATTTGACCCTAAGATGGCTGTCAACCAAGAGACCAACAACTCTGTCGCCGTTCGACCATCCTCGTTTGGTACCTCCGACCTGATCACTTTCGAGTTCACCTGGACAATCAAGAACATTGTCCGCTTGTGCAGTGCTGAGATTGCGGGACAGCCGGCCATCTACTCGCCCATCTTCATCGCTCCACCAGACAAGATCACCACCGATGACAAGAAGCCAGTTGAGTTTCAGCTCAGATACTACCCAAAAGGCTACAATCTTGAAAACCAAGACTTTGTAGGCATGTTCTTGGATCTGAAGAACAATTTTGATTTGGACATAATGTTCCTTCTCTCGGTGGTGAAGGCAAACGGTGAGAAGCGCTATGGGCCGGGTATGTGTTTTGTAATTAATTTGTCAATTTGGATTGATATTATGATCGTATCCTAATTCTTTTATTTAGGCGGGATTAAAAAGTTCGACCAAAAGAATTGGTCTTGGGGCGCCGCAAGTCGCGCTGTGCCTCGTGATGAACTGTACGATCCGGCCAATGGTTTCGTGTCCAAAGGCAGCCTCACCATTCACTGTGAGGTGAACATTATCACAAGCGATCTTGTCAAGCCAGACCTGGCTGACCAACTGCAGGACAAGTACTGCCAACCGGAACTGTTGGCTAAATCATATGGCGATCTGCTCGACAGTGGTGCCCACTCGGATGTTACACTGGTGATGGTGGACGACGGTGGGAAAGAGCTTCGTGCTCACAAGAACATTCTCACTACTCGTTCTCGTGTCTTTGCGGACATGTTCGATTCGAAGATGGCCGAGAGCGTGACCAATCGAGTGGAGATCGCCGAGACTCGAGTGGAAGTGTTCGAACAGGTGCTGCACTTCATCTACACCGGACGAGTTACCTCACTCGATGCCAATGCCAAGGACCTACTTATCTGTGCTGATAAGGTAATACCTCACCTATGAATGACCTATTTTGAAATACCACATTCTTTATCCCCTCAGTACCAATTGGATCCACTCAAGAGTATCTGCGAGGAGTATCTGGCTACAAGCATCAGCACCGCATCCAATCTGTCCGATCTACTCGCACTTGCCAATCTGTACGATGCACCCAAATTGAAGGCCAAAGTGCTCGACTCAATGCGCAAGTAAGTCCGATTGCGTCTCTCTCCTTGTCAGATTAACCTAATTTGACTTCACTTTACAGAAATGTCGAAGCATCGGCTCAACTCCTCGATGAGGACAAATTGGTGCTCATGGATAGCCTGTCCAGTTTGGCCATTGATAAGAAAGACTAACGAGATCTAATTAACCTAGATTCTCGTATTCTCCAAATTCAACTCGACTTAATGTCTTTTTCTAATCTGCTTTAAATAAACGTAATTCGAAATGACTTGCATTGTTCTCTTTGTAAACGTTACAAAATGTTATTTTTGACATATTAAAGCTCTGGTTTCTGCTTTTGTTCGATGTGATTTGTTTGATTTTTTTCCACTCGAACGATCTCTGCCAAGTCTGACCTCTCGCAAATGCCTCTCTCCATGTCACCGCCTTCCAGCAGTTCCACCTCCCGCTTCATCACCTTTGAGCACACCTGGACCATGGAGGACTTTGTCAGTCTGTGTGGCGATGAGATCAGAGGCTATCCCGTGGTGTACTCTGGTCCGTTTGTGGCTCCACCTGACCGAATCACCACTCCAGACGGCCAACCGGTCCAGTTTGAATTGGTCCTCTATCCGAAAGGCAAAGATGTCGAGTCCCGTGACTTTGTGTCCGCCTTTGTGAAGCTCAAAAATTATTCGGGACTACAGTTGGCAGTCTGGTTCTCGATTGTGGATGCTAAAGGCGCAAAAAATCTCCGTTTCAGTAAGTGTTTCAGCATCAAGTGTAGCATCGTTCAAACGCCTCTAATTATCCTGTAATTTCAAAGGTTCAATTGAAACTTTCGCTACTCCTGGTTTTATTATCTGGGGAGAACACGAGATGATTGCTCGTGCGGAACTACTCAATCCTGACAATGGATTCTTGCATGAAGGAAGTCTGGTGGCGCACTGCAAGTTGAGCATCATTCAGCACGGAGAACCGAAGGCCACTGGACCAAGCTTGGCGGAACAATTGGCGGACAAACTGTACGATCAGACTGTTCCACTGGACAAATGGATTGTGGATCTGTTGGACAGTGGCGCCCACTCGGATGTCACTTTGGTGATGGTGGACGACGGTGGGAAAGAGCTTCGTGCTCACAAGCTCATTCTCGCTACTCGATCTCGTGTGTTCGCGGACATGTTCGAATCGAAGATGGTCGAGAGCGTGACCAATCGAGTGGAGATCGCCGAGACTCGAGTGGAAGTGTTCGAACAGGTGCTTCACTTCATCTACACCGGACGAGTTACCTCACTCGATGCCATTGCCAAGGACCTACTTATCTGTGCTGATAAGGTAATACCTCACCTATGAATGACCTATTTTGAAATACCACATTCTTTATCCCCTCAGTACCAATTGGATCCACTCAAGTCCATCTGCGAGGAGTACCTGGCTGCAAGCATCAGCACTGAATCCAATCTGTCCGATCTGCTCGAACTGGCCAATCTGCACGATGCACCCAAGCTGCAGGTCAAAGTGCTCGACTCAATTCGCAAGTAAGTCCGATTGCGTCTCATCTTGTCAGATTGACCTAATTTGGGTTCACTTTACAGAAAAGTCGAAGCATCGGCTCAACTCCTCGATGAGGATAAATTGCTGCTGATGGATAGCTTTCTGTCCAGTTTGGCCATTGATAAGAAAGACTAACGAAGTCTAATTAACCTAGATTCTCGTATTCTCCAAATTCAACTCGACTTAATGTCTTACCGAGTGTACTTTAAATAAACCAATTTTAACCACATGAAAATGAATTGCTTTTTTGTTTGTTATTAACATTCCTGCGCTGCAAGCGAATTTACATATTAATCGTCGTTGAAAACACCTCACAAAACATTTTTTAGACCGATATAAGTCATAATTTAATTTCAATCGATATAATAAAATAGAAATGTTGCACAATAATTTTGCTTAATAATATAAATCAGTAATGATCACACTGTAACATCATTTATGAAAGATCAACTCAATAGGGCGAGTAGTAGTAGTAGTAGTATAGTAGGAAAGTGTATTGGGGGTAAAAACCGGGACACAAAGATGGGCAAGAGGGGTGGAGTAAAAGATTGTGATTAATGTGAAAAATAGACTCTCTAGACAAGTGCACAAAAGTGATGAACTCTATTGAATCATTAAGAATTCAACAGGAAATAGTCTTCACCAGAGAGGCCAGACGAAGTGATGCGTGCATCGGGTAATAGGTCAAAGTCGTCCGCATCGTTACGATTCGAGGCAGCATCACAACTACTACTGGCACGGTTCGAGTTTGTTCCATTGGTCGCATTCGACACATTCGACCCTGTAGGACCGTGATTGTGCAGTGACGAGTTGGACGAGCCACCGTGCGACTGAGCCGGATTGGGATACAGCTGCTTCTCCTTGTCGTCAAACACCAGCCACGACCAAATGTTGGACGCGTGGGTCAAAATGTCCTTCAGATTGGCGTTCAGTTGGAGAGTGTTGAAGTGCTGTTGAAGGGGCAAAGTGCATTTGAGTTAATCAAATTTCGTATAATCAATTGACTTCACTTACCTTCAAAATATCCGTGGCATCATATCGATTAGCCATAATCAGATCCCTCTCCCGTCGAATGATGCACAGACAAATGCACAAGACATACAACTCCGTGTCGGACAGTCGTTTCACCTCTGGCACATAAACATTGTTCGAGCAGATAACCTTTGTTATCTTGGCAGGTAATCTCACCTCCTTACTGCTGCCCGCTCCATCACAGCTACTTGTACTGGTAGAAGAACTGGCCACAGTGCAACTCGAGTCCGAACTGGACAATTTGGAAGCAGTCAACACCGAAGCCTCTTCCTCCTCCCTTTCTTCCTTCACATTGGCCTCCTCCTCGGTATCTTGAATTCTCAAGGAAGTCTGAATCTTTGAAACCAATTCTGCATTTTCCTTCTCTTCTTTCTCTTCCAGTTCTTTGAGTGAGAACACAGACGAATTGAACGACGAAGGCGACACAGAAATATTCGTAATGGACGAGTTGGAAGGTGATGCAACCGATGGATTGAGAGCATCAACTTCAGACTCTTCAACAGCCTCACTCTGTTCCTTCTTCAGTTTCTCCAACTGTTCCATCAACTCCGCTTCCTCTTCCTTCTTTTTCTTTTCTCTCAATTTATTCAAATGTTCACGCATTGCACTGCACGTCCAGATTGACTCCCACAGCAGTAGCACATCTTGATAGTCGTCGAAATTGGTCTTCATAAATTCGCGCTTAAATTGGCAGACAATCCAACGGAAGGCAAAGTAACAATTCACAGAATCATTGTTTGCTTAAATGGAGAAAAACAAAACAAATTAACAAATAAATCAAACTAAAAAGTAACGTCTCAACTCACCAAGATATTGTGCAAAGATGGGATCAGTCAATTCAATCAGCTTCCAGAGCATGTCAAGTTGAAGTTTGATTGTCTGTTGAGACATTTCAAAGTTTTGGTGCTAAAGAAAGAGAAAAATGGTTAATATGTAAACGCAATTGTCAATCAAACTCACAGTAAAGTCCATCACTTTGGCAAAGAACCAAAACGACTTGCACACATCACCGTCGGCAACGTAAAGCAGTGGCGAGGCCAAATCGGACATTCCTTGCACGTAACCAGTGTCAAAGTCGTGCATCATGTAGGTCAACAGTAGGGCACGCAACGATTCCAACGATTCACTCTCGCCTTGATAGTATGGATGAGTTCGATCACATCTGATTACGTCACGTTCTGCAAAAAGGTAAATTAAGGTAAATATTTGATTAAAACCCTGGAAAAAGAAGACTCACCAATCAACGATTTTCGTTCACGAAACATTGCGAATCGCTTCTCCTGATCAGGCAGAATAGATTCCCACTGAGTGCGGTAATGGCCGTACAGGGTTTCACGTTCAGTCCAGTCAAATTCAAAAGTGCGAAGGTCAAGGTCGGGAGTGTCCTTCAGGTCGGCAAGTCCGAGAATTATGGGCCACAAACGAGTGCGCAATTGATTGTCTTCCACAATGCCCTGAAAAGTAATTATTTAAATAAATAAATATAAAAACAACAACCAAAATGTGAACTCACCCCACCGAAGACTCGAATACAAAGTTCCTCTTTGGTCCACGCCTTGGACTGAAACTCCTCCACAGTGAGTGGGTCGAGTCGATTCTGTGGCCTCGAGTACTCAATACTGGGCAGTACTGGTGGTGGGGCAGAGATGCCCTCCACGCCATCCACACCAAATTGTTCCTGGTGATGACCACGAAAGTTGTTCAAATTGGGATAAATCCGTTCGACGTGTCCGGGTGGATGTGACGGTGGAGCAGTGAAGATATGATTCGTGTTCGACAGAATGTTGTAGGCCACATTCGAGGCGCCGTGGATAATTTGCGAAGTGGGCGATCGCACAATTTGGGTCACTTTGTTGAGAGTGCTCAGGCCCGCATTGAGTGGATCTTGCAAAAAGTCCGTCAGTGGAAACAGACCCGAACGGGTAGGTGGAGGAGCGTACGGATTGTACGGTGGCGGTGGTCCATTGGGACTTACTGCACCTTCTCGAGTCGATATAAATTCGTGCATCTCATTCAGTGCACCAGGCGGTGCAGAACTTCGAAAGGGCGAAACACGAGCCGAACTGGCCGAACCAGATGCGGTTGCTGTGGTGGTCGTGTTGAAACGCAACGGATTGGGCGACTCGCCTGAAGCCGAAGAACCACCAGCGGTGCCGCCCTGCTGCTGGTTACTGAGGTAATCGTGAATATTCTGATAGTGAACAGACATTTCCGGTGGGATAGTGTGGGTCAGTTCGTCGTACAGATTGTGCAGTGAATTGCGGGCAACGGTTCGAAGATATTTCACCAGAATTTTGCCTGCACCATGACCGTGATGTCGATGATGTCGTCGATGACGTCTGCCGTGTCGTGCAGTGTTTGGGTCTTCGGTTGGATTGTCCGAGCCAAGTCCACCAGCGGCGCCCGAAGAAGCAGAATTTCCAGCCACTTGCGAATATGGCGGTGGCTCGGGATTGCTACTCTCGGACTGGTGTCGACTGTGACGACGACGATGTCGATGACGAATGTAACGGTCCAAAGACTCGCGTGGATTGTGTGGATGGTGTTGGTGTTGGGCCTGAGACTGGGACGACGACTGCTGCTCACGACCAGTGGAATCACGTCGATCACGATGACGTCTCGAGTGTCGACGATAGCTCTGACTGTGGTTCAATTCGGGTCGGCTCGAATTCAAAGTCAATTGATCTTCTTGATCTGATTAGAGAAGAAAAAAACCAAAACAAAATTAATATTTCTTAGAAATAAAAAATGAACCAATAAAAACAATAAACCAAAAAGAGCCACCCAAATTCCCAAGACACATGCAAAATGACAATCCTCCTCTCTTTCAAATATACTCATAAACGCAAATGACGAAAGATCAAGAGAATCGTCAAATGTACAAGAGAATTATTCTTAAAGCAATAATGAATACATATAATAAGAAAGTATAGAAGAATTATAAGAATAAGAAGTGATATTTACTGTTCAGGACAGGATTAACATCCATAACGGAACTTCATTTGTGAGGAGAATAATAATAAGAGGAGCAAAAGAGAGATTCAAAAGCAAATAAAAATAGGAGAAAAAAAGTTTGTGGACAAATAAAATAGATCTATGCGCTGGTTTGGGTTTCTGGTTTTGGTTGTCAAAAACAAAAATCAAAATAAAAAAACAAACAAACTAAAGATGTCGATGAAAACCGAATAAAAGTCTTCGGAAATATTAAATAAAAATAAAGAATTAGAGTTGAGATGAGGTGAAAAGATATATATTTTTGGGTGCGTAGTGGGTTGTTGTGGGTAGATGTACGACAAGACAGACAAATGACGACAGACTGCTCTCTGTACAAAGACTTCAATATACAAACAGACACAGACAGACAGACTTTACTCTATTTACTCTCAGGCACTCAGTACTAACCAAAATATAATGAGAATCGATTATAATTAAAGTACTGAGAGCAAGGCAGACTGTGTACTGTGTGTACTACTAAGAGATTAAATCAAATATTGAGGTTAGATGATTTCGATGATATTATTGACGTGATGATCTTCGGTATTGCCTACTTCGGTGACTCAGTACTGTGTACGAGTGACAGTCACAATGAGTCAGTACTGTACAGTAAAGCAGACAAATCAGTGTGTAATGATAAGGTTGGTTGTTGTACAGTCGATTTTGGTTGGTTGGGAGTAGAAGTTGTTGCACTACTAAATGTTTGATTTTTCCTTGTTTGAGATAGACTTGAGACAGTTGAGATGGACAACGATGTCGATGATGCAATGATCACTCAATGGTGAGTCATTCGGAGAGAGATCAATCGAACATTAGATCGAGGACATCGTCAGTTTGAGAGTTTTTCCTCAGGTACATCAAAAGAAGAGAGACATTGTTTACAACAGACACACAAACACGGCTCAATGCGTCGTACAACCGACCAAGTTGACGAAATATACAAACAAAACTATTGGCGTATTCAGAAAATCATTCAAGGGGCGGCCCAACCCCCAATTAATAAAACTTAAACTCATTAAAACGTAATCTTTGAAAAATTTTGGGCGGCAGCGCCCACCTTAAACGCCACTGCTCGCCTGTTTCCAAGTGAGTACATTCATATCAAAACATTGGACTAGAGAGTAATGAACGAGTTCGATAATTCAATGGTGTTTCTATGTAGGTGCGTTTACGCCCTTTAGGGGCTATTCATAAGAATGTTAATTTAAGGTTTTAATGGATAAGTCTTGTATTGTGGGTGATACTGCCCCGCTTATTTGCCGACCATCGATTTTCAACACATGCTGACAGCTGTATGTTTGTTGTGCGTGCGTGACTGCCCGTTTTGTTGCCGCTCTTGCTCTCTTCTTCGCCTTTTGTATCTCGGTTATATCTTTTTCGGTTATTCGAATCGCCATCTCTCGATCCCCTTTTTTGTGCGCTATATAATAGCCCTTTCTTGTCCGGGGTATCATCACTCTCCACTTACCCGGTTGTTGTGTGCACGGTAATGCACGTAGTTTGATTTGTCCGATTGTGTTCAGACTCTGACTCGAACTGAACTGAACTGTCATTGGCGTGTTGTGTTTTTGGTCTGCGCGCGGACAGATTCCTCACAGACAGACACACAATTTGGGTGCTGTCTCTTTTGTTGGTGTTTTGTTGTGTGTGTGTTGGCATCTCATCAAGCAATAACTGAATTATTACTGCATTCGGTAATAATAATAATAATACTACCACACCTCGACCACCTTTCCGTCTCAGTACCGGTCGCCGATCTCAAACTGAATACCCAAACTAGAGTCTGTCTGTTGTTGTGTTGGAATACCTTGCGAAGTTACTTACCTTCTTTTGTTTTTTCTTTTATGATTATATCGATACCTTTTGGGATACCTTTCGGTGTATTAATTATAACGTTATGGTATAACATATGGTTTATTTTGTTACCTTGAACTTCGCGATTCTTTTATTTACATTTTGAAATTATTTGTGGATATTCCGAAACCAGAGTCAGGTATTTGTTTATATATTTTGTATCTTATTCTCATTCTTTTTATTTATGTTTTCTTTAGATATTTTGTTATAACTTCTTATCATTATGGACAACAACAACCACTCCGATGACTCTGAACCTCTGCCCAAGGGCTGGGAGAAGCGTGTGTCCCGTTCCACCGGTCAGGCCTACTACCTGAACATCCACACGAAGGAGTCCCAGTGGGACCGGCCCACCGAGGAGGCCTCCTCAAAGGACAACGAAAAGATTCGATGTTCCCATCTGTTGGTGAAGCACAATCACTCCCGTAGACCATCGTCCTGGCGTGAGGAGGACATTACCCGTACCAAGGAGGAGGCGCTCGCACTGATTCGGGACTATCTCGACAAAATTCGACAGGGTCAGTCCACTCTGGAGGAGCTCGCCTCCGAACTGTCCGACTGTTCTTCGGCTAAACGTGGCGGTGATCTTGGCTTCTTTGCCCGCGGTGCCATGCAGAAGCCTTTTGAGGAGGCGGCTTTCAAGCTGCAGGTTGGACAAATGTCCGAAGTGGTCGACACAGACTCGGGCGTGCACATCATTCTACGAACTGCTTGAACGAAACAAAACCTCAAATCGGAATTCAATACCGAATACCGTAACCTTTCCGGAAAATACCTTCGTCATTCTACCTATACGTTCGTTTCGGTTATATCAAAATTGATCTTCAGAGCCGTGCTTCTCTCTTCTTTTATATTTGATTTCATGCATTTTTGTTTACGTTCTTCAAGAATCGTTTATTTTTATTTTCTGTGTCATGAAACGTTTCCTTCGAATCCCACCAACACGTGATTCGTAAAGTACAAAATAAACATTTGAATTGTTTTTAAATATATTTTTGTTTACTTTCTTCTAGGTTGTTGAGGAAGATCAACTTGGATTTATTTCTTTTTGCGATTCTTTTTTGATTTGATTTCAAAATTTCATATCTTTTTCTATCATTTTTGATTCAACTCTTCAACCTTTTCCACTTGTTCACTTGCCAAAGTCATCTCATCTCCAGTCCAGAAGTTTGCCACGTCCTAGTGAGCTATGGTGCCATCACCTTATCACCTTTAACCTTTGACCACCAACCACCAAACACATCCTTAGCCTTGAATAGCCTTGAAAATAATGCTTTTCGATCGCCATCTTTTGCAACTTCAACTTAACTTAAATGACCTTTTTATTATTCATTCACGCCAGTCCAGTCAGTCATGTAATTCTAGGTCCCAGAGAGGTCTAGGGCCCTTAATAATAATAATAAGTGATTCTACATCTAGAGATTACCGAATTGTATTTATTAATTAATAGGATTATTATTGAGATGTATAATTGAGATATAAAATAATAATAAAATAGCATTACAAAATGAAATTTGATAGAATTGATTATTGATAATAAATATGTCATATATGAAATAGAGACCAGATTTTAAGTAATATCATTAGCTATATGTACAGCTCCTAGGGTCCTATTGGATTCATTGATTTTGGAAGAGCAACAACACCCACGACATTGAACAAATCATGAGAAGGATTTTGATGGGGCTCGACTGAGAGGCCGAATTGGACGATTTGGTGAGTCGAAGTGACCGCGAATTGGCCATTCCGCGTGGTCCTCCACTTCTGGTTGGATCTTTGATGATGACCTCATTGCTGTTCTCGTCCCATTCTCTCTCGTGTTGTGGGACATCGCAGTGGGACTCGTTACGGTACACACCAATGCAAGCGGCAAAACCCACAACATGGGCAATGTGTGACTGCTCGTGGGTGCCACCAAAGTAGTGAGCCATCGGACCGATGCTGAACACAGCTGTGCGATTGGTCAATTAGTAATGGGTTTTGAAGTTAACGTTTAATAGTTCAACTTACCAACATCCTCACCGCCATGATTGGTGTCAGTGATACGGATTCCTGCATGGGCTCGGAATTTGAGGTAGCCTAAATGACCGAATTTAGTTCAACATTCCCATACAACTGAATTCAGTACTACTTACTGTAGTCCTCAGTAACTTTCTTGTCCCTCTGCTCCGGCGTCATGTGACCCGGTCCATTTGCGTACATGAGTGTGGTGAAGGGAATGTGGTCTGCATCGTCACCTGCATAGCCCTGGATGGGATTGCCCCTCGAGGGATATCCATTGATGGTCATGGCGTGTGAGTGGTCAGCAGTGACTAGTATGAGTGTATCCTCCATTGGCAACAGTTCCCGGGCCCGTCGAATGGCTCGGTCAAATTCGACTGTCTCGTACAGTGCAAGATTGGCGTAACCATCGTGGTGGGCGTGATCGATGCGGCCGCCCTCAACCAGAAGCACAAAACCCTGGTCACCGCCTTGTTTGGTTAGGACCTAATGGTAAATGTGTTTCAAATGGATCCAAACAATATGAACACTAACCTTAATAGCTGCTTCTGTCATTTCTGTCAAACTGGGCTCTCCATTGTCGCCCTTGTCCCGCAACTGTTCATACTCCATGTGTGTATGATTGAACAATCCCATGAGATACTTCACTTTGTCATAATCCAAATCCTTGAGACTCTGTGAACTGTTGACGTACTTGTACTCGGCCGAGTCTAGATCCATTTTCGACTTCTGGTCCACCCATTCGTTGATCAGATTACGGCCATCTTTGCGTATTCCCTCCGCTGGAATGATCTGTCCCTTACGGAGCAATCCCTTGGGATCGAATTCGCCCTTGGGAATGAACTCCCGCCGGCCACCGCCCAGAATCACATTCAACCTGTTGCCCGGATAGTCCTCGATCAGCTGTTTGGCAATGTCCTTGCATTCGGTTCGACCGGTCACCGTCGAGGGCACCGAACTCTCCCAATCACGGTGAGAGATGTGTGCGTAGGATGCGGCAGGTGTTGCGTGGGTTATGCGAGTGGTGGTCACCACACCGGCCGCCTTGTTTGCATCCAAGCCCCACTGAAGGATTGAGGACACACCAGACTGGTTGATCAGATCACAGTCCTGCGTGTGTTGGTTCACTTTGGCAGACACTCCAATGGTGATGAAGTTGGCTTTGACACCGGTCAGGTACGCGGTTGCGGTTCCAGCCGAATCGGGCACTTGCTTGTCGAGGTTGTATGTCTGGGTATGGGGTTGAACGGGTTAATATAAGTATAAACGGTAAAAGCTCATACCTTAATCAATGCCGAGTAGGGAAAGCGATCAAACTCCAAGTAACCCTCCTCCCCTCTATGTCCCGCAATTTGACCCTTCAATATCCGCGAAGCAGTAATCGTGGAAATGCCCATTCCATCACCGAGGAAAAAGACAACATTCTTAGCCTTCTTGTGAATTGGTCGGAGAATGTCGTGTCGTTCTCGCAATTCCGCAGCTGCCATTCCGTACCAATAGCGTGGATCATTCTCACTGTATTGAGTGTATCCTGTGTATAATTTTAATAAAATTAAAATTTAGTTAATTTTCTTTTAAAAGCAAACTCACCATATTTGGTTGGCGTTGGACCACCCTTCACATTGCTAATTTTGGGCTTCGGTGCCGCATGAATCGAACTGAACAGTTCCAATAGTATAAAACATGTTATACCAAGGATCTTGAAAGATGAAATCATTTCACAGAATCGGAATGAATTTGTGAATCGATTTGAATTTGTTCGTTTCGCAAATTACAAAAGTCAAACAATGAAATGAACTTGAAACAATCGAACGAACTAAAACAGACAAATGTTTGTCGGTTTGTGGAAACACAGGATGATTGAAGAATTGACTTTAACACTTTCTCTCTAGAGATAAGAGTAAATAAATGAGAGTGTTAGTAAAGCGACAAACTTTATGAATACATTCACTAAATTATATATGTTCAACTACACTTGTCGGAGCAAAACATGTGAAAAGCCAAATTTCCACTCGCTCAGACGGATGAATGGAGAAATGAATAACGAAATACTTTCGCCCCGACTTGACATAGCCACTTACCAATTTGCATAAAGTTCAAATAGATCGAATCAATTAAATCACACTCAAATGATGCATTACTAACAAAAGTAAGAGCTTAGAGTACAAATTGGTTCACTTTAGCACAGATTGATTGGTTGAGCACTATAAATCGACAAATTGTACAGACACATGAAATGAATTCTAATGAATGAAATCAAATAATGAGCAAAACTGATTTCACGTATGATTTGAGAAGCAAATTGGCTTAACCGAACGAATTGATCGAAATTGTGTTGCTTCTCATTCGCTTTCGAGTGTGCAAATGTGTTTGTTGATTATCGAAAAAGAATGAGGTCTTCGAATGAAATGTTTTTGCGATCAAGGTTATGATTGGTTTATGTTTAGCTTGTTGTATTGCGAACCCAAAAGACATACATATCGCTTATAATCAATACATCTAGGAAAGTTTGCTTGCTGCCATATTTGTGCGACTGTCTGTGTGTGTGCATATGATCATCATTAGCATGATGAATTTGGGTGCAAATATTGAAATATGCTGATAAGTGACTAACTAGTTTGTGTCTGATTGAATTTCTTTACACATTTAGTCCTACTTCTTCCTACTTTTTGTGTCTGTATTGACGCAATTCTTCTTTTCCTTTGGGGACCAACAAAGTCGAACAGACCAACTTAGTTCAATGTTGATAATTGATCAGTGATAACAATAAGAAAAGTAGTTAACTGCCAAAACAGTGGAGAGACTGATAAGACTGATTTGATGTGTTCAAGTTCGACTTGAAGAAGCTAACATGGCTGTCACATGTTTGACGAGAGGCTCGCGCACTAACTAGCTAACCAACTTGATGATGATAATTCAGAAGTTTCGCTCGATAAGAAACAATACTAGAAACACTGCGTGTGGTATACAATTTCAGGGTTATCTCTAATTTCAGTTACTACTTTGGAGACCTTAATTTGGGCTAAGAGATTGTACTGAGATAAGTGCAAGTGCAAGTGACTACAATTTGAATGAATAATTTCACTATTCAACATTGAAATTGAACAATTAGGCAGTCCTCAAAAGTAAAAATTCAATTCATTATAAGAATGTCATGAAACTTCTCAAATATGTGACTCGCACACATATGACGTAACAAGTTTCAAATACAAAATATACTTACTTTGGACGTTTTGATCGGTGGAAAGTTGATTTGAATAGTTTTCGATTGAACACTCACAATTTGGTTGTCACACCACTGAAATGACAAATTTGAAACAGGTTTTGATTTATACTACTATTTGTCAAATAGGTATTTTGATAAGATATGTTTTGATATATCATGTGATTTATTGACTCATGCACAATCAGTATGGATTCACCTGCATCAATAGTTGGTTAGTTCGTTAGTGCTGATGTTTTGTTGCATTCGAAAGTGTTCATGATGTTTTATATGTATTCTCACTAATAATATTCCCTGCCCCTTTCTGCGTTCGAAACACGTTACTGTGTAGTAGACTCAGCAGTAGTCACAGGTTGGTGTCGGTTGGGATTGGAGATGTGTACTGCTTTCATGGATGCTGTAACGAGCAGTGAAGAATCAATCAAAAGTGACACATGCTTTGATTGTATAACACAAATTCAAATGTGTGTTTGCGCGTTTCTGATGTAATTAGTTACAATAACATTGATAACCTTTATGTATCGCACACACGCTCACACCAAGAACAAATTACTAATTTTGGTTATTACTAACTGAAAAGAGAGAAAGAGAAAGAGAAAAAGATGAACTTGATTATTTCACTTTTGACTGCTTCCCTGTTACTATGTTTGTGCAGCTGTACTCAGACTGGGAATGTGTGATATATGACATTGTCTCACTATGTCTGATAGATGTGATATATATGGAGTTGGATAATTAATTGTGTATACGACTTGAGCAATCGAGGAACCACAGCAAAGAAGTTTGTCACTTTTCGAGACATTGAAAGAAAAGAATCAAGGACTTTTCTTATTACTTTAGTTTAGAGACAATCAAGGTGTACTTGTCTCCGCGTGGGCACTCGGTGCAGACTGGCGCCATTCGCGAATTCATTTTAATGATCAAACAAACAGACAGACAGAACAGAGAGCAACAATAAAGAGACAACAAAGTGCACTTGATTGGCAATGGCATTGAATGCTTTGAAAATGATTTCATTATTTGACAAACAAACAAACAAAACTGATTATAAATTCTATTTCCGGTCATTTATTATTCTGGCCGAATTAATTCGATTGATGCACGATAATATCGATTGTAACAGGATCGATAATACAAAATAATAAATAATCAAAATACTAAATTGAACATATTTTTGTTCACGAATATCAATTGACTAAAATATTAAACAAATTTACCCTGGAGATAGACTCGTCTAATTGGTCAAGTCAAATTGGTCAAGTGAGTCCATCCAATTAGTTAAACCATTCAATTAAAGAGAAACTGAAACTTATTTTGTGATTTCAACAAACAAGGAAATAGGAACAATGCTTTTTGTGTTTGTATATCAAGAGTATCCTTCATCATCATGCTTACCTTGAATGCACTAATTTGCTTATTATCATTTGCTTTTATGATTGATATATCCGGGGGATTTTTCGCTTCAAAAGGGATCCCTTGAAATATGATGCTAATTATAATCTTCTTCTTTTCATTCGATTAAATAAGGCGATTATTATTATTATTATTATTATTTTACATAACACAATTTCAATAGTAGAAAGGACATATGATGTTTCACGGTTGTTGCAAGAAAGAAATTTTGAGTGACGATCATGGAGATTTAAAAAAATGTATAAAACGATGACGATTGTTAGATCATCATCATTAGAAAGTCGAAAATTATCTCTATATTTCACAGATACGAAATGGGATTTTACGTGACATAATCTCTGGTGCGATTGCACTGAGACTTGAATTTCACAAGAATTGATTCATTAAATAAAAAAAATCAAAATTAATATTAAAAAATAAAACTTGTAGGCGTTTGGTGGGTTTGACTTGGGTTGTACTAATAAATGATTATAAATTCAATTTCATCGTGTGTAGGTTGAGAACGAATAAAGATGTTACATAAGAAAGTGAATTTCGAAACTATGAAATAGAAGAAGAATAATAAGAAGGGTTGATGATCGTATCAAAAGATCTTTTATATTGTCTTGTTTGTTGTTGTACGTAGGATTTAATTAATACAATTGACACACCAAAAATGGAACACACCTTTGTCGTATCGCAGGTTTTGGTAAAGTGAAAGTCACTTTTTGATTTGATTTTACACGAATCACGAGATCAAGAAACTTGATATCGTCTGTTACGCGGTTTAACAAAGAAACAAATTTGTGGACGCATGCTTCCATTCCTCAACCCGCATAAGTCTCTTCGATGGATTCGATTGGTCCTTCTTTACTTTGAATTTAGTGTTACAAATTGTGGTCTATTTGTGGTGGTATATAGTCGAGTCAAGTCATTCACAGTGTCCCATTGAGAGTTTGATGACATTTCTCACAATGGAGTATACTGTAACATACACTCCGGATGCAGTACACTCTCATAAACTTTTATAATTGCTTCCCTTTTTCGGTCTGTTCGATCGCGATACAATAGATCGGTGAAAGAGAGAAAGAGCGACCGATCGTGATGATCTGACCACGTGCGATCGTGTGTGTGATTGCGGTTACATATGCGGGAGAGAGAAAGAGCAAAACAGGCGGGTGAAATAGACGGAAATTGATGACCAGAATGTGGTTTGGACACTTGATAATACACTACACATGGACATTAATCTGCTCAGAACATGGAAACCAGAAATGAACGCTATTTTCCGTTGTTTTTGGCACTCTAAGGTGAATTCGAGATTAATGCGGGTTTGTTGTTGTGATTTGAAATTGTAGCACAAATTCAATCATTTTGGAACACAAAACAAATCTTTCCGGAATTGTATTTGAAACAAACAAATAGACAAACATTCAAAAAATTTGAAAAAATATTAAATTAATTTTACCTTTAAATTATAGAGATTTTAATTTTTTCTTGATAATAAAAAAATAAACCACAAAAGTCAATGAACCTGATTGATTATTTGTTCACTCTGGTTTCAGTTTTACAAAAAAAAAGAAGAAAAGAATAAAGATGTGAAGTAGATCAGGTCGGTCGGTTAGAGCTGAAAGGAGGACAGAAACTTTTGTTCCAAAGTTTTGCGGTGCGACCAAAAAAATCAATTTGTCGCTTTTCGTCACATCGTCACCACAAAAAGCGAGCAAATCACATTTTCACTCACTATGTACTGAAAATGAGGCAAAAAGAAGATGTTCGCTCTTTCTAACGAGCGTGAAACTCAAACTAATGACTCAAATCATTAACACTCAGACTGAGACTGTCTGACTGACAAAGAACTTTGTCGAGAGGAGCGTTGTTGCACTTTGAAAGATACAGTCAAGTCAAGTAGAGTAACTCAAGCTACCCATCTTTGTTACTAATTCTGAAACTAATCAATTCTTTATAGCGTTCAGTCTGTGTGTGTGTGTGTGTGTGTGTGTGTGTGTGTGTGTGTGTGTGTGTGTGTGTGTGTGTGTGTGTGTGTGTGTGTGTGTGTGTGTGTGTGTGTGTGTGTGTGTGTGTGTGTGTGTGTGTGTGTGTGTGTGTGTGTGTGTGTGTGTGTGTGTGTGTGTGTGTGTGTGTGTGTGTGTGTGTGTGTGTGTGCTTGTCTGTACTGAGAATCCATCTGGTTGACATTGAGACATCAAAAGTGACTTGCGACTGATGAAGTTCATGAGTGAGAGATGAGTTGAGTGCTAAGTTTAACCAATAAACTATTAATAGATTGAGTGATGCAATCTGCTGTGTCTGTGTGTGTGCGGACACATTCTAATTGAAGACACTCAATTATAAGCAAAAAAAAGATGCGCTAGGAAATTTTGTTTGGTTTTGTACGGTTCACATGATCAGTTAATTAACAAATAACAACTTGTAAATGGGTAAGATAGAAATTGAAATTTGCATCTTTCGCCAATTAATGCAAATGCATTTAGTAGTATGCCCAAATATGTTCAATCAAAATGTCTCAATCAATTTGTTCGTTTGAAGTAAAATTTCGTTAAATTGAAATGTGCAAATCAATTTGTAAATAGGATAATTTGTCAATTTTGATACTCAGGGTAAATGCGCAATTTGTCTATTTGAGAATATAGACGCGATTGTGTTTTATTGTATTTATTGTATAAATAAACGATTAATGTGAAATTCAGTTTATTCAATCTTTTCAAACAATATCAATGTGAAAATTAATAAATGCGTAAAATAATTTGTACTTGTGTTCAATTACACCCAAAATTGCCTGTCAATTCAATTCATAATATTCAAGTACGTTTCAATTGGGAATTTCAATTTGAAATGCACAAGTTGTAATATTGACATGCCAATTTGCAAATATGGCAATTTTTGAATACTTTTAACGATTCTGCAAAATCAGTTAAAAATTGCTAATCTAAATGAATAAGAAAGCTTTGCATTCTCTCAATTAATTTATTCTCATTTATTTCAATTGAAAAATGCACAAATCCGTATTTGTACACATATTCAAATTAATAAATTTACATGTCCAATTCAAAATGAGATGATCTACATTACACGCAAATCTGTTTACGTATATGTCATCACTGTCATCATCATCGTCCAGTTAATTCATGCGTCATTCAGATGTAAATGTAAATGTGCATTCGAAATATGTACGTCAATGAGCGAGTTAATGGAATATTTGCATTTTAATAATAAATAACAAACTGCTGCACACGCAATCACCTCAATTGAATATACTCTTTCCAATAGCTCCAAATCAATTGAGTGGAAATAGTAAAGTGAACACCGTGAACATGATATGGCACACAACAGCAGTGTTTTAACTCGTTGAACTCGTCTGCAGTGGAAGATGCTTAGCATAACACAGACCTCTGTCTGGTGCAATTGCACTGAACGCATCATCTAGTTGTTGTTGTTGTTGCATCAGTGCAGGAGTAGTCCCTCGATCGCGCTCTGTCTGTCTCACCGAGTGGTGTGCATGTTTGTTTGTCTGTGTTTGTTGTTATGATCTTTCGCAAATGGTCTGTGCAATGCTAAATCAACAAGATGCAATGCACACACTGCACTCTATCATATACTTTTCTCCCCCTCAAATTTGTGGTGACAGTTAACTCGAATTCGATATATTGTGCGTGTGCTCAAAACATGTGCTTTTTTGATTGATCGATTCTGGTGCACAGCAACAATACCAAATTGTATCACATTTTGGTTACATCGAATGCAACCGCGAAAAGCTTCCATTTGACCACTGGTCAGTAATAGTGAATATGAACACGTTCTGTACATGTAATCTCATGTATGCTCATATGAAAGCAATCAATCGTCAACTCAAATTCAAACTCAATCATCGCTTGTTTGTTCGTGATATCTTTTTCGGACTATCAAACATGATGGAAAACACTCCACTCAAGATTCTGTACTGTAGATTGTTTAATATTGTTGTTTTTATTGTATTTGAAAATATGAAAATATATTGATACATTCAAAGAAGCGATATCAAGTGCCTATTTGTGTAATATAATACATTTGTTTTAAATTCAATTTAAATTCATTAATTAACAATTGTCAGGTATATTTAACAAAAAGTTGCACAATTGCGCCATCTAGTGTCACACATTGCAACTACATTTACTGAGTTTTTGAACAATATTGATTTTCGCATTATGTAAGAACATTTTACTCGATCTATTAATTTGTGTTTCAAATGACCAAATAATTCAACTTTGGTTTTCATTGCACTTCTTATCAGGCTATGCAATGCTATGTAAATATCAACGCGTGTACGAAAAGACGTAGACTAACTGTTAGTGACAAACAGACGATATATTCAACTTTAAACAGAGTGAACATTCGAATTGCAACTGTTGATTTGAAATTGACTTTCGGGAGAGCGTCAATTGAAAAGTCAATTTAAAATATTGGAATCGCCCAAAAGGAGCTATTGGTTGAACCATAACCAACAGAAAAATATGTTCAACCTAAAGATCGATATCGAATCGAAATTTATCGTGTACACACTAGTGTGGCAATTCTAGTGAAAATAAATTTGAAAGTGTCGAAATTGGAATAATTGTTAAAGAAATCATATAAAAATGAAATGATTTAAAAATATAAATTTGATGGCTTCTGTTTTGATTTGATGAGAGAAAATGTGTGTTCGACTCACAATTGTGTTGTGTAACGGAACATTACTTTAATTTTGCTATAGAGGAGGCGAGACTGTCTTGCTGTAGTGCAATCAATCCTGCTCATTTGACGCAATTTGAAATATCAAAATATAAAGAAAGCTTCGAGACATTGAATGATTCATGACTTTGTGCCATTTGTATTTTTTGATTTACGCGAAATATTACTTTTAGTTTAATTTACTACTTTAAGTAACAACGACATTCGCCATTATCATCATTAGAATTATTTGAAATCTTTGTATAATTCACTCAAGTCATTGGCAATTCAAACTAAAAAGTCAATCAAATACTCCAAAATTGATCAATGTCACGTGATTTCGACAACCGGCAAGTTTTGCGCGCAAACACACATTGTTGCGTGTGACTGTTTGTTACTCCTTTAGATCAGCTGATTTGAACTAAGTTGGCTGAAAGCTCACTCAAAGTGTATTTCTTGTTAAGAATTTGTCTTTTTATTACATTTAACCCTTCACTAAAGTATTGTATCTCACCTGTAATAATCGCCAACACCTTTATTGTGACTTTATCATCAACTTTGCATTCTCGAACCTTCTCGAACCAAAAGTAAAAACAAACTGCCAATTCGTATTTGTGTTGTTGTTACCTGCCACATTTTTTTCCTCGCCGCCTTCTAATCGTCTTATCTGTTTGATCTCTTTTACGCCTACTGATAAGCCATCACACCTTCATCTACACATTGTTCACCAACACATACCTTCCAAAGTATATAACTCGAGTCAACAGAATTTCGTTTTGTTCTTTCTATTTTGTGTTTGATTTCGCTCCTGCCGCCTTCAGCTTTTTTATTTATTAATAAATATTATATTCAGTATTCCAATCCATATTTTGTTACGATTCTCACCACCAACTACTGCCAATACTAAAGGTAAAGAATAATTTATAATTTGATTTTGTTTATGTTAATATATTTCTTTATTAACCCTTTCAGTCCCATCACGTACTCAACAACTCAAATCTACTGCTGTTGTTGTTGTATGGTTGTAATCATCATTTGAATCTCTGATCTCAATCTCGACCGAATGTGTTGATCTATTTTCAGTATTGTTCAACTCGGAAAAGACAACATCAAATTAAAGTGCAGAATCCCACAAACGCAAACAACAATCGAACCAGCCACAGCAGCACAACAACAACCAGCGGAAACGAGTCTTATCTCTTGCCGACCACTTTCGACCGTTCTCTCTCTCAGTCTACATTTTCGTTTATTTTCGTTGGTTTTGGTTCTTTGTGTGATTGTTATACCTCCACCGGAAGGATCACTTTCCCTTTTGGTGCATTATCAGCAGCTCACCATGCGTGTGCCATCGAACATTCGGCAGCAGCAGCTGCAGCAGCATCAAAACCATCACCAGCACCAGTGCACCAGAAGTCCTCGGAAGTGTTCTTCAGTGATGGCTCCTAGCAGAGAGCACTTCGGTGGCCGTGGCGGTGCCTTTGCCGTTCACCATGGCCATCAACAACAACAACAACCAATGTTCATTGTGAATCATGTTCTCCTGTGCAGCGGTGCTTCTGGTGGTCAGCGTTTTTGTTGTTGCTTGAACCAGCAGAGTGCCGCCAGTGCTACAGCCCCCAACCATTCCTCACCGGAATATTCTTCCGTGTACCCAGCTCTTCCTGCTCTGCCTCAACCTCAACCACAACCACCGCCTCCACCTCCACCAAATCTACCTCCACCCGAATATTCGCAACATCTCAAGTCACCACCTCGTCAGCAGTTGTCGGGTAATAAGAATCGTCTCCAGGATTATCCGAAGCATCACCCGAACCCATCGAAGGCCACCCACCACCATCGTAAACCACTGACGAATGTGCTCAAAGGAATACTCAAAAAGGCATCCAGCTCACTCAAGCCTCGTCTAGGTCGAAAGGTCAACTTTAATCTCAAACCTCTCAAATTTGAGTTCAACTTGGACTACTTTGACCCAAACAAGTCAATAACAATGCAGGACACTTATTCCACCATTGACGATGCTCACAACGACGAGTGCGGCGCTACAGTGTCACAGGTGGCACCATCTCAAATGATGGACCAGTCAATGGACCTGAGCATGAAGCGGCCCTCCATGGATGGTCTCTTCCAGAAGAAGACAATCGATCTCGAAGAAGTGGACTTTGATCCTGTCACGGGCAAGCGCAAATGTGGTGTGCATGTTCTCATGCCCAATGGCACTCTCATCTCGTTGAGTCTGGTTGAGGATACTACATTTGTGGAGATTAAAGATGTGAGTGCACTTTTTAGGGAATATTTTAATCATTTTGACCTTTAATTTTGACATTTATTTTTACAGGAAATCTTTGAACTGTCCCAACGCGGTCCAATGTACGGCGTTCTACGTGATCCTAAGTCATACACCTTCTCGTACATTGACCGAGAGGTTGGAAATCAGAAAGAGGTGAAAGATGAAGAGATCCGTCTGTGTGATGTGAGTCCATTCTGTGGAATACTTCGATTGGTGGAACAGAAGGACGACATGGCCGCACAGGAGTTGGACGAACAGATTGGAAGACTCATTGGAAAGTCGTTGAAGGATTTCGATGCGCTGCGCAATCCTGAGGTGAACGAATTCAGGTACAGAATGCGATCGCTCTGTGAGGACATTGTCAAGACACGACAGGCGAACTCGTGGATCGAGAAGATGAAGTACGCTTTTCCGTGTTCGGTTGAACAGGGCCCGGAGGTGCCAGACTATCTCAAAGTGAGAATACCTGAAGATGGATTCATTCCGGTTAAGGTAATATAAAGTGAAATCAATCGAATCAATTAGTATTTCATTTTGCTTCCTTTTTCCTCAGGTCTCATTTGAACGTCCCAAATTGACGGTCGATCTGTCCGTGCACCATCAAGTGACCGCCGAAGAGTTGATCACACTCACAATTCGTCAATTAATGTGCAATCCTCAGTATCAAGAAGTGTACGACAAATTGGTGGCAGAATGTGAGGCAGAATCGTACTATGACACTTCGTTTGCCAGTGATGAGCCAGTGACCCTCATTGGGGCCAATTACTATTTGCTCAAGATCAATGGTTGTTTGGAGTATTTGTTGGGCAATCATCGACTGGTGCAGTACAAAATGATACAGAGATTCATACTCAACGATGAAGTGATCCATTTGGTGGCCATTCGAAGACATTCCATTGAGTGTAAGTTGAGATACTTTTTGGGTGTGCTTTTGTGAATGAATTTTTGTTGCTTTTCAGTCGAGGACGAATCGATTTACTCCGTGCCCGAATTCCTGCCCCCATCGGCCCGTTCTCGGTCTCAGTCTGTGATATCACTCGGTTCACTGTCGAACATTATCATCTCCACCCGAAGGCGACCACAAATATTCTCCTCGTGGGTCATTGAACGCAAATTGGTGTTGCGCATTCATGCTGCTACTAGAATTACATTTGGGTAAGTTTGACCTTGATCTTTGACTTATTGGACTTATTACTGACTTGACCTTGATGACCTAATGCTTGACCTATTTTTTTTGTATGTTCATTCATTCAGAGCGGACATTCAACGAATAGCCATTATGGTTGGCATATTTCATGGTGGCGAAATGTTGTGTGACCATTTCATGACCCAGCCAATGACCACTATCATTGGTAATTCCAAGAATGCGAGTCATCTCTCACTGCTCGACGCACAACAGACCACACTCACCTTTGAACTCGATGTTGTGTTCACGCTCAAAGTGAGCGATTTGCCTCGAATGGCGAGATTGTGCTTTTCGGTTGTGGGATTTACGAGCAGTTCAGGTATGAATGAACGTTTTGAGTTTTGAGGTTCGGTTTTAACCTTTAACCGTATTTGTTCCACTCACAAACTGCCAGGAGCCAGTAAGAAGCTATCAAAGTCAAGTTCAGTGAATCAGCCCTCGTCCAAGTTGTGTTGGGGTAATATAAATTTCTTTGATTACCGAGGTATTTTGCGTGAATCGCCCACTACTCTGTCCCTGTGGCCGGTTGACCCAGACGAGGATTCCGAAGATTTGTGTGGTGGTTCCTTTGACTCGAAGGAACATGTAGCCAAGTTTTTCAATCCACTCGGCACAGTGGTGCCCAACCCCGCCACCGACTGTCCCCTCTTGACCATTTCGTTCACTAAATACTCTGAAGGCGATAACACGATTATTCGATTCCCGGAAATACGAGAAATTGTCAAGGTCTACAAGGAGAAGGATGCTCTTGCTGTTTCGACGCCCAATTTGGGTTCATTTCCCGAGGAAGGTTCTCAGGATGACGAACTGATGGATCCGGTTGAGGGCGAGGAGGAGGACGAGTACGATTCTAGTCAGCTGAGTCCAGCACCACTGCACCGAAGTGCCAGCACCTCGAGCACCAGCAGCATTCGCAGTGCTTGGGCACGCAAACAATCGGTGGCCATCGACAAAATTGACGTGGCCGAACCTCGACTAACTTCCAGACCGAAAGGTCATGCCAGCAAACAGTTTCTCAGTAAGTTCACGCCCACCCTGGACCCAATTCCCGAGGAGGAGGAGGAGGAGGAGGAGGAGGGCCCTCTCAAACTTTCCACCCATCATCCCATCCCTAACCCGAATGGGACCCATTCTAAAGATGCACTTTTAGAGCAAATCAACGATTTCTGCGACCGTGATCTACTGTACCGGATGACCGATCAGGAGTGTGAACTGCTGTGGATGCTGCGAGAGGATTGTCGCCGACAGCTGCCAAATGCACTCAACAAAATGTTGATTTCGTTCAAGTGGAACAATCAAAAGTTGGTCGGGCAGGCACTCGCACTGATGCACACCTGGCCAAAGGTCAAAGCCGACAAGGCACTCGAACTGCTCGACTATGCTTATCCTGACTTGATGGTGAGGAAATATGCTATCGAGTGCTTGAAAGGTTAGTTCAGTTGTTACTTTCTTTGGTGACTTTTGCATTTTACAACCAAACTAATATTTTTCTTAGACATAACCAACGACCAATTGTATCACTTTCTACTCCAACTGGTGCAAGCACTCAAGTACGAATCGTACATTTACAACGATTTGGTTCAATTCTTGTTGGAACGAGCCTTCGAGAATCAACGCATTGGACATCATTTGTTTTGGTTGCTTCGGTCGGAGATGCACGATCCGGCAGTGTCCGTCATGTTTGGTTTAATACTCGAGGCCTATTGTCGTGGTGCAGTGGATCATATTCATGTGAGTCCTATAGAATGCATTTGGTATTTTCTATTTTTGATTAACTTGTTTCGCTATTTTGTTCATATACTCACCAAACAGATGGAATGTCTCACCAAACTGAAGCGCATCAACGAGATCATTCGTGATGACAAGTCTCGTGAGAATCGTGACAAGAAGATATCACAAATGCAGGACATACTCGCACAGAAGTACTATCAGGAGACACTGTCCCATGTGATCAATCCACTCGACCCGGTCTACAAGTTGGGCGCACTCAAAGTGAAGAAGTGCAAGTTTATGGACTCGAAGATGAAGCCACTCTGGTTGGTGTTTGAGAACCCGGATGAGACGGCTGGAGATTTGTATTTGATATTCAAAAATGGAGACGATTTGAGGCAGGACATGTTGACACTGCAGATGATTCGAATTATGGACCACTTGTGGAAGGAATCGGGACTGGACCTGCGTATGACGCCCTACAGGTGCATTTCGGTGGCGCACAATGTTGGACTGATTGAGGTGGTGCTCAATGCGGACACGATTGCGAATATTCAAAAGGGAAAAGGCTCTGCGGCGATTGCCGCCTTCAAGAAGGCTTCACTGTTTCAGTGGTTGCGTGAGAATAATCCTGGTGAAGAGGAGTTGGGCAAAGCGATTGACGAATTCACCAAAAGTACTGCTGGTTACTGTGTGGCGACGTACATTCTGGGCATTGCAGATCGACACAGCGACAACATTATGATAAAAAAGAATGGACAACTGTTTCACATTGATTTTGGACACATTCTGGGCAAGTTCAAGGTGAGTTTGTGTGTTGGGGCAATTGAACTTTTCGCTGATTTTGCTTTCTGTTTAATTCTTTTAGGAAAAGTTTGGCATTCGTCGAGAACGCGTCCCATTTGTGCTCACAAATGACTTTGTCTATGTCATCACGCATGGAGACAGGAAGAAGAATGAAAAATCTGACCACTTTGCCCGCTTTCAGGAGTACTGCGAAGAAGCATTTCTTATAATTCGTCGAAAAGGCAATTTCATCATCTCTCTGTTTGCAATGATGCTCTCCACTGGCATTCCGGAGATTTCCTCGGTTGAAGATTTGCAGTATCTGCGAGAAACTTTGGTGCTCGATCTGAACGAAGACCAGGCTCGAATTCACTTTCGCACCAAGTTCACCGATGCACTGCGCAACAGCTGGAAGACGAGCTTTAATTGGATGGCACATTCGATTGCAAAGGACAATCGAATGGAGTAGAGAATGTATGTAAAGTCATATTGACTATATGTGTGTCACTTATAAATTGTGATTCTTTTAAAAGGTTTGTTGAATCTTATTGACTGCATACTTCTGAGAATTCTGGTTTTGAATTGTGATTGTTGTTGGGCTGTGCTGCTGCTGTGGTTGATTGGTCTGTGCGGTGGCCATGTCGTGTGTGTTTGATCAACTTTGTCTGTTCGTGTTGAACTCACTCGAATTCATCTTCTACTCTGTTTGTCCATGATTCGATGGTGATGATCGCATCTGTATACATACTATTGTATTGACCACTCCGATGGTATACACAGACTCTGGTCGATCGGTCCTCCATGAAGACCATGCTTCGACTGAAGCCACCAAATCGACCAAATTACGGCCATCACGGTCAAAACAAAGACAGCCGCCGCTTCTCGCCAAATGTCTTGATCAGACTTAAAATGGCTCGTTAGTTTTTTTTTGTTGAGCTTTGCAATTGAAATTTTATTTTACAATAAATGTTTCTATATATTGAACACAAATCTACTGAATACATGCAATTGGTGGTGTCACATCAATCAGCAGAACTAATCTCGAGATCTAATTAAATTGTCAGCTTTTGCTGGTCCTTGAAAATGCATTTCATTTGGTAACCAATTTTTGGTTTAGTAAGAAAGTGTAGAGTGAATGCAAAAGTCGACCATTGACATAAATTGTGTCAACATACGAATAGAACATGCATACCACATTCGAACAAGTCACCCCACTACATCTCTCTGCAGTCTCGAAGTGAACTTGTCATTTGCTCTAGTTTGTCTAGTTGTACTATCTTTCTGTGTGTTCTGTTTGTGCCGTGTACAAGTCCACTTCTCACCACAAGCCAAAAGTATCCTTCGATCGAAGCTCACTCACGCCCACTTGTGTCCATCCAAAGCCAGACAAGATGGATCCTCCCAGAAGTGACGGTAGCACCTCTCCTGGCTCGTCAAAGTCTGGCGCATCTGTGCCAGAAGAAATCGAAATGAAAGATATGACTACGAGCGGTGGTGGTCAGTCGTCTGGTGCTGGCACTTCCACTGGAGGCGTCTCAAGCCAAGCTGGTGGACCTGTTGTGAGAAGCAGCAGCACCACCCCGTCTGGCAGTTCTTCCAGCCCAAGGAAAAGTGCAACTTCGGGTCAGCGCCCAACTGGTGGAGAGGAGATCGAGTTGAGTGCGGTTAGCGTCACTACTTCGGACCGAACTTCGGGTTCTGCTGATTCACAGTCCGCCAACGGACGCATTGGCCCAAACCCTTTTGCTGTGGCACTCGCCTGGTGGCAATATCGTACACTAAAGCAAAAGCTCATTTTTGTGCTCAAGCTCGTTGGCATAATTCTGGTGGTAGTACTTTTGGTGGGCTTACTGCTGAGTATAAGGTTTAAAGGTAAGCACGGTTAGGTACGATTGCTGGTTAACTCAAACTGTTGTCAAACTTATTAGGACCCAGCACCAGCACTACGACGCATCCCTTTGCTAATGAGTCCACCTCTGGACTGTCGTCCGAATGGGCTCCGGTCAGTCCTGTAGAGAGCAGCACAGCCGGTGAGTCTATTCACACAATCAATCGGTGATTTTACATTTGAGTACATTTTAGATTATGGTGATGGGTCCGAATCTCGGTCGTCAGATTTGCCTATTACGTCAATGCCAACGGAGCCAACTGCCGCTGTAGATGAAGAGGCCACCTCAGACTCTAGCCACAGTGCAGAACCACCCATTCCAGGCTCTTCTCAGGGTACCGAAGCACCCATTCCAGAGCCTACCTATGGCACTGAGGAACCAACTCCAGGCTCTAGCCATGGCACCAAAGCACCCATTCCAGGGTCTACCCATGGAACCGAAGCACCCATTCCAGAGTCTACCTATGGCACTGAAGAACCTACTCCAGGGCCTACCCATGGCACCGAAGCACCCACTCCAAGCTCTACCCATAGCACCAAACTGCCCACTCGAGGCTTTACTGAACGTACCAAATCGTCTACTCCAGGATTTACCCGTGGCACCGAAGCACCCACTCCAGGCACTTGGCGTGATATCGAACCGCCAACCCCAGGCCTAACCCAGGGCACCGAAGCACCCGCTCCAGAGTCAACCGTGCCCACCATAAATCCTGCTCGTCTCTATCATGAAAGTGAGCTTATGAACCGCATACTCAACTATCGAGCAGATCCATGCGACAACTTTTATGCGTTCGTTTGTAGCAACAACAAAGACTATAATCTTGAATCGCTAGCCTTCATTAGTATGATCAGACGGCTTAAGTTTGCCCTGGAAGATGAGCGCAACCATCGGCATAACCTCACACGGCAGCCCTATCCAATCGCGATGACACTCATTGTGGACCTGTACTTTGAGTCATGCAGAGACCGTTCACAGGAGGACATTTTTTGCTTGAAAGACATTTTCAAGCATCACGCTATGGTAATTTAAGTGTTTGATTGTTTTGCTGAATGACTCACTGCTTTTATTTGTCAATCTGGCACAGGTTCTGACGCGCCTGTATGTGGATTACCGCACGAACCGTGTGAACAGTGCTGCCTTCTTACAAGGAAACCGAATGAAAGCCGAAAAGTTGTTCTTCCACCTGAAGGCTTCCTTTAGGGAGGATATAGAAAAGTACATCACCTGGATGGATTGGCAAACCCGAAGCAAAGCCATCAAAAGGCTCGACAATATGAAGTTGGCACTTGGCTTTTTCACCAATTTGTTCGACAACGAATTTCTCAACTACCTGTACAATATCAAGAACAACAACTATCCCAACTATCTCAGCCATACAATGACTACTCAAGAGAAGCTTGACAAGCTGCAAGAAAGGAAGAAGAATGTGGTTGCTGGCCAACTGCACAGTTACAGGTACAACAATCCTTACTGGAACGATCTGCTATAATTTTGCTCAGAGTGCTTGTACTGCTTGACTGACTAATATTTTTTATAACTTTAGAGCGGATTTTGATGAATATATGGGCGGAAATAGTGCTGCGTATTCTAGACACTCCAATGTCCTTAGTAAGTGATGTTGCTTGTAGAGAGCGAATTAATTGTCAATTTCACTTTTGTCTCATCACTCTAGTTGCGCAAATTTTCTGGCTAGACGAACCACTGTTCGGTGACAAGTTTGCAGCATATTTCAATTTTGGGGGATTCGGCACTGTGCTCGGTCATGAGATTAGTCACGCCTTTGACATTACTGGTTCTCGTCGTATGATGAGCCCACAGATGCGAGCTTTCTTTGACGAGCAAACCCAGTGCTTCGTTAACCAGTACAACAATTTGCCTCATCTTGGCTGGGATGCCCAGTTCGAAGACGTATACCGACGCAACTATACCACACTTGGGGTAAGTGTCTTGTGGTGAGCCTCACTTTTGTTATATCTGCATCGACTTTTAGGTTAACGGCCAAAAGACCAAGGACGAGAACGTGGCCGACGCTGGTGCACTCAAGATTGCCTATTACGCCTTTAGGCGATACCTCAAGAACGGTTTCAGTGCGGATGCTCCATTGTTGCACAGTCCTGTCAGCCAGTTCACTGACTATCAAATGTTCTTCATTTCCAATGCTTTGGTAAGGCCTTGTCCACTGTTATACCTGAATACGCTCTCATCATAATTTATTTGTCGATTGTGGTAGGTTCAGTGCGAGGCACCCGTCACCACTGCCAATTACCTGGACAGAGTATGGGACAACCAGGGCGTTCACAGTCCACGATGGCATCGGGTCAATATGCCAATGTGCAACTTTGACCGCTTTTCCGAAGCGTTCAACTGTCCTGCCACCTCGCGCATGAATTACGAGCAGAAGTGTGTCATCTGGTGATTGGCACTCGAACAAACAGGCGAACACTCCTTGCGAGTACTTTTTGCCACTCAAAGCACAATTCTGTTGCTATTTCATTTATAATGTATTATTCATTTATGTGCACTTTATGTGTCATTTTATTTTATTGTAAATTATTAAAATATATTTGTACCGTGCTATTTCATTTTTTTGGCCGCACGAGCGATTTTTTTCTGTTTGATGTATTGCGAAGTACATTCAATCAGAGATTTCGCAAAAACATTCGAGCATGTTAATCACTTAATCGTACAAGTGAACTTGTCAATTTGTTTGACTCGTTATGGCCAATAACAAAGTGACGAACTAATCGAACAGCGGTGTGAAGTGGAGTGCACATGAGCTAGACCAGAATGCTGGCAAACTATCTAGATGGCTAATGGTGATATTACACAGTGAGCACTTATAGCATTTAGTGTAATAGCATCAATTTAATGCTTTACTAGGTTTATAGATTGCATATCAGGCACACACATTCACTGATAGATGCACATCCACTCGAATCGAGTGACTCGATGGCAGGGGTAAGCGCGCCATGTGACTATAGTCACTATAGTGAGGACTTTATGGCACTAATGTGCCTAAAGTGCTCCAAGAGAGACGAGGTAGACCAAAGGGAAAGGATGCACTCGAAATGGTCAAATGACAAATGGCTGGCCATCATCAATCTGATCAGTACATACACTCACACACCAATAGACAATCCATTGGCAATAGAGGCGACAATTAGTGGCACTAGTTTCGCACCGCTCTAATATTTGCACATCACAATGCATGTTCACTAATAATATCGATCTATAATTATTATTAATCGCGTTACAATTGAGTGCTTCAGAGATGTACAAAGAAGTGCCATTAAAATTTGAGTCAAATAAATTGTGCATCACATTCAAGTCAATAAAGACACACAAAAGACTGTGCACACACAAATTGAATTGTCTCGAGTGTTTGTGTGTAAAGACAAACAAATGCAAACAAGCAAAATCGAACCATTTGACTCGTGAATGAACACTAAAATGCTGACTACTCAAATTAGCCTCATTAGGCACCTCGACCTTTAGACAGTCAAACCAACTGCAGCCAATTGCCATGTATGGCACATCTGTGGCCGCATCATAATCATTGATTATTAATCAATCCTACCACCTAATATCGCTTCCGACACGAAATCCGAGTGATTAACCACAATTGACCTTCAATCTTGTGTGGTTCATATATGATGCAAACCAGGTTTGAATATTGTCCATTGCACAAGAGTGCACAAGTACAACATATATGAAGTGAACTTGTGAAATCGTCATGCAGTGGTGATCATTTACGAATCAAAATTATTAAATTATTAATCATAATATTAAATGTTTTAACCATTCATTGTTAATAAAATAAAATAAAACCACAAACTATTGCATTTGTTTCGGTATTTTAAAAGTATATTTAAATGGACCAATTTGGTCCCTCACCAAACTTGCAATCAAAGTCTATTTAAAATATAGACCATTTTCGAGATTTGTGCAACAAGTGTACAAATAGCCGTCCATTGTGTGCGTGTGTTGTTATGTCATGTGTGACTCAATTCGCTATTACCTCACTTGTGATCATTTCTATCAGACATTTTCTAAGTCGACAATTTTCGATTTTATCTTTTCACCTTTGAAACTGACATTATCCTCTATCTCTTGGCATTGATTTCAATCTCGCCAAAGATGGCCACCGCCAATGACAACGGCGAGGACGAAAAATTGGTCAAATTACTTCGCAAACTTGACACTACAGAAAAGGTGGTGAGCGGTATGTTGTCGTTGGAACGACTGCCTCAGCCAGTGGAGAAAACCGTGGAAAAGAGGCTCGGCCAGTTTGAGGAGATGATCGCGGACATTCCTTCCGGCAAGATTCAATTGATCGAAGAGTGGAACGACCGATTGGCGCAGTTGTGGACCAAATTTGCGGCTTGTGACCGGGCGAGTGAAGCTGCTTCAAGTTCATCGGCGAAGTTGTCTTGACAGAAACAAGTGCAGCCAACGCCTGCATCTAAATCTATTTCATCGTTTGGCTCTCCGTCCCCGTCTACCAAACGTTATGCTTCCCGAGTTGTCGAACCTACACCACGAAAGGTAAAGGCTCATGTAATGTAACAAATATTTAAAATATTTTCTTTAGAAAACTCCTTTGCTTACTTATCAACCGCAAAGTAGCAGTAGTAATACTATCTTAAATAGCGATTCGAGAAATTGCTATACTTGCGGCCTTTCTGGTCATTTCGCTCGTGACTGCCCCACAAAATATCAAATGAAAGATATATTCGATCCTACGGTGGTGGCTTCTTCTTCGGCGCAATCCGAAAACGAAAAACCTCTCAAACGATTGCTTCTAGAGCTGGAAACTTTAGAACAAGTGGTGATCAAATCTTTGAATACTTTTCCTAACTCCGTGACTACTTTGGAAGATAATATCTCGATGATGGTCGATTTGGTTGGCCGTATTCCGCCTGTTTATTCGTCTGAGATCGAGCGCTGGAACGTAAAAGTTGCTAATTTGATGGAAAGAATTGTCATGTCTACCTCTACCAGTCATGAACATGACATCACTAACAAGGAACGAGAATTATTTACGCTCAAAAGTGCGATTGAGGGAATGCTGTCTGTCAGACCACTTCCCGTTGAGAAATTGGATGAAACATTTATGGAACTACTCGATTCGATTTATGCCATTCCATCGCATTGTGTCGATGCTTGCAATTTGTGGAATAACAATGTGTCCATTTTGTATGAGGAGTATGGCATACTGAAGGAAAATCCCAATGCCTATGTTTCTTCAACTGTTCCAAAGTTATCGCCTGCAGAAGTATCAAATGCTAAAGCACTCAAATTGGACTATTCGATTGATCATCATGAGACCGTCGAAAAGGAGAAACTGTTTCCTATTGTGTGGGAGGAACTTGTGGATATACTTGATAATCTCAAGTCGACTATTGAAAACTTTTTTGATATGGATCCGCCTCCAATGGACTGTCTGAAAGAGGTGCTCTCCCAGATGGCTAAGGCTACTAATCGCATTCCTTCCGAATTGCCCGACCTGGTCGACGAGTGGACTGCTAATTTGGCACGTTTTAGGCAAAGATTGTCTGGCATGCCTGAAGAATTGAACAAAAGAGAAATCAAAAAGAATTTGCCAACGAAATTAATGGAAGATCTGACCCAAGAGTTGAACACCTTGTCCACTGTGATTGGCAAACTGCTGGCGATGAAGCCATTGCCGATTGGTGCACTCGAACGCAATTTGGCCGCCATGTCTGAAGTGGTGCAACGGATACCACAAGAGGAAGCTAGTGCTGTGACCCGATGGACCGATAAGTACCACAGTTTGCTGAAAAAGTTATCATTGGAACGGCGTGTCGTGCCTGAAGTGCCTAAAATGACACGCCAACAAATTGAATCTCGACTGGCACTGGTCTTTGCCAAGGTGCAAAGTGTCATCAACGATCGCGATGTGGTGGCACTGAAGGGACTGGTTCAGTTTGCCGCCAAGGCTCGTCGAATATCTCAAGAGTTGACCAACCACGTGGAACAGTACGCACTGCAAGAGACCGTGTTTGGCTGGATCAAGTACAAACTACCAGAAAACGTGCTCGAGGCCTACTTGAACCAAAACGGGACCGGTCGCAAGAAGTATCTGCACTCACTGATTGACTATCTGTCTAAACGAGTGATGGCCCACTTTGCCGAGCTGAATGGAAATGATCAGCAACAACAGCGTCAACATGCTCTGTGCTTGAATTGCTTCGAATATGGACACGAACAGAAGTTCTGTCGAAATGCAAGTGCCTCGGTGGGACAGTTGCTTCACATTTAATACAATCAAACACACACAAACACACCACTTTACTTATTATCTCGATTCTATATTTATATTCATTACATTTATCATTACATTTACATTCGATATTTATTTCATCTTTCGACAGACACATTACACATTACATACAACAATCTGACTACGGTCTACTTTTCACTTATTATTCAGTGACTATTTAATGTACAATTACACAATTTATTATAGTTTATTATAACTTTATTTATCACTATTTCTAACTATAACACAATTTTGATTATAACTGTAATTAAAAACAATAAATTTATTAAATGAAAATGTTGCTTCATCTTTGCAAGGCTTGCAACATGATAATGTTGAAACATGTGTGGAAATGTCAAGTACACGACACTTCAAAGGCAGAAGTCCAACTGAAAGTGTGTCTCTCTACATTGTCTACAATCAAAAATATATTCACGCCTTTGGTGGGCCATTTGCACTATGTGACTGTTCTGGGCGAATTCTCGGCTGATGCACAATTGGTGCACTCAGGACACTGTCCCCACTCAACAACAAAGGACTATTCCAGCGAGCAATCAGGCAATCGGGAGTGCCAATTGAGAGCGAGGCAACTCATTCCATGCAAAGTCAACTAGGCAACACTCAACCACTGGCGCAACATTTCCACTGTGCCACTGCACAAATTGCAAGGGCAATCAAGTGAAAGCAATTCCAGCAATTTGCCACACCAGAACAATTGTTTGTAACAATCAATGATGTAATATGGCGATGCTCATCCGGACTGGAAAGGAGTTGGCCATGATATTGGCTTTTTGTTTTACAAGAATTGATATCGATGTAATGCGTGTTGGACTGAAACTCAACCGAGATATGATTCGAGCCCGAAGCAACTTTGCCTAAACAGGACATCAAGGTATGATGGACAGTCATCAGTGGGAGGCAGCTTTGCATTGAAGATGCAGCATCAACTCCCATAACACGATACATATGTCTCAACCGTATCGTATGGTCTCAATCACTTTCGTGATCGATGTCACCAAATGTGGAAACCAAAAATGTTCCTTTAAAATAGCTTCTTTTAGTCTTCTTTTGAATTTTTTGTTACAACAACTGAAAAACTGCTCCCAAATAAAATATTGCATGTTTATTACGACCGATTAGACAATCAACATTGCAAAATTATAGCTCCATCACTTTGTACCACATTTCACAGTGCTTGGCACTCAAGTGTGTGCACCTTGCAGATACAGTTCGGCATTGGCATCGGCAATTTCGTGGCTTGTAGTCAGCAAATCAACAAATCATTCTGTTTATCTCATGCACATTTGTGTGATGTGTCATACTGGCACATTACCAGTTGGTACAAATCATGAGGACCGCCACACTGGGCTCAACATTTTCCATCTCACCATTGGTAATTCGCCAGAGGACATGTTCACTGAACATTGTGCCAAAGCTGCCTTCTCCATAATTGAATTATAAACAAATTGACTTTGAAATGTTTATATTTACGAAGTTTGCAAAATGACACCCAACAATAGGGCCATGTCGATTGTTGGCACTCAACGGTGGCGAGTGTTGCACTGTCCATGATGAATTCGTGAATGACATCTTCGAGCGAATCGCCCCTGAGTCTGTCCCGTCTGTCGCACTACAACAAGTGAATTAGCATCACTTTCCGAGAAGTTCAAACCGCTGTCCAACTTCTCTTGCCCGGTGAATTAGCCTAAGCACGCCTTGTCCGAAGGCACCAAGGCCGTCACCGAGTAGTACTTGACAATTACACCTCCAGCAAGTAAATTAACGGTCCTTTCAAACGGCCACTTTTCATGACCACTAATTATTGATGCTCTGTTTGCCTCTATTATCACGATAATGCCAATAAAGCCATGTCGACAGTGAAATAGAAATGAGAAAGTTTTGGCTAGTTAAGGAATTAGTGTGAGGAGAGTTAAGGCAGATAGAAACAGAACGAGAGAAGAAGACTGCAATCAGTCACAAAGTGGAAAGGCACAAACACACAAACAAATTCGCAATAGCCTCTAAAGTGAGATCACAAACATGTCAACTCACAAATATATCAAATGCATCTCACATATTTGTCTCTAATCAAAATTGATTTTCCCCCAGAATGTTACAAAAAAGAAATTCAACAAAATTACTGATTTATTAGCCTCAATTGGGGAAGTGTAATACTGTACAGTGTACACTTATTTGATATTGACATTAAGTGTGCGTTCGGGTGTCTTTCAGATAGAGGAAAGTAAGCTATGGAAGTATGTCGGAGTAGTACAGGAAGAACTAGCTGTTTGCCACGCCAACTGCTCATTGTTGTGGGGAATTGAGCCTCAATTGTCCACTTTAGACTTCACGTTGAGAATCATTTCCCAGAATGGATAACTCCGAAAGAGGTTCATCTTGCCAGGTGATCTGTCAATTTTAATTGGTACTCTCTTTCACTTTAAACTGTTGAAACTAAAATCAATCTGTTTTTTTGGCATCGTATTCAGATATAGATAAATGAAAGTTTACTTTGTCAATACCATTTAGGTAATGCTGAAAGGCTTGATGTTTTGTTGTATGTGAGGCATTGTGACAAAATGTGTTCCGAATAGAAACGACAATGTTCAATTCTGCTCTATTGGGAGGCTTAAATCATTTTGGTCTACGAGCTGTAATTGAATTGAACTCTGTTCCATCTGATGAGTGGCTAATTTTTATTAATTAAAAGCAATGAGCACACCGAACCGAGTACGTGTAAGTACTTTCTGACAAACTGTGGTCTAACGAATCAGTGTGCACTCAATCGGATTCAGTCGGTGCAATCCGTTCGGATAGATACGATTGCGATGCGCTTTGATTTGCTCTTTGCACAACTCATTGTGACTTGCTTATGACTCTTAAGCTATGAGCAATGGTCCTTGTTATTAATTAGAATTAACGTAAAAATTGTGTCCCACTGCAGTGGCGAACCATTTCAGTGCCACTAATTGCTTCACAAAGCATTCACTTATGAACGGTTCTCATTTGTACTGACTCCACACTCGGCTAACAACTCTTTCCACAATTTAACTCACTCAATTAATTGTTTGCCTTTCACAACTTAGACCAACTTCGCCATTCCCGCTAAGCGAAGCCTTAATACACTTTATTTGGGAACCTTTCACCAGTGACATTGAACCACACCGAGCAAGCAAACACTCGAAAACTGTATCGTTCAACAATGCAACTCGATCACGAGCCACTCCAAGTGATGATACCGTTCGAGTGTGATACACAGTGGTGGCTTTGTGCGGCTGATGCGGACACGCGACACAATGATTGCAATAACAATCGGTTGAAAAAATGAAAGCTAACACAACAACCACAAAAACATTAACAATGATTGCTTGCGACCGTGTCAATTTCACTCTTTCACTAACCAATCCTGACCAAAACTGATAGCACAGAATGTGTCACTCATTGCACACCTACAAAGTGTTCATTAATGTATATTTTGAGTCTAATTGGCTCATTGCACTTCATTCAAACTTACCATTTTCGCATACGACCATTGGTTCACTCATTATGCACAATAATTTTAATTTCAACAAATCAAAAATCGTAATTAACAAATAAATTCATTGCTGAACAATCAACTAAATTTGCTTAAAAGAATTTCTTGAATAGCGTGACCAAAATGTTTTCATCTGACCGCTTGACCTTGCTCTTGAATACACCAATTCCAACGAACTCGGTCTCCAACATTTGTCCAAGTGAATATTCTTGCCACATTTGATCAAATTCCATACCGCTTAGCACTTGGTCTCCAAACATTTTGCATGTGAATATTATTGCAAAAAAATAATTTTAAAACTTTGTTATTTATTGTTTGAATATTTTAGTACAAAAAAATATTAACTTGACCGCTTTACTTTAGTAAATAAGTTATAAAAGTTATAGAACAAAAAATCTTATTTACTTGTCTATTTAATTAATAATTGCTAAGGTGTAAAGTAAAATACTTTCAATAAGTCATTTGTGAATAATGTTCAAAGATAGTAAATTGGTCCGTGCGGTAAACTGCGCAGTAGTTAAGAATAGTAACAGAACAAAAACTTAACAAACTAAATAAATTCAAACCATTTTATGAATTCATAAGAAAACGACCAATAAAAGTGTGTATTTTTGCTTTGTGTCATTAATAATTTCTATGTTTCAAAATACTCATGAGTGCTTCGTACGAGTTACAATAATTACTAAACAGACTAAGCACGCAGAACTGTTCGGGCTTGTCCCCGGTTACGAGCAAGTAGTTCTGTGGATCGATGGCCAAAATGTGTCGAGCATAGATTTTAGATTCCTCACTGAACAACGGCTCCTCATAAAATGGCTTATAGATAGACTTGGTGAGACGCACTTCGGTGTGAGTGGAATTGAAGGAAGAAAAGCAAGTAAATACATCTCCGGCCATGTAGCAATTGTCTATTGGGACGGGCATCAAGTTCAAGTACCGAACTAGTGGAGACTGTTGCAGGACACGAGAGACAGGAAAAACACAATGTTTATTCAACATAACAAGCTAACAGACTGAGCACAATGCAGGCCTTATATACAGCGAGAGAACGTTCGAGAAACGTCGTGAAGTTTTCGCTTCGAGAACCTTCTACTCGTTTCTAAACATAACACAAAACCGTCCACAGAGGACGTTACAGGACACTACCAAAACACAACACTTAACAGAGACATGTTCACTTTCAACTTGTTCCAATCAAGTTCGCAATCAGCCAGAGTGGTGCTTGGCAAGCAGTACTTTACTGTGTCGGTCAATTTCAGATGCACTTGGTTTGCTTTAATTTGCAGTTCGCTCAGAAACGATTCGTTCAGGGGAATTCGCTTTGGCCCTCTTCGTGCTGAAGTGATGGTTGGCGTGGCAATTGGGATTTCGATTGGGACTGGTTTAGCAACGCACTTGGAAACACAATTCAAATGCAAACCGATAATAACATGACAAACTGCAATAAGGCTGAAACAGAGAATCGTGATGATGACAAGCCACAAAGGAAGCTTCACATTTCGGAAAAGGCTTTGTTCTATTTTCTCCACAAAAGAAAGTTGGCGATCCTTTGACTCGTCTTTGAGCAAGGTTATTTGAACAACCATTTTGCGTTCTGGGTATGAAGATTTCTTTTGACACAAAATGAAGTAATTTTGCTGATAATGTGGAGATGCTCACACTGAGGAGTAGTGTAAGGGACAAATGAAATCAATTTCATTTCATCTCCATCAAAGCAAATGTAAATAATTATGCAACATTGTGTTTGCATTGTAAATTGCATTGTACACTTTCATTACATCTCGTATGCATCCGAAACCAATTAACATTGGCATCTATGTAATCCAACACTAACATCCTCTCTGCAATAATCAAAAACAATATCAAAATTTTACCAAATCAACAGTTCCGTCAGTTACCAATCGTACATAATCTACGAGTCAAATGTAAATGTCATACAAGTTTGCCAGCACTATCAACATTATTAAAGTTTGTCTCTAAATGTTTGGTTCTGGCGATTGTAACATTAACAACAATTCAACTTTTCCTGTTCGACAAACAACAAGGTTTTTATTCAATTTAAACTTTTGTTAACCAAGAAGAAACACTTTCAAATTAATAACGACTTTACAGTATTATTAAATAATTAAATGGTAAAATTGTTTTTTTATTTAAATGAATTTATATATTTATAAATGTTTTATTCCTTGCTCACTGTACCACTCACTGTCGGTAATGTGGTGGCATGATTTTATTTTTACTTTTAATTTAATAAACTCGAGAATTGAAATTTTTAGTAAATAATCTTTGAAATTACTTTACCAAATTCTTATCTGATTAACTTTTTAAAATAAATATTTTACATGTCTTTTTCTTCTCGTTTATAAAAGGTTATTGTTTTATCTGATTTAAATTAAAGTAAATAAAACTATATAAATTCAACTTTTTACTTAACAAAAATTGTTCATTTTATTTTTGTCTGATTATAATTAATTAATATTGGTGAGCCCATTAGAATGATCATCTTCAACAAAGCTCTTATCAAATGGTTCTTTCACGTGGTGCGAAAGTATACCTTCAAATGTCTTTCCATCTAATCTAATCTAAAATCTCAATCAAATTGAATCGATCATTTACAACGCAACAACATTCAGCTCTTTAAATCGAATGAATTTACAAGCAAACACTCTTACTGTCACTGAAAATAGTACATTAACTAATGTTGCCATCATCTTCGAATCACCAACTTGAATATTGTCCTGATCGATTCAATACTGTCAATTATGAATTAGAATTACTTTCTTAAGAATTGGTTACCAATTGGTTATGCACAAAAGTTTGGTTTCACTCTTGTGCTGTGCTTATTGATGATCTTTTATATTATTCTCTAGCTGCATTGGTATTTGAGCAAACATTCAACAAACTCATTTCGACTGACCTACAATATCATAAATGAGTTTATATTTTGTTTTATCGTTTACCGCTCTTATGCAATTTGGTTTAATTCTATTTTTTACTATTAATTTCATATGTTGCTATCCATTTAATTAACAAGGCTTTCAATTACTTCTGATTGCAAATAAACTTAAACTTAAACACTTTCGCAAAATAATATTACGGTGAAGTGAAAGTTCTTGCTTATTTGCTCACATTTTTTTAAAATGCTGGTTTATTTTTTAAATAATAAATATTTGAAATATTTAAATAAATGATTTCTTCAGCCACTTCTTGTCTAAAAAGGTCAATATCGTTTAAAATATTTTTTATTTGAACTAATTAATAAATTTAAAACAATACCTCTTTCACGAATTGATATTTTTAAAATAATTATGTAGTGACTTCTTTTGGTATATAAATGGTAAAATATTTTTCTTACAGATTAATGAATTTGTATCGTTAATTATTTTAAAAATACTCTATATTTTCTGACCGATTCAATTCTTTTACTAACAGACATCAATCGACTACACGAGAAAGCACTATTCACAATCATCAACGACAATATTCGACACAACAAGGGATTGATGTTGCACTGTTTCGAGTCTCATTAATTTTGGTTTTATTTAACATTTTCCTTCATAGTGGTCCGACTGAATATCTCTGCACTGAATTTAAAGCAATGTTCAATGTTCAGTTGATTCACTCAAAGTCAAAGTTGTTGTTTGTTTGACAAAGTCGCTCATCACCATCGAGTCACTGTTTTTTGGTGGTTTTATACGGCAAAAGTGAAAATATTACAGACGAGAATGACCTTTCGAGTTATCGGTGAGTGTCAAACCACGAGTGTCGCCATCAATGGCTGACTCATGAAGGTTGCTTTGGGGTCTTCTGACTGGTTAACAAATTCACACAGCCTAGCCACATATAAGCTGCCTTGTCTTTTTTGGTGAACCTGATTTTGTTTGCCTGAAACGAAGCGATTTTTTCGTGTGTTTAACGATTTTGATTCGAAAATGTCTCAACTCAAAATGGACATCATCATTCCCCAAGTTCCTTACCCTCAATATTATGAATACATCTTCGCTGCAGTCTCGATTCTACTGACCCTTCTGTTACTGTACGGAGTGTGCCGTCTCCTGTGGTCTCCACTCGATCTGTTGATGTTGCTCTGTGGCAATGATGCTCGACTCTATGAGCAAATTGTTTGGCGTGGACTTTTGGGTCATATAAGAGACCAATGTAAAGCATCTGAACCACCCTCAACAGCAGAAGCAGCAACCTCAACTGGTGATGCATCAACACTTGCACCTGCACATGCATCTGCACCTCCACCACCACCTGCCTACAGACCGTCAATAAAGCTGAACCTTCGTTTCTCTTCTGACCAGCCACCGGTCACCTGCATCGCTGTACTGGACTCGGGTGCGTCACTGTCTTTGGTGTCCTCAACTTTAGTGGATCAAGAAGCTCAAAAGTACTCACTCAAAAGTGGACTAATTTGGCCAATGCCCTGTGCCTGCTATCCTGGCACTGCGCCCTCATTTATATATCGTTCAATTCAAGTTCGATTCGAATCAGTGCACAATGCATCAATCTGCGCGGACAATGTCAATCTTTTCGTGTTTGATCGTTGTTGTTGTTTGTTGTCTCCCTCACGTGCTGTCCACCAATTGGCGCAAACACGATTTGGCGTTGCACTTTCGAATGATTCTGCGTTTCAGAATAACACGAACGACAAGCCCGAATGTATCCGTTACCAAGTGGTCATTGGTCAAGACCTGCTCAGTTCACTGTTCCTCAACTGTGCACCAGTGCAGAAGAATCTCTTCTTGACAAGTCAAATGGTGATCATTCAGACCAGATTTGGCAATGCCGTCCAGGGCACTTTTGATGATGGTTTGGATGGCTTTTCGATGAACGAACATGACAAAGGAGTGGCCCAAGAATTTGAACTTGAAAGTCTAGAAAGCAGGCCACAAATGAAGCAAGAAATGGTGCTCGATCTCAACTCTGCACTCAATCGAGTCAACTGGTTGTCCTGTTTGGTTGATTCAATATTCTGTGAGTATACATTCGATTGTGGGTACAGTTCTAACTCTCAATTCTCACCACACCAGACGCCATTCCTCGACTCATTCTCTTTGGCGTTGTGTACATGTCACTGTGTGTCCAATTTCTGGTGGCCTTTTCTATGGCGCGCCTTCTTTGCACTGTACAGCCTTATTGTCCCACATTCATAATGAAGTCCATCACCAAGATGTGCACCACCATGGGCAGTGTACTGTTCCTGTGCATTGTGAAAGCTCGTGCAGACTATCTCACCAACATTGAACCTTTTCTGTATGGATTCGCAGTGAAACGATGCTGCACACTTGAGAAGAGCACCTTTGTGTACGTGCCAACATTAGCAGTTCGGGCACTGAGCCATGCCAAGTGGAGCGATACTTGGGCTATCTTCGATTCTGGTTCGGATATTTCGATCATTTCGTCTAGTTTGGCGGACAAACTCGACTGTCTCAAAATACCAGTTGGGCCTAATGATCATGGAGCGGCACATGTTGGAGCAACCCATTCGGTGGTCATTCGGCTTCAATCACTCGACAAGCCCGAAGAGTCAGTTGAGGTGAAATTGTTGGTTCATCCAAATGACAACTTTTACGATTACCCGACACCATCACCGATGCTTCTACAACTGATCCACCAGCACTTTGGCATCACCATGCACCAGCCAAACGAGCCACAAATGCACATTCTCCTGGGCACAGACATTGTCACCTCCAAGTTGCTTCTACCTCAGTCCAAGGTCATTCACCTACTGCCAGATCTTCGACTCTGCGAAAATAAACTCGGCTGGACACTTGAGGGCGCACGAATTGGACCAAATGGCGCTTTTGTGAGAGAAATGTTCAATCATGTTCACGCCAGCTGGAGAAAACTCACTTGCCGTGAGTATATTCTCAACTATATTGCACTGGCACTGGTCTGCGTCTTATACGAGTACGAGTATTTTTACCTTTGTACGAGAATTTGTTTTTGTTTAATTGTGATGCTTTTCATGTTCATTAGTGAATTTGCACCCGGCGTTACCCATGCATAAGTAGGTTACTGTTTAATTGAATATAACTTTCAATCAACTTAATAGTTGAGCATTTTAAAATTTAAATTGAAGCGTTGATTAAAACTTTATTATTATTTATTATTTAAATAAATATTTTACGTGTCATTTGTTTCTCTTTTATAAAAGGTTAATTCTCGTTCAAGATTTAAATTTAGAGCATATAAAGTAATAAATACAATATTTAATTTAACTGAAAGTCTTCATTTTAGCTTTGCCTTTTCAATGTTGTTAATCTCATTAAAATGGTAATTTTAAAAAAGATCGTTTTAAACATTTCTTTCAAGTGGCACGAAAGTGTCTTTCTTTCTGAAAATCTCAATCAAATCGATCAATCACAAAGCAACAACTTCCAGCTCTCTTTGCAATTTAAATCGAATGAATTTCCAAGCAAATACTCTTTGTGTCACTGAAAATAGTACTATAAGTATAATTTTGTTGCATTCCTTGAACCAGCTTTGTCGGATTGTACAAAAAGGTTAAATTATTTTATTTTTAAATTACTCAGCAATTTTGTGGATTCATTTTTGGTTTTGATAGATTTAAAATAGCCAAGAATTGCATTGCGAATCGAAGAAATTTCGATTAAACTCTTAAATATTGTCTGAAAAATGTTTAACTCGTTTTATTATCATTTTTAATAAACATTTCGTCGTCATTTAATTTGGTCTACAAAAGGTAATTTTCAAAATTAAAAACATTTCTATTTATTTAAGCTAATTATTAAATTTAAAAACCATACCTCTTTCTCGAATTTCAATTGATATAATATTTATGAGGTAGCTCACAGTTTAATATATAAATGGCAAAATATTTTTCTTATAGGTTAATAAATTTGTATCATTTTTCAAAAATATTTTATAATTGGTGTCTGATTCAATTTCTTTACTTACAGAAATCAATCGACTACACGGAAAAGCACTATTCACAATCATCAATGGCAAATTGAAAGCGAGTTTGATCATTCTAACATTTTTCGCTAAATGGAAGTTGAGCGTGCAAATATTTAATTCGTTGATTGCAATCATAGAAATTTATTTATATTTGTTTTATTCATTTATTTAATTTAAATCTAAGCTTTCATCAATCAAACAACTAAATAACTGAATTCGTTTTAGTTGAACAAGTAAAAGGTCAAATACTACTATTAGAATTAAGTAAAATTATCGTGTTTTTAAATAATCGATATGAAAATTACAAATTTACTTTGCACCCTGACAGAATACAAAAATGTTTAACGTTTTATCATCAATGATAAGGACAATGCATGCCCTCGATACTTATCAGCCAACACACCTTTGACCTCATGATAACACTGAAAGAACGATTTATTGAAAATATTGCATGGATGAGTAATACATCACGGAGTTTGTACATTTGAGTATGCATGATTTGGTAGACAAAACACTTGCTTGATAATCAGAAATACTCAATTTTGTAACATTTGTTTGTCCTTCTCTAATTTAAAGTTTCCATCATGAATATTCTCAATTTACCAATCGACATTTTGTTGTTTCTGTTTAATTCCAAGTTTTCTCTACAGGAATTGTTTCACCTTCGAGGAATATGTCGTCATCTCAGTAACCTAATCGAATCTGAGCATTGTATTGGAAGTCGGAAAATATTAAAAATCTTTTGGTCTTTCAAAGATATTCTATGTTACTCTTGTAACTGGTATCCCTGCAGTTTGGAAGAGATTGATGAACTTCAGTTCAGGGAAATTGGCTCAAATGACGATGATTTGGTGCTCAATCCGTGTACATTTAGTGAGTGCACTTGTGATCTACTGGTTCGACTCTTTCCTCGTGTGCACCATTTGATGGTCTACTTCACAGCACCGAAGAAATATCCCGATTATCTCATTTTGACGCATCTTTTCAACAAATGGACTGATCAACTCACAGGTCTCTCTTTGGTTGGTCAATTTTTCCACTCTTCAATTGCACCCGAAAATAGCATTGAACAAAACAGTGTTGCACGATTGAAATTTTGTCGAGCAATCAATCAATTGCGAACATTGAAACGCTTTGACATGTGTTTGGGTAAGAAATATTTTGATAATCTTGCAATTGTTTTTATTATTATTTTAAATTCTTTATTAAATTTTATTAAATATTTAGACAATTTGTTTTGCAACGATAATAGTATTTGGAGAAAAATAGAGCAAACGAAATTGCTTTTACCAGCAAAACTCGACAAAATTTTGCCTCGACTTGAGCGACTGTGTTTCATACACAAAAGTCTTGATTTCTCTCAAAATGTTGTTCGCCACCTTGGTCCGCACTGTACTCGACTCAGTTTGAGCTTTGTTGGGCTGCCAAAAGGCGAACTTCGTGAAGCACTTGATCAGACCATAATGACGAATGGCACTGCTCCCAGGCTCACATATCTCAAGCTCACTCAAGATTATCTATTCACCCAGAAAACACACTTTCAGATGCATCTGAAATTTTTTACAACTTTTCAGATGCATCTGAAAATTTTTCCGATTTTTGGAGATTATGAATTAATCTTTATTGATTATTTCCAATACGAGGAATAGAATTATGGACAATTATGGGTTCTAAGATCTTTCTTTGACAAAATAATGTCCAGAATAAAATTCCTCGCCTTTGAATTAGTCGATAGAAATTATATCATAATCTTCAAAAATCGGAAAAATTTTCAGATGCATCTGAAAATGTGTTTTCTGGGTGTTCATTCTATCAGACATTAACGGACACACTCAGCTGAGTGCCCTCGAATCGCTAACTTTGAGTCAGTGTCATGAGGCCAGTTATCGAGTGGATTCAATTCTGTCAAAACTTGTGCCACTCAAGCGATTGACTCGCCTGAAGATGATGATGTTTGATTTCACCATTTTGCAGTGTCCAAACACAGTTCGACGAGTGCCAGTTCTCAGTCAAATCACCAGTCTGTCAATGTTTCTTTCGAATCACATAATGGAAGATCCTTTTACTTGGCTCACCGGCTTGTCGTACATCTTTCCGTTTGTTGACAAATTTACTCTTTATATTATTCGAACACTTAATCTTGCCTTCAAAGAAGGTATACCACCTCAATGGATTCAGTTTCCACGGTGCACTCAATTTTGGTTGCTCACAAAGAATTGCAACAATAATAATGGCACATTTAAAGGTGTGCTCAGTCGACATCGTCGAGAACGATTCGAACGTGAATACGAGAAGCTACCGATCAGTACGAGTGATAGTACTGAAAAGTATGACACAATGCAAAAGTGGAAACGTCGTGACATTAATTCGCAGTGGGTCGAAATGATCAACTAAATGGCTTTACTGCATGCGACTTGAAGTATTTTGGTCATTTGTATATAAGATTGTCATTCATTTCACATGTCACACTTTTAATTGATGGTAATAATTTTGTTCAATTCATTCCATAAGATTTTCTCTAATTTTTATTGGTAAAATAAATTATGTAACAACCTCCTTATAAGGCTTTGCTTCAAACAGTCAGTCTATTGTGTGACAGTCAATCTTTAAATGTACGTTTATTCATGGTAAATTTTACAATTTATTTTTTTATTATGACTATAACATGTAATCAGTTTGCATATTGGTTTTAAAGTTTATTTATAGTCCCGCATCATATTACTCAATTGTTATCATTAATATTTAAAATATACCGCGAAAGGCTTCAAAAGTGTAAAAATTAATTACTATAGAATTTTTTTTGGATTTATTTATTTTTTTGTAAAATGTCATTTCAATTCGTTTATATCTTTTGAATTAATAAAAATACTCAAAAGTATTCATGGACATTTATGCAACATGCTACACTTTTATTGGTAATAATAATTTTGGTCATCTTTTATAAATCCTAACTGGTAAAATTGAATCTTATACTGCATACACAATGCAATCTACTACTAGATTTGTCTGAATTAACGTTTTTCACTGCCTGAATACCATTTATTGTTACCTTAGTTTGTATCTCATGCAATTCAATCAATTTCTCACTAATTTTCCAATTTACCGCTCATGGATGTACAACATACTATAGCAATATTTATGGTCTTCTTTACAATTGTATTAATAATATTTTTTTCAAGTACGGCAAATCGATCAAATATTGACGAAAATATAATTAAGAGTTTGTCGTTTTAAACAATATTGATCGTTTTGTATTGTGTACAAATGAATTATGTGCCCACTTTTAGCACCAATCAAATATGGCTTTTCGCAATTATGGAAAGACTGAAGAGTGCAACGAACCGTTCAACTGATGTGGTTACTTTTGTACGATTCGACTATTGGACCATTCTCGAGCTCATTAGTGGTATTCCTGTGCACGACTTGATTCGTCTCAATGGTCTCTCTTCTTAGTGGTCTAGTTGTGCCAACAGACTTTGCCTCATCAAACGTTTGATTACCGTGCAATGTGGTGACAAGTCGGAGAGATTCTCAAATGTACTTTGGCCAATTGGCAACATATGTTCAAATGCAAAACAAATTCAACTTTCTCCAAGTGTTCATCGGTAGAAGGGCTGATAATGTCCGAATCATAAATTTTATTAATTTAATGAAATGATAAAAGTGAAATATTACTAGAATATTTTTGCACACAATCTTCTATACCAATTTTAATTGATAAAATAATGCATTTAATAGTTTAATGCTTTACTAATAAAAATCTTTTATATTTGTTTAAATTGTCATTTGTTATTACTGGATTCAATCAATTTCTCACTGGTTTCTCAATTTACTGCTCCAAAAATGTGCAACATTTTTTCTCAGCATCACTCATGGTGTCCTTTACAATGATTATTTTATTAGTTTCGCGTCAATTCAATGTCGAATTTATTGGTAAATTCGATTGGTTTATTTCATCTTTAAAAGATAACAATATAATTTAATTTGGTTTAATTCAATTATTATACAAACATTTTACAGAATTTTAAAATAACTGTCATTTAATTGTTGATTACTTGAAATACGTACGTTTTAGCCTTCTAAACGCTCATTCACACTTATTGAATTTGGTGCCAAGTTGACGGCTAATTTGATGCATCAAATCATGCAATTTCATTTTATTGGGTAATTTGAACGAAATTGACATTTCAAGTAAACTAATTCTCAGTAAACATTTATGCAATTTGTCCAGTAATTTCAAATTCGCGATTTAATTCAAAATTGTTAATCGATTAGTAATGTGTCTGATTGGTCAAGTGATCTTATTAATTTGTTTGCAAATCATTCATTTAACAATTTATAAAAATGATTTTTTTAATTCAGTGTTTTAATGCATTTGTTTTTCTCAATGTTAGCTCGAAAACTATCATGATTTACTAATTTATAAAGAATTTTTCAACTTTTAAAATGGTAACATCAACAAAGATCATATCAAACGATGCATTCAAGTAGTGCAAAAGTAATATCAAATTTCGTTCCAAAGCTTATCTCAATCAGCAATTATCTATGCAAGATGAATTACTTTTGAAATTTCCTTGGAAATATTTACTTTTAATTGACATTTATATATTAACAGTTATAATTAAGATATATTTCTTTACAGCGCGTACAGTTATGTTCGATTAATAGGTTAACAATTAAAATAATAAAATCAATTGATTGCACAATTGAATGTCCATCTGTTGTTGCGTACTGCACTCACTTTATAATCACAAAATTGTTCTCATTGATAATCAAAATACACACTTGAAGGATCATATGCCTTTTCTATTTTTTATTTCTTTAGTAAAATAAAGGGTTATTGTCCTAATTAAGTTTACTGATAAAATTAATTAATCAACTAATTTATTTAAATGTAAATTATTAATTTCTTGTCCATTAATTCCTCGTGACAATAATCAAACTGACATAATTACATATCAGTTAGCTTATGACATTTTTTTCCTACACAGACATTTGATTAAATGGTTAAACAGATCAAACTTTAGGTATAAATAAGCGTGCCTAATTTAATTTAATATCAACATATTTGTTTTAGATTTGGTTTCAAATTACGAAAATTTTACTAAATCGAAAATGTCCCTTTTGTTCACTTTTGCATTGATTGCAAGCAAAATTGGTTTATCATTGCTTGCTGAAACTGATGTGATTGAAAGTAAATTGAATAATTTGTATTTAATATTGATAATTGACTATTTATTTCTTTTTTCTAGTAAATTCCTACAATGAAATCATCGACGACGCAATTTTTCAAGTCGCCCAAGTGAACGCCTTTCAGAACTCTTCAACCATCGAGGGATTCGAATCGTTGAAACGATCCAACTGCAGTTTGCATTTGTCTCAACGTCGATACCTCTGTTTGGCTGTTGCAGACAAAGTCACCCTCACCACTGTCAATGGCATCAAAACTCGTGTTTCAATCAGAATTCCTGTCGTTTCTCAGCTACAAAATGACGAAATAGAACAAATTTGGTTGGACAAACCAGAGTTTGTTTTTCTCGATGAGAAATTGCTTCATTCGAGTGATGGCATGTATGGTTTTTGGTCAAACTTATGGAACGGCATTAAGAAGGCTTTCAGTTCGGTGACCACTTGGGTTACCATCATTGTGAATGGTATCAAAGTGCTGGTCAAAGCTGGTGGTAAGAGTGCTCAGGTTACTTACTGATTGATTGATTCAATTAGAAATTATAATATTTTAATATTAATTAAAAATTTTATGAATAAAACTAGACGTTTTAACTTTGATTAATGTCAAGTCTGTTCTCTTGTTAAATAAAACAGGTTTTCTAATTTATTTTATTCTTTTATTCAAAATTTCTCAACAAAGATATTTTTATTAAATAATCTATATTTTAAATTGCCATTGAAATTGGATTGATTTTGCAATACTCTTAAAAAGATTGTCTTTCAATGCATGAAATTCATTGAAGCTTCTTATTTTAGCTAATGATAATTCGGTTCAATTCAATTAACATTACTTTCCTCCTCTTCAAATTTTAATTGGTAAAATAATAAAAGCTTTTTTGAATAATTTCAAAATTAAATTTTTAAAATTTTTTTATCTGTTTATTTATTAAAGTTGGCTTAATCTGATTAATCTTTGTTTATTAAGTCCTTGGCAATGTCTCTTGCGATATTAGGCAAACTGAAAGTTAGCATTTCTAGAACAGCTGTACAGAACCCGTGTTTATCCATTTTAAAGAAAGCATTTTGATGAATTGCTTAACTTTCTTATTGACAATATTAACTCAAAAGCCTTCATGATTGGTAACTTTATTGAAATAACCATCATCAACAAAGATCGCTTCAAACGAATCTTTTGTGTAATGCAAAAATATCTTTAAGTGTCGTACGAATAAAAGGTTATATAGGCAAACTTATCTCAATCATATTGAATCTCAATATGTATTAATGGAAACGATACGAAATTCGATAATTTTCTTGATAATATAATTGTTCAATATTCAATTCTTTAAAACGATAGAATTGGTAAAATGTTTTTTAATAAGCTGCTTTATTACAAATTCAATTCAAATTCATTCAATTACATTAGTCTAAATTTACAATTTCTTTTTATTTGAATTATTTTTACGGTTCTCATACAATTCAATCTATTTGGGGTTCAAACATGTTTGTTCGCTTTCACACACACAGAGACTTTGGTTGTAATTTTGAGTGCAAATCGCGATTCACGAAGAAACAACTGCCCACTTTGAGGACCAATCAGATCACTTTTTGGTTTGCACTAATTGTGGAAAGTAAATTTTGTTCTTAAGAAACTTCACATTAGACTTTTGTTAATCTGTGCTCATAAAAAGGTCAATCTATAATTGAATTTATTTTTTAAATATGTATTGAAACACTTATTCATAGCATATTAAGATATTTCATAACAAGTAATAATAATTCACTACTAAGTCACGTTGTAAAACTTCAAATGAAAAACTGCACAAGCTAACTGGTGTAATTTAATTATTTGACTTTGATTTAAACTTTAGTTCATCTTTCAAGTTTTCATTCATTATCATTCAACGTTGATGAAATTCATTCCGCAAGACAGACAACAACTCACAACTTTTCAACTGGAACGATTCGAGTCAAGTGAACTGAACAAAAAACATAATTCGCATTTTCTAATTATTATATATAACTACATTTTGTGTTACACTTGAGATTGTATTTGAATTTCCGTGTATACTATTGGCGAATTCTCTAAAATGCAAATTATCAAATTATTATTTCATATATTTATATTGAATTTTAAGTCAATCCTATGATGCATAAATGTCGGGGCTTTCCACAAATTTACACTTGAATTTTAAATTCCGAATTTAGTATTGAAGAGATAGTTCCACAAACCACAATGTAGCACCAATCGCAATTTTGCATTTGTACGATTTCACAATTGATGAGACACAATTAAATCGATTAATTATTTAACTAGTTTTGTGATCACAAATCTTTTGCATAGGTAATTATAATTGAATGTAGATAAAAACTTTCACTTTTATCTTTATAAAAATAAAATTTAATTTCTATTTGTCTCTCTGAATATCTTTTTAATCACACAACTCACCAGTAGGGACCACACATGCCAATATGGGCTTGATGATGATTTCAATTTCAAATTCTCAAGATAAAATAGAGCCAATGTTTGAAGGTGACTACAAGTTATTTAAATATTTCAATGCATTCTATTTAATTTAACCAATCACTACACGTATACTTTAAACAAGTCTGATTGCTGGTCACCAGTGTGCACTGTTTGTCTGTCTCTAGTGTGCTGCAATAACAATTGCAGACTTTAAAAGCCCGTAAAATATTTCATTCTTAAATCAATTTGCTTATGGTTTACTAAACTTATTTTATTTTGTTTCATATTGAAAAGCAACGTAGATATAATTTTATCTTTAATCTAGTGCTGAATGAATCTTGTCAAACTTAAAACAAATTCGTATTAATTGGCAATTTTGAACGTTTTGAGTGCAGAGTGCAAAAATTTGTTGATTCTGCGCTTGGAATTTTGTCTCCTTTCTATAATCTATAAATCTAATTCTATAAATCGTCGTCTCATTAATGTTATCCATTACAATGTGCTTCAATTAGGGCAAAGTTCGCGATAGATGAGGTCGAATCACAACAAACTGACCAACAATTTCGAGGTATTTCAGTATTAAAAGTAGCACGATTCTTCTTTTGGGGATCAGAATTTAGAAAAAGTCCACCTGTGATCGTGGTCGATGATTTGTTTGTGAATAAGAACAGACAGCAATTTTGACTGCACTTTGAATAGATTTGCATATTGCGAATGAACTATGAGCTTGATTGGAGACGTGATTCGATTAAAAAAAATAAGAAAACAATAACAAATTTGAACAGAAACATTGATTTTAAGCAGATTTATTAATAAAGTTCATTAAGAATAAAGCAAAGAAGCAAGAGCAATGAAGATGGCAAAAATCTGGCAAGAATCTGTTTACTTTTAGATCGATTAGTATGAGATTAGAGAAAATGTCTCCAAAAATCAATTTCGTGTTTACGCAAGTTCCGGAATCGATCCAAGTGTTGACTGATTTTAGGCAACAGTGATCGTACCTGATCGCTAGTTAAAGGCTCACCACAAATGTTCAAATACAACTCGACCAAGTTGGGAAATATGATCGACAAGACACGAGTGAATTCGGCTGCATTGGCTGGGTGACCACAATCGATATAAAGTTTGAAAGTTTTCAAAACAGAATTTACTGAAGGGAGTCGATGTTGAGCAGCAGTTTGTTCCAACATGGCAAGGTCTATTTTGGCGTGCTTAAGCTCAAATTCCTCCAAGTTGGTCAGTTTGCTGAGATCATCAATCACAGTGGGCGTCAATTGAAGCGGTGTATCCTAAAAAAAACATTTTTAAATATATTTATTTAAATGTTAGACAAATACCCAAGCATAAAAGCTCAAGAGCTTCAGCGAAGTGGCGTGTTCCCCAAGAAGGTGCACAACTTTGGCACAATCTTCGCTAGAACTTGTCATTAAAATCTGCAAATGAGTGAGATTTGAAAACCAGTGCGGATTGATGTTGTGCCATTGAAGAATCTGGTTACAATCCAGATTAAGTCTAAGATAGACACGAGTGCAGTCTGGCCCAAGACGAGAAACAATTTGAAGCAATCCGTCTTCGGTGAGGGGAATGTCATTTAATACAATGTGCTCCAATTGAGCCAAAGTTCGAGACAGATAGGTAGGTAGAGCTGCCACAAACCGTCCATCAACTTCGAGGTGTTTCAATGATTTCAACAAATCGATGTTAACTGATAACTCACGGATTTGAGCATCGTCTAAAAGGAAAAATCAAATTATTAATTAAAAGAGTACGAGTACCAATGAAAATTACCAAATTGTCGGAAATGCCAACGAATGTTTAGTTGCTCAATGTTTGGAAATAGTTTGGGCATTTTTTCAAAAAAGCTGACAGTTTTGTCGATAGCTTCCAAACTCACATACAGAGGAGCAGAATTCATATAATAATCAGCATAGCGAGACCAATTCACAAGCAACGATTTCTTGTGTTGACAGAAGTCCTCGACAATCGCCCGCCACCGAGTGGACACCAAACGCAATCGAATCAACTGCTTCACATCATAACAATAAAAGTCATTATCTTTTTCGGCGTAATGATAATCTGCTTTCTTTCTCAACTTGGCCATAACCTGCAGGAGAATTTCATCTGGCAGGCGGTTGATAGGTCCATCACAAGTAGAGGGTTTAATTTCGAGTTGACCAAAAGATGAGGCGAGTGAACTGACTGACGAGTCAATGATGTTGATAGACGGCTTCGTGTTGGGATCCATCTGGTTTGAGATTGAATTCGATGGTCGTGGCGAGACAGAAAGGCAAACTCAAGTCGAACACAACTGACACTAAACACAGCTGCACACAGGCGACCGTAATGAACTCACATACAACGTGACACGCTAAAAGGAGTGAAAACACTATTGAGACTTGAGACTCTAACTTTAACTCGTTTATAATCATAAATCACACATTTTCATTGACGAAATCTAGAAAATCTAGATTAACTAGAGATTGTGGTTAATGTGCAATTTGTCAACAAACACAAAATAATCTTTACAGGTAGAACAAAATAGACAAATCAATTTTGAAAACAATCACATTCAGACACCAAAGTCATAGATCGCCGAAAATTAATTAAGTTTTAAGTGCTTCAGTGAAATTGCGTGTTCACTAAGAAAGCTCAGAGCTTCGGAACATACAAAATCTGAATTTAAATTGTGAGAAATGTCCAATTGGCCAACCAAAGTGGATTGTGCCATTGAAAAGTCCATGTACATGTATAATCGTGGTCGATGATTTGTTTGTGAATAACAGACAGCAATTTTGACTGCACTTTGAATTGATTTGCACATTGCGAATGAACTATGAGCTTGGTTGGAGACGTGATTCGATTAAAAAATAAGAAAATAAAAGCAAATTTGAACAGAAACATTGATTTTAAACAGATTTATTAATAAAGTTCATTAAGAATAAAGCAAAGAAGCAATAGCAAAGAAGATGGCAAAAAATCTTCTAATGATCTGTTGACTTTTAAATCGATTAGTATGAGATTAGATTAGTATGAGATAAGATAACTCCAAAAATCAAAATCGCGTTTACGCAAGTTCCGGAATCGATCCAAATGTTGATTGATTTTAGGTACCAGTGGTAGTAACTGATCACAAGTTGATAAAGGATCAGCACAAATGTGCAAATACAACTCGACCAAGTTGGGAAATATGATCGACAAGACACGAGTGAATTCGGCTGCATTGGCTGGGTGACCACAATCGATATAAAGTGTGAAAGTTTTCAAAACAGAATTTACTGAAGGGAGTCGATGTTGAGCAGCAATTTGTTCCAACATGGCAAGGTCTATTTTGCCGTGCTTAAGCTCAAATTCCTCCAAGTTGGTCAGTTTGCCGAGATCATCAATCACAGTAGGCGTCAATTGAAGCATTGGTTTCTTTAAAAAAAAGATTTTTTAAAAATATATTTATTTAAATGTTAGATAAATACCCGAGCATAAAAGCTTAAGAGCTTCAGCGAAGTGGCGTGTTCGCTAAGAAGGTGCACAACTTTGCCACAATCTTCACTAATCACACTTTCAATAATAATCTGCAGATGAGTCAGATTTGAAAACAAGGGCGGATTGATGTTGTGCAATTGAAGAATCTGGTTGTAATCCAGATCAAGTCTAAGATAGACACGAGCGCAGTCTGGGCCAAGACGAGAAACAATTTGAAGCAAGTTGTCTTTGGTGAAAGTGCGGTAATTGTCATTTAATACAATGTGCTCCAATTGAGCCAAAGTTCGAGACAGATGTGGTAGAGCTTCCAAAAACTGTCCATCAACTTCGAGGTGTTTCAATGATTTCAAAGAATCGATGTTAACTGATAACTCACGGATTTGAGCATCGTCTAAAAGGAAAAATCAAATTATTAATTAAAAGAGTACGAGTACCAATGAAAATTACCAAATTCGTGTGGGTCCCAATCTGAGAAATACCAACGAATATTTAGTTGCTCAATGTTTGGAAATAGTTTGGGCATTTTTTCAAAAAAGCTGACTGTTTTGTCGACTTCTCGAGCTATATGTCGAGCTTGCAAACTCACATATAGAGGAGCAGAATTCATATAATAATCAGTATAGCGAGACCAATTCATAAGCAACGATTTCTTCTGTTGGCAGAAGTCCTCGACAATCGCCCGCCACCGAGTGGACACCAAACGCAATCGAATCAACTGCTTCACATCGTAGCAATAATAATCATTATCTTCTTCGGCATAATGATAATCTGCTTTCTTTCTCAACTTGGCCATAACCTTCAGGAGCATTTCATTTGGCAGACGGTTGATAGGTCCATCACCAGTAGAGGGTTTAATTTCGAGTTGAACCAAAGACGAGGCGAGTGAAGTGACTGACGAGTCAATGGTGTTGATAGCCGTAGACGGTTTCGTGTTGGGATCCATTTGGATTGAGATTCGATTTGATGGTCGTGGCGAGACAGAAAGGCAAACTCAAGTCGAACACAACTGACACTAAACACTAAACAAAACCACAAACACAGCTGAACATGTGCGCTATTAACTCACATACAACGTGACACGCTAAAAGGAGTGAGAGCACTATTGAGAATTGAGACTCTAACTTAAACTCGTTTATTATCATAAATCACACATTTTCATTGAGGAAATCTAGAAAATCTAGATTAACTCGAGATTGTGGTTAAGTGCAATTTGTCAACAAACACATAAAATAATCTACACAGGTAGAACAAAATAGAAAATAGAAAAAAAATTTGAAAACAATCACATACAGACACCAAAGTCATAGCTATATAGCGATCATCGGTCCGATCATCGCCGAAAAATAATTGAGTTTTCAAAGGCTTTAGTGAAATTTGCGTGTTCACTAAGAAAGCTCATAGATTTGGAACCTTAAAAATCTTAATTTAAATTGTGAATTCGCAAATGTGTCAGATTGGCCAACCAAAGTGAATTGATGCTGTGCCATTGTCAGAATGTGACCATTATCAAATTACACTCCAAAGTGGACATGAACACAGCTTAGTCCAATATAAGTTTCAACTTATTGATCGAATTTTCATCATCATCATCATCATCTCCAATAACAAATGAAACGTACTCCAATTCGGACAAAGTTAAAGAGAGGTAAGGTAGCGCCGAAACAAATGTTCCAACAAGGTCGAGTTGCTTTAATCAGCGACTTGATCATTGTCTGTAGAAATATGAATTTAGTTATGATGATGAACGATCAGAATGATTAATATTATATTTACATTCGGAATAATTAGACAGTTGAATAACGTTGGGAAATAAGTCGAGAAGTGACCGCAAACATTCAGTAGGCATTTCGTAGCTAATAAATAGAAATCCAAAATTCTTCAAATTAAAAAACCCAGCAAGTTTTGAACTTTTTTTATATAACTAAATTCAACCATCTTATCGATAAATTCTTGTCCATTTGCACAATCACTGGGGCGAAGTCTCTATAGAATGCATATCATCAATTTATTACTTCCTATATTTATATTGAATTTGAAGTCTATAATGATGCATTAGAGTAATGGATATTTCCCAAATATACACTTTAATTTAGTATTGAAGAGATAGTTCTCTTTTCACAAAGCACATTGTAACAATTTAAACGCAAAGTGAGCTTTATTTCAGTACATGTAATTTAATATAAACTAAAAATAATATCTTTGTAAATCTATGAACTTGAATATTCCTTTAGTAAATTCGAATCCATTGTGCAGCCACTTCGAAGCAGTAATAAGCAGACATTCGCCTGGTTTGCCACAACATGAACTTGCTTTCCTGGTCAAGTGGCACTCGAAACTCCATTGGCACCTTGGGCTTGAGTTCGGTGGCACGTTTGCACATCAACTCGATCGAATTGAGCACATAGAGAAATTTGCAATGATCGTCAATGAAACGGAGAGCGCGCAGATGAGGCAGTCGTTTGATCATCTCAACGAAATCGTGATCGGTGACATTTCGGTAAACTTCCTTGTAATTGCCACGACCGCCAATGTTCAATTCGACCAGATTCGGAAAGATGACAGGAATTTGTTTGATAGCCAACAGACAGTCGTGAACGATGTCTTTGATTGTCAAGCGACGAATGCTTTGTGACTGATTGTGCTCGTCATCTCGATCCAAATTACAGATGAGTTTTGAAGTTTTTTTTGGACGACAGTTGTCGGCATAGTCCAAAACCAGAGACTCGAGTTGAGGAAATCCATTGACCAGATCAAGTGAAATGCAATTGTTGGTTGAGTGCAGCAAACGAGGCACTAGCAGGATGAGCTTCTTCATCTTCATTCCAAGTTTGGGTGCAAATAAATCGAGAAACAAACGATAGTTGACCAGTGATTGAAACTTGTGTTTATTTTTTGAGTCGACTTTAAGACAAAATACCTAATTAAATAAAGATTCAATATTAAATTGACATAAAATTAATTAACAGACCTCGAGCATGGAAAATGGAGGAATTTTGCCAATTTGTTCACTCAAGAATATTTTCAGTCTTTGATCTTTAGCTTGAGCGTGCTTGTCTTTAGTATAGTATTTTCGATAAGTAGACTTCTCTCTGTACGCAACAGTGAGCGAAAGCTTGCGCAATTGGGTCATATGGCCAAGTAGCTCAAACATTGGGCCATACTGGTAGAGACGCCTGTTGGGTGGACACATGAAGGTGAAGCTGTGCAGCTGGGCCCACGGAATAATTTGCTCAACCAGTGGTTTCATCAAAGCAGACGTTTGTATTGAGAGCATTCTCAGGCGAGACATCATCTCCACTTGGCAAATCATCCCAAATGGATCGATTCCACGAAAAGTGAATGCACGCAATTGAGGACCGAACTGTTGAAGCACTCGAGTGGTTGCTTGTACGGCTTCAGTGTTCACATCATCGTTGACGATCGTGAGTGCGCGTAACTTTGGTCCACACCGGTTGTACTCCACAAAGAAGTTTGCTTCGTGGTCTTCGTTTTTGTTGAGCACCGCTGATCGTATCTGCTTCTCAAGTTCAAAGCAAGTGCTCATTTGTGATTGGGCACTATAGAATTGATACATGGAAGTAAATTTTTCCAAAACAGATTCTTGCGGCGAGAGGTTGGAAATTTGTGAATAACCAAGGCAAGCCGGCAGGTATTTCCACTTAGTTCGACGTTGAGAAGTGAGGCCAAGCAGAGAGTCTTCGAGTGCGGGGCACACCATCCTGATACGAGTCCAACTGTCTTGTTCAATGGCGTCTTGGGCTTGGCTGACAGAACGATCGGACCATAAAATGTCGCGCACACTTTTACGATGAAACATTTTGAGACAGGTCTGTTCACAAGTCAAAATGGCCAAAACACTAAACTATAAATCTATTTGCTTTAGTTCAAATTCGACAATCGAATGTACAAGTTGCTTTTGTGTGCATTCATTGCTTATTACACAAGCACAAGCCATTTTTATGCAATTTTAAAGAGAGTTTAATGGTTATCCGTATTTCATTCTTAGATATAAGATATTTTATCAAAAGGTAATTTACATCAATAATAATCAATCGACCAGTTTTTAATCGGTTTAATAAATTTATTTGATTTTTTTGGAATTGTTTAATTATTATTGCATTCGGAAACAAAGTTACCAACCACATTGGGCAACATAGTTCCAAACAAAAGAGCATTTTCATTTCTGTTGAGGGTACACACGAATTGAGTTTTCAGGCCAAAGTGAATGCGTAGACAAAATAAAATATGCAATGGCCAGATAGAAAAGAAACCAAATAATGTAGACAATTTTTGAATAAATAATAATTCAGTTTGTGATTGTTCTGTCTAGTTTCAAGTGATGAATCAATAAATTGAATGACCAAAAGCATAGAACAATCATCAAATGGAATTCAAATAACAAAAATATCTGATGATCAGTTGATGAGATGATTTGTTCATGCCATGACAAGTTGGAATAAAATGCAATTGTCGAATCGGTGATGTTGAGAGCCATTTCCATTGTCGAGTATAGATAATTGATGTAAAAATGAAGTGAGACAAATGGACTGAACAAAATTCTTGGCCAAATGCAACAAAAATTGAACAAATTGAAATGAAAGATGCCAACATAAAACACAAAGACGCCAACACAACTGACCGATCGCCAAAAAGAGAGTGCAATGTGAGTGATTTATTTACCTTTAGAGTTGCCAGAAAACATTCACGTACAAAAGATAAATTTAAGTCTTCAAGTCCAAGTTCAAGTTGAACTTTGATGACAAGTCAAGTCGGCGCATAAGTTTGAATGTTCAGGTCGTATGCGCATATTTGCACTTTGTCATTTATTTGTGTGTTGAGTGATCGAGGAATGGCCATTTGGTTTCATTGTCCAATCTAAAGTTTACACCGTAAGATTAATCACTAACTCACGCATGTTCTTTAACTTTTCTTTAACTTTCCTGTGTAGTATTATCAACCACAAAAATATCTTATTTTTAATTTTAATATCAAACGTATATCGATTATGTAAATCATTGTTATAATCAGTGTTAATTGAAATCAAAATATCAAATAAAGCACTTGGATAATCTTAAATATAAATTGAAAGTTTATCCATACACGTATGTATGCTACTAACAGCTCAGACTCTACTGCTTGCAGTAATTCAACGAGTATAAAAATACATATTAAGTAATGGATTTACATTTTAAATAGTTGCCATTAGAATTTTCTAGTCGACTTGATTGATGATCATCAGTTGGGTCAGCACGAGCTCGCACATTTGTTTAAGAATTTTGAGTTTGTACTGCAAAAAAGATTTGTTATATAACAAGTGCATATTGCAATATATTGAACAGTTTACCGTATTGGCCAAAATGATCAACTTATTGTGTTTTGCCACCTTGCCAGTGTAGAGAAAGTGTAACATTTTCTCAAATTTCTCTTTGAATGCACCGGAAATGTGGATTCGATCCGAATGTTTGAGCATTGCTTCAAAAACAAGTTAATTCAGCATAATCGACAAATTCACATTCCCACTTACCTCACAACGAATGCTAGTAGTTCATCTTTTACACAATATGATCGTAGTATTACTAGTAATAGCTAATTGTAAGTAAATCGACATTTTGCATATTTAAATTGTTTATTATGTGTTAATGTTATATAAATTAGAAAAATATTTCAAAGATTCATACGTTCACTGTAATCACAAGTGGAGATTGTTTCATTAAATTGTCTATTTATCATTTTCTGAAATGACATTTTGTAGAGTATGATCAAATCGAGCTGTTCATACACCAAGTGTATGACCATCAAGGAGAAAGCAAGCTTCTTCTCTTTCCATTCCTCATCTACCCATTCATGTAATAAAACAAGTTTTCAGTTGAATGTTTCTTGATTTTAAATCTGAGCTCTTTTCTGCTGCACAAAAGTCAGTACTCACAATTTGCTAGTCAGGAAACTTCAACTGATTAATGATGCTATTGATGGTCCAGTCATAGACAATTTGATCTTGAGGTGAGAAGGTTTCCTCAATTCGTGTAGAAAATTTCAGTTGAACATTTTAAATGTTATGTTACATTTTCGTAAACCAAATGTTCGAGACCATAATGTATCTTCTCGTTTTGGCCAATCGAATGATTTTTGTGCGCCAATAGACTAAACATTTGCACCACCAAATGTGGACACGATATTGCAATTCAAAAACATCAAATAGAAAAGTCGGTATTGACATTTTAGATTCAAGTTCAGGTGGCAGAAAAAGCGTGTGCAATTTTACATGAGTATGTACATGAGTGCAATCGACCAAACGATTTACAAAATGCTAATTTTCAGTAAATCTCAAATCAATCAACACTTGTTTTGAAGACATTTGCTTCAATTTATGCATACATTAAACTTGCTTGTTGTATGGACGTACAAGAGAAGTAATAAACACCTTTATCTGTAAATAGCAAAAATTAAAGTAACTAATAGAAATCAAATAAAATTTAATGACATATACGAATATGTTGAGTGAAACAGACGTAATTTGTGGTAGTGAAAATATAGATCAATAATACTATTGGCTACTGAGTGAATACAAATCATTCATAATATCTGTCATGTACTGAAAAATTAATCAAATTACAATCCGATATGATGTTTTCGCAAGTTGACGAAATGATTCAAATGCTGTGATATTTTATCATAAAATATCATTTTAGGGTCAAAGATGGTGAGTTCTTGGAGGTTTGGGAAAATGGACGATAGAACTTGGCAGAATAGGTCTCCATCAAATTGATGATCATCAGTTGGGACCTTCAAATACTTCAGCGATAAAATTCGAACCGATTTCAAAGTTGTCACGTGCCATTGAGACAGAGAGTGCAAATCGAACTTGAAATAATAAAACGATAGTTGAGACAGATTAGACAGTCGAGCAAGGTGATCAGTCATGTCTGCATTGAAAGTCTGTAAGTCAAATATTAGATGAGAAAAATTAACAGTGAATTATATCTTACAAGTTTGGGCAAGGGGCCAAAGTAAAAGGACAACATTTGAAGTGCAGAAAAAGTGGTACAAACAAAAGGCAATACTTCAGGATCCTTTGTGGCCAATTTCAAATGCGTGAGACCTTTCACCAAACCAGAATTGAGCTTAGGAAATGGAGTCAGATCATTGAGTGATGCAAATGTAGACAAGTTCAAGCTGGTGCAACAGGTTCCGAGATAAGGTACTACTTTAAGTACATCAGTTGTAGGGAAGGAACAGTGCTCCAAGCGAGCCAAAGTAGTCTGCTTGATCAAATCAACACCACGGAAATCAAGTTGCTTGAGAGCGGTCAAGTTGTCAATGTGATCAGACAAGGAGTGACCGTGTTCAATTGGTGGAAAATTAGTGTACTCCACGGTAAGATTCACAAGAGTGGAGGACCACTGGTTGAGCAAGAAGAACAGATTTTGGAAAGTGTCAGTGCTGAAATCGAGAGGTTTACCAAAAACCAAAACTTTCACTTGTGGAAATAGCTTTGCCAAAACGATGCAAAAATCTTTGAAAAGAATAATTTCATATTGGTCATTTCGAATTTGTTTCACTTTGAATATAATATTCTTGCGAAAGTCGACCAAGCCATTGAATCGCTCGGATAATACAGAGACTTGGACACCTCCACGCGTTGGCACAGTGGGACCATCAATAATGAGTAATTTCTTCTCTCGACAAATGTCCTCAATTGCCACCATCCATCGTCTGCAAACGGCTCGAATAGCAATCAACTTGTGCACGTCCAATTTAGCCAAAACAGTTTGCAGAATCTCGTTGGGCAGGGAGTCAATCATATTCATCTGCATCTGCATCTTCTGTTCGAACAAAGTCACCTGCTCACTTGCCATAATGTTTGGATCGAGTTGAGTTGAGTTAGAGTGGACAAAATCAACAAACCAAAGAGAAATGTCACAGAAAAAGTTCACAAGCCGAGACAACACATCGAATGTGTAGTGCAACAGAAGCAACATAAAACGACTTGCCTATATCAACACATTGGTCACACACACGCACGTTTGCATCACGTGATTCGTGTTTTTCTTACAATTTCTCTTGTAATTCTCGTTATAACTCGAAATCAAAATTAAATAATTTTTAAATAATTAATCTGAATGATGATGTCTATTCTGGTCGATATCAACCAATGATACACCAAGAGTATTATAATATCAATTTTAAAATGATTTGTTGAATCAAACTACCATATGGCATATTCTTCTTTTTTACTGGTAAAATTTATAAATTAGAAATTACAATATTGTTTAGCTTGTTTAAATTTCAACATTTATGAATTGCAGTTTTGTTTCCATTTAATTTTGTAAAAGGTTTAAAAATATTACAATTCAGAATGTTTTGAACTTTGTAATTTCACTGTAATATTATTCAAATTAGTTCAATGAATTTCTAATTAGCATCACTAAAATTGTTCACAATGTTTTAATCTATTAGGAGTTGGCTAAAATTGTTTATTTTTATTATATAATTAATTAATTGATTGGAATTTTACTTTACTAATTATAAACGGAACTACCGACATCCTTAGAACCGCCTAATTCCAAATAACTGGTCAATTTAATATGAAAATTCTCAAAGTGTATTTTCGCGTATTTAATTTAAAGTTTATTATTTTAGTTCCTAGGTCAGATGACTAAATTTATGAATAATTATTAATATTTGAACAAACCTCTTGTGTTGAACTTATTAAAATATCTGTCATTAAAAAGGTTTCTAATGACACGAAAAGTAAACACAAAAGTTTGTGCAAAGTGCAAACGTTTTTCTCAAAATTCTTAACATAAAGTAGAAATTATTAAACTTAAATATTTTAAAACAATTACCCCCAAAAATGAATTTTAAAATGCTTATTTCAATCATTTATAAACTTGAAAAACTGCTTATACATTTAATATTCAAATTGAAAATATTTTACGATTACTCCTATTTCACTGATTATTTCAATTTTGTTTCTCTTATTAAATCTCAAGATAGAAGATCAATTTTACTACTGAAATGTTTGCAATGTCTAGTTTCGATACGAGCACTTCAATGTTTGTTCTTTTACTTTGCTCAAGATGGTTGGCTGTCTGACCGAGCCAATTGGCTTCAATTCAACGTAATCCACATGGAAGGATTGAGAAAGATGCACAACCTGGGACTGGCAGCATATTTGGCCAATTCGGTCTATTTGGCCAATTTGATTTACTGGAAAAATGATCAAATTTCTTCAAAATTACTGTTTGATATTTTGTTTTTGAAAGAATCGTATCTTCTAACTTCAAAGGTTCCAAAGAAATTCAAAGTTTCAAAAATTTTAATTTTAATTCCAAATATATTTCAAATTATTGTCCTGCTAATGGGTATGATTAATTAATTTTCAATTATAATCTTTACTAATTAAGAAAATTTAATACATTAGATTTGCAATTTATTAAAATTAACATTAAAATATTGTGTTTTTATTTACGAAATGAATTTATCACATCTCTCAACGACTACTTCGTACTCATTCTAAACGGTGCAATCTATTTTATTTGTTTCAATTTTATGCTTTACATTCATATTTTATTTGCCGTTTTTGGTTTATTGATTTTGGCTGTATTTTACGCACAATTGCGTTATATTGATAAATATGTTTGCAAATTAGGTCTTACTTGCAACTTAAATAGAAAATTGGTAAAATTCTTAAAATATAACGTCAAATCAATTGGTTTACTCACAGACATCAATCGACTATACGGAAAAGCACTATTCTCAATAATCTTGATCAGTGGTCCATCGAATGCGAGTTTGATCATCCTAACATTTTTCACTAAATGGAAGTTAAGTGTCAAAATATTTGGTTCACTTATTGCGCTCATTCAAATTCTCTTTATATTTGCTATTCATTATTTTGTGATTATTATTGGAATTAATGTAAGTAGGCCCTCAAAACGGATAATTTCTTTAAATTTTCGATCGAGAATCTATATTTTAAAATTTGAAACTCAAATTTACTCGTTACATTGAACAATTTCATTCTGTCAAGCCGTATGGCATCACTTATGGCACATTCGGTCCGATAACGTTCGCTTCCTTTGGAAAGGTTTGATTTATTTGATTATTTATAATTTTATTTTATTCAATTTCTTTTTTGTAGTATTTTTTCATATATCTTAAATTTTTAATTTATTCGTATAAATGGTACATTCAAAAATATAACAAGAATAGAGAATAGAAATGGCAAGCAAATTGTTAACTTGTCAAGACTCACTCAATCTGCTGATAAATCTGTCTAGTTAAAGCTTTGAAATCACAATTGGTGCAATTATTATTTTAAACACGGTTAATTAAATTCAAGCTATCTCTTCTTCTCTTCTTTTTCATAGGCAAATTTACAAATTCGAATTTACAATCATTTTTCTCAGTGGTACATTGAATGTGTTTTATTGTAAAATGGAATTTGTCAAAATATTTGGTTTGCCAATTGCGTTCATTAAAATTCTGTTTTTATATTTTCGGTGTATTATTTTACAATCAGACGGTTGCAGCTGATTTCAAATAGTTAATTTATTTAAATGTACGATCATTAATTGATCATAATTTTAAATTTATAAACTAAAATCGATTTGTTACATTAGACAATTTCATTCGGTCAGATTCCGCATGGGGTCACACATTTAATATGATATTATTCGAATCTTTTGAAAAGGTTTAAATAAATTGATTAATTTAATTTATTTGTACAATTTATTTTCCTGTCTAAATTTATTTTCTTTTAAAGTTCTTAATTTATGAGTATTAATTGTACCTTCAAAAAGATGACATGTAAATTTCTTATCAAGCCTCGAGACAATTCATCAAATTATTTTCAATCTCTAGACATCCATCTTATTTATTTAATAATTTATTTAATTTCAACAGCGTATGCTATTGATCGCATGTCTGTCTACATTTAAGTACCACTTATGTTATCACTGGATTACAATAAGCAAGTATGCACATTTTAGTTTGCTTGTGGATAATCTCAAAAGAACTTGCATATGACTGCAATTACTAATTGAATTAGCAACACAAATTATTAATGGCTTTTTATACATTTCCAAGTAGTATTAGACCCATTTGTCGATCATTCAACATAGGAGATGTACGATGCTCATTGCTCAATGCACTTAATCGCTTAATTAATTATAGTATTATGATTGCCAAAATCAGAAACGCATTTAAAGAGCATCTCATTTTGAAAGGTTAAGCTAATCGGCCCTTTATTTATTTGCAAAAATGGAAAGAATTATTCAATTGTGTTTCATATTAATCCAACTTGTCTGCTTCTACATGAGTGAGGCTGCTTTGGAAAGCTGTGCTAAAGTTGAATGCCTTGCAAGCAGAACATGGATTGCTGTAGCCAATTTTGCTATGAAGGAGGTTGTAGCTAAACATTTGCTGTTGTACAGAAATGTTTGTTTTATATAAATTAATCAATAAAATGATTTTGAATTGTAACAATTTATTGAGCTGAATAATGTTGGGTCATAGGCTGTTCTTCAATGAACAAGCCAAATTGTGTATAACCGAACGGAAAATTGTCTGCCAGCTGCTACAAGTCAGAGCACTTATAGATTAACTTACAAATTGCATTTTACAATAATCAACTGTACAAAATCTAAGTTTGTAGATAAGCACCCAAAAGCATAAGTAATTGGTAGCAGCAACAGCGTTAATAATCATTAATAACCAAAATCATCGGCATTTGAAGAGCATCTTCTAAAGTCAAACTCATCCGCAGGAATGGAAAAAATCGTTCAATTGTTTTTATTCGTTCTATTTCAACTCGCCTGCTTCTTCATCAATGAAGCAACATCGCAAGGATGTGCCAAGCTTGCAGTACAATGTAACCAGAACAAGGATTGCTGTAGTTACTTTTGCTATGAAAATGTTTGTAGTTAATTAAGTGAATAAAGTGATTGTTTGTTTGTAATTTTATTAAGCAAATTTTATTTTTAAAAATAAATGACTTAATTACTGAAATATCACATACTTCCCACTTTAATAGTGTTAATCATTATTGATCTAAAATGGAAATAATTTTCCAATTGTTTTACTTCGTTCTATTAATAAATTCTATTAATAGATACTTCAGCTCTCCTGAATCATAGATATAGATCAGTAAGGCAACTTCGCAAGAATGTGCAATGTAACCGTGACAACAAGAATTGTTATAGCAAATTGTTTGCTGAAAAGATTGATGAAGTTGCTTGCTTGTACTTTTAATAAGCCCTTTTTAAACTATCTATTTACTTTATAAACATGTGAAATACCATTTAAATGTTTTATCAATTATTTTAATTCATGTTATTTTGACGCATAATTATGTAATGTTTGCAAAATGCTTGATGGAAAACCACAGATTCGATAAAGATTATAGATTATAGAAAATAATAAAACTCAAACCAATTTTCTTTTAGCCCATGAACCTTTATTTTAGAGAAATTTTATTTATTTATCATTAGAATGGTAGCATTCGACAAAAGAGACCATAACTATAATTGTACATAGAATCAAACCGAAAATATTTACATAAAAACTGGCTATACAAAGTGTAGCACAAAGGAGAGATAACGTAAATTTAGGTTTTGGTGGCATAGGAACAGTTTTGTAATACGGGTAGTGATCGATGCTTACCCGAGTTGTCTTGGTCTCATCATTTTCAATTGAGTAAATGTGTTCAAGTAGGCCTACTGTAATCAATCGAATAACGTTGGTAACAATTATCAAGAGCAATTGCACAATTTCACTGTAACCCGATTACTACTAGAATCATTGATGATCATAATTCCAGTGGATTTAGAAGATTTAATAATGGAATATGAATTTTTGTGAAGCCATTCATTTTTAATTTTTTCTGCATTCTCTGAAGGAGTGTAAAACAATCTCAGTGTGGCAGAATCAAGTTTTTTAACTGGACTTTTAGCTTTGGCATCGAGTTGTATGAAGCTCTTAATTTGAAACAAGCGAGGCATATTTGATGATTTGAACAAAGATGAAATGTTGAACAATAAATTGAGACTTTGTAATCCTAGTTTTGGCTTCCAAAGCATCTCAATACAATTAACATCTTTCTGACGAATATCCAGCACATTATCGGTTAACATTGACTGCGAAATGTCTGTTTCAATCACAAGTTGTTGACCATTCTTGACATACCAACTCATCAGTTCTTCTTTCGCTGTCACACGATCGGCAAAATTAAGCACAAAACTAGTTTGTACAATTGAATCATCTTTGAGTTGGACAGAATTGTTCAAAGTTATCATGATGGAAAGTTTGTCTTCAACAAATAATCCATAAAATTGTTCATATTTCTCGTTGTTTTTAATTTTGACATTTACAAATGCATCCTCTGGATGATTCAAACTATAATAGAGAAAATTTTTTGTCTGTGCATTGATTTGGGATTCATCGACATTGCCAAAATAATATTTTGTCTTTGAAAATGAATTTTGTTTGCTCATCAAACTAGCCAAATCATCAGTGAACAAGTTAAATTTGGTATCCACTTGAGATGGCATGAAAGTACCAGACTGCGAATCTATGTTTCTATCCATAAGATTTAAAAGAGCTCGTTGATTTGCTTTTGAAGCTTCATTTGGCCAATAGAGTTTAATCTGAATTGTGAATTAAATTGAAATTATGATTTAAAATAAATATTTTAAATTCTCACTTACTTGAGTAAAGAAATTTTGAACTTGAAGTGTCTTTTGAAACAACATTTTTACATTCAAATAAAAGGTTAAATCCTTTTGTAGTATTAAAGAATTTGAACAAAAATTGAAACGTATTTCAAGTTTAAGTTGCCTAAGGCTTTTATCCCAATAGAATTGTGTGGAACTACTCGAGTCGAGTCCATGTTCAAGTAAGTCAATCGAACGAGCATCATTCGAGCCAAAACGTAGCTCAAACAATCGCTCAAATGGATGAGTCGCCTTCCACTGAGAAAATAAAGCATTTTCTGAGGTCGATTTCAAATTTGATAAAATATCAATTGAAACCAGAATTTTCTCATTTGAAGTGACATTCTGCTTGCTCATGTCAAATTGATACCAAGTGGCGGCATCAAGATTTGTCAAAGACGGTGCTCCTTTCATTGTTCCATCGACTGTTGGCGATTTTAAAATTATGTTGAATTGTTTTGGAATTGGATTTGGGTTTAATTCCGGAATGTTTCTCTTTAGCTCATTTTGTTGTTGTTTCTGTAGTTGTAATTCAAGTTGAACAATCTTCGACTTTTGATCATAATATATATTTCCAAAAAACAATGCTGCAAGTAAAATTCCAATAGTAATTGATAAATTCCATAGAGTCATTTTGGTTGGTTTCTTTGGAAAACAATCTTCAATTTCATATCGTTGCAAATGATTTTCATTGAATGGACCAAATTTTGTTTCTTGAAGAATTTCATCTTTCCGATCAATATTTTGTGAATTCTTTTCGGGTTCATAAATTATTAACTACAAAGAAATGTTATTAACAATCAATATAAAGCAATTAAACACAGAGGCATACTTGGCAGCAAAGAGACTCATGATATTTGGCAGTTTCGGAAGAAATGTTTATGAACAACAAAAATGAAGCATCCTGAAAGTTAGATTTATTAACTCCAAACTCTGTCGAATCACAATTGAAACGAATGTTTAGTGTAATTTCATTTTTCTTCTCCCAATTAAACTTCACCACGGTGTCTGGCTTGAGATTGAGAATATCATTTCCTGGAGCTTCACTCGATTCGTCCACATCAACATCAAATAGTCGTTTGTTCGAATTGACCTGCTTCCATTGACGAAACAATTCTTGCTCTGACGCACCAGCACTTGCAAGAAAATTTGTATTAAACCCAAAGTAGAATGTAATTTGAAGGTTCTCTTTCTTTTCTGGCTCGAGTTTGGTCAACTTTATTTTGTACCATTCTGACCGATTGAGGCTTGAACAGTGTGTTTTCGTTTCAATTGTGCACGGTGCTTCAAGAAAGCACGAAATCATTTTTGTTTTGATTGTGTGCAAATATCAGAGAAAACGCCTAATTTTAAGTACAACATTGAACCATTTGCATTGAATTGTTTTACAAACATTTGCCAAAGATTATCACAATGGTCCATTGTCAATGGAAACGTGACAATAAAATCAGTATGGAAATGTTTGCGTTTCTACAATAATTTATAATGTCATGATAACAAAGTTATTTGTGATAAATTAGTTTTCTGTTGTTAGGGGTGAACGATAAAGTGCCATGAATATTTCAAAAGTGCCAGACAAGACAATTAGAGAATCCCCAAAGGTGAGAAGAATTCAAGTCAGTCAGCACATCAAAACAGACAGTTCATAATCAATGATTATTAATCATACAACACAAGACAACGTGCTAATTGACGATGTGCGCATGAATGAATGTTTGTGACAACTTTGTCACTGACCAGTTTGGTAAATTAAACTGTTCACTTTCTATTTATTCATTCATTGTATTTGTAATTAGTAAATCTTTAGTAGCATTAAAAACTCAAAAATTTATGCAAACATAGGTCAAATCAAAAAGAGTTTATTTTACATTATATTTGAATTGACCGATTGGTAATTGATTGATTGGACAATATCTAATGGACAATGTCATCAAGTAATGCTTAACCATCTCGACTATGACCAACTGATGGAGAACAGTTTTTGGTTACTATAGTGCGGTACACCGTTGGACTAGTTACTACTAATTGGCAAGATTGATCAGAAGCACTACCACAACATCCAATCCAATCGCCGAGTTCTGCTACTGATGGACTGCATCCCAAGACAATTTCCCTTTGCAAACCAAGTGATCTAAACTCGCATTTCTACTCAATGGGTAACTACCAAACAAAAATGCAACTTGCAGTCAAATTCAAGACGAGCCTTAGAGATTGGCATCTTTGCATGAAATTAGAGCGCACTACGAGAAGGTTAACAGTCACTGTTCAATTTGGCTCAATTGGAAAGAGTTTGCTTAGGTCAAACATTTAAATTTAAATTTAAACCTCCGAATAAATAGTAGTGCATAAAAATATTTATTTGTTAATTATAATTACTGAAATTGACAATTTTGTAGATTTGTCCATTTGAGTCGAAATTGAAAATAATTCGCTTTGCATGAGTCCTTGGAAGAGTTGGCACTTGTCGGAGTAGAGTGCAATTGGCACACTCATACTTGCAAAGCAATTTTTCACGGTACTTGACCAAATCTTCCGAATTGATTGCATAGGAGAGCTCATCTGCGTTCGGAAAGTATGTCCAAACAGAGGCAAGTTGATGTGGGTCCAATTGAGCCATCAAATGCACTTTTCGGACTGATTCGAGGCGCAGATTGACTCGAGTCAGCCAACGCCAGATTGCAGCAATACAGTTAGTAGCTGGCAAACGGCCGTTGAAGGCAAAGGCGAGCTCCTTTAGGTTGACCAGTGACGATAGTAATGACAGTGCAGTGGACAAGGTGCTGTAGCATGGAATGCCATCTGACATAGAATAGGATGCATGGCCATACTGGAGATAGGTGAGCGAAGTAAATTTGGAACAGATCATAGCTAGATCAAATGTAATGATCAAATTACTGCCCGGATGCAAATAGGCCAACTTGACAACGCGATCACACACAGTAGCTGGCCATCGTGACAAGTCAAGAAATTCGCTGCCATCGTCGATCCACAAACCGACAGTTCTGATGTTGGGATACTTCTCGAGCAGTTCGAATAGTAGCAGCTCGGAAAATTCCATTCGGTCTGGTGACAGACCACCACCTTCTTTGGTCAGTCGTAGTGTCAAGTGAACGAGTTGGTCAAGGATTTTGCGAAAGTACAGATGAATAGGAATTTGATCGATGGAAAGGCAGCTGAGTGAATTGAGTCGACTGATTGCTTGGTTCAGGGCTTGAAATGATTCGATTCGAATTGAGCGCATTCCAAGCACAGTGAGCTTGATCAGGTTTGGCCACAGTCCACAGAGCTGAGCAGGTACGTTAGAGCAGATGGAGTATGGAATGTTGATTGCCACTACAGTCAACGAGGTAATGTTGGGGAAGAGTTGGCCAAGTTGGGTGAAAGTGTCTTCATTAATGACCAGATCGTATTCGTTGGTGATTGTAGGACAGTCGATTTTGTTGTCAAACTTGACGTTCACATGGCCTTGAGGATGTTGAGTGATGTAAAAGTCGGACTGGCACTTGGAGATGGTTCGGCGTTCAACACGCTCATCACCAATGTACAGCGGCTGGAAGTCCACTCGGACTGAGGTTATACCCAATCGATCGAACATTTGATGGAGCGTGCAACAAGAGAATCACATTCGAAGAAGTAGAGGAAGAAGGTTTGAGAGTGATTGCACGAAATAGAAAATCAAACAAACAGACGCGTTCACTTGAACTGATTTGGTGTAAGCATTTTACAAGTGTTGACAATTCGAAAATGTCATGCACAACAGAACACATTTGGTGAAATTAGTCAAGTATTTCTATGTAATTCAAAAGTAATTGAGTTCTATTGTGAAATACATTGAAACATTCAAATGTCAATAAACATTCGCGCCATTAGTTGAAGCATTGCGACATCGGGCATTGTTCACACTTGCTGAATCATCGAATAAATAGTAGTGCTTAATAATGTTTATTTGTTAATAAGTATAATAATTACTGTAATTGTCAATTTTGTAAATTAGTCCATTTGAGTCAAAATTGAAAATGATGCATTTAGAATTTGTCCACGGAAGAGTTGATAGTTGTCGGAGTTGAGTGCAATTGGCACAGTCAAATTTGCAAAACCATTTGTCACGATATCGGGCCAACTCACTTGAATCGATAGCATAGGAGAGCTCATCTGCGTTGGGAAAGTATTTCCAAATTGGGGCGAGTTGGTGTGGGTCCAATTTAGCCATCAGATGTACTTTTCGGACTGATTCGAGGCGCAGATTGACTCGAGTCAGCCAACGCCAGATTGCAGCCAAACAGTTCGTAGCAGGTAAACGGCCGTTGAAGGCAAAGGTCACCTCCTTCAGATTGACCAGTGAGGATAGCAACGACAGTGTAGTCGACATGGTACTAACATTCGATGCTTTTCCGTACTGGAGATAGGTGAGCGAGGTAAATTTCGAACGGATCATTGTCAAATCACGCTCATAAATAAAATCGAAACATATGCTGTTTGGGTACAAATAGACCAACTTGATAACACGGTCACAAACAGTAGCTGGCCATCGTGTGAAGTCGATAAATGAGTTGCCATCGTCGATCCACAAACCGATAGTTCGTATGTTGGGATACTTGTCTAGCAGTTCGAATAGCGTCCGTTGGTATTGCTCCATTCGGTCTTGTGATATACAGCCACCTTCTTTGGTCAGTCGCATAGATATGTGATCGAGTCGGTCCATGAATGGGAGCCAGCTCAGTAACATTGGAAACGCGTCGATGGAAAGGCTTCTGAGTGAATTGAGTCGATTGATGACTTGGTTCAGTGCTGGAATAGTATCGATTCGAATTGAGCGCTGTCCAATCACTGTGAGCTCGGTCAAGTTAGGCCACAGGCCACAGAGCTGAGCAGGCACTGTAGATTGGATGTTGTAAGGAAAGTTGATTGCCACCACAGTCAACGAAGTAATGTTCGGGAAGATTTGGCCAAGTTGGAGGAAAGTTTCAACATTAACGACCAAATCGTACTCGTTGGTGATAGTAGGACAGTCGGTGTTGTTGTCGAACTTGACATTTACATGGCCTTGAGGATGTTGAGTGATGTAAAAGTCGGACTCACACTTGGAAATGGTTCGGCGTTCAGCACGTCCAACCCCAATGTACAGAGGCAGAAAGTCCACTCGGACAGAGGTTATACCCAATCGATCAAACATTTGATGGTGTGCAACAATAAAATCACATTCGGAGAAGTAGAGGAAGCAGGTTTGAAAGTGATTGCACGAAATAGAAAATCAAACAAACAGACGCGTTCACTTGAACTGATTTGGTGTAAGTATTTACGTGTATTGACAATTCGAAAATGTCTTGCACAACAGAACACATTTGGTGAAATTAGTCAAGTATTTCTGTATAATTCAAAAGTAATCGAGTTTTATTGTGAAATTTATGAATTTGCACATTCAAATCATTGAATCAAATGCGCATTTCAATTTTCATTTCCCTTCAAAAACAATTGTTGTCGCACCATTTGCACAATTGTTAACTTAAAGTTAACTTGCACTCTAACTTCACATTGAAGTTGACAACCCTCCCCTTCGCCGGTCCTGCTCTTAATTAAGAGTTAATGAAGCTCGCGGTCAAACACTCAGTTGTTGACTACAAGGTTTCATTTAAAACTGCCATTTGTGAGTAGTACTGTAAGTAATGTAAGCATTTACTCATTATTTGATTTTTTGTTGTTGCTCTACTGACACTCTGTGAACGCGCTTCTCGCGCATTTGTTTTGATTTGGCTTTGCTTTTGCTTTCACGTATACGTTATAACACTGTTCTTTTCTTTGGGACCACTTTATATTGCAATTAATTTCTATGCCTTTCTGCACGATTCATCAACTCAAAAATGAGTCACCGATTGTTGATTGGTGAAATTGAAAAATTATAATTATACGAGTTATATACGTATACGACGACAACTCGTGGAAGCGAAAAGTGACATTGATTCTGTTCGGGAGAAAATATGATACTTTGATGTTGGAATACAACGAATTCAAATTGACCGCAAACAGGACATTCGAGGAAAAGGACGAGAAGATCAAATCTCTTGAAGCTAATGAACGCGTATTTCTGGCTTCGATTGCATCGACCAGTGCAATTCAACCGAGTGACCGTGGTCACGATGCCTCGTTATTTACCGATGACCTTCGTTGTGTCAGTATCAACAATCAGGTCGCATCATCTACTAATACATCTACAATGGTCAATGTTCAATCACGTTATGTCATTTACACCAAACAATAATATCTCAAGGACGGAGTGGATGGTATGATTGAGTTGCTGGTATTTTGACTTTGTATTTAATATTTTTTTTTGTGATTTCACAGATGCACAAATCAATGTCACACCAACCATCGAAATCAATCGAGTGGTTGTCAAAGCCGAATCTGATGGTTTCTGTGTTATGGTGAAAGAAGAGATCATGGAGGAGTATGGCATATCTTGCATGCATTATCGCATAGCTATCACTTGCTGTAGCCATGATGACGACTGTGAACGTGACCGATGTTGGGTGAAACTGGAATTTATGGAAGATGGAACCAAATGAACAACAGTCGATCAACAATATTTGGGTTGTTGGTATAATTTTGCCTTTACTATAATCACTTTTTATTTGCATAACCACTGGCAATGTCACTTCGAACAATCCTGTGACTATCAAATCTGCAGAATGCATCAGCTGAAATGATTGTAATATCTTGGTGAAGTATGAAATCAAAGAGGAGTATGGCCATGATGACGAATGTGAATGTGACCGATTTATGGTGAAATGAAAATTGGTAAACAAAGAATATGAACAAATGGACAGTAGTGACAGCGCGAAGAAACAACCAATTGGTGAAGTGAGCGGCGGTGGAAATGATGCAATTCAAAGTGGTGACTAGGAAATTGAGCCTGAACATTCTGAAGCGATCACTCATATTCTGAACAATGACAAACTGTTGCTCAATTCATCTCAGGAAAATCAACAAAGTGCTTCAAGTTATGCAAATGAATTTATCTACAAGAACAGCTACTGTCCACTACTGCAAATCAGTCTCATGAGTCATGACCAAACCACGAGCCAATCCAGTGTCTATTCACACCCTAGACAAGCACTGGCCAAAGATCGAATCGAATCAAATTTGATTTAAACCGACAACTGTTTCCACTCAGATGAATGCCAATAAACGAAATGGATCTAATCAATCGAGTCGATCTGTGAAAAGATTAAAGCATTGATGAAGAGGTTGGAGAAGATGGAGACAAAATTGCCAATGATAATCAAGAAGAAGTATTCTATTTGAATTGCATGCACACAGTCGGAATGCAATGGCGAATTGGGCTCATTGAATCATTTGCGCACCGAACATAATCTTCTGCCTTTGCGATGCTTTGCTTCAAATTGCAATGCACGATTTGATCAAAGGTAAGAAGTATACTTTCATTTACATTGATTTCATCTAGTTTTATTTTGCAGACAAATTGGTGCACACATCAGACGCAACCATTTAAAGCGAAGCACTTACACATGTTCCGTTTGCGAGAAACAATTTGATTCACAAAAGAACGCTTACTATTACTGAAACAGCATTCACCTGGTCAGTTTCTGTGCAAACTCGTCAACGACTGTGTCGAAGTAGTCAACACACGTGACAAGATGAAACGTCATCTAAATGTAAATGTAAAACATCAATCTCGGTTTTTCGACTGTACCCACAATGGATGTTCCGCTTCATTTGCTTTTAGATCCTTCTTGAAACAACACGAAATGACCCATCGCAACATTCAGTCGTTTCACTGCACTTGGCCCCACTTGGAGCAACTGTCGCACTAAACATTGTAAAACTCTGATAGTACACATTCGAACTCAACATTTTGGTTTGTTCAAGTCCGTGAAGGAACAAAAGTCAACGAACATTGTTTAAGAATAAAATAATAAACCTCGACCGTGGCACGATTAACTTTTTCAGAATACATTTGTTATACAAATAAACTTTACTATGGATTACTGAGTGGATACTAAACATTCTTCATCTATTGATCAACTTCCTTCTTCTCTTTCATCATCTGAGGAAAATTGGACCGCAAGGTCCATCAGCTCCTCGTAGTGTTCCGGCATGTTGACCTTCATTCCATCAGCTCCACTGAACAAACCTCTCACTTTCGCTGATTACTCATTTTCGATGTTGTTGGTGCTGATGACGATGTTGAACAGTTGAGAAATGATCTGAGTGGAATGCAGTAGAATTCAACAGTACAACCACTATTTGGGTAGAAGAAGTGAAGAGTTTGAAGTTCAAAAACGTGAAAGCTCGTTTGATGGGCTGGGTCTTTTGGTTTCTATTTGATTTCAGTGGACAATGACAGGGAAGTTGAAGTGCAAATTTGAAACACAAACGCTGAATTGCCACTTCATTTAATTGCGAAATATGAAGGACACATTTTTGTCCAAAATATTAATTCACTAGTTATCTTTTTATACAGGAACGTGAATTTGTAAAGTTTACAAGAAAAGTCACAAGCCACAAACAGAAACTCATTAACGGGCAATAATAATTCAAATGATAATACAAATAAAACAATTTTTCTTTTCTAATAGTTTAATTATCTTTTATAAAACCAACTTTCTGTAACCAAATTTGGAATCGATTGACTTGGCCAAAATAGTAGTTGCAACGAGGACATTGGTGGGTGATTCCAAGGGACCACTTGTAAAAAGAAAGGTAGTAGGAAAAAACCGAGACTGATGATCCAGAGGAGATAACTGATCCAGTCGGGTGATGCAACCAGTTCGGTGGATATCGCGTTGCCACAGCCAGGACATGACTTGGCCAATTGAAGATATTTCAGTGTGGTCGTGGTGGGTAGCATGGTGGCAATGGTTCCTAACTGGTCATTTGGCAACTCTACGAAAAGGCCTTGTTTGTCCTTCAGTTTGACCACTTTGTACGAGACTTTAGCAATGTCCTTTGACTGTGAGACGAGTTTGCTCTGTTTGGGCTCCACAGAGGACCTGGTAGCGCTGGTAGCCTGAGGTTTCTTGGGCTCGCTCTTTTCCGAAATAGATCCAGAATTTTTAGGAGCAAAATTTGGTAAATCGCTGTCTACTTTAAAAGAGAATGCAGATCTGATACTTGAACCGACTTTTGAATCGGCTTTCTTGCCTTGGTCTACTTGAGAAGTGGCTTTCTTGCCTTGGTCTGCTTGAGAAGTGGCCTTCTTGTTCGGTCCAACCTGAGACTCTGGCTTCTTACCAGAAGCAGCTTTCGTCGAGTTCACTTTGCTGCTGGCTTTCGAGTTACAGCCAGGCCGGGCCACTTCCTTTTGACTACTTTTGCTTTTCTTTCGGCAGCAGACAATTGCCACAATGATCGCGATGATCACAAGGATAGCGACCACTCCCACACCAACAAAGATCATAGTCTTGTTGGAGCCTAAAGAAAATTTAATATTATTATCATATAATAATAAAATCAATTAACTAAAATAAAAGTACCTTTGGTTGTCGATGCACCAGGCAAATTTCGATCTAAAATTGTTGGCACCTTGCAGTGGATGAACGAGTCGTATGACACCGTGTCTACTCGAGTGACATTCTCCACCGCTTCAAAAATGTAGACTTGGTCCTTGGTGAAAAAATAGAATTGACCTCCATAGCGAACTGCCTTCTTCACAGTCCAGTTCATATTGGAGAGGCAATCTTCAGTAGTGATGTTCAATGAAAGTTTGCCATCACTGGTGACATTGCAGATGTACTCAACGGGAGTATGAGGCGCGTCGATAATGTACCAAATGCAACAGAGCCTGTAATCTGCTTCAATCCCTTTGTCTAATTTTCCTGCCAGAATCAACAAGTCTGTATGTCTTGTTTTTTCCATCAGATGAAATCCACAAACTCTTGAAAATGTCTCCAGAGCCATCAATTCCTTTAGATGAATTTGCACTAAAATTAAATCCAAAGTATCCAAATGGCTTGAACGAGGCCCCATGCATAACCAGAACACGATCATTGTCAGTACTGCTCATAAAAGCAGAATTGTCCACCGTAAAGTTGAAATCGGTCACATTTGCCTTTTCTTTGACCGATTTGGCAAGTTCGGGCCACTTGGCGTCCACCGAACCAGGAAAGCCAATCTCGATGCAGAGGCTGAGGGTCTCGTTGCCTTTGTCACAAGGAGTCATCTCGTGCACTGTCCACTCGGTAGTGATAGCCCACAGTCGATCATCGAGCGATCCAATAGTTTGCACGTGGCCTGTGAAGTTGCTTTGCAGGTGTTTGCACCAGTCCTGAGAGGGGAAATAGAAACTGTAGAAACACATCAAAATGCGCGTTAATCGAACTCACTTGAGAAGACGCCACCGCAAAGAGGACAGAGATCAGCACTGTGCGATAGAGAAGCAATTGGGTGACACTTGATGGTGCACTCGAGCACGGGGGCCAAGGAGAAGACGGTCCAAACATGGCCAAGCAGATGACGTGCAAATAAATTGGTGCACAACTAAAAGGCACTTGACAGGCAAAGTGGCACTTGCAACTAGTGGGCAGTTCGAACAGTCAATGATTTGACCAGTGCACTGTGGCACTTGTTTTGTGCTGTAGTCGTGTGTTGTTCGATTTGGGTGGTAAGCGACAAGTTCGAATGTGATTTGCTGCCAGGGGAATGGACCTAAATTGGACCAGTTGGACAGAAAAAGGAATTGAAATATATGGGTAATTTTAATAAAATTAGTTAAATGTCGAGGCGACCAAAGTTCAATGATAGAAAAGATTTTATTGACGAAAGTGGCGCAAAATGAATTGAAACAACTGACCAGAATAATGTCAATACGTACCACACGTTTCTCAAACATTTTTATATAACTCAAACCAAATGAAAATAATACTGAGAAATTTGTTCCATATCGTTGTTCAATGTATCATGAACTTGTATTTTAAAACTAATACGAGTATGTAACGTGAATGAATAAGAATTGAACTAAATGAATCATATTGAAATTCAAAATTAATTCTCTTTTAATTGTTCCTTTTAATTCTTTTGTTATGATTTAATATTCACTATAGTATAATAGTCAATGAATTATTATTATTAATCATTAAATCAAATCATTTTAATAATAATAAAATTATCTTTTAATTTGGATTTGAAATGTAGTTTTAATTGAATTCACAAAATTTGAATGAATTGATTAATAGATCTGAACAAATGGAAACAGTTGTTCAGTTTGAGTTCCTTTAGGACATAAAGGTAATAATAAAATATTTGATTATTATTAGCACATTTCCTTTAGTGCATTCGAATGTGATCACACTTGTGGTTAGTTGTCAAGGTGGCATTGCTATTTTATTTATTATTCTCAACTAATGAACCTTTGTAAACCACTCGGAAACAAGATAGGCACGTGTTGGCTCATGTTTGCATAACCTCAAACAATTTATTAATTTATGGTTACGCGTGAATGTACATAGATTGTAAAACATTAAATTAATTAATATATATTAATAGTCATATAAAACGACCTCAATATTTTCGTGGGGTTAATGTCCAATGTAATTAAAAAACAAAAATGAATTACTTAATAACTTGTTTCACGATTTTGTTTCAATTTACTTTGATTTCTTCTGCACTGATTGATCCGGAAGAATTGATTTCGTTTCCTGAGTTGATCACCAAACGCGGTTATGTGCTCAGGAGCTACAAAGTGACCAGTGAGGATGGCTACATAATCACTCTGTATCGTGTATTGCCACCAAATGTCAACGAATCCATCTACAGCCAGAATCGCAAACCTATAATTCTGTATCATGGTGTACAATCATCGGGAAATGCATTCTTTATCAATTCGCCCATTTTGACGCCCGTCAATGGGTCGAACTGTCCGGATGATGTTGGTTTTTGTTTGCTTCAATCAGGTCGATATGATGTGTGGTCAGTGAATGCTCGTGGCACTGCAGTGAGTCAAGGTCGTGTGCAGCCCACCTTGAAGCCATATTGGAACTTTTCCTTCCAACAAATGGCTCAATACGATCTGCCCGCAATAATCGTGTATGTTCAAAATGCCACCAAACACCAATCAGTTGGTTACATTGGCTTCTCACAAGGAACGTCTGCAATGTTTGGGCTGCTTTCACTAAAACCTGAGTATGCCAACATAGTGCGACCATTCATTGCCTGGGCACCGGTTGCCTTCAACACGCACGCCACTTGGCCATTGACAAAGACGTTCTGTCCAGTGTACAAGTTGTATCGTGCCATCGGTGGTCCGTACTTGTTTGCACAGAAATGGGCTGCTGCCATCCAACAACTCGTGTGTCGTCCAATTCCAGTTGTGTCCGACGCGTGCACCAATGCGTACATTTCCATGTTTGGTGCATCGAATCGAATGAACAAAAGTCGCATCTCAGTTTACATGCACTTCTCACCGGACGAGGTGTCCAACTGGGAGTATGTTCACATTTGTGAGACACAACTCAACGATCGATTCAATCAGTTCGACTATGGCACTAAAGCCGCAAACAAGGCCGTGTATGGTCAAGAGCTGGCACCCGACTTTCCTCTATCCAACATTTCCGCCACTGCAGTCATCATTCTAATGCGCGGTATAACTGACATTGTGGCTAATCCCACAGACGCCCAAAGACTGTTCACTGTTTTGCAATCTACAAACGCCACAGTCATTGACCATTTGGTAGAGGCCAATCCGTTCAACCATGTTGACTTTACAATGGGCATGGGCAGTGGCAAGTTAGTGAACGATCCCACTCTAGCCTACTTGGATCAGTACACTCAGTAGGCTTCATTCCCGATCCAGAAGAAGAAGGTTCTTACCTCCAAGAAATCAGGATCGTATGGAAAGGCGGTCAAACAGAGCCTTAAGGGCAGAACTATAAAAAAGCATGTAAATTAAATTCGTGCATTAAAATCTTGTATTCATTTGTGCATTTTGATTGTTAACCAAATCATTCCACTGTTTGAGTGTACACTCGATTGAGTTCAGATTGAGATGAGTTCAGTTAGGTCGAAGATGTTGCAGCATTCTAGTGACAATATCTTCCCTGGTTAAACAAACTCAAAGTGAATCGTTTCAATTGCCCAAACACAGGCAACTCATTCATTCAGCGGCAAACAGTAAGGTGCGAAGCCAAACAGATTCAAACGTTTGAGTGATTTGAGGCATTTCCAGAATTGTGTTCGAATGTAAGCAGATTGATGTTTGTAAGATAATGCAAAGCATAATGCACCAGCATAAAAGCATAAAAGGGAAATGAAATAAAAGTGTAAAATTACTAAATTTATTGTGATCTCGCAACTCGTGCACTTTCAGTCGCTCACTCTCCACTTGCAATTGCTCCTCAAAGCGGACCAGAAAAGAAACAAATCGATTGCGACGAGCCATGACGATAAGAGAAACCTGAAGAAGAGGAATACTTATTTTACAAATTGAAACAGACACAAACTATTTTTACCTGAATAACATTTTTAAATTGGTTCAAGTTGGGAAACAAACGTAAAATTTAATCGCAAAAAAGCATGAACCAATTTGGTGCGATTGTTCCTTGGTGCACTGTACGATTCTTGTTACGTTATGATGTTATTGAGAGATAACAGAGATGGATTGGTTCGATAAAATATGTCATCACTCAATCTCAGTTCAGTGAGATGGCCCAACTTTCTCGAATGTTTGATAATAAATAAGGCACATTTCTAAGGATTGTAAATAGACAAGTTAATGTATGAATATTACAAAAATAGTTCAAGCCTTACCTAAATTAAAACACAAGTATTGCAAATGTTCAAAGTGATCAGACGATTGAAAAGGCCATTGCCAAAAGTAGAAGATGTGACGATTGACCATAGTCAGGGGAATATTTCAGAGGTAGAACAGTTTCGGTGACACACAGTGATCCACACAATTCATGAAATCGACCACTTCTTGAAAGCAACTTTCGGTGGTGGCACTTTTTGAGCTGACCCGTTCATTGCACTCGTCCAGTTTATCCTTCAACGACTGACAGTGGTCGGTAGTGCACTCGGAACGAAGTTTCGCCTGTGGATAGACCAGTTCCGCCTTTTCAGCTTCCTCGGCAACAACTTTCAGGAATGGAATTGACATTTTTTTCAATGGGAGGAGAAATCGATCGTACGTTTACTGACAATCAAATCATCATTTTCTCGATATAATTTTTTCAGTTTCCAGTAATCCAAATCAGCAACAAACAACCGTCCACAGTAATTGACATCATCCAACGAACCAAACAGTTTCAATGATCTTCTCTTTCGTGCCAACACATCCTCGATCACTTGACACCATCGAATGGACACGGGTCGAAGTGGAATTAGATCTTGTAGAACGAATCGCCCAAATATCATCACCAAATACACGTTGAGCAGTACATTGATTATGCCTTTCGATTGAAAGTGTCGACCTGCAAATTGAAGTTCGTCTTTGTAACAGGACAATTTTGCATTTTGAAACTGATTGCTCATTTGGTGAAAGTAGAGAAAATTTTGATACAAAAGATCGAGTCGTTTCAGTGAAGGCATTGAGTCGATCAATGTTCAGATTTAGCGAGCCGAATAGTTTCATAGATTCTCGTGATTGTTTCAATTTGTTCTCAATCAGTCGACACCATTATCGAGATACGGACCAAAGTAAAATTCGTTATTGTAAGCCTATAGAAAGCAAGCAAATCAATGCAAAGTTATAACTTCAATTTCAACTTACCTTTCAATAAGCATTTTGAGTGTGACCAAGTGTGTGCGGAAGTGCGACAACGTTTAGCAGTAGTTGGTATAAGTAGTAAGACCAATCAACAAACCAGTCAGTGGTTTCCTAGTTGTTCATTGCCACCAGTTACTTTTCACCTCAATCTTCTGTGCTATCATCTTACTCCTCCGTACATAACTGACTCGACACCCCATCAGCAAACCTATGAAGTGTAAAGTGTAAAGAAAAGCAAATGTAAACAACAATTTCATCTTACCTTCCATGAAGATTACGACGCTAATAACTAGCTTCAAGGACCAGGCACAACTTTCGGATGGAAAGAGACATGAGAGAGTCGTTGAACAGCTTTTTGATTAGTAGATTAATTCTGTAGAAAAAAGAGCAATTGACAACAAAGTGACAGAAAGAAATGGTGACAAACTCACGAGACGAGACCAATGAAAGGCAACGCATAACCACACAGGAAGGAAAAGACAAAGCTATGCCAATCATCGTGAAGTGAATGGTCGTGGTCACAGTGAGGAGACGATGCAGTTGGGTAAATGTAGATTATGTTATGAATTATGAATTAGATTATGTGTTTGTGCTCACATTTTTTTTGGGCGGAAACTTGAAGGGTAAAGTTGAGATAAACCTGTTGATAAGCCGCTAGGGAGACGGTGGGAAAGTATGGCTGGGTGCTGAGGCGAAGATCGACCGCAGAAAATAGAACCAATTCACCATCAAAGTAAAAAGCGAAAGTACCAGAAGTGATGTTCAGTAGACAGCCAATCACAGTGCCAGGTTTGGGTGACTTCAGTGGAGTCTCAATTGGATATGGCTTATCATCAAGGTAGATGCACTTTTGGTAGGCATCGAAAAAGATTGATGAACATTGTGCATTTGTGTCTTTGCGAGCTTCATTCGACAGTGCCCATCCAACACGAGCCGAACCCGAAGTCATGAGAATTGCCTCGAAGAAGCACACAGAGTCGTTTGCAGGATGAAAACAAATTGACGTTTGATAATTGTAATCGATCCAATCGTAAAAATACTGAACACAACTTGATCGATCATCCCATGATGCATTCGACAACTCTTCAGTCGAAGTATGTGCCGTAGACATTGTGTCCTCAAGACTATCTTCATTATCGTCAATCACTTCATCAAGTCTGCTAAACACGCAATCCGAGAGCCACATTGACAGCAAGTTGATCTGACACTGTTCATACTCACAAGTGTTCGATGTAAGCTCTATGTTTAACTTACAAGTTAAAGTTGTTGAGCAAGAAGAGATATGTCAAAATCTTCGAGTTTGAATTGACTCTTGAGTAGGCTCTTCATGATGGAACCAGATTTTTCCGAACTTTGAATACAAAAGAGTGCGTACAGTTTGGAGGATTTGTGCTCATTGGTGGAGGACACTAGTTTCACTAGAACAGTGATCACGTCGGGTACTATGAAGGTTTCCTTTATAACTTTGATAAACTTGAGGGAGAATCGAGAGGAGAATGCAAATGTTGCGAAGTTGGTTTGATACTTCGTTGGTGACATGTGATGTTTCCTTTAGGAATGATTCGAGGTATGGTTGGATTAGTTCAATTACTTTGTCGGGTGCAGGTGGCTTGAGCAGTTTCATGAATGACATCATCCACATGGCCATCACATCGACTCGGTCGTTTAAACTAATTTCGGTGATCATCGATCGCACTAGTTTGATCCAATCTTCCTCACTTTTCGCCAGTTCGAGCAAACTCTTCTTCAACTCTTCTTTCGCCTAATTAATCGCATTTTTGCGCACACTCAATTCAAACTTGTTCATCCATCTATTGAACTTTTGCTGTTCGGTGGCAATAGTAGCCTCGGCCAGAGCAGGCAAATACACACCACGATCAGTGACCAACGATGCAAAATCAATCAAAGGTCCTTCGACTTTCACCTCCTTTTCGGCATCAGTAATAGCCTCGGATGTAATAACCTCAGACACACAAGAGCCAATTTGGGCAATCGCTGGTGGATCTATAAAATTTTCTTCGAATTTCACCTCCTTTTCGTATAGTATATCAATAACATTCGGAGTGCTGTTCAGATGTCCACAAATATCACGAAACTTCAAATCAGACGGAGGAAAACGAAACGGAGCGTGGCCAAAATTGGAGTACACTTGTTGATATGCAGACAGACAAGCAGTTGGATAGTAGGGCTCAGTGGCAAAGTTCAATTTGTACTCAGGCAGTATCCAAGTGTGAGGAATTTCAAAGCCATTTAAATAGAACTTGAATGTACCAGCAGAAGTGTCCAGCAGACAGCCAACCACATCGCACGGTTTGATCGATGGCAAATCAAGATAATATTCCTTCACACGATGCACCTTGATTCTCTTCTCGTAAGGGTCAAATGCAATCGATTCTTTCATATCCTTCAATCCATACTTTCCTTCATTATCCGACTTCAAAGTCCAACCAACATGAAATGAACCTTGAGTAAAAAAAATAGCTTCATAGAAGAAAACATCACCACTCTGTGTATCGACACCTTCGGAGCATTCAGCTTGGATTGTCTTGGAATATGTAAAAACAAATATCTTCACCAATACGCTGAACTTTAAAAAGATTAACAACAAGCTCTAATGTGCCAACGAAGTGCCAAATGAGTAACGAGAGAGTAGAATTTGTTGCACATCGATGCTGTTACGACGAAGACGCAGATGGAGATGATGAAGAGGATGCGTCGAGATTGAAGAATCGGAGAAACGAAGAATTCTTTGCGGTCCACCACTTTCCACAATACATCCACCAAGCATTCCAATTCCTAGTGGTGTAGTTGGTGTACTTGGGCTGATTGTTCTTGAGCTCACGAGTGGCCTCCATGCAGAGTCGTCGCACCATCCAAATGTTGATTGACACATTCGGCAACGGAAGATGATGATGTGAAATCGATCTAATTCGTGAGTGATCATGTTTGAGGTCATCATTCGCTGCAAATCGACATTAACATTTTCAATATTAAAACTGATTTTGATAACTGAATTTAACCAATTAACATAGCGAAAATCCTCTTCATCATTATCGATTTTGCTATTAGTTTGATGGTGTTGTCTTGGTGAAGTTTGTGGATCAATACCAGAAGTATCGAATGTATCATTGAGAGCTTGTTGTTGCTTTCGATACTCTTGAAATGCATTCTTAGCAATCTAGATATATAATAAAAAACTTTGTCAGATAAACCAATTTTTAAAAAAAATATAACAAACCATTGGAGTAGTTGGCTTCAAAGCATCCTTATTCACTTTTTGAATTAGAAAAGTTTCACGCCGAGCTAAAGGAACATTTTCCACAGTCTGAAGAATTCGGCTGCCACGAGGAGTGTTACTAACACAATTTGACTTGTTAGAATTTTGCTGTCGTTGTTGGTGTTGCTTCAACAAACGAGCTTGTAAACGAGCTGGTAATTTGAAGTGTGATTTCCCATCCATAATAAGATTCTGATCTTTTTCTTCTTCTTCGTCGTCGTCCGTAATGTTGGGTGCTTTATTCTCGTTCGTCTCGTGATAGAAGTTGTAGTCGCCCATAAAAACTTTCGTTTCCGTCTTTTGCTTAACTTCAAAAGTAAGTGCTGTGCTACGAGCTGAGCCATGTTGGCTAATATCGATTAGGTTAAATGAAGGATTATGTGTTTGTGCAGTGCGCTTGCCGGGTGCGTGTTCTGTGTAAGTGGGGAAGGGTAATGATGGGATTGCCTTTGAATATACAAAAATGAGAGAAAAAGATATAGATTAGATCAAGTGATAATAGAATCGTAACAACTTACCGGCAAGACTTGACTGATTTACAGTTCTGGTCGTGGTGGTGGTGGAGGAGCTACGTAACCAGACAGCCACGGCATCTGCATAAGATTGCAGATGGTGGGTCTATTCTCGAAGTTGATTGTCAGTGCCTGCCTGAGCATTTGCTGAACATCGGAATGGCGATCCTTGACCATGGCCATGGGCACTTCAATATCGAGACGACGACTAAAGAGGGGCCACCTCTCCAACTCTTCAAGTCCAAACGGGAAATGGCCCTCGGTGAGCATCTGGAAGGCAACCACTCCCAGGCCCCACACGTCGTGCTGTGAGGATTGTAACTAAATGTTAACCAACAGAAGTGAATGGCAATGTAATGGGCAAAAGATGAAGCTAATATCAAACTGGTTCACCATCGAATGCACTACTCCTACTACCACTACACAATGCGCATTACCTTCATAGGGTCACATTCCGGATGGCCTTGAGGAATTACATAAAGTCGCCGGACAAATAGTTCCGGTGGCTTGTATGGGTCGGCGCCAATGTTGGTGTTGCGTAGCGTAGTGCGTTGTTGATCCTTGGCAAAGCCAAAGTCGCACAATTTGATTCGACGGTGGCCGTCCAGCAGTATGTTGTCGGGCTTCACATCACGATGTGCGATCTTGACATCGTGATGGAGATAATGCAGCCCACTGGCGATCTCCTTTACAAACTGCTGGACCCGTCCGCTACTTGGATGACGATGCTTTGCGAGATAGCTGGCCAGACTACCTCCGGGATAATAGTCCATGACTATGTAGAATATCCCGGGCTGACTAAAGCGTGCCAGACTATTCACACAATGGAAGTGGCGAACCACTCTGCCAAAGTGGGCTTCACGGAGAAGACTTCGGTAACGGGCCGTATCCGTCACATCGAATCTAACGGCCTTGATTGCGTGGCTTGTTGGCGGGTCAGTGGGTGGAATGCGATTGGCCTTCACCACCTGTGTGAACATATAATATAATTAATCTTTCTCAATGTAGAGACAAAATAAACACATACAACTCCAAATCCACCAAACCCAATCAATCGCTCCACTTCGTACTGTTGGGAACGCAAGTAGACATAATCCGGGTCGCGAAGCAAAGGAATGGGCTCAGCAGCCATGATGATGATGATGAGACTGCGGATGAGAGAAAATTAGTTAAAAAGTTTAAAAAATATTGCCGAAAAAGATAAGAAAAAAAAGAAAGAATCGCGAGCTCCGATTCAAACAGAATAGTCAAATAAAATGTTGCGTTTGGCTGATTCGTTGACGATTGTATTATTGTTATTGTTATTATAACTAATTAGTGTTGTCTGTATGTATTACTAAATAACAGTAGTCGTATTATATTGCACCTATATTCCGTATGTGAAATATTTTACATTCGAAACAAAAACAAACACATTCGTCGTTCACATTCGTTTCGCTAATTTATGATTCACGTGTGATATGATTGAGGGAAAGATGAGAGAACAGCAACAGTTGTGGGCGAATATGTTGCCGATTACTTCCATCACTACTTACTGTGCGAGTGATGTTGACAGAATGAGGAGAAGAATTGACTATTGTAGACGTCCACACAGATCACAAACTGAGATGAGAATCAAACAAAACAACAACAAGAGATGTAACAAACAAAGACAGTCACAGTTTTGGACAACAAGACAGTTAGTATTATAATAATTAGTCACTGAACAAATAAACAAAAAGAAAGGAGAAGGAATGCTGGAAAGGACGAGGAGAAGAGAATGCTGGATGGCCCGTTTGGCGTAATTGTCTGGTTGGTCGGTTCGACAATTGTGAGACTAATTCGCGTGTGATTTCTATGCACTGTACACACATTTGTGGTGGTGTTCGTTGTAGACTAATACTAAAGCAACACAGAAAGACTGATGGTGAGCATGCGCACATCGTCATTGAACACGTTGTCGTATGTGATGTGCGCACTGCGCATGCATGCTAACCACCAGTGGTGTCTTCCTGTGTAACACAGGCTGTGTTGTATGTGATGTGATGTGCTGCACTGTTCTGTTGGTGTGACTGCCTCTTGTCCGACTGCCTCGAATTAGTCTCGCATTTCTGAATCTTTGCTCGAATCGCCTCGCGTGTTATCACCCACTTGACCTCGATCCTCATCGTCACCACTCTACTCCCAACCGCATCATTTCGGTAGGTTTGTGCACATTTGTGTACAGCAACCAAATACACAACCAAACAACATCTGACCACATTTCTTTTGTATCCAAATAGTAGTCCTGCTGCTGCTGCTTCTGCATTCCTGCTCGAATCACTTCTCAACAACAATTATGAAGAAGAATCCATCAACCGGTGATCCTGAAAAGGAGCATTCGGAGTCCGAGAAAAGGAAAGCTAAAGAAGCTAGCCAACTGCAACCTAAAGACTGTAAGGTGCCAACTTACGGTGAGAAGCCTGTGTATCCGCCATATTTTGAAGACTTGATGAAGATAGCCGAGAGATACCCCTCGGTGTTTGATTCTAGTATTTTGTTTAACGAACCCGTACTAACTGTAAGTACCTAATAAGAGTCTTTCAACTCGAATCACACCATCACCAAACAACAACAACAACATTATATACAAAACTCATAAATCATTTTTATGATATTAATTACTAAGATTATTATTTATTTTATTAATTATTAATTAATTGTGTTTTTATCTTTTATTTGTAGCGGTTTGATCCTCTCCCGATGGACCCAAATTTCGATTATACTGCATTTGACGATGGTCCACTGTCGACCGCTCCTGAATCACTTCCTGGTGACGAGGCGAAGAAAGCTGCCATCCGTAAACTATGGGAAGCGGAGGCAGAGGCAGAGGCGAAGAAGGAACGAGAGAAATCGACGCAACAGAAGGAGAAGGAAGCCAAGGAGTTGGCCGAACAGAAGAAGAATTTCAAAAACGAAGTAGCAGCGTTCTATGGTAAGAATATTCTTGTTGATTGTGGCCACTGGTGTTTGACTAATCTTTGTTGTTATCTCATAGCTATCAAAGGAATTACTTTCATTCACAAAGATGATTAAATGATGATTAAATTAATAAAGATATTTGCATTTTAAATTACAAACTCCCGCCTATTTTATTTCATTTTTCGTTTACATTTGTTTTGTTGTTTATGTTTATTCACATTGCTCAATAATAGATGACGGCCACTGATGACTGGGACGGGTGATGGCTCTAACTGAACACGATCAATTAGCAATCACTTTGCCGAATCAAATGGTCTCAACCTTCACCATGGTGATGCATCAACTTTTTTCACCTCATCTTATATATGCCCAACTTTGTCTTGTTTCAACCCACAACATGCAGACTCGCTCAATGCCAATCAAACATGAAATTGATGCAACTGCAAATGGCTGAAGGTCAATTTCCTCATTCTTTACCTGAATTAATTGAGAACGTACAATCGAATTGTAAACTTAGGCAACATCATCGATCATCGAGATCAAAAGTAAACTCATCTTATATGATAGTGGAATTGTTTGATTCAATGATCACTGATAATTGGCCCATATTATCCAATCAACGCTCAATTGCTCAACGTTGTTCTCATAATACAATGAAATAACAAAATTCTGTTTTTTGGTATTCATTCATTTCTTATTAGCCATAGGCTCGAACAGTTAAAATGCGATCAAGTTTTAGCCAAATGTTTCTATCCGTCAGTAGCGTTAACTTCTTTAGCCTGACCGACGATCTCAATACTAATAGTCTTGAGCATAGTTTTACTTTGCATGTCAGCAAGTTGAACATAAAATGTTTGCAGCCGATTCGTTTTCAATTGATGTACTCAGAAATTGTTTGCACGAAATCCACAGGAGATCCAATTGGTACTGTAAATTATTAGTACAATTTTTCAATTTGAATTCAAAAGTAAAAACTCGCCTTATCTGCAGCTACAAGTGGTTCAGCAGCGTATTCACTCAAGTCAGGCACATTTCACAATTTGTCAGTGTAATGGAGCATTTGCATGCACATCAGTGACATCACACGAAACGTCTATCAACTACAATCTAAAGAGTAAGGAATTTAGTCTCGGACACTTCAGTACTCGGTTGGACAGTACTGCCCTAGTTGTGTTGGCGCGCGACCAAATCTGGAAGAAAATTGTTCATAAGTAACACGAGCCAAATAGACTTTATCTTCCCCTTTCTGCTCAAAAGTAGCCACCTGGGAGCGCATCGAGAAGAGTCGATTGACGATTCAAAGTGAATCCGCCAAAGCTGCCTTTCTATATACTCTAGTCAATGTAAGCCTTGCACAAGCCATCATCAATGCCAGCATCGTACCAGCAGACTATATGGGTCATCTTTCTTTACTTGACACAAATGAGCATTTGGTCATTTTGGTGGAAATGGCCAAGTGCCTTTGTTGAAAGGTCAAGTATTCGTCCGAAGGTCTGCACAAAGAAAAGCATTACGCCCGATGTGATTAAACTCGATCAGCTCGGCAGTCTCATTGTTGTATGCAAATGCAGTCGTGTTGGTCACATTCCTCTTTGTGTCCCATGGTACATAGAAAGTGCAACAAGAAAAGTGACAATATATTTTGCAGAAGACACATTTGTAAATTTAAGACTTAATGAGCCGGTTTAATGGTTCTTTAGTTTTCAATGATCGGTACGAGCCTATACGGAGAAATGGCGATAGTGAGCTCTGGTGCCTTGTTTGCTTCTGCGGAACTTGCATTGGTGACTGACCGATTAGTGCGCTGGTCAGTAGTCCTCTAACCGTGCCCATGCAGAGATGATTGTTTCGATCGTTGACTATCCTTGCTGCCCGAGGCACACGAGTCTTTCGAACGGACCAAAACTCTAATGCCAGCCATTCATTGACAGGCCAATCGAGCTGTGTGCACTCGGCATTTGGGTTCTTCTCTATCTTGATCGCCGATATCAATGATCGGTGAGTATCGCCCTTTACACACTCGATACCAACCATCGAACATGCCAATGTGATAATGCCAACTCATTTGAGGTTCTTCACAATCTTTGTGAAACACAGAGATGCGAAGTTCTGGGACTTGGTTCTTGTTGATTGCATCAAGTCGGAACTGAATGCTTTGACCACTGGAGAGTTATCGATCTCGTAAGCAATGCCCTTTCTGCCTGTACTTTTAATGGTCAGAAAGATGTAGTTCTTCTCCTAGTCCAACTGGCTTGGTTCACATACAACTTGGCAATTGTGTCAGCCAGCGACTGCATGCAGTGACAGCATAAAGAAGTACCAATCTTTAGTGAGCACCATCAGTTGGCTACCGGAAAGTTGACCAATGCACAGAATGTCTTTGGATGTGCCATCGCCTGGATTGTCTTGCACACTTGGTTGTCGGGAGAATGTGTAGTGTTGGCTAAGAGGACCACATTACGCTTGAGCCCAAGGAACAGTAGGACAATGACAGATGGTGGTGACTTGCATGGCGACTGACCAAATACTAAGACAAAAACTCAAAACAGATGAAAACAAGTTGTCCCTAATGATGCACCCTGTGCACATGCATGCCAGCCAATTCACGTTAAGAAATGAATGCATGAAGTAGTGACTTTTCAATGAGAGGTCGGTCAGGTTCGCTTTCCAGGTGTAATAACCAATGAAGAAGAGCAAGATAGACTGGTGAAGGTGGAGACAAGTCAGTAATTATGAAAGCTGAGATGCATTTCCTCGCAGACAATTGGCAAGTAGACACAATCTCGAATTTTGCTTCCGTCGAATGCAAAGCGTTTAAAGAGCCCTTGGTGGGAGGATGATGTAATTTGGGTTGACTCCAGCGACCATGCCCATGCTTTATTGGGGTAATGCCCACGCCAACCCGGACCAATATTGGCGAAATTCTTTGGTTTGGATTTTTTCAGTTTCTTAGCTGGTGACACAAATTGTTCTGCAATTACAGGTTCAGGTTCGGGTTCGGGCATAATTCGTTCGGGTTCCTCAATTGGAATGGTGCCATGGTCACTTCTTGTGGCAAGTCTATGAACATGTGATCTTCATCTGCTATCTTAAACAATTCGCTACTGTCTGGATCAACATTGTAGAGACTATAATTAGGTTTAGGATTCAATTTCAGTGTGTCTTCTTCTGGTTCAATTGAAACAGGCTTGCCTTGATGGAAGACAATCTTTCGTTTGTACAAATGCAGTATACCAGTTAAGGAGTTGCAAGACCGAGGACGGCACATGCGAGCACTATTCTCGAGTGCCAAATGACCAAATTTGTTGTACTGAAAGGCCAAATCGGATCTTCTGTATTGCCGCTTACAATCGAGACAACGCCATGGAAACTGTTCATATGCTCTGTGAAACATGAAGTGATGGTCCCATCTCAAGTGCGACAGTTCTCGGCTACCTAAGCGAAATGGCATTACACAGTTTGGCACTGGACAAGATCTCTCGCCACGGTGACGATTCGCTTCTTTGCAGTTTTTTCTTCCTGAGATGCTTATCGAGGCCATCTTGAGACATATACGTTACATTGCACTGAACACAAGTGGCTTCTTGTTCTTTGCGTTGTTCTTGACTCGCGTGAATGGTTTTCACATGGCGTTGGAGTACTGTCGCATTTGCATAAGACTTCTTACATATGGAACAAATATGAGCCATTGGAGCCATGGTGACGCTGACCGTTTGAAGTAAACTCGAACAGCACGACACAGAAGTGCACTGTTTACTAAACAGTGTTTAGTGACCAACATCCAATTTGTCTCATATAACATTCCAGATAGTATGTAATAGTTCGGTCGGATTGGATGTTGATCATTTACAATTATCCTTGCCGACCATTGCTTCAACATCCAATCCGTCTCAAACATGTCAGATTGGATGTTGGTTCTCGAGATGTGTTCTAAACGTTGCTCCAACATCCATTCCGTCTCGTACATGTCAGATTGGATGTTAAATCATGCTGTTTAACAATTAACTAAATCAACATTCAATTTGTCTCATTGAATGGGTTGGTTAGGGTGATTCCCTCTAAAACAGTGCCATCTAGTGATGAAAAACGGATTGGCCTGCTCAATGGACTCAACCGTAATTTGCACTGACTGAAATGTGATCGGATTTGAGATGCTCTTGAGCTGACTATGCTGGGCCGGAGGGGCGCCGTTGGACTGGCCATGAGCAAAGAGCACCGGCAGTAGGACCAGTGGCACTAACACGATCACACCAATTGCAATTAGGCTCCACTTAATGACATTGAAGCCCAGTGTTCTTTCGGTAGTCCAGTTGTGGTGCGTTTCAGAGTTGGCCGTAGTGTTGTAGCCGTCCAGATTTGACTAGAATTTACCATTTACTGCTCCTTACATTCGAATCATCTGAATAGACTTTTTACTGCTGATGGTCCAATCCGGACCCTTTTCAGTGACGGAAGTTTCCTCATTAGCACGAATACAGCACATTGCCTCAATTGTGAAAGTATTAATTTGCTAAACATACAAATGTACTTGTGCACCTGTGCATGCAGTCATACACCCGTGTGGCTGTGGACAGTTGTGACTCACTCACAACTTGTGACTCACAATGTGAGTGACTTGCGAAGATGTAAATTACATTGTAATAGCTCATCCGAAAGTGGCATTTGTCTTTATTTAACAGTGAGCCATCTTTTTGAGAGTATTCATACTGCCTGGCCATTTTGCAAATGCTGCCTTTTTATATGTCGGTTTGGGTGAAGTTGCTGGAGATTTCTGGTCTTTCTGGTTAGTGGTGGAATTGATTGCAGCAATACGTTCGCGTAATATTCCGTTTAACGCCAACTTGAATTCAGTGCAAGTGCAATTCATTTCAATTCAAATAAAGTTTGCATTTTTTATTATTTTGTTTGTTGTTCGCTTATTGCTAATTAATGCAATAATAAGAATACAATTGCATCGTAAGGCAGCACTGTGCCTCAACATTATAATGTTACAATATTGCCATCCCAATTCATTGACTACTTCAACCAAATTCGTAATCTCATATTTGAAGTTCAAATTTTGAATCTACGACTGGGATGAGGCACACAATCCTAAAAAACCTTTAGACAAACGACTATGAATAAGACAAATTGATGTTATTTTTAGATTAAAAAATCACATTTAATAAATATGGTTAATGGTTAATAAATATTGGCCTACAAATTATGTCAACTGTGCCGAGATGGCTAATATTGATCGTTAAGTTGCCTTTATTGGGTTGCCTCCATTACATAATGTTCCATATGTTAGCGAATATCGCTTCGCTTTCTTATGATCCGAATGGTATTTATTCATTGGTCCACTCGTGAATCGGCAGTCAAAGTGAAGTCTGTGCCAGTGTCGTAAGTTAGTGTTTCGAGTAATGTCGAATGCATATTTGTGCCCGACAAATGTTTTATAAACAGGAATGGCATCTGTCTGGTCCATTCTGGCCTATGGCTTCTTTTGCATTGGCACAGCAAACACATGATTCACTGGCAATTAGTGTTGGCTAATGACATGGCAGTGTTGTCAAGGTTACGTTGGATGGGGCAATGACAACCAATGCTTGACTATTACTCATTACTAATGGCCCATTGGCCACTTTTACTACTTCTTTGGCTTCAATGAAGCGTCCAACTTTGGAAGAGTCTTCTGCATTGAAGATAATGCGAACTGATGGCCAGTCTTGTGCCATGACTTCATTCTCCTCCTCTTCGGGGACTTCGAATCCCATTTCTTCGTCCAACATTCTTTCTGCTGTCTTCAAAACACCGAACGCTGTCTCTACTTCTAGTTCTACGGAGCCGACAATGTCTGCGAAGACTTCAAACCATCCCGCCGCTATCATCACAGGCGCTTCAAATGGAACACCAATTGCAAAAGGTAATTAACATTTTGTTTATATATTATCTTATAATTTGTCTGCATTATTCTAGGATTTATTTCCGAACCTAAGGTCACAATTCCAGCCACTGTTCCGAATCTACCAACTAGCAGTCGTGGTCCTACTGATCCACAAAACCAACCAAAGCCATCTAAAAGGCTATCTACCACAGAACTGTTCCGCTGTATCAACAGTAAACCGATGTTGGTTGTCTCTAATTTAGTGATCAAACAAGAGCCAGAAGAGGTAATGTTCAATTTAGTTGATCTGTTACCATTTTACTTTTATTTTCTTTTATAGGAACCGACCAATCAGCTTGTTACTCAGTCGAATGGCGAACAGATTGACCGTTCTGCACATGAAGACAATGTACCGGAGACAACATTGACCATTGCTCTGAACGACATCAACATTGACCATCTGTCCGTTCGCCTAAGTGATAACGAAACATACACTATCTCAAAGGCTGACTTGTTGGGCCTGCTTCAGGCTTCTAGAAAATTGGCCATTCCTGAGCTATCGAGCCCGCCAAATGCAGTTCAACCAAACAGTGCTCCGAAATCAAACTTCCGCATATTAATCACTTTCAATCAGATTGACCATTATGTGATGAACTTTCACGACCAGAACAGTCGACCACAGTTCGATCTGTTCCTAGCAGAACTACGCCAAATTCTGCTCGTAGACCGTCAACTGGCCTGTACCATCGCAAATGTCTACGTCCACGGTCCAACTGACATTCTGGTGCGAGTGTTCAACGAGACATCGCTTGTCAGTATGTTCACCTACCAGTCAGTCTATCTGGGCAATGTTCGTCACTCAAGTAAGTGTCCATCAGATTATTATCATACTTCAAAAATAATCTAAATTTGATTTTTATTTATTTCAGATGGAACAAACGCAAACGAGCCTAATTCGGTGGACGTATTTCTTCGTCCTAAACCAAAGACCTCTTTCATATAAAATGACGCAGAGTGGTTGTCATCGAAGATGATCTCTATTTCTCGGTCACCACTTACAGACTCTTTATCAACCAATGGACCTAATTATATAGATTTCACTAACATTTCATCGAGGATTTCCTATCACATTAATTTAATCGTTATCTCATTACCTAACTTATTTTAATTAGCAATTCTAATAAAAGGCTCGTACAGACGTGTTATCGTTATTATTTATGTTTACAATGATTTTTAAATTATAATTTCACACTTTTTCGAAAGTATAACTTTCGTCATGGGCGGTCAACTCGATGAAGATATGAACGGGCCAACAATGAGATGACTGAGATTCAGAAATGGCTCGAAATGTATTCTTTTTTGGATAATAAATGCATTCAATTATCATTGTTTCATTTCGTATGTTGCTATGTTGAAAGTGTTCAACTTGAAACTAATCACAATTACGATTGTATTTGAATAATATCTCCATCGATTTCGATCTCCTATGACTAGTGACAAAGGTACACAATGTCAGGAAGAGTAAGAAAATAGTGATTTTAGATGGTGGTGTTCAAACTTTTTCGGCGGATAGCCAAAAGTCTGGCTATTCAATACCAAAATAGCCAAATTATGTAAAGGAGAGGGAATTTTTGAGATTATTGAAACTCCTAATAGCCATTTCTGGCTATTTGAAATTTCAAAAAAAAACCAAAATGACTAGATAACATGAGTTTGAACACCACTGGCTTATGTGGTGTTGAAGAGGGTTAGAGGTCGCTGATTACAGGTACTCATGTCACATGTGTGGTGTATATAGCAAGGTATCAAAGTCTGATAATCAAACATTGAGCTCACTGTACTGCCACCTGTCCAGCCATCACCACAATGTCCGTATACTAGATTGACTGCGAAGATGTAAAGTTTAGTTACAAAGTTGCAAACATAATTTGACAAATTATCGAATGGTGCCACCAATCGATTGCACTCGGTTTTGTTATTTGCTCTGCTTTCGATTGGGGCTGTGCTCTGTTGATTGCATCATTTATTACATCACAATATGCAACTACAATATGGAAAGATGCACAGACTTTATTGTCGATAGGCAACACCGGCCTTGTGGTTTGATGTCTCAAGGTTCTCGCTGATTTTCGGGCGATTGGTCAGTGGCACAACTTCTTTTTGGAATGCAACAAATGCTACTCTGAATGCTTCTTTCAAGGCATACCAAAGTGATGTGCTCTCAGTCTGTGCCTCACATAAAATATATTTGTTCTGCTGGCGTGGATGCGTGCTGCATGCAATCAGTTCAGTTTGAATGTCCCAATGTGAACAAAGCCGATTCTTGGACGGTGTCGATCAGTAGTAAGGCCTAACACTGTTAGTAACAGTGACCACGATGTACTCAAAACAATTTAAGCTTTTGAGTGGCCAAGTTGATTTGTCAATTTGTGGTAAACATGTATGTTTCAATCCAACAAACCCTGTGAACAACATCTACCCTAAACTGTGTGTAAAACAAATTGATTAGGAAATCGATTAACAAATGAAATCGAGTGTGTTCTGAAACTAACCTAAAAATCTAAAACCTAAAATCCTCGCCTGCATTTGTGCAGTCTGTTTTGGCAAGCCACTGTGGCACACCAAGCTCCAGTCCTAAAGTAAACAAAGCGATAAGTCATTTGGAAAATGTTTTGTGTGAGATACTTTGGATTATGACTTTCATTTGGGCCGACGGATAAAGCACACAAAATGGATGCAATACGCGTTAGCCCCATGGTAAGTGGCGCCTCTAGCAGCAGTTGCAAATCAGCTGACTGGGGTGCAATGTGTTCGCTGCTGTTCTGCAGTCAGAGTAGCAAAAACGTATAAACAACTTGTTTTTTCACCGAAATCATGTCCAAAATCATCAAAAGTCGCCGAAATTGTTGCGTCTGTGGCTGCCATAACTCTGAGGCTAACGTTGAGGGCAAACAACCCCCAGTAAAGTTCCATCGGTTTCCAGCAGAATCACAAAATGCCTCTCGACGTGAGCAATGGGTGCAGTGGGTCAAGCGAAAGTATGTCGAAGATGGGAAAGATTGGAAACCGACCGACAACTCTCGAATTTGCTCCGAACACTTTGTCGATAACAAGGCCTTTGATTCTCCAACCCACGCTGGATACCTACCGTCGAGATATCCTGTTAAGCTCTTACGCAAACATCCTCATTTGGCTCGACGAAAGGTGCCCACTGACAACGAACGTTGGAATCGGTATGACCTGTATTGCCTTGCTTGACATTCAAACGATGATCTCTAATTACATTATTTATTATCCCATTTAATAGAACTAATAACAATAAGAAACGACGATTAGCCACAGAGCAAGAATTGGTCACTAATCAACAGATTGAGGAACAAGTTGACCTTTTAATTGACGATTCTGTTCCGAACCACATCGAACCAAAGTGTAAAGACCAAAGCATTCAAACAGAAGCGTCTCCTTCCGATTATGTGAGCAAGCCAAAAGGAAAATTACATTTATTTATAAGCAATGTAAATGGCCAAGTGGAGGGCATCAAGGATCAATCGCCCCAGCTCGAAAATATGACAGTATCTAATGCAGAAATTAACGATTTAACCGAACAAATTGCTCAACTCAAGTTACGAAACGATGAACTCATTAAAGGATTCAATCTCGCTGACCAAGTACAAATTCTTAAAGATTCAATCTCGAAGCTCGAAAATAAAGTTTTTGGCGGCTCCATGCCTGAGCACTCGGTATCCAAATGCGACTCCTCCACTCAAATTTCTCACCATCCTGAGACAGTGAACCGCGGAGCAGGGCAAAATGAAAACATTTTTTCCTTTCATGGATTTTCTAGTATCGAGCAGCAAAGTGATCCAAATTCAAAAGCACTTGAGCGCCTGACCGCGGTTAAACCGCAAGTATTCCACTTTTTATGTGCTGTTCTCAAGCAAAGTGGATTTCAGCCGAGAGTTCGCAGAATTCAAGATTATCTATTGATGTTTCTTATGAAACTAAAGCTCGCTCTCACTTTTTTGCTCACTGTCTGTCATTTTCTCGATGCCGCTGACCACTGTCCGAAAAAATTTCTACCGAGTACTCAATCATCTTTATTTATCAACCAAAGAGCTTATCGACTGGCCAAGCAGGAAAGATGTGGAGGCTTGCTTGCCTGAATGCTTTCGAAAAGAATTCGCCAAGTGCCGTGTCATTATTGACTGCACGGAATTCAGGTGTGAAAAGCCAAGAAGCATTGTCCGGGCTAATGCGCTTTATAGCAGTTACAAGTCTTGCCACACTGTCAAGGTGCTGATTGCTGCCACTCCAAATGGCCAGATTTGTTTTCTTTCGGATGCTTACGGAGGGCGGTCATCAGATGGATTCTTGACGAATTTTACTGGGTTCTTGAGCAAACTTGAGCCCGGAGACGTTGTTCTTGCCGATAAGGGGTTCCCGGTGATTAATGCTGAAGATGTGGTAACCGTAATTCCTCCCCGCAAAGACAAAAACATAGTCCAGTTTTCTGCCGAACAGCTCAAGGAAACCGAATCCATTGCCTCTCGTCGTATCCACATCGAACGAGTCATTCAAAGGTTGAAGATATTTGATATTCTAAGTAACCAGCTGCCACACTCTTTACTACCACACATCAACAAGATCCTGACAGTGTGTGCAGTTTTGGTTAATCTTCAAAACAAGATTATCAAAGGAAAGTCTACTTCACCTTCAAACGACGATTGCGAGGACGATGAGGATGAGCACATGGACGAAATGGATCACTGGGACCAGGAAACGGCTGATCAACTTCGAGCTTCAATATTCCGGCCTACTGAACAAGATACTCAAATTGAAGACATGACTTGTAGTCAGATGCAACAGTTTTGTTTTGATAATTAAACTTTTATTTGTACATTCGACTAGATAAATGGCGTACATGTTAATGGTTTATTTGATATTGTGCTTCAATTTGAACAGTTCAATCTTTGGCGAGTCCAAATCAAGCAAGTACTCCATAATGAGTGGATGGAGATCAACTGGCAGTACTTTGCACTTGATCTCCTTTTCTGGGACAATTCCTCCCACCACAGGCTGCCCTTTTGGATCAATTGATTTGGGGCCTCCCCAGACCTTCTCCTTCGTCGTACACGAGTGAGCCTTTTCATTGTTGACATACTTCACCAGTGCCTTGGTGTGCTTGCAGCTGCCACAAACTCCGACCAAACAGGAACAATATCCGCTAACAAGTGTACGACTGGCGTCGATGTCCACCCTGACCGCATGAGCCTTCCTCGAGAGATTGGTGATAGACTTCATCTGAGGCCTGCACTCACCGGTAAACTTAAACTTAGTCTGGTCTCTTGTTTGGTGTTCCTTCACCGTTTCATGGACCAACTTGTACTCGGCCATATCGGTGCCAACTTGATCGGCTTTGCTGGTAAAGTGGTACTGCTTCGGGATGGTGATTGAAGCGAAACCAAAGCTGATTTGAATGGGAAAATCATTGTCGTCGCCGTAGACACGAGCAATGGCTTCGGCAACTAGTTCTGGAAACGATTTGATTTCTGGTAGTTGAAAGTATGGAGCAGATGTTAGGTCTTGAGGCTCGTGGACTGTTACATCAGGATCACTCGGCAAACTATTTGTCGGCTGCTCATTGTCCGTTATTGGGGCCAAAAAACTCCAAAATCTTCGAAAAAAGTTGAGCTTTGACTAGACGGCCTTTGATGGGAAGCTTAAGTTTCTTTTGAACCTCTTTGAGCTTGTTTACAGTATAGTTGCGCCCATTTTGCAAGAAGTCTTCAATCACCTTAGTCTCTTCCTCTTTGGACAAGGGCGCGGGAACAGATGTCATTGTAGCACTGGACAAATCGATCACAACCAAAACACAAACACGTGTTATAATGAAAAGGCGCCAAATGACGAGACGACTGCACAGACTGCACTTGAAAATGCCGACATCAGCGCTTTTCTCGTGCATAGCGGCCGCACTTGTCTCTAGGCTGAGGTGCATTTTGAAATGCAAGCTTCCACCGCATGGCGGCGTGGTAGTAAGGTGCTTCATGGTATTGCACTGTGAGCAGTTGTCCATATTATCGTGCTGGTGCAAACATATAGGAAAGGAAGGCAGTTGTGTGTAAGTGACAGTAGAGGGAGGAGAGCGCGCGCCACCATCGCTCACACAAAACATGCTCGCTGTGAGTCATATAGGAAAGCAGTTGCTGCAGTTGGCTTCTAGAAAGTTCACCGACCGCTGCATAAATACAGCAGCCCTTGCCTGCTTGCCATCATTCGCTCTCGAGCTCCCGTGCAGTCAACATCGTTCTCTCCACGTTCTCCCCACGCTCTCTCCACCACGCTGTTTTTTATTTGAAATCGTTTTAATTTCGAAACAACCTCAAACCTCATCATCATGTCTGAAGAACAGAACGAAGTTGAGACCTTCGCCTTCCAGGCCGAAATTGCCCAGCTGATGAGCCTAATCATCAACACTTTCTACAGCAACAAGGAAATTTTTCTTCGTGAGCTCATCTCGAACGCCTCGGATGCTTTGGACAAGATTCGTTACGAATCGCTGACTGATGCCACCAAAATTCAAGACCTCAAAGACTTTCATATTCGCATCATTCCCAACAAGGACGAGAAGACGCTGACCATCATCGACACGGGCATTGGCATGACGAAGGCCGATCTGATCAACCACCTTGGCACCATCGCCAAGTCCGGTACGAAGGCTTTCATGGAGGCGCTTCAGGCTGGCGCTGACATTTCGATGATTGGCCAATTTGGTGTCGGCTTCTATTCGGCTTATTTGGTGGCGGACCGTGTGGTGGTGCACTCGAAGCACAACGACGACGAGCAGTATGTTTGGGAGTCCTGCGCTGGTGGCTCTTTCACTATTCGGGTGGACACTGGCGAGCCTCTTGGCCGTGGCACAAAGATTGTTCTTCATCTTAAGGAGGATCAAATCGAGTATTGTGAGGAGCGAAGCATTAAGGAGATTATTAAGAAGCACTCGCAATTTATTGGCTACCCGATTAAGCTTCTGGTTCAGAAGGAACGCGAAAAGGACATCTCGGACGATGAGGAGGAAAAGGAAGAAGAGAAAAAGGAGAAGCCTGACGAGTCTGGAGATGAACCAAAGGTTGAAGACGTCGAGGATGGTGCTGAGAAGCCAGAAAAGAAACGGAAGACTATTAAGGAGAGCTACGTTGAGGAGGAGGAGCTGAACAAGATGAAGCCACTTTGGATGCGCAATCCTGACGAAATCAACCAGGACGAGTATGGTGAATTCTACAAGAGCCTCACCAACGACTGGGACGATCATTTGGCGGTGAAACACTTTTCTATTGAAGGCCAACTCGAGTTCCGCGCTTTGCTGTTCATTCCTAAGCGAGCTCCTTTTGATTTGTTTGAGAACAAGAAGCAAAAGAATAACATGAAGCTGTACGTGCGACGAGTCTTCATCATGGACAACTGCGAGGAACTCATCCCCGGCTACCTGAACTTTGTCAAGGGCGTTGTCGACAGCGAGGACTTGCCTTTGAACATTTCTCGTGAGATGCTTCAGCAAAACAAAATTCTCAAGGTGATTCGCAAGAATCTCGTCAAGAAGTGTGTGGAACTGTTCGAGGAGTTGGCTGAGGACAACGAACTGTACAAGAAGTTCTACGAGAACTTTAGCAAGAATATCAAACTTGGCATCAACGAGGACAGTCAAAATCGCAACAAGTTGGCTCAACTCTTGCGCTACAGCACCTCTGCCACTGGAGATGAAGTGTGCTCTCTCAAGGACTATGTGTCCCGAATGAAGGACAACCAAAAGGACATTTACTTTATCACTGGCGAGTCGAAGGAGGTGGTGGCAAATTCGGCTTTTGTGGAACGCGTTCGCAAACGTGGCTTTGAGGTGATCTACATGACTGAGCCCCTCGACGAGTACTGCGTGCAGCAATTGAAGGACTTTGACGGCAAGACCTTGGTGTCCATCACCAAGGAAGGTCTCGAACTTCCCGAGGACGAGGCTGAGAAGGCCAAACACGAAGAGGACAAGAAGAAGTACGAGAACTTGTGCAAGGTGATGAAGGACATCCTCGAGAAGAAGGTCGAAAAGGTGCTGGTCTCTGGCCGATTGGTTAGCTCTCCTTGCTGCATTGTCACTAGTCAGTTTGGCTGCACTGCCAACATGGAACGAATCATGAAGGCTCAAGCTCTGCGTGACTCTTCTTCTGCTGCTGGCTACATGGCTGCCAAGAAGAATTTGGAAATCAACCCTGACCATCCCATCATTGAATCACTTCGTCAAAAGGTCGATGCCGACAAGAACGACAAGTCAGTCAAGGACTTGGTCAACCTGCTCCTGGAGACTTCTCTCCTCATCTCTGGATTCAATTTAGATGATCCACAGACTCATGCCTCGCGCATCTATCGCATGACCAAACTGGGCCTTGGCATTGACGACGATGACATGCCAACTGTGGAAGCTGCTATTGCTGAGGAACCCGTTCCTGTTGGACAGGCTGATGCTGATGCCTCTCGAATGGAGGAAGTCGATTAAGTTAGTTTTTAGGTAAACATACTATGTAATTAAGTTAGCATTCTCTCAATTCATTTTTATCTGTAATTTCCCTTCATTTGCATACTTTTTTACTTTCATTACATTTAATGATTGATCTCTACTTACAAATAACAAATTAAATTGCTTTATTTTTAAATTACAATTAGTGCACTAGTTTAAACTTGCGAGTTCATTTTGATTTAAATTTTTAATAAAACATTGTATTCAGCAATCTTTTTCTCTTTCCTTGATTCTACAAAATGTCTTTCTATGTGAGATATTTTGAGTTCGTTTTAATCGAACCCAAAAACGGAATTCGAATCAACAATTGAATTGCTGTAATAGGAAATTGCTCGTACTTTGACCGTGCCGGGCGACTCAAAATTATAATTTCAATGTCAACCGACCTCAAACAGAGCGCACACAACATTGACAATTATGTTTAGCAATTACCGTAAGGAAAGAATTCAAAATGACAAACGACACAATTAGTGTCAATCATAAAAGTTTCCATTTCACTCAACAAACTCGTGTCCACACAAATGCAAATGACCACACACGCACACACGAGGAAACGGACAATGAAAGGTCATTAGAACATTACTCAAATTACATTCAACACAATGAAAGTGACAATTCAAGAATGCAACAAACTAACCATAAACACAACAGAATGGAAGCCATAAGAACAGAATTTATTGAAGGTCATGTGGCGTGTATGTTATGTAATATGGCAATTGTATTGTGCATCACAAGTGAAGGTAAAAAGGTAATGATAATAATGTTAAGAACAATAGATCCGTCATATGTGACATCCTTTATTCTTAGTGTTTGTGTCTCTCTGTGTAACTACAGTTTACCCATAAAATCTTCTGACAGGCACAGATTCTGCCCGAAAATTAGTCAAAAGCGCCATTCGTTGCGTTATCTAAAGTGAAATATATAAAGCAACATTAATATTCATATCTCAAAAGTGTCCTTGGCCAAACCTTACTTTGTCATCCAAGCGAATTAAGCGTTTCGGTTCAAACAAGCAGTTGTCTTTCCATGTCCGTATCGATTGGTATCATAATAAAAAGCCAAAACAAGGTTGAGCACCCCAAATGCAGTCTTCTTCTTCTGCTCGGACCAAACGTAAAGGCTGGTACATCAGTGGAATGGAGTGCAGGTTGGTGCGTCGATTCATCTAAAAGAGCAAAATAAAACATTACTTAATAAGCATAAACACAAGGATTTACATCAATTTGCACCTCAATAATGTATATTCCAGTCTTTTGGGCTGCCATAAAGTATTCCCAAAGAATCGTCAAACGGGCATAGCCGCAACCCGAAAGTTAACAAGCAATGACATTCGTTCCACATGTCCTAAATTGAAATATAAAATAACATTAATATTTATCACTTGGTCAAATATGAATAACTACTTACTTTGAGTGCACGTCCTGTGAGCGCGTCATAATTTGAATTTTGTCTGTTCGCTTACGCGGGATTGTCCTAAAATTGCCTCTTTTGGGCCATCTGATTAGGCATGCCCACCAGATCAAACAAACTGAGGATACCAATCGATCTATAATGTGTTAAATGTGTAAGAGTCAAACGGACAACCCGTGAGAACAAGTTGACTAATTTTGTTGCCATGTTTGCTATGTCCCAAGTCAAATGACCATCATAAGACTATCATTTAACCCCAAACGGACAACTCCGAGAATGAAACAACAAAATAACCATAAACACAAAAGAGAATATAATCGAAAAGAATATAATTTATTTAAGGTCATGTGTTATGTAATCATAATGTGTGCATCACAAGTGAAGGTAATCATCATAATGTTAACAATAGATCTGTGGTAGTGTGTGTAAGTCTCTGTGTAAGTACAGCTTTGTATTGGAAAATGTAGGCACAGATAGAGAGAAACAAATAGTGAAGTGTTCAACACAGACAGATAAATAATAATAATCGTAAGTAAGTGTTCGTGTGTGTTGAGTGTCCGAGTCAGAATCGGAACAAGTTGAGAACAAAAAGTCGTATGTACATGAAATCGTATAACTAATAGTGACTCGATTCGAATATTCTTCATCTTCACATCTCACAACTTGTCATATTGACTCGAATGACAGTGCACAAAAGTGTGGGTGAGAGAGAGAGAGAGAGAGAGAAAAGATATAATGTAAGTGAAAATAAAAAAGAGATAAGAGAGATAAAAGAAAATTATAATAAAAGCTCCAATAAAAACAAAAGCTTCAGGGTGGTGAAAAAGACGGAATCTGATAAGTTGCAAATTGGATCCGCTAGATGGCACCTCGGTAGCACACACATAGACCCACTTCAAAGGCGTCGATAGGTGCCAATGTGGATCTTGCAGTTCGGGCAGCGGTGCTCAATGTCCTGGCACTCGGGAATGCAGCACGGAATGAGACAACATCCCAGCCAGCAACTAAAAACAAAAACAAATAGTCAATTACATCACGTAATCTCCATAAAGTAAAGCAATACATACCCAACCAGGAGAAGCGTTCCAGAGAGCAACCAGGTAAGCAGTCCAGGCGATGCACTAGTCTCGGTCATGACACTCGCATTGCAGTTGGTGCAGGTCACCTGCATGGGATACGGTCCAAAGCCTTGGCGCACAATCACAGTGGCGGTCACTGCAGCTGTGTTGTGATCAATTCAGTAGTCAAAGTACGAATCGATTAAGAAAAAGGGGGAAAAGACAAAAAGAGAGACAAATTAGTCAACAAATCAATCAATCAATTCACTATAATTCAATATCAACATATCAACAACAAACTCGCAAGACACAGACATTCAAAAGACAAAACACCACAATTATCGCCTCAATCACACACACAAAGGACATCATCATGCAATCATGCAAAAGCACCAAAATAGCAGTATTCATTCCACTCAATTAGTCTCACAAGTCTAATTGATAGTTCAAAGCAAAACAACAAAAAAGCCAAAATCCAAAGTGCACACACAAAAAGGCGAAACAAGCGAGCCTCTGTTCAGACATACTAAAAAGCCCTCTCGTACGTCATCGTCTAGTGTCTAGTTATTAGTTAACTGTTTAACAAGCTCAATCACTCAAACACAACTCATTCATCACTCATTGACAAAATGGTAGGCAAGTAAGAGCAAAGTGCTTTTTCCTATTAATTAACCCTTTCACTACCCGAGTAGTTAGCTAGTACTATAGATAGCTATAATCAAAAGACAAAACTAATTGCACAATCAAATCAATTAACAAAGCTCGATGCGACCGAAAGGGTTAATAACACACAACAGGTAAAGGCTATCTAGTTAGTGTAAGTTTCCTACAAGTGCACAAACATAATTGAAAGATCGTTCATTTGTACATTCGTTCCCCTCAACAAATCTCGAAATATGTTCGAGCACATTGTTCGGAAGGTTAAGAGCAAATTGCGTTAAAGCAAGCAAGCAAAACAAGAGGCAAAAAAGCGTCAAGTGCAATGTATTCGCATTTTCGCATATATTCAATCAAAACACATAGAAAAAGAAGACAGAAGTGAAAGTAAAAAGACCTCCAGGAGCGGCTTGATGCAACGCAATTGGTGTTGCACCAAATGTAATCGATGGTCCGTGGTATTGCAGATTAGCAGCACTGGCGGTTACTGCAGATGGATTTGGTAGTTAGTGAGTAGAGAAAAGAGAAGAAAAGAAATAATACAAATTAAAGAGCACACACACCATATGGCTAATATATATAGTAGACAAATAGTTTTGATGATGGCATGGCAGGTTGGTTGGTTGGTGTGTTGTTGCTCAGTAAAAGCACACATAAACCAATAAAAGTCATCAGTCAAACATACATTACATCAAACAGAGAAAAGGGGAAAGGAAACAATCGAGTGAGAGGGAAAGAAAGGATTGATGATGGATACTGTAGATACAAGGGACTGGTGCTGTAATAAGACGCAGTAACACTACTAATATTATCAAATACTGGTCGACATTTGGGTGCTAATTTTAACGATTTGGTTAACATTCAGTTGCTGTTGTTGTTATATAAATAAATACTAAATTCGAGTGTAAATGTTGAGAATTCACGTCTACTTCTATAACATAAACTAAACCTTTCATGTGATTGAATCATCATCAAACACATAGACAAGACACAAAAAGAGGGAAAATATATATTGAAGGTTAGCGAACACTACAGATGGCTAGCGAACAAGTGAATATATTGCATCATCATGCTGATTGGTAGGAAGAATAGCAAGGGGAAATATGATTGCATTTAGAAATACAGAGACGGACATTAGTTCCTGTGTGTCATATGATTGCGTTGGACTATTCCGATTCTACAGTAAACTTTAGCTAATAACTGTACATAACAAATCAATAGGGGATTTAACAAATCAAAATTTAAACGTTCGTTGTGTGTGCATTACTAAAAGTAAATTCAAATGTAATTAATAATTCTCAAAGTGCGCACAATAACATCTACCTAACTTGAACCTTTTCTGAGAAATGACAATAATCCTGACTAACAAAGAAATTAAATAACATTCAGTAAAGCCAAAATGCACACAAAACATGTTCGCATAACAAAGAAAAACATTTGTCCGTAAAATGACCAGAAACTTGTCTTTGTTTAACTAAGGTAGAAACAAAAGCTGTTTTTTCGATTGTCTATCTATCTAAACCTCCCTACGTAAACACACATAAAAAGTTAACGTCATAATATAAATACTACGAACTTGAAATATCCACACAAAAGAGTGTGTCTGACAAACACAAAAGTTATACAAACTATTCGTGTTACAAGAAATTCAAATAATAACAAGAATGGCTAGAATATACTAAATATTTTTCTTGTTCAACGAACAAAATAAAACACTCAAAATATCTAAACACCGAACCGAACCAAAAGCAAACAAACACATACCAGGTTGAGAGTAGACATTCTGACCAGGTTGAGAGTAGACATTCTGAGTGGGATAGGCAGTGCCAACAAAGCCAGGCGGCGGTGGTCCATGATGACCGGGATGTTGGCCTGGGTTGACCGAATACGGTGGCGGTGGTTCCATCATTGGTGGCGCATTTGGCTTGCCCTGTTGATATGGATCGTTCATGATGTGATAGTAGTTTGATGAAGGTAGTGAAGGATAAGGTCAAAACGATAAGCGGTCACGAAATAGGCAAAAGTGGCACTAATAAATCACCACGAACAATAACAACAAGTGAGAGACAAAGTGGGAGAGTGTCACCGAAAAACTAGAAATAAAAGTAGAGACAAAATTAGTGTGTGTTAAATAATAAATAATCCCGTAAAAGGAAAAGTGAGTCTTTTGCTTTTGGTGGTGGCGTGTGCACGAAAATGATCGATTCTATTTTTAGTAGTGAGAATTCATAACATTCACATACACAGACACACCATCGTGCAAAAAGACAAACAAACACAAACTAGATTCGATAGAATGATGAAATATTACTTACGCTAGTTTTGATTGGTAAATTCGAGGTCTGTCTCGAGGAGAAAAGAAACCAACAGAACAAAACAGAAGAACTGGCACACACGGACACAGAGACACTAGTCAGTTGGTTGGTGTGTGCAGTATGGTCGTGTTGATGGCGTCAGGAGAAAATGGCAACGGGTGAGTGCTGTGTGAGAGGAGTGTGCCTCGAGACAACTCCTAAATGCTAGTGGCTGTGTCGTACAGTGCTGTACAGTAAATGTGCACAACCGTGATTGTTAGATGAATCTTTTTGTATCAAACGACAACGACGACGACGAAGTGCAATGACGAACGATCAAACAAAACAGTCAGTAGGTTTATGAGAAAGGCAAACTAATGTTTTGGCCAAAATGTGAACAGCGACAGACCATAAACACACGAGTGTCTCGTTGTGGGTCTGTGAGATTGTGTGGTGGTGTGCGGAGTGTTACCGACTGTGTCTGTCTGTCTGTGCTGCCTCTCTCACAACAGTCGACTGCCAATCGTTTTATGACTCATCGTCACGGTGTTGGCCGTTCAACATTGAGCAATGCTTCTTCCTCTACACGTGAGGCGCGTACTGTGTGCGGTGTGTATTGACGAAACACTCGCCTCTGATTGGCTATTAACTCAGAAGGGGGGCAAAATTGGTTTGCCGCCGCTGCAGTCAATTTGCTCTACATGTGTGCGTGTGACGTACTTTATACTTTTGGTTAAAGCGATAATAATAACAATTTCTCGCTTAATCGCTTTGTTTTTCTCGGGTTTTAACGCATTTTGGAACTGTTAAGAACAGTATTGTCAACACCATTCTGTGGATCGAAACCATTCCAAAATGTCATCAACAGTTCAAACCAATCAATCTTAGAATGGGAGCTTATCATTATTTGTGTAAATTGACTGTAAACACTTTACACTCTTTATTGAACTGTACCAGCTATTGTAAATGGCACTTGTTTTAGATCTATTATCGAGCGCACATAAAAAGGCTTTGTGCATATGTCCAACAAGTCTCGCTCTCTCACTTCTATCAGAAACACCAAAAAGAGTTATGTGATATGGTCGCATTATTTTGTATCCTAAAATGTAGAGGCAAATTCGATACAGAAGTAAATGTCCGAACCAGTGAGGCGGACACTGTTATTACGATTACTACAGATACACCAAAATGTCGTTCTTGACTTTGCATTGCATTGCGCCATCTCAATATATTTAGCCATATTTGAATGCACACATCATTTGATAGATGATGTGTCCATGCATGCCATTGAGCATGATTTTCTGACTACAACGACTCTCTAATCAGAGTACACAATCAAACATAAATCATCATATATTCCTAAACATATGATGATGATCAATCAGTGAGTGCGAGAGAACTGATTGACGATGAATCATGAGTATGTCAAGTATTGACATTTACACGATCAATGTTCAGAGTCAGTCAGTCCGTCAGTGATAATAAACTCGAAAGTGCAAACATTTGCAATGCTAACTTTTTCGATGAAACGCATTTCTTGTATGACTTACAATTGACGCACATTCATTAGTTAGTCATTCTTGTTCAAATAGTAAATGTTTCGCTCGTTCATGTCAATTTGCACACACAGATGACGACAAAGGTTCGTTATCAGATTTGTGAATAACTAAAACACTGTTGTTTGTGTAACTGTTTAACAAGTTGAAATCGAAGCGATCGAATTGCAAATACATTTGGTCAGTTCCTCTCGTATCAAATGAGCGTAATCGATGACTCTAAACCGATAATCCAATTTGGTTTATTTAGTTTGCTCCAACATTGCCAATACATCATGTCCTCAATTGCCACATTTCCCCAACATCCAAAAACCATCACCATTTTCTCCCAAACCAAAACAAGTCTCATTCGATCACAATCTTTCATCATCATCACTGAAAGTGTCACAAACAGAACAACATCATCAACAACAACAAACACACTAAAACACCAAACCAGTTGAATGACTCGTGCTAAAAGGTCTGCTGCAATATGCAAATCAAGTCAAATCGGAACACGATCGATTGTGACTGTGTTTGGCTCAAATATATAAAATCTCACTAGAAAATGGCTTTATCCTCCAGTTAGTTAGTTACACAGTGGAAAAAGTCCCAATAGTGACATACACGCACAATTAATTAATTATAATTGCTACGTTAACAGTTTGTAATTAATGGGCTGATTTGCATAAAAGGAGGACGCCACTTTTTCCCTTCAAACCAAAAGAGCAAGAGATGACACACTCGATCAATCACTGCAATATTGGTTGGGACTATCCACAGAAAGCATAACATACCACCATCAGCACAAACCAACCAAACCAAAATACGTTCTTCCATGGAATGTGTTTCGAATGACATAAATCAGGCTGTTCGCGCTTGTTTGTTGTTGTTTGCGTTACAACATCCAACGAACCAATTTATAAGTACTGTATACAAATATTTGGGTGAACTCGCCAACTCGCAGTTCGATGCGAGCTAATAACCAAACATTTTACGTCTTCTCGGTAGTATTAGCAAATAACATTTACCCTTATTTTATATGTCTCAATGTACGCACATACGTAGTACGTAACACTACACCAATTAGTAAAGATATTTATGACAACACTAATGACTAATCCTAATGAGACGTAACCAACAAATGTCTACAATGCTATCATTGTTGTTCCGCCATTGTGTCCTATCTCATTAGTGCACATGCATTGTACATGTTAATATGAACATGACATACCAAACATGCCTTTATACGTACATTATAATGACAGTTGTTGTAAATAAATATCATCCTTGGTTGCGTAATCTTTTTTGGGTAATAAAGGAGAAAATGCTGTCATATACGTGGATGGGACAATTTGGGCCTAATTACTCGACATTCTTTGAGTACTATCGATTACTTTGTCCATCATTGATATCTAAGATTTGAATGGCTAATGAATATTAATCAAAGCAAATATACAAATTAATAGATTCGTTCATCACAAATCTGTAATATTTTCACTACCTTTGTATATGTACTAAATAGACTGTGAGATTTGAATGTGAATAGATAAGATGTCAATCTTTTACTATTTCGATATAATGACACAAGAGTTTTTGAATAAGATAGTAATCACTTATATGAATGAATATCTCCGAAACTCTCATGCCTTTATCTGTCACAATAATAATAACCACCAACAAAGTCCGAAAAATAAACCCAGTTATCAGTTCATCTAGTTCGATAATAAAGCGAACATACATTTACCTGACTTTTCATACAACAAAAATCACAGACAATTATACCAAATAATATATGAAAAAGGTGAATAACCTTGATCATATCAATCAATATTCAAGGTAAATAGTTACTTTTGTACTAACAGTTCGAATAAGTCAAACCAAAACGCACTCGACAATCGATTTTTCCCCTAATAAATCCACAAGGCCTATTGAGATTGATCATCAAAGCAAATATAGATATTCAAAGTGATTATCATCTCGATGATCCTACTCACACCACAATCGACCGGACCATCAACCTTGTCACCTTGCCATCGAATACGTCAAAACGCCTAAAGTATATATAAAGATACGCAATTAAGTATTGAGTAGATTTCCAAGTCAATAACATTATACGCGTTCGTTATTTATTATTACATGTGACCTTCCACAAATGCAATACACAGATAGAGATAATGAAAGGTGAAGAAAACGAAAACGCACACACACAAACGAAAATAAATCCAAAAGTGGAAAAATATTAAAGGAAATCATAAAATTCCGCATGGAAAAATGAACATGCGTGAACAGATTGTAAAATGAAACAACGGACAACAATATATCAAGGTGGTATTACACAGGTAAGAATAGTAATAATAATCAATGGCAATAACCAATGGCAATAACAAACCAGGACTAGCTGGTTGAGCAGGTGTGTGTGTGTGTTCATGTGTTGTCATGTCAACAAATCACGGTGTAATAAGAAAATATATAAAATCACGTGAAAAGAAGAAGAGGATTCAGAAGGCAGAGAGAGAAAGCGCGTAAATTGGCCATTAAGAATTACTGTTTGAATCACTAACAAAACAATAAAAATGTGAAGTGACAGTGTGTGGTGTGACAGTGTACAGAGGTACAAAAATAAAAAGGTAAATGGAAAATGTTGAGTTGACGTTGACGAATAATAATAATAATAATCATATAAAGTAATATAATATAAAGTCGAGGCAATAAAATCGAAAGTAGTAAAATCAAAAGGTGATAATAAATCGAGAACGGAAGAATAATTCCTGGCCAAATGATATATTTTCAAGGTAATCAAATCACACGTTGGTTGGTTTGATCGATCGAAAGGTAATTTTATACTATAGTAAAATCGGATCAATTACACTTGAAGTTGTTATTGTTTTCGGCTTTTCGGTCAGACAGAGCTTCCTTAGCGACGACCAAATCGAACGCGTTCATGAACGCCGAGATACTTTTTGCATTTGGGACAGTAGTGCATTATATCACGGGTGCCATTGGTGCAGAAGGGAATCAGACAACAGCCACAGAAGCAACTAAAGGACAAAAGAAAGGAAAGCAATTAGAAAAGTTATCAAAACAAGCGATAAAATAAAAAGAACCCTAAAGTTAATCCCTAAAACAGCCCTTTGATAATTTCGAGGGTTAATTCCCTACCACTAACTCGTCTATACTAGAATGCACATTACACAATCAAACTGCAATACAATACAACTGTCATGATGACGACAGTGATAAGAAACTATACCTAGAAACCTGAAGTGAATAGAGGAAATCGTTGTCCGGGCAAATAATGCAAGTGGAATTATTATTAACTGCAAGATAACTAAAAATTGCACATATCACGGCATGAATCATATGCCAGCCCATACACACAATGACTATATGATTGATTGAAGTATCTAATCAAAACAAATCTGTACGTCATCTATGACTGTCATATATTCCGAAAGAATGAATCTTATTGGTGGAGAGCGCGTTCGAAAAAGAAGCCGCAGTAGCCAATCAGAATCGTTCTTTGAGTCGATCATGTAGATCATGATCATGACGTAACTAAAAAAGTCTGCATTATTCAAAATTAATCAATCAGGAAAGTAAAGTAACAAATCATGCTGATGTCAATATGTTCAATGGTAACCTAGAGTCTCGACATTGTAATGTTAGTCAAATAGACAGAACGCAAATCAAAGTTACAAAGTAGTATGTTTGACAAGTCGGAACACTATGACAATACAATATGTATGATTGCACCTGATATTTGTTTAGTACATGTGTGCCTATTTAGTTGTGCAAACATTCAAGTGTCAAAAGTGCGTGTGATCTAATTAAAGGTTATCATAATCAATAATAACTGACTGATGATATTGACGCGGGACAGGTGAGAGAGGTGTCCCTGTCAGTCAGTCAATCAAAATACTAGAATCTAAATATAGCACAGATAAACATCATCATCACGTGATGATAATAATAATAATAATAATAAGATGATGCAACAACACTAGTGTCAAGAATATATTCCTGTTTACCTAATGTTGTGTAATATAAGAAAAGAAGTGAAATACAACAACAAACATAAATAGACATACCCGAAGAAGCACAGAAGCGAGCACAGTAGCCATGAAGCACAGGTGGCCTGTGGCTTTATCTTGGTGTGGATATCCTCATTGCAGTAGTAACACTTCATGGCAATCGATTTGGTGGGGAAACTGTCGACCACCACTGGGCAAAATACAAAGAATTATTATTATTTGTTTGGTGACATAAAGGATTCTTTCTGGGTAAATGCCAAAAACGAACGAACGTTTTCGTAACCCAATAACCCAAATATTATTATCACTTACCGATGGTAGTGTTCACGGTTGCAGGCGGTGGAACATGGGCAATATGGCCAGCATTCGCAAATGGCATACTTTCACTGTAAGATGGTGGAGGATATGGTGCCACTGTTGGCTGAAGTGGAGGATACATCTTGGTGGGTTCCATTTGCTCCATCTCGGGTGCCGAGGGCATTTGTGGGTACAGATTGTTGCTCATTTTGATGTTGTTGTCTTACTGTTTGCTGAGATGATCACACGAAGAAGGTTCGATGTGGAATGATCACTTTTGCAAAGAATAGGCACACGAGGACACAGACAAAATGACGATAATGCGATTTCAAAGTGGCGAGTGAAATAAGGTGACGAAATGAAATCAAACTCAATGAATCATCGATCGAATGAGGGAAAAGGCCACAGCTACGATGGCGACGAATAGAGCACCACTTTTTCTTGAGGCAATCGTACAAGGGACAGCACAAGACAGATCGAGGGAGAGAGAGAGGCAGAGAGGATGGCTCTCACTAACTAAAATGTACAAGTACATACAACAACACTAATAGTCGAAGTAAAAAACTCTCCAAAGAGCTATGCGCACAGGAGATAAGCGCCGAAATGTGATGAGAACAAAAATGCAGTCAAGCAAGAGAAGAAGCAATGCTGTGCAAATGACGTCACCACGTGAATATGCCAGACAAAACAATCAAAACAAGCGGCAACAAGAATTGACGTATTCAGAAAAGTACCCAAAGGGGTAGCTCTATGTCATAATGGGTCATTAACATATGCCGTTATTAAAGGGGACTAAATTGGGAGAAGAATTTCATCGAGGGTGGTGCCGACCAAAGTACCCCTCGGAATTGAGAGAAAGTGCCACTGATTCAGATTTTGTTGTTTTGGTATTTTTGAAACACACGATTCGAGACCATCTGGTGTTGGAGTTGTGCATCAGCTGTTACCGAGTCAAACTAGTTCAGTTTTGCACAATCGCAAACAGACACATTTCGCAATGTAGATGACATGTCTGTAGAGTGAGAGTGGAGAGAGAAGAGAAGGTCGTTCGCTGTGGCCGCGTGGAATCACCTCGAATGGACGCGAAAGTGCGAGAGAGGAGAACTAGAATTTGTTTGCTCTGTCGTCTGTTTGGCGGTCGCCGCGGGATTGCCACAGAGAGTCACGTAGGTCTGTCCGAGTAGGACTCCTACGGGTAGACTACTAAAGTACACCAAGAACGATGATGATGACGAGATGATATTTCACCTAATTAATGATGACTTTCCATGAGAGTCAAGTGGAAAAAGAAGAAGCACAAAAGTACAACAACAAAAAGTACTACTGACTGTTTATTAATTGGTCTGAATGGGATAATCTTACTTTCGTAATCAACGAGAGGATGCGGCTTTGAAGTTGTTCTTGTTCATCATCTTCGTTGCCCCCTTGCCAACTGGGTAAGTGAGACTTTGACTTTAACCACCAACCAACTAACATTAACACCAACACTCACCCACTTGTTTGTGTGCTGTGTGCGTGTGCATTATCACTCAAATGCTAATCTCTATCTATCTCTGTTTATATCTTCATCTTTTACTTCTTCTACTTTCAGACTCGCACTCGCAACTTGGAAAGTATTCTTCAGTGCCATTAATAGAAACACACAGGCCGAGAGTGTCATGTGTTGTGCCATCTCTTGTACATCAAGCTGCCACAAGCTCACACACAAACTTGCCATTGCCATTCCTCACTACATTTTACTATACATCGACAGTACAGACATACATCCGTTGTCGTGTGTTCGTGTTGTTGTTGAATGAATGTAAAGAGCAAAAGGCAAAGCTGACTTCTTTCGTCACTTCTTCTCACTGAAAACGATAATCAAACATCATCACCCACCAGTCACTCATCTGTTCGACTTCAACTTGACTGTTTCGGGTGGTTGGTTGGACTGGTGATATATCAACACACACAACTCATAATTCGGTCGAACATTATCACCTCGAGTGTCGTCCATACCGCGAGAGAGAGAGCGAGAGACAAGACAAGACCATCACCACGACTACAGGCCGCGACCACTAACGGTCGATCTGAAACGAGGCTCGTGCGCGCACACGAGGTGATAATAGTCACACTCAATTCGACTGTTCACAGGCATAATAATTTTGATATTTAACTAAACGAGACCACCAAGTCCGCGTTCAAACGGCCTCGAAGTTACCCTTTCGAAGGTGTAGTGGTCGTGTTGTGTTGTTGACGTGATTTGAGCCTGTCCTCATCTTCATCTTCATTTCATTCTTCGTTCATTCACATCTCTCGATTTTACTTCAAAGTTCCTTTACACTCGTCGTGTGTACTGTATTTGTTGATTTTAATACTCAATACTTGAAGATACTCACTACTTTACTGTTTTGATTGTACCATTATCATCATCCAACCACCATGGCTACAACGTCGTCTACGAATCGAATGTCCCGTCGTTTCTATCCTCGGATGGACTCGATCAATCTCGCCGATGGCTACTTTGATCACGGTCTCAGTGCTGAACACGAGAACAAGTGGGTCTTTGAGGTTGCCTGGGAGGTGGTCAATAAAGGTGCGTTTATTTGTGTTATTTTATTATTAAGTTATTAATTTGAATTTACCTTTTTTATTGCAGTTGGAGGCATTTACACGGTTATTCGAACCAAAGCGGAGACCACCGTTGAAGAGCTGGGCAGTCGTTACTTTCTGTTGGGTCCGTACAATGAACAGTTGGTTCGCACCGAGGTGGAGATTGACGAACCGCCCGAACTGGCCTTCCAAGAGGCTCTCCAGGCAATTCGATCTCAGGGCATTCGCGTGGTGTACGGTCACTGGCTCATCGATGGCTATCCCACGGTGCTTCTGTTTGACATTGGTTCCGCATCCTACAAAATGGACGAATGGAAACAGGACTTTTGGAATGTGACCAACATTGGCGTGCCTCATCATGACATCGAGTCGAATGATGCGCTCATCTTTGGTTACCTGGTGACTTGGTTTCTCGAGGAGTTCTACAAAAAGTTGGAAGAACATCAGGAGTCGAAGCCACTGTTTGTTGCTCAATTTCACGAGTGGTTGGCGGGCATTGGGCTGATCTTGTGCCGTACTCGTCACCTTGACATTGCCACCGTCTTCACCACACACGCCACTCTACTTGGTCGTTATCTCTGTGCGGCTAATATTGACTTCTACAATAATCTTGATAAGGTAAGAGATGAGAGTGATGAACGAAGCTATCGATTTACTTACACTTTTTTCCTTGTATATAGTTTCATCTCGATAAGGAAGCGGGCGATCGTCAAATTTACCACCGTTACTGTATGGAACGAGCGGCCACCCACTCGGCACACGTCTTCACCACCGTTTCGGACATTACCGCACTCGAGGCCGAACATTTGCTCAAGCGCAAGCCGGACATCATCACACCCAACGGACTAAATGTGAAAAAGTTTTCGGCCCTGCACGAGTTCCAGAATTTGCACGCCACCGCCAAAGAGAAGATTCACCGTTTTGTTCGTGGCCACTTTTACGGACACTATGACTTTGACCTCGAAAAGACGCTCTACTTCTTCATTGCGGGTCGATATGAATTTAGCAACAAGGGCGCCGATCTGTTTATCGAAGCGTTGGCAAGGCTCAATCACTACCTAAAGGTAAGATGATATAGTGCGAGAAGATATGAGACAACTAACTAACCTTGATGCCTCGATTATTACCTCGACCTGATTAGGCTTCGAACAGTGATATGACCGTTATCGCGTTTCTAATCTTTCCTGGCAAAACGAACAACTACAATGTGGACTCGTTGAGAGGACAGGCCATTGCTAAGCAACTTCGGGACACCATCGATGAGGTGCAGGAGAAGATTGGCAAACGACTGTACGAGGTTTGTTTGAGGTAAGAAGTTGAAGATGTTGAAGTGAAACTTTGACTAACGATTGTCTTACCCCGCCAGTGGTCGCATTCCCGGACCCGACGAATTGATCAAACAGGACGATGTGGTCGAATTGAAGCGATGTATCTATGCGGCACAGAGAACATCACTGCCACCAGTGATTACGCACAACATGGTGGACGATGCCTCCGATCTGGTACTTCAACACGTTCGTCGTACGCAACTGTTCAACCAACGGTCAGACCGTGTCAAGGTGATCTTCCATCCTGAATTTCTCAACTCGACCAGTCCACTACTGCCCATCAGTTACGATGACTTTGTGCGTGGTTGCCATTTGGGCGTCTTTCCCAGCTACTACGAGCCATGGGGCTATACACCTGCAGAGTGCACTGTGATGGGCATTCCTTCGGTTACCACCAATTTGTCCGGTTTTGGCTGCTTCATTCAGGAACATGTTGCCGATCCAATGTCGTATGGCATCTATATTGTTGACCGACAGCATAAGGTAAGCAATTAGAGCTTTATCGATTCGAATCAACCTAATTTACCTTTGATTTGAAGGGTCCCGAGGAAAGTGTCCAACAGTTGGCCCAGTACATGCACGACTTTACTCTACTGTCTCGACGTCAACGAATTATTCAACGAAACCGAACTGAACGTCTGTCAGATCTGCTTGATTGGCGAAATCTAGGAATTGTGAGTAACTCTAAATAGAAAGTAGAAATATATCAATTAATGCATACTTCCCATCACTTTAGTATTACCGCAAAGCACGTCAACTGGCACTGCATCGTCTCCATCCCGAGATTGCCGAAGAGGAGTCTGTCCTGGCTGCCATGTTGCGCTATCCACGACCCATTTCGGCTGCTCCAACGCCCTCTGCATCACGTGCCACTTCGCCCAGTTCCTCACGCGCCCCCTCGGACGATGAAGATTCGGTCGATTCTGACGTGGAACGAGACATTCTCTCGGGCTCGGACGCGGGAAGTTTGCGCAAGTTTAATCAAGAAGGATTTAATGATGACGATTGATTCTAATACTCAGCACCACCAACTTAACCCTTTCAGTCCCACAGTGACAATGTATGTGCCATCTTCAAATTGTTTATTTTACACGCAGTACAAATCATGTCTTGTCACATTTTAAACTAAATTATGTATGTTTTATCGTTTTAAAAGATTTTAAAATTCAGAAAATCGTGATTCTATTAAAATTGCCATATCCCTGATTAACCCGTTCAGTCCTAAGTGATCATCGTATCTACACAATTCTACAAATCGCTTTAATAACCAATACAAGAAAGAGTAGCTATGTACGAGTATAGCAAGAGGCAATACAATTTTAGTATGTTACGCTCTGAAACCGAAATAAAAGCTAAAGCTTTCCTATTTTTCATATAAAGTAATCGCTAAGATAAGACTCGAAGGGTTAATTAATTGAACATACAGATTTAGATTGAGAAAACATTTAGATTAAATCATTTATTGAGTGCAGAAATTAGGTTTTTGAGGTTTTCATTAGGAAAATAACGTTCTCGTAAAAGGATAGAATACATAGAGATGTAATAAAAGGGAAAACCCTACCGCAATTGATAAAAGATCTAAAGCCAGTTTGGACCATATTCGTAGTGGACGAGTGTGCCACCTTTTGGTAGTACACATTTAGAAGGGATAGTTCTTGAGGTGGTTGGTGACCTCAAAGCCACACGAACGATAGTTGCGGTCCAGTGCGCTCAGTTCGGCAACCTCCTCGGGGGTGAGGTCAAAGTCAAACACATCAATGTTCGACGCAATGCGGTCCTTGCTAACAGACTTGGGGATGACCACATTTCCAGAAGCAACCTAAATTTAAAATCGTAATTAATAAAATATCAAATATATTTCCTAATAATAAAACAAACCTGGTATTTAATCAAAATCTGTCCAACATTTTTGCCATACTTGGTAGCCAATCGGTTGACCACAGGATCCTTGAGCAGCTTGTCCTTGTCAGCGGCGGCATTCACAGTCGAACCAGGATTGCCCAAAGGAGAGTACGCAGTGAGGACAATACCATTCTGGTTGGCATAGTTCTTCAGTTCAGACTGCACCAAGTATGGATGCAACTCCACCTGATTGGTCACCGGCTTGACACGAACCGACGCCAACAGACGCTTCAACTGTTCCACCGTAAAGTTGGACACACCAATGGAACGAACCAGTCCAGCATCATACACGCCCTCTAGTGCCTGGTACGCCTCGAGGTAGTCAATGTCAGCTCCAATCACCTTTCCATCAGTGTCAGTGGGAAAGAGGTTCTCGTCTTGCTGTTGGAAGCTGAATGGCCAATGCAACAGCAGCAGATCAATGTACTCGAGCTGAAGGGCAGAGAGGATCTTCTTGGCGCAAATTGGGACACGGTCCTTATTGTAGTAGGTGAGCCAGATCTTGGAGGTAATGAACAGGTCCTCACGTTTCACCTAAAAAAGAAGGAAAATTAATTTAAATTCATAAAACTAATACAATCTCAACTTACCACACCATCCTTGATAGCATCACGGATAGCATTGCCAATCTCTTCCTCATTCTGGTAGATGAAAGCACAGTCCAAATGACGATAGCCGGCATCGATCGCGTCACGGACAGCACGGTAAACTGAACCATCGGGAGCAGACTGCCAGGTACCGAGACCAACCACCGGAATGGTCTTACCGTTGTTGAAGGTGTAACGGGGAACAGAGTCGGGATTAACCATGATTTTCGATGAATGAGAGAAGTAAAAGAAACTTCAGAAAAGAATGTTACTAAAATGAAAGCGAAAAATTGCTCGTGTTAGTTGCGAATGCAAAATGACAATGCCGACGAGTGGCACTTTATATAGCTGTGCACACACGACTATCAATAGACTAACGAGGCAATGGTGGTATCGTGCAAAAAGTACTAAACACAAGTGAAAGGTGATAAGCTCAAGTGCTCTGTTCTCGCACACAGACAGACAGACCACTCACCGTTGATAAGAACAGAACAGTGAATCGACCAGTTTAAAGTGTCACAATTGTGTGAGACTGATTAGATTACATTGAGGGGAAGACACATTGCCATGACGTGTACCAAACGTGACGAAAAGCCAACATGGCTACCTACCACTCACGCCGGTGTGTAAATATGAGACTAAATACTCATAAATACATTTACATTCGTTAGTAGTACTAATGATATTGCATTGTGGAAGTAAAGCTATATTGCTGGTAGAGGTGAATGAGGCAATAAAAATGGCTAAAGTCAACGGTTGTAGTATCAACTAACTAAAGAATTGACATTTCCCTCTCTACTATAACCGGCAGTTTAGCTTCAATAGAAATCAATCAAATAAGTAAGTCTCAATGCGATTTGATAAGCCAACAATTTTCCTTATCAATTAAATCGTTATGCACAAAAAGATTCGCAAAATCGGCGCAATTGCTACATACAGATTGTGCCAAAAGCACAAAATATTAGGTAAGAGAGTTTGCTGATTACTGATTACTGTTGAGTACTGAATAAACTTTGGCATTCACCTAAATAACCAAAGAGGCCGTGAGATGTGCAGTGTACCGAAATGAAAGGGCATTTCGAAACTCGCCAATAGAAGGAATGTGTTTTGTTTAACCGGACAAAAAGAACGACATACCGAAACGTTATACCTAACAATGTCATTATTGAAAGCAGCTGCGAGTATGGATGAAACTGAATAGATGGTGTACAGGGTGTGTCAAAAATCCCAACAAGCTACTAACGATTACACATCACAGATTTACCTAAATTACACTCTGTATACAATACAAGGGAAATTATAATTACAGTATGTATACGAAATGAACTTAAACCGAACGCTAACACTGCAGATGCATCGGACAAATAACTCTAAAAGGAAATGTCTGATTCAGACAGTCTGTCTGAATGTATATGAAAATGTATGAATAATAATTAACCAAATCAATTTATATCAAAACAAGTGCATCAGCACTAGTAGTACTAAACGAAATAGCACCAAAATGTAATATGAATCTTTTTACGATAACACAAAAGATACTTTTATCGACAAGTCCTACTAGCTAGAACATATACAGAAACTTCGAGAAAGCAAATCTCAAGTTCAAGGTCAATGGGTTATAAAGCCTCTATTTACATAATAACTAACACAAGTAATACAAAGTATAAGTTAGTATATAGAAAAGTAAGAAACAAAACAATGTGAATACAAAGAAATGGCACTCACCCGAACACGACAATGACAACCACAATCTGACTGATGAGAAGACAACAGAGACGAGGCTTATATGTTGGCGAATATGTTGATGAATGTGTTCCACGGAAAAGAAGCGCGTTGTTACAACGCCGTTGTAGCCGCGAGATTGAGCGGTAGGTGAATATGGCGAGATTGAACAAGAAGAGAACGAGCGAAATTCAAGGTCTTCCCCCTCTCACTGACTAGACGAAATAACTCACACAGAGAACATATACAAAGAAGCGATATGAGAGCGTGCAAGATGAGATGTGTGTTGGTGCAACGAAAGCGAAACATTCAAGAGTGGGTGGGATTTGTGAGGCACTGGTTAAAGTAAGTAGGAAGATTGAAACTGGCAGTGGTGCTTGGTTGCGAAATAAGGGTCGTTCATAAAGTGCGCGTGAGTGGATGTATCGAATGTACGAATCGATCCAAAATAAAGTGCAGAATTTGAAATAGCTTCAAAATTCGTAATATATTCATTAATATCTCATTAGGAATTCATTAAAATTCTATAAAACAATAAAATTCAATTAAACGAATTTAAATTAAAATAGCTAAAATCAAATTATCAATTAGTTACCATGGAGAATGATGATTATTAATACTATTCTTGCATTCACCCGCCCGAATTCGTTTACCCGGACAGTCGCCTTCCTTCTCACGAGAAGTGGAATAATTTTGACAATGTTTACAACGGTAAAGTTTCCTCTTTGGCGGTGTAATACTCGAACGGGCCGAGCTGAGTCTTCTCCTTCTGGAACTTCTCAATTTCATCGATGATCTAGGCGATCGTGATGAACGGGCTCTAATGATTGTCTTCACCTGTGTGTGCACATGTTGACTGTGTTGTTGATTGCTGCTACTGTTGCTGCTGTCTTCATTATTCTTGTCATAATCATCATCGTTGTCATTATCGATGCGTAGAATAACCGCAGGATTGATCGATGAGGCGGATATTTTTCCTCTTGCCGACGATGTAGCAATACAGCCGAATCCATATCCCTTGCTGGCAAGTTTACTCAGTAATTGCCAATAAATCGATCCAGTTACACAGAAAGTAAATATGACCACAAGAAATATATCTAAAAGTACATCCGAATCAATTAAGATAATTACAAAAATAATAAAACACAAACCTTCTTTAGTAAAAGTAATAAAAGTCACAACCAAATTTTCATTATTTGATGGATAGTGCGTCAGAATGAGAAACAGATGAAAAAGTACCCGAAAGAGGATTCCACTGAAAAAGTACAGATCCAACGGAAGCAGCAGAAAGAAGACACTGATGAACGAGGTTGATAATGAACTTAGCTATAAATAGATGAAATTAGATTTAATTAGGCCCCCAAAAAGGAGAGACTTACCCAGAAAAAGTCCAAATAGACTAGAAAGAGACCGTGAAAGGCCAAAATTGCAAACACAACCAAATAATACGAATACTTGGAAGACGTCAACAGTGCCGAGGTTGAGGAAGACGACAAACTGATAAATAGATCACAGCTGAAAGCGATGAAACAAATGGACAGTGAAAGACTGTGGCCACAGAAGGCGAGTCGAATATTTCGTGAACGACGACACAGCTCGGTCCAAACTGATGCTATCATCAAACTTGACACTATCGAACATAGTAACAGCCAGGTTGAAACGCCTGAGGATGGTAATAAAAAACAAAATTACATCAATTTAACATTCAAATTAGCATCAAAAATTACCGGGCAAGGGCGTGTTTGGCGACGAGTGAAGAGTGGAAAATTTCGAACACACACTCAAAAATGATCCAAGCGAGAGAAGAAATGAAAAATAAAACAATTCTGAAATATAAATAAAATAAAAAATAGTTAGATAAAATAAATCAACAAGAATTTTACAGGAAGCTTTTTAGACTTACCGAGAATAAAATGACGATAGCCAATAATGGAGACAATCATCGAGAATAGCGCCAGTGCAGATAAGGAAATAAATAGTTGAACATCTACGAAAGCGAAATAAAAAACGAGAGAACGCAATTATATCAATAATAATTAGATAGTGCAATCAAAAAATACTAAAGGGAACGAGAGTTACTAAGTAGCGTCTCGCTAATGGCTCCTGAGATTGGCCCCCGTGTGCTCTAATAAATAGAGCAATTAGAGGAGATAATAATAATAATAATAATACAGAGTGATGTCAGAAAATAAGAAGAAAAAAGAGGAAGAAAATAAATAAATAAACAAAAAAAGTGAGAGAAATCAAAAATAGATTCGTACTCAGATTGACCATTTTGTTGATCTGTAAATTCGTAAGCAAGAATCAAAACCGAATTCGAATTAGGTGTAAATGACTGCTCATAAATGACGTTACGATAATAATTCTGGGAAAATTACTTAAATTCTATTAGAACCAGTACTTACAAGAGTGTGAAACTTCCTGAAAACGGTTATTAAGAATTCGACAAACGTCAAAATTGAAATTATTAATGTTCCCACTGCAATTATCATGTCAACTGTGAAAATATTTCCTCGTTAATCGTGCGCTAGCGTTCTCGCCCGCGTTCGTTCGCTCTCTCCCTTCAATTATCACTCTTATTATCATCATTAGACACAACTAAAAAAGAAGTAAGAACAGTCAAGTACTTACAATTGGAAATGGCAACATGACTGACAATTTGACTAGGAACGTACAGTGAGCTGAATTTGCCTTTGCGACTCTGTGTGAGTAGCACTTTGATTTCGTCTAGGGACTCGAGTGCGGTGGGTAGTTTGCCGAAATGATACTTTTCATCATCGTCCTCGTCATAGCCATCGGTCACCAAAATGTTAAAGTAGATTTGTTGATTCAAACTGGTTAGCACGAATATTCGGGTAAATGATTCGGAGGTTGAGGTGGCAGCGTCGAGAATGTGATGATGTTCGACAAAGTCGTGCGGACGGATTCTACGAATCTATGGAAGAAATCGTATTCGTTAAATGGGAAGGGTTAATTAGGGAATGAAAGAGTTAATTATTGAAATACTAACCAAAGTTGCCTGTTTGGTCAACCATTTCCTCGAACTCATTTGTGCCAAGAAATGAAAGTATTTCTCCTCCTTATCGGGCTCATTAACATCTTCACGTACATAGAATGCATACAAATCGTAATGCAGCCTCGAACCACTCAGTTGACCACACTGTCGACCAGGTGACCGCTCGCTACCGAGTGCGGCAGGTTGAAATTCAATGTAATCTATGAGTGGACCAGAGGAAAGCTGTGGATTTCGATGTACGAGAATGAAGGGAGAATTCTCGAGAGCAAATTCAATGTTACAGCCGCCCGGGATAGGATCTATTGAGAAGGGGAAATTAATTAAAATATAAATTAATTAATTTAATAAAAATAAAATAAATAAATAAATAAACTTACGAAAATTATCATACAGATTCATCAAAATAAGAATAGTCAACTCGTGTTCGTGTGGATTGTACAAACAAACCTCCTCAGAGTAGTGATACCTCCACACGAGTCCCAAATTGGTTCCATTAAGCACGGGCTCATACTGCCCACTGACCGCACGATTACACAAAGTGAAATTGAGCTCATGAGAATGTATGCCCAATATTGCAAAACATGAGGAGAGATTTAGAGTCGATTGGTGAGTGTGCGAAAAGATGGGCCACAGTGAGGTGATGTTGATGAGGTGATGGGTGGAGGCGTTTAGGGTCACATGCAGACGACCCTGGTGATGATGACTGGTGGTGGTGTCGAATTGGATTGTCAGGTTTAGGTTATTATTCGAACCGGAGTTCAAATCATCATTGGGCTCATCTATTGGGGCTGAGGGGAAAAAAGGAATAATCAAAATATATCAAAATACAAAACATACCAAACCACGCAGACCCAGGGCCCAAACACATGCCCAACAGAACAGTAAACCAGAATAATCCCGAATCCATGCCTCAGATAGAATTGTAGATGACTAGAGTGCCTAGAATAGTGCCTAGGAAGGCGTCATAAGACGCCCGTGTTGAGGAAATGGCGCCAAAACAGAAGCCAACTACAATGCGCGATATAGCAAACATGCAGGCAGAAACACAATCAAAACACAACAGACGCTAGCGACCGTTAAGCTACAGGATAACCACGCCTTCCACCACAGCACCACATTAAACCTTCAAAAATAAATATTTTTCAAATTTAAATAATAAAAAATATTAATCAATAAAATTTAATTAACCCATATTGTTTAAATAATCACATAAAAAATAAATTCAAATTATTAAAAATTAAGATTGTTAAAAAATGTAGATTTACTGTTGGCTTTATCACATTTGATATTTATCCTGATAGATGGCGCTGTATATTTTATATTAAAGTAAATACAGGGGCAGAAGAGGACTTTTGGTTGGATTTCTTTGTACTGTAGTGTGTGCTGTAACTTTGTTTATGAATTGTATCATCAGAATATTCTTGTGGGCAGTGCCACCCCCGACTTTGGTTGATATGTTATTCGAACACGAACATGACATTCGGATTCAGTGTTGTGTCCGAGTGTGCAGCACGTGCGCACTCGAATGTCTCTTCTTGTTGTACTCTCCTCACTCTCTCTCCTCTACCCGTCCGCGGGTTCTATACCCGACTTACTATTCGGTTATGTTTGTGTTTGTGTGCAGAATGATTTTCAACTCATCTCTGTACATCACTCGACTCGACAGAGCAGAGAGAAGCAAAGAAGGAAGGAAGAGGACACTCATGACCTGGAATCGTTCTCTGGTGAGATGAGAGAGAGAGAGAGAGAAGGATCGAGACGACAACCAGAGTGAGGACAACTCGACTGCGTACTACTACATTCGGTTGAGTGTATCATGTATTTACCGATGTGATTCGGTTGTGTACCGTGTTGGCTGCTGCTGGTGGTACACTGCAGCAAATAACCGCACTCTCGGTTATAGACACCGTTACCGTGTGTGTGTTTGTATGTGTAGGTTGCTTGGGTGATTCTCCGTCTCCAAGGCAAATGCACATTATTCTGTACATGGGAGTCAACCGAACAGAAGCTTAGCGCTCGTGTGCTCTCATCAACTCATCAAATCGAATCTAATCGCATCAACTTTACACCGCATCTATTTTTTCTCTCCGTAAAGTCTTCTATGTTGTTGTGTTGTCCAAAAAAATTGATCCAAAAATGCCTTGAAAACCCCAAAAAGGGGGATGAAGAAGAAGATTAAGATAAGATGATGGCACCAATCGTCTACTCCTCCAACAGTACACTTCCATATCGTTGGTGGTTGTTCATATTAGTTGTGATATAGTTTGTGTTTGTCTATTATACTTCCTGGTCTACTCTCCATTAAACCGAAAATACTCCAAAACCTTATACTCAAATGGGTAAAGAACAAGACCTACTCGACGGTTCACGCAGTGGACAGTATTCGATTGTAGAGAAAATCCTAAGTGCTCGCATCAAGAAAGGTGGTCCACTAGCGCTCACCAGGTAAGTTCTTTTCTTCTTCTTTTGTCGACACAATAACAACTCAATTTGACCATGTGTAAACGATTCCACTCATCGAGTTAATAGAATTATTATTACATTACATTCACCCACACGGTTACACACACACACACTACTCACATGTACACACAATCAAATCAGTATGTGTAATCAAATTAAGGTTACATTCTACAATGTTCGTTATAACATGAGAAGAGGCGATTGTAGGCGTGATGTGTGTTTGTGCTGTTGTGTTATTGTTGTTGTTGTTCCTGTCAGATGATTTATGATGACTTTGAGAGAGTGAGTGAGATCGCGCCGCGCGCTTCTGTGTTCCACTCATCATCGATTTTTGGACATTTTCGGTTATTATTATTATTATGACTCACACGACCGGCCGGGGATATTATTTTATATATTTTATTATGATTGTTTGTGTGTGTGTGCTTGTGCGATTGATTGAGAGTGTCTGGATCGTGCCAATATGGTACAATCGAGTCGGCTATCACAAGTCAAACACAATCGCCTCAAAGGAATACCAAACAAACAAACGAACATACAGACGTACACGAGGCCTAATAGCCACTTGGCCGAGTAGTAATTGCAATTTGTTCCGGTGTTAATGATTGGCGCCCACCACCACCGCCATCATCGTTCATTTTGTATTGTACTTTACTGAGTTTTTTGTATTATTATTACCGGGTGAGCACAGTCTTCGTTGAACATTACATTATTACCCGGTCGTCAAATTAGTTAGCTTTCATAGCATACAGCTTTAGTGTCAAATACCGATTGTGTATTAATTGCCTCATAATGTCTCGAGTTGCAGTCTGGCGCCATGGCGTCCGCCGCCTCCGCCTCCTACTTCAATTCATACACCACGCGCACCGCATTCGAATGCTCATAACTTAACTCAAAGTTTAACGGCCTTTTAGTAAGTAGCGAGTACGTGTGTGTGTAATAAGTTGTAGTATAAACGATTGCGGTAAAGGCGCCATCAAGGAGCCAAGAAGGAAGCAAATGCGATGATCAGAAAACCTTTAATCTTCAATAAGTTCAACCATTCATTCATATTCGGTTTATTTCATATTTAGTAGATTAACTTATTGAACAATTACTACTAGATTCAGTTGGTTATGATTGTTATAACCGGGGTTGGTGCTTAAATCTCGTTATGATTATGACGCCCGGCGTCATATATTTGACGAACCACTACCACACACTGTCGTAATATCTCGTAATATCGTTCATTAACGTCCAACTTCTAAGTCCAATTTGCTTCACTTGAACAATTTCACACTCTCCACACACACACACAACATGCAGGTAAATGGACATTACCGTATATACAGAAGTAATAATGACTTACGTAATGATGAGTAATTGTTCGTTTACTGTGACTGTCAATTTGAATCTAATTATTGATTTATTATTATGGATTTATTTTCTCTTTGTTTTATTTATTTATTTATCTATTTATTTATTGATTAGTTTGCGTCGATTGCCTGGACCAAACACGACCGACCCCCGGAATGGCTTCACCTGTCTTCACTATGCTTCCCTCAATGGTCACAAGTATGTCACAATTGTCTAACTGTTTTATCTAATAGTGATCTAATCAATTTCTCAAAGGGACATTGTCCATCTCCTGTTGGACCACGGTGCCAATCCCAACATTGTCGACCACAACGGATCGTCTCCACTGCATTTGGCCAGTTGGACGGGCGATTACGAGGTGGTCAACATGTTGACCACAAATGCCAATCAAAAAGCTGATATTAATCTCAAGGTAAATGTTGTTTGGTTCAGAAGGAATGATTTTGATCATCATTTTGTATCATCTCAACCAGAACAAAGACAACGAAACGGCACTGCACTCAGCCTGCCAGTATGGTCACACCGCAGTGGTCTCCCTCCTACTGTCCCAAGGAGCGGATCCGTTCATTCGGAACATCCGTTCCGAAACGGCACTCGACCTGTCCGCTCAGTATGGCCGTCTCGAAACGATCGAACTACTGCTCCGAATGCGTTTCGACCTGCTCAAAGACTACCTGCCAATCAATCGGGAGATTGCACAACAGCAACATCAACGTCACAAGCAGTGCCTGGCTCGTCACTCGCCACTGCATCTCGCATCGAGGAATGGCCACAAAGCGGTGGTCAAACTGTTGCTCGACCTTGGATTCGATGTGGACTTTCTCACTGCGAACGGTACTGCACTGCACGAGGCTGTTCTGTGTGGAAAGGTCGAGGTGGTGAGGTTGCTGCTGGAGGTGGGGCCCGATTTGTTTATGGAAAATGATAAAGGTCAAAAGGTGGAAGAGTTGCTGAGTGGACTCAATACTTCGGTGGCCAAACAGACCAAACAGCTCATTCAAGGTACGGGTGTTGATGTCATTTGCGTGTGACCCTATCATTCCATACTAATGACTTACACTTTTAGATCACATTCAATCGATAGTCCATTCGAACCGAAGTATGATCTCGCCCCTGTCCGAGGCAACCACAATCGGAGCATCCCTGAGTATGTGTTCCCAGTCCGAAGATCACACTTTAGTGGACAGTATGTTGAACGATGACATCGTCGGAATGTACCAACACGACTTTGAAGACCTCATGGACGAGACCGATGTTCAGTGTATTTCACCTCCACCCGGTTACACGGACATTCCACCACCTCCATTCATTGATGAACAACAATACATCGACGAACTCGAACACGATCACCATCATCACCTTCTCGATCATCATGATCTTCATCATCTCGATGTGGAATGTGTCTCACCGTCATCGTCATTGTTTTCTGCGAGTATCTTCTCAGAGTTGGCTTCCATCTTTGATGAGCACATCAACAATCGAACCTCGGCCGATGAGCGGAATAGTCAAGAATTCACTGAAGATCCGTTCGGTGCGGGACTGAAGCCTTCCAATTCGTTCACCTTGTCAGATTATCGACAACAGAATCGAACATCTGCCACATCGGACATTGTCGCTCATCACCAATCGTTTGACGCGGTCTATCTGAATGAGCCCTCCAAATCGCAACAACAACTAATGAGCACTTCACTCAACTCTCAGAACAACGATTTCGTCGGTGGAAAGTTGACCAAACGATACCAGACCGATTCGAGTTCACGAGAGGCGATGCAATCGTCCAATTACAGTCTCTCCTCGAGTGCCAGTCAAGACACTAGGTCTGGTGGTGGTGGTCACAAGCCACGTCCACCCAAACCACCGAGAAAGTCAATTGAGCGTTCCAAAGCGAAATCACTGGATGCGGCTAGGAGTGTGATGATGAGCTGTGCCAAGTCAGACTTTAATGTCGATTACACAGGCGAGAGTGACGAAGACCGTTCGGTGCCTTCACAGAGACAGGATGCGCCTGATTCCGATCACAGCAGTCCACATCTCAACAGTGTCATCAGTAATGGTGAGTGATTTGGATCATTTAACCGGAACAGGTGCATGTGTCCGCAATGTTCTTTCCGTTCATCGGTTTTACCGGGCTACTGGTTTAACCCTTTCAACCCCATAGTAAGGAAATACAGAAAAAGCTTTTCACACCTAAACGCTCATTGGTAGTGAAAGTGTTAACATCAATTAGTAGTGCGCAAATGGCGTGTGTGCGAAACAAAACCAAACAACCAATTGAACTCCAATCGCTAATTACTTTCCGGGACTTTTATCTTTTGCGTTTACCTTTTACTTTTACCTTTTATTACTACTGTTACCTTTAGTTTAAATCTATAGTTGACAAGTTGTGTCAATTTGTTAATGATCTCATGATGACTCGTGTCTCCCTTCATTTAGATAAGGAAAAGTTGACGACTACGAAGTCGAAGCCAACGACGAAGGCAACAACGACTAATAAGATACAACAAAGTGGCAACAGTGGTGGTGGTGATAACAAGAAAATTGCTGGTGGTGGTAATCATGGTGGTGGTGGTGGTGTCGGACCAGGCAACAAGTCACAATCGATTACGTTCACTCAATCGATCGATGATTTCTACATGTTGTACGACCAAGTGGCGGCAAACAGCACCTCGACGCAACACCAACAGAAGGAGTCATCGATGATCACTGGTCGACATTCGAAGCATTCCTCCAGTCTGGACAATATGCTACAGGACAGTGTCGAGTGTGGAGTGCGCCCAAGTGGCACCATCACCAATGCCAATCCACCAAGTCCCCGTAGTGCGGAGAGTGACATTTTCCAAACGATCGAACCACTTAAACAGGTGCGTACTGCACATTCAAAGTATATACTTCATAAATCATCACCTTTACAGTAGTCGTAGTCACTTCTAAGTGATCTAATGTGCATTAGGCAAACACTCAAATGTACCTTCAAAATTATCATAGATAACAGATGGGCAGAATTACAGTAACTTGTGAGTGCACCCAATAGATGATCTAGTAGTGCCTACTTATTGATACTGACTACTAAGTTCGAACTGAGGGCATAAATAACAAGAGCAAAATGGTGCACCATTTGCATATTTACATATTTATGTTGCTGTTAAAGCTACATATTTATAACACACATTGATCTATTGAAGGGGCGGACTGTTCACAAAGTTTGTTACACACACACAATCATCACTTACAGCCACTAACTCAATTAGATCATACAGCTAGCTATAGATTAACTAAATAGATTATCTTTGGGCAGTGCGTAATGTAATGTGCAAATGCTAATTGGATTATATCATTTCCGTAAATATGAATTAGTCTAATTTTGGATCATCTCATTTGGTATTAATGTAATCGAATTATATTCATTTAATCCTATTATATTAATTTAATCCATTTTTTGTTTATTTTTTATATTTATTAGCAATTTCAACAACAAATCCAACCTCCCATACGACGGAAACGTAAAAAGAAGCAACAGTCCCCTTCTGGTGAACCTGGTGCACCTTCCTCTCTCGCAAATACCTCAACAAACCAGTGCCAAACCGTAGATCAAAGTGGTCCGTGCCGCCCACCCCGTCACAACAGTACCACCACAACCACCAAACGTGATAATTGGACCTTGACCGATATACCCTCATCACCACCATCGGAAGTGCAGAATATTCCAGCGCCTACTTCTACGTCCACTGTTGGAACAAGTCCACGGAAACGTTCTGTTGCGGTGTGGACAGTGGACACGAAAGGTGGAGAGAATTCCTCACTGGTGGCCAATCGGGTGCAGGTAAAGAAGAAAAGTTTGGCAGATCTTAGACGGACGGATGCGAGCCCCACCAAAAGCATGATGACCACCGGAAGCGGTGCGCCGACTACTGCTCCGCATAATGCCAAATCGGACTACTTTGCCGCATATTGTGAAACGCTCAAATTTGATCGAAAAGGCGAAAAAGGAAATCCATTTGCAGGTAATGAATTTTGTATGTAAATTACTACTGCGTGCACAGGTGCACACTCGCAATCGAATTAACCTTTTCACTCCTCTATTTGTCTATAAATTGGACTGGGGGACTGAAAAGGTTAATAATTTATTCAAACAACTTTGTGAACACTTCTCGTTGACTAATGACGCGCGCACATATCGTTTCAGGTTTATGTCGAGGTGGACTGACACCGGCCAAGAGTAATCCCACTAAAGTGTCATCGGATAATGGTAACAACAGCAACAAACAGTCAACAGTCAATGCAAAGTCGTCAGAGCGGAAAGCGAAAAAAACTGTGGAACTGTCGGAGGCGCGTAAATCGTTACGGAGACAGAGGAACATTCTCAGTGGTCGGGCAGAATCGTTGGGCAAGTTGAACAGTGGCGGCAAGTTGTCCGTTTATCAGGCCGGAGGTGGTGGTGGCGGTGAATCGACCAGCACCGGAACTGAGGACACCTCCGCACCAGTGCCCAACATCTATGCCACACTGAGGAAGCCAAAGAAAAAGTGTAAAAGTCTGAATGGCGACCGGACGCCGAGCACCTTCACCAGTACAAAAGAGAGCAGCTTCGAGTCTTCCAAGTTGGGTTCTGACAACAATTTGCTCAATTCCAAGGACACAACAGACCCACAACAGTCGAGCAGCATTCTCAACACACACCAACTCTATCTCTGGCTCAAGGAGATACGCATGGAACAGTACAAAGATTTGCTCATTTCCAATGGATACGATAATCTCAATTTTATGGTAAGTTTCGGTATACAGTTCCTGGAATCGGTTACTATCGTCCATCTCTCTCCTCCCTCTCAAGGACGTCAATGTGATGGACGATTCTGATCTACTCGAGATTGGAATCATCAACGCGTCTCATCGCGAAGTGATACTCAAAGCTGCTCAACGCCTTCAAAAGTGCACCCCCAAGTTGACCAAAACGGAGATCAAGACAATTTCCGTGTCCGAATGGTTGTCCATGTTGAAGTTGGATGTGTACAGGGATACATTCCAGCGGAATGGAATGAACGAACTGAGGAAGGTTCACAATATTTGGGAAGTAGAGCTGGAAACGATGTTGGAGATTGACAAGTCGGGCTATAGGAGGAGGATTATGTATTCACTGTCTGACTATAATCGAGAGTCCATTCTAATGGATGATGATGTAAGTGATAATAAGAATGTTGAAACAGAATAATCTAAAATCATAATTCTACACAGGACATTGCATCATGGATAACTGATGTACAGAGTTCGAATGATACTGAGAAAGAGGACGCTAATCAGAATGGTCAGGTGAAAAAGTCATGGAACGATTGGAAGCACGCTCGACAGGAGCTGGTCAGTGGTTGCTGTCAGTACGCTGTTCGGTACTTGGGCTCGACTTTAGTGAGAGAACTGAGAGGAATTGACTCGACCCGAGCGTCCATGGGAAAACTCAAGTCCGCCCATGCCTCCATCACTGCTGCTCAAATACCGAAGATTATTCTGTCCATTTCGTGTCAGGGAGTACAGTTTAAGGACTTCAAGTCTAATGTAAGTAATGTAACATCATTTATGAACAGTAATTCTTATCATAATTCGAATTCTGTTTAATCTGTAGCATCTGATTTGTGAACACGAAATTCGCAACATCCACTGCATCTGCCAGGACAGTGAGGATCTGAACTACTTTGCGTACATTACCAAGGACTTTGAGTCGAACAATCACTACTGTCACGTGTTCATGTCACAACAAACGGTAAGAGTATTACTGTAAATATACTTTCCGACTCTACAACAACGCCCCCAGCATTATTATCTATTTGCAACATTAATATATAATAGAGTAGTAAGTTTGTGAATGACCCCAAACGAGTGTCACTTTCCCACACCAATCAAATCACCGATTTACCGTTATACGTTCACGCACTTGTTCCTAATCCGTGCCTCTCTTTCTCTTTGCTGTACCACCATTTAGGACTTGGTCACCGAGATAATCCTCACACTTGGGCAAGCATTTGAGATTGCGTATCAGATTGTGCTCGAGCAGTACAACATACACGCGACCGCAGCCAACGAAATGCAACTCACTACAACACAACTGCACCACTCCACCTCGACTGAGCCACTACTGATACATGACAATAATCATGCTAAAGACAAAGACAAACGAGGTGAAGACAATGCCGAACAACAAGCGGAAGGAACAGGAGCACCACCGTCGGCTATGATCGAGAGCAGTAATGGAAATCAAAGTGCAACGTACAGCACTTTTGTGAAGAGTATGAATGGCAAATTGACTGCTAATAAGTCGGGTGCTAGTGCTTCTACTGCTATTGCCATCACGATGGTAGGAGATAGTGAAATTAGCAGTGCGACTGCTGCTATTGCTTCGAATTCTGTCAAGCAGAAAGATATTGAAGCATGTGAAGCAGTGAAGAGTGCAGAGAGACTGGAGCACAATCATCGTGTGGAAGTCAGTACCGTGAAATATGAAAGTCACCACCAGGAAAGTGGACAACTGTCCCCTACTGCCACTGCTACAGTCGATCAAGTCCAACAAGTCAAGTGCCATGACAGTAGAGACACCACCACCGCCATCAGTCCCCCGCCCCCACCAATTGCCAATCATCAATCATCATCGTTGCTCAAGGAGGTGAAGATACCGCAACTGCTACAACAACTACAACAACAACAACAGCAACAACAACAGCCGGAAAACTCCAACAACGTAATCATATCCGAGGATATCTACGCAGTGGTTGATAAGAGTAAAAAGTCGAGGAAAAAGTCCATTGATAGTGATGGAAATTCTGATGTGTCCGCAAGTGGCAATTGCAATTCCATTCGGAAAGTATCCACAGGGGACATTTCCATTGGTGAGGGCAAAGGCGAGCATCGTCCAGTGCCGCCGGTGCGTTCGTCCTCCAACGCCGGAACCAACCCTCGACCGGAAATCAAGCCCAAACCGCCAACTCGTGTTGCGTCGATGCACAAGCCCGAGGTATCGCCCAAACCAAAGAATCTCAGTACATCGACGGTGGGTGGGGGCTCAACGCCCACACCACCACTCACCACCAGTTTCGGTCGAGGCTGTAAAAGCATCAAACCGAGCATCGCTGCCCGACAAGCTCAACTCATCTCGTGCACCTCACCACAGCCACCGATGACGCCCAGTCCGGCGCCATCAAATTGATGATCTCATCACACACAATGTGAAACGACAAACAAAACAAACATTGAATTGTTTAGTGATTTATTGCCCTTTGGGAATAAGTTCGCATAAATAAGGCGGAAATGAAAAAAGAAGTATCAATATTTACCAAAGTGATTGCCCAATTCTTATATTTATATTTATTTTTAAGATGAGAGATAAGATAAGATTACGTTACGTACTATGTGAAAGGTATATATACTCAATTCTCTAGTCATCCCAATAGTGAAAGTGAAAGAGACGCGCCCAATTATCTATTAGATTATACTATGCCAAGAACGCGTTCGTGGGAAAATTCCTTAGTCCTTCGGTCAATACTCGATCTATTCCAAGCATCATCTCTCAATCAGATTGTACGTACATTCTGAATGAACCTCTATATTTGGTCTCTGTTCTCAATGCATTTGCTCGACCATGTACATTTGTATCATCTGTTATCGGCCAATTGTCTCGCTCACCTGTTCTATACCTTCTGTTGTTGTTCATGTTTATGTTTGTACACTGTCCTCTATTGACTATTCTCACTCATGTACTCAAGTTGTACTCATTCTTCTTCTGTTCTAGTCCTCTTCTTCTTCTTGTTTGTGTGTCTCAACAACGTTTGTCCTTATGTACTTTACTTCTCTCCCTTGTCTTTCCTTCTTTCTTCTACTTTCTCACTCTCTCGAATGTCCATTTTAAAATGTTACGTTATACGTACCTTTGTGCATGTGACCACGAGCACGTTCATGTTCACACGTACTCGATTCATGCCCTTTTCGGGTGATCAGATAAGTTTCCGTTTTGATTCACGTACTTTACGTATAGCCCTAAATGGTGAAACTTGTTTGTTTTACCTGTAAAATCGATACGTGATTTTGGGTTGTGTTTCAGAAGAAAGTGTCACATGCGAACAACAAATAGTGAAAGTGTCCTCTTGTTGATGCAGGAAGGCAATACTAACCAACACACTCAACACACTAGACTCTGTCAATTATCGATCGAATGCGAACGAATGAACACACGTCGGGACGGACGAAAAAGGTTGAAAAATCAAATAAACTCGAGAGACACTCAATGTGATTGTGTTTGTGTGTGTGTGTGTGTGTGTGTGTGTGTGTGTGTGTGTGTGTGTGTGTGTTTGAGTGTTTGACTATTTGAAAGTGAGTTGACAGTCGATTGAGGAGTGTTACACTGCTCGAGAGTCGCATTCGAATTCACGCGACCAAAACGAAGGCACGAAGAAGTGGAGCAGGTGGTGGTGGTGGTGATGATGGTGCTCATGATGATGACGCCCGGCGTCTTATGAGCATGACGCCAACTGAGGTAAGTAAATGTCGCATTTAAACTCATAATAAAGGGGAAATACTTAAATCCAATTTAAAATTTGGTTGTTTATTAGTCAAAAAAGGTTATTAGTCAAAGTATTGCATTGTGGTACTGTTAATGCTGTTGCAGGCGTCATGATGATGGCGCCCGGCGTCACTTTGCAACATCAACTGTACAAATATGCAAATGAGTTTGTTTTTGTGTGTGCATTTGTATTATTTGAGTTATTTACACCTTTCGAGTCTGTCTGCGAGTGTTGATTCGAATGAATGACAAGTAGTTCACAAACAAAGTGACGCGATGATTGCACCCAATTTGAACTGTCGCCTTCCATATTACATACATAACATACATACACCAACAGATGTAAACAAATCTATTACTATTATACAAATACAAGCTGATTTACATGAATCAATGAACAGGTAGTATATATCGCACACAACCATTCATATAGAACGTAATCAGATAAGGGTGGTGATTACGAAATATGGCTGTGTGTGTGTGCATACATACACCTTTACCGAATGATATAATGATCTCACTTTGGGGTTTGGTTTGGTATATTATAAGATGAAATGCATGATTGGTGATTGATGAACAAAAAATGATGAAAGTAAAAATAGATAACAGATCTATGTGCGCATGCGAGTAGAGAGCATTTCATTTGTTTGGCACAGTGGGACTGTTCATAGAGAAGGTATGATTCTAAGATTCATCGTTTTCATCAGTGAGGAATGCACTGATGTGCATGTAGATGATCCAGTACATTAGGTTGAAGCACAGAAAGCACACAGGAAAGACCACTCGAGAGTACTTGTCAATGTCACTGGGACACACTCCGAACAGACTGTTCTGGTTCTTTGAACCAGGAACTGGAATTGAGGGAGGTGGTGTGCTGGGCGTTCCTGGAGCAGCGCCTCCACCGCCCTCTTCAGTATCACTGTCAGGTGCGGGTGCAAGGGAAATCTTCTTTTGGAGAAATCAAACGATGGTCTACCCTTCTCGGGTAGTTGTGGTTGCTGCTGTTGTTGTTGTTGTTGTGCATGTGGTGGTAGTAGTCCCTGTGGTCCACCAATCATTCTGTAACGCATTTCTGGTGCATTCGCAATAGAATTCCTCTGTCGTGGTGATGGTCCACCCGAGGAGGGCACCTGCTCACCGAGGGGCAGGCCCAGAATGGACTGAGCATGCTGAGGATGATGTGGCGCCATGTGAGGCGGTCCCGAGTGGTAGCCTATCTCCACATTTGAAGAATTCTTCACCTGCTGAATCTGTTGTGCACGTTGTTTGATTTTGGCCAACTGTTGAGAGCGGCTCTTCCTCATTGCAATTCGCTTTCCCATGTAGCCCACTGTGGCGTACTCGAGCAGGGAGGCGAACACCATCACGAAACATGTGCCCAAATAGACGTCAATCGATTTGATGTACGAAATCTTTGGTAGTGCAGCATTGGTCGATGACATGAGTGTGGTCATGGTCAACACTGTGGTCACACCCAACTGCACCCGAGCTGGTGATGCATTCTATTAAAAGGATATACAAAAGTGGCCGTTTCCGATCAGAATCCATGTTAGTGGGTGAGTGGAGGTGAGAGGCGACACCCACACTACTTACCCGGTGCAGCCAGAAGGACACCCAGCTGATGATCACAATGAGCGAGGCGGGAATGTAGATCTGAATGAGATAGTAACCCATCGAACGCACAAACTCAATCTCACAAATCAGTCGGGAGTAGTTGCCTGTGGTATAGATCAATATGGTAGATAAGGTACAAATAGTGGACGAGATGAGTAGCACTGATTGAGTGACAGTGATCAATCGACTATATCGACTCACCTGTGTTGAGCACCTCCACTTTCGAATTCTGTTTCAGTCCGTTGATGTTGAACTGGGGCAGCTCGACATTGTCGGCAATGCTCGCGGATCCCTTGCCATCGATGCCCCAGTTGTACATTATGTCCGACATTGAGTAGCCATCTGCGTTTGGGGACAACAACAAATGACACAATTAATCACAATAGGTCACTCAATCACACAGAAGGTCATCACTCATAAAGTACGTGACATTTCTACAGATAACAGTAATAACTTTTACGACATAATTTGATGACGCTTATTTGAAGAAAAAATTTAACCACTAATTTATATGTTTACTAACAAATTGTTATAATTTAAACTCAAACTCAAAAGTGCAATCATATAACGACATATGTTTGAACATGCTCCAAAACCATTTACTACGATAATAGAGATAAGCACAAAAAGTAACCCAAATTGTGTCCATTCATACAAGTGATCACTTTATCGGAGGAGTTGTGAGTTCACCTAATAAAATGTTCAGCCCACTAAACGAAAACAAATTAAATAAGAAAGGAAGAAAAAATAAATTAAATCGGAGATATCTCTGTGTGTGTAAAATTGGCACTTGAATTCACAACAAATAAAGTGATTTAAAGTAATCTGATTAGTAACAAAATAATAATATGTACTTTATGAACAGCTCTATCATTATTATCTAATTTTATTACGCTAAAGGTTAAGTGTTATTTTGGTTTTTCTCTTTTTGATGTAACTTTTTTCTAAAGAGAAAAAGAAGAAAAAGATAACCTCATAAATGTCGTTATCGACAATATGACAGTATTTGTGAAACCCCCAACCTTATCTCGTAATTATTCATAAATGTCGTTATCAGTGATTATGAATTTGTGGAAAGCCCCTAATTAATCATTTTCTTATCAAATTGATCTTTACTTACAGCTTTCGACCTCAATGGTGCACATCTGTCTGTCCATGGGAAAGTACTGCAAATTCATGGCACAACTGCTGGTCACTGTCAATCGGGTCGACCTCAGCACATCGCCATTGGCACTGATTCGAATGAAAGTGTTGGGCGTGGTGGCGAGATGAAATTGTGCAGACTTTTCATTGGCGAAAAAAGTGTCCGGATTCCAGATTCGATCGGCAACTTCAGCGCCCACAAACAGAGCGTCAATGCCGGGTCGGGGCTTGAAGGAGAGACGTGGATCACGCCAGCCTTGACGAAAGTAAAAGTCTGATGTAAAGTCCATCTGCACTTCGGACACGGACGAGATGGAGATGATGTACATGGTGACGCCCACTTTCACTGGTGGACCTGTGAATCGAGGAGAGGGGAGTGAACGGGTTAACTCACACGAACTACTCTAAAGAATCGCCTAATTACCGGCATAATTGGGCCGCACTCTTTTGTCATAAACGCCGGATGCAAAGAATGTGTTCAGAATTTTTGTTATGTTTAAGCCGATTTCCGTTTGGGCACTAAGAATAGAACAATTCATGATAAGACAAGATAAAAGATAAGACATCTTACTTATTGATGCCCATTTCGACAGGATGTGGCACAGCTGAGGCATTGGTGGTGTGAAGAGATGAACAACAACAGAATAATAACAGAATCGTACAAAAGCGTACAACATTCCTCGTTGTACGAGACACTTGGGAAATAGTAGTGGTAATCATTGTGGATTTAGGATCATATTGAGAATCCATTTTGTATTGATAGACCTAATTGCAGTGTGATCCATTCGAGTGCTTCATTCCACTAAGTGACAGAATCGAGTGTATGTTTGTGCTGAGTGTATCACCAGAATAACAACAAACTCTCAGTGCTCAAGCAATAAAAGTGACATACCCACACACACACAGACACACTCACCCACCACCAGAATCGGGCGCCATTGAGTGTGATACTCTACATAGTTTGGTATACAATACAACAAGGCCGCATTATATAGATCCACTGAACCGAATGGAGAGCGCTGGGAGCGATCAAGCAGTTGAATAGAATAAGCTTCTGTATGAGTGCGTGCGTGTGTATGAGCGTTCACGACGCCCGGCGCCCAGAATCGCGTTCCACAACCCTACACTACTAAACAGAATATATTCTTAACACGATTTTCGTTCATGAGAGAATTTTAGTTATGATACAAACAGACAACACAGAATGGGTCTCGTTATCCCAAACCACTTTTGGTATTATTATTATGAGGCCTCGTTAGGCAGTGCCACACAGAAGCACACGCATCATTGGCGCCCGGCGCTTTGGGCGCCATGAAAAGAAGAAGAACAAGGAGAATAAAAAGAGGAATATAAAAGGGAGCAAACGCTCGTTCATAAAGTTCATTCATTCATAATTTATGTTTCGCAATAATAATGAAAAGGCAATGTGAATCTCATGAGAGTAATTTTGTGTTCTAAAAATCACAATTTCCTGGAATAATTCCAGCGGATCCAGAATTTCCGAACAAAAAATATACAAAATACAGAATTTCCTAAAAGTTCAATAAACTGGAAATTCCGCGACTTCAATTCTACAATTCAGTAAATTTTTAAATAAAAGAAGTTCATTTTAAAAAATCTCCATTCATTCTTGAGATAATTGGAAAAATACTTTATACTTTTCAAGTTGAAACAAAAACTTTCCATTAAACGTCATCTATGAACGACCCAATAAAACCGATACTTTTGTATCAATATATGTTTGAATTAAGGCGCGCCAAAGTCACATGACCAATCACGAAAATTTTCCTTTCTACAAAACTAAAAGTAAACTCGTGTGCATCAACCAACCAACCAACTAATATTACGACTCATTACATAATAATAATAACACTTACAACATTCTCGAGTAGTTGTCGGAAGCGCCTGAAGCGTCACAAATCAACGTATATGCATTAGTAGTACAGACAAACGCGTTCGAAAGTTAGCCTTATCTGTCCTCACATATATGAACGACCCAAAAGTAGTGAAACTTAAATATACCATCTATTATGTACTGTAATATGCATTGATTTGTTACACACTGTAAATCTTATATAAGAAAGTATGTTCGTGTGTGTAAGTGAGTGTAGTGATATAGATCGGTTATTATTATTATTATTACCGGACTGATTAGTGAGATTAGCTGTGTGACCGGTGTATTAGCGGTATATTTAAGATTATATAATATTAGTAGGTCAGAGCACAAGTTTGTACAATTGTGGTCTGTTCATAGAAGTGGTTACTGATAAGAGAAACTTTATATTTGAATGTTATATTAATATGCACATCGGTGTGCATTAGTGGCCAATTAGAGGTGCAACCGATTGATTGATGATCGAACTAAAGTGAAGCGAACAAAGTCGAACCGGGCTCGAGTGAATGCATGAGGGCACACTGACCACAGGGCAATTCTATCAATCACACACAACTCATGACTTCTCCATGTAAAGTTCAATTTGAGATCTCTTCAAGATCTACACACAAAATGTGCACATGAACACACTAATAGACCGTATCATTAGCGAGTGAGAGTGCACATTAGAAGGCACTACACTGCACTAAGTAGTGTACCGCAACCAATGCATTATACATTTCATATGTAAGGCAAATAGATCATCGAACGGGGGACGACACAAAATGGGGGACATGAATCCTTTTGATTATGAAACAACCAATCAAAAGTGAGTTTTACGACTATTTTATATAAAGTCACTCTATTTATTCTTCTTCTTATTATTTATCTTTTTCTTCTCAAGTTAATTAAATCATCAATTAATTAATCACAAAGTCACGACCAATGTGAACGACCAAAACGACATTACACCACTCCCACACTCAGTGACTTGACTTAAATCATCAAGTTAAATGCAAATGTTACATCGCGATAAGGATGGAAAGTCAAAAGTCGGGGGAAGCCCAGATTTAGCTTGTGTGCACTGGATTATCTAATCACAAGGAGAAAAAATGCTTCTTTTAGCAAATGCACTAATTAATTCTGTATTTATTTATTATTCCTTTCATTTATGCTGAGTCACGAAGTCAACTTGAATGAATCTACTTTAGTCTTACATTCTTAGTATTCTGTTATTTGGAGTTTCGTTAATTGATTCGCACTTTAATACAAAATGAAACTTTGGTTTGATTAAAAAAGATTTTGCAGAATTTTTTCGTAAAACTTAAATCTCATTCTCAAGTTAGCCAAATTAATTTCTCAAATAAGAAAATAAATCACAAACTAAACCACGATATCTAAATTAATTTATTCATTCAACACCCATCCATTCACAAATCAAATTCCGGAATAAACATGAACAAATAAATGCCCAATGCTAAACTACAATGTCCCAGATAATTAACCCTTTCAACCCCCATCCGTCAACTAATCAGATTCCGGGAAGATCATAAGCAAATAGATGTCAAACTAAATCAAAGTAATTAACCCATTCAACCCCCATCAATTCGCAAAATTGAATTCTGTAATAATTACCAACATTAATTTACCTGATTATTCTCCTTGATTTTAATAAATTGATTAAATTAATTAACCCTTCATTAACCATCAAAAATAAACTCCCAATTAATCATATGATATAAATGCGCTCAAATAATTATCTAAATTAATTTTAATATTATAAAAATAAACGAAGCTAAATTTGAATGCATCAATCACTTCAATTAGTGCACCCAATTAATCACCCAAATTAATTTTCCTTCATTTAATACCTCCCAATTAACCCCCACACAACCTTTCCCAAATCTGCAAATAGTAAAGCATCATCATAATCACTCCCACCCATTTAAAATTCATAATAACACTAATATCCTGAACCGTTAAAAGCGTATCAATACGCGTCAAATTATGTCCGTTCAATCAGCTGTAATCAGTACTGTCAATCTCTGCTAGATGTAATGAACAATTCATTAGTATCAATACAAAACAAAGATAATCATAACAACAGTAATAATAACAACAAGCTCATGCATTGATCGTGTATGTTGTGCCACCGTCATTTTCTGCTCATTTAGTAGTATCACAGTGTTCAATCAACAGATCTGATCAATTTTGTTTGTAAGTTTGTCCAAAAGTGGTCTACCTTGTTCGTACGAGTCACTATCGAGTGACTTAATGGCAAACCTATTGATTATTGTCGGTGTGTGTCTGTGTAGAGCAGGTGGTAATTAAACTGTCGCTTAAACGATTTGTTCGATGCATTTGGCGTGTGGCTGATCTAAATCAGAGACAGCACAGCATCTCAGTTTGACCACAGTGGGCATCGACATGGCTCGGCATGACCAATCGAACAACGTTCCACTCAATCTAAATTGGTCTGTTCTGCTTACAACTGCACAACTAGGAATTGATTGACGTGCATGTTCATGTGAGATGTATTACACCGCACAACCACATCACCACCACCATCACCAACATATATCCTAATCATATCGATATATCAATCTATATATCTAAAATCGGTTGTTTGTTGTACGTACTCACTGAACAGGACTACCACTTCTTCTTCTTCTTCCGGCATCGAAAATATATCAACAAGTCGATATTTGCGTCATTTGACGAATCAACACAAAATGCACGGAAATGTTCACGCCACCTTCGATCGCCATGAAAATGGACAGAACGGACAGATCGCGACCGAGTAAATGTGGCATTTGTGTTGATCATAATGTGCCTATTGCTTCGATTAACCCGAGACTCAGTGTGATGATTATCCAGGTATGTGTACAAGTAAAATATTTCCCGTTAAATGGACAATTCAATCGAATATTACCGAAATACGGAAATTTAATGTCAAGCCCTCAAACGCACGCATCGGTAATAGTCCGAGTCAAAACGTTTGCCCGGACAGCAAAAAAGTCTCGCGCCCGGCTCGTTCATTTGTCCGTTCGTCCGTATCTGTATCCGCAGTGTAGTGGCCAATGGCCATTGGTCGATTACCGCGCGTTAATATTCTTGCGGGTAATCAGTTTGTTTGAGAGTTAAAAGATTGAGAGTTGAGCTAACCAATCAATGAACAAACTGTGTAAAGACTCAAGTCAATGGACAATGCATGAACGGACTAACGGGACAAATTCATGCGTAACGAGTAAATGGACACAGACGCGTGTGCAGCTGTCTCTTCATGAGTTGAACGCGGTGCAATCAAACGATTGAAAGTGAAAATATATGGAAACAAAAGTAAGAGGAAAGAGGAAAAGTTACCGACGGGAGAGTGAGAGAGAGAGACCATCAAGACGGGAGGTGATGGCGGTCATCGAGGTAATCGAGGATCACGGGTAGTGAGTGCACTGTCTGACAGTCAGTCAGTCACTCAATCTGATCTACAGATCGTCGATCATCGGACGGGGGCCAATCGTATAACGAACATTGTGACAAGCCAAACCTTGTCGATCCAGTACTGACTAAAGTGACCACAACTTGCGCGGCGAGACGACGATGATCTTGTTGTTGTTCGTTTGGTCACTTCCTGTACTGTAGTGACACAACACACCCAACACGTACTAACAATACTAAAGTACGTACAAACGTAAACTTTTCAGGGTATTTCTCCATCATCAAATGTGCATGCATTGCATTGTTATATTAACATTTCCCGGATAGATTATTGTCTTATTGTCGATTTTATTGTTGGATTTGTTGGACTGAATACAATGAACATTTGGATCACACACATTCAATGAGGTGAGGATGAGGATAATTCAATCGTTAAATGTATGCAACAAAAAAGAGTAAAACCAAAAAAAGTTGGTCGCGACCAAACACTCAAATCTGATTGGTCGAGAAAAAATGCGCGACAAACTTTGTCCCCCGAAAAGTCCCCCGAAAAGTCCCCCAAAAAGTCCCCCTTCTGTCTGTACTATACTTGACCCAGACTCGAATTGAACAACTGTCCGATTAGTGCATTTGTTTGCATGTGAGTGTCTGTGAAAACAAAAAACTCATTGAAATTCAGCTCATTCACACACTACTAACTCGATCATCTTCTTTTATTATTGGACACTTTTTTGTTCATCACGTTCAAGGGGAATTTCCCATCATAATGTAAACCAAATTGAATCCTTATTATGGTCAATTCAATTCAGTAGCACAATGTCACAAAGTGTCATAACCAAAATAATCATACAAAACCGACTTCCCCAAACTCCCAATTGGGCGTGTCCCCCTCGAGCCCTCAAGTTGTGCTGTTTTGTGTTTGTGTCACGGGTAAACAGTAAGCAGCAGCAGTGCCGGTCACAGTGTGTCGAGCATATGGTGTAGGACACTTTCCATTTCATTGCTTCCCGATTGGGCGCTACACTCACTCACACACACACACTCACACACACAATATATCAATTATCGTGCCAACACAGACAACAAGCTAAGCTCATAGACGAACCATTAGATCATGTAGAGAGGTTCGAGACCAAATACTGCGCTAGCTGTGTTCTGTTCTGTTCGAATGTTGTTTGAATCGCTGTGAGAAACGTGACGACTACAACGCGCCAACTGCACTCGAACAAGTATACTCGAAAAACTGTCCCGAAAGCAACAAAACTTACCCGACTCGGACTACTGAGCGGCGGCTGCTGAGAGCTCGCGCGGTGAGGCTTTACTTGTTCATGCACTCTCACTCAGACTCTCTCTCTCCTTAAGTGAACTCAACTCTTCATGTCTACGGTCTCTTCATTTTGAGTGTAAACAAAGCACACACCGAACAAATGGAGGTATAAAAGCAAACCAATCGGCGAGTTATCGCGAGCAGTATACGAAAACGTCGCGCCAGTTGTGTCACCATTGGATTATTACATTTTACATTCACACTCACACACCATTGTGCATTGTTCTGTGTGCTCTAGTATATATCTAATACACTTCCGTTATTTATTTATTTATTTATTATTCAACTTCCGTTGTTACGTCATCTACGAGTGCACCACCACCACACCCCCTTCATCTTAATTGACCCATTCACACCCACCGTCATCTCATCGTTGTCATATTACCATCACCATGGTCAGCTTCATATCGCCAACAGTGTGGCTGTGTGTCTCGACCACCTTAGTAGCGACAGTAGTGCACGGTCAGTACTTTCGACCCTACCCAGCAATGGCCATGGACCATGGATTCTCTCACTACCATCCAGGTATGACGTTACTGTACAGTAACACACACGTGTGCTTTCTGTGTGTTCTTGTGTGTAAATGAACTAGTAAACAGAATCGAATCAATTCAGTGTGTTTGTACAAGTCGTATATATTCAAGTGAAAGTGAAAGTTCATTATAATGTCGAATCAGATAAATCCTGATTGTTGTCGAGAGTCTATTAATTTAAGCATTATCTTCGATAATCTCTCGACCAGACTGATTGACTTTTAAAGAGAACAAAAAAGGTTGCACCCGTCTAGACCGTAAAACCGCATGCGAGTTCAATCACTTTCTCCTCCTGTCAATTGGTCAATTAACCCTTTCAGGCCCAACAGTCAATAAATAATTTCCTTTAGCCACCTCTTGGAAAGCAATAAAATTAACGACATAATAAATCTACTACCACACCATGCCCACATTATCATATATCTTAATTGTCGGATGTGTGCAAAAAGATTCGATTAACTCGTTCGCCCCCATCTGAGCGCGCTTCGGTCTGTCTAGTCGATTGCGTGAGATCAATCAATTACTGAAGTTGAAAAGGAAAAAAATGATAACCGACAAATGAGTTCATTCAAATGAAATGACCGTTTACCAATCTATACAATACACAATGAGATGAGACACGTTCATAAAGTAGATCACATTCTCAAATAGTAAATCTACATGTAAATCTGTTACAGACTTTATGAATGTGCCGAAAAGATTGATTAGTTATGCAGTGGCAAAAGATTGAGAGGATGATAGATCTGTTCGGTTGTTAGAGTGCACAGAACAACAAGAGTGGCACATACAAACAAAGATGTCATCCGGTTGAAAGGCAAACATAAAGAAAAGTAACGAAATTGAGATGTTTGAACGGTTTGATTGGTGTTCAAAACAAACAAAAGTGAGAGAGGATTATTATTTTCGACCAATCAAAATTGAGTGTTTGAACAAGTCGAATAACGGACACTTCTGATTGGTCTATAAATTGCGACTAGTTCCTCAGAAATATATATTTTGTCCAATTGGATGGTAAATTATTGTCCATTACTGTAGAACCATAGCATTCTTGTAGACACACACTGAATTGTGGATTCAACATTCTTTTGATTCGCTTAACTTTGTGCTCATTTTGTCCCACTCTGCCCCTCCCATGTCCCGTGCCCCCGTCCATTTGACCTGAATGACCACACAACCCCACAGCCCGCATCAATCACGAGACCTTGCCAATCAGCCAAGCTGAGTTTGCCCAACTAGTCGCCGAGTCAATGGCCACCAGCAATGGACCACACCATCACCATCCACCCAACACAGACCAGGACTATGAAGGTCCGGCACATGCAATGCAAGACAGAGGTGGTGCCCGGTCTCACCACACTCACCAAAGTCATCATCACGGTGGTGGTGGTGGTGGCGGTGGTGGACATGGTCATGGTGGTGATGGCGGTGAAGCTCACTATCATGGAGAAAATCATCATGTCCACGATGATGATCACCACCAGGGTGGAAGAGGAGGCGGCGGCGGTGGAGGTGTGTCCCACTACCAACCCGAAGACAACTATCGATCACATCAGGAAGCGGACTCCGAACAGGAGGACAACAGCTACCACCGATCGCCCGTGTACGAAAGTTCGTACCACAACGATCAGGACAATGATGAGGCAAATGAAGATTTAGATCATCGAAACACAGCGACATACGGTGGTCGACCTGGTGGAGATGGTAGACACGGTGGTCCACAAGGTGGTTACGACAATTACGACCATCCACACCATTTGCACCATGAACAGGGTGGCTCACACTCACACCACAACGAGGACAACGGTGAAGAGTCTCGACTGCGACCAACCCAACACTACCTACCCGACGAGCCACAACCAGCACCGATTGTCAAGTTAGTTCATCTGCCCTTTTAAGTCTTTCAATACACCTTCAACCCAACCAACCACCTCTGGCTCCCTCAACCCAAAGATAGTCTCTCCCCTGTTCATACACAAATGAAGTGATAGCTGCCTCGGAGTTTAGCCCTCAGTAGAAGCCATCGCATCATTGTCCTCGGCCACGCCCTCACATCTCATCACACCCACTTCATCATCATCATCAACTCATCTCAATCACCCAAACCATCCAAACCATCACTCACCACTTTACTTAAACTGTGTTTAATATTATTAATCTCCCTTTTTTGGATTGCCAATTTTGTGCGCGCATTTTTATATACAAAACAAACAAATAAGCTCAACAATAAATTGGATTCTGGATATATATTATTACGAGTAATTCTATAAATTATTGATCATTTCACTTAAATAAGTAATGAACATCGATTGTATTAAATTTTAATCGAAAAAGAATCTCAAACGTTTGAGAAAGGTAAGTAAGTAAGATAAATAAGGTAATAACGGAAAATCATTTACTTGTAAAATCCTATAATTTATTAACAATTTTTTATAATAGAAAACATAACCCGTTCAACCCCTAGATTGACTAAAATCAAGTCAAATATATAAAAATATAAATGAAATGAAAAATACGAATGAAAACAAAAATGAAATACTTGCGTACTTGTTGTTTGTTTTAGTCCTCTCAATGCACGCATGCAGCTATGTAATTTTGTGTGAGAATGGAGCAGCACATTGAGAAAATGAAGGATAAATGGTGTTGAGGATAATTTGGTAGGTGGGGGTGGGAAGGTTAAATGGTGCGCTGGGCAAGCATATTCAGATATATCACAGACTGAGAGTGCATGTGAGAACAAACAGTTCAACGATGAACGAAGAGGCACTTTGGGTTAATCGGACCATTTAATATCGGTCAGTGAGTGCGCGCTGTGAGCAGATAATCTTCAACTGTAAACTTCTTCTACTGCTGTTTCTGTTGCTCCTCACTGTCCACTTCTTTCTTGGTGACAATCAACACTCTGCTTGGATGGTCACCGACACTTTCATGTGCGAGTCCGAGTTGTTCGCACAGTTCGTGAACCAGCCGACGGTCAAACGAGTTTAGGGCAACGGGAAATTTGAGTTCACTTTTGGTTGAGTCCGAGAGAAAGTGTTCCAGTTGGGTGCGAAGTTGCTCGGGGGTTGGACGCTCAAATGTGTTGGTCGCCACTTTAGTTGGCAGCACATTCCTTGCTGGAGGAACACTCGAGTTGGGCACGTTCTTTTGAGTAGTGTTCACCTTTGGTTTCGGTTGGTTTTTGCCTATTTGAAAAAATGAAGATTAAATTAAAGGTTAAAGTCAAATGTCAAATTATTCTCACCTTTATTCTTCATATTCTTCTTCTGATTCTTGGTGCCCTCCTTAGCCTCGGCCGTAGTCTTCTTTCCCTTCAACTCAATCTTCAACTCATCGAACTGTTCCATCTGTACCAAATAGTCCGACGCAGTGACCACATCCGCATGCGTATAGCAGTAATCAATGAACGATTCCAATGCTTTCGATTCTTTGGTCACCGTCCCCGAGTCACAAATGACCACCAAATGAGACCGGGCACGAGTGATGGCAACATTCAGCCGCCGCTGTTCAATGAGAAAACCAATTTCGCATGCATCATTTGACCGGACCAGTGAGAGAATGATCACTTCCTTCTCACGACCTTGAAAGGCGTCCACAGAGTTGATTTCGAGATTGTTGCAGATGGAGTCAGGGAATTGTTGTCGACAACGGGCTTCGATCATACTCGTTTGCAGACGGTACGGAGATATGACACCTGAGAGGGGAAATGTAAGATTATTTTGGATTATATGAGAAATGATCCAACGTACCAATTTCTGTCGGTGCAATTCCCGCATCGAGCAGTTCCTTAATGTACAAACAGACAATGTCCGCCTCTGCCTTGTTTCCCTTCGACAAACTATCCTCCAGTTCGAGTTCGTACATGTCACAGCCAACTGTGTCAATAAGACGAATCACCGGAAAAGGTTCAACCTCCTTCTGACCAGCCTTCAACTTCGCGGGCATCAACACTCGGTCCCGAACACTATCACCCGCAACCAGTTTGCCCTCATAAAAGAACTCCGACGGCCAGTCCATGATGAGATGATTCATTCGATACTGAACGGTCAACATGCGAACCACCTTTTCGGGACATTCCGCGTACAGTTGATGCACAATTCGTTCAATCAGTGAAATGCCCAGTCCCTGGTCTGCTGCGGCTTGGGACACGATGGTTGCGGGAAGCTGTTGATGATCACCCGCGAGAATGCACTTCTTTGCATGTGACAGTGGAATCCAGGCTGCGGCCTCAAGTGACTGTGCACACTCGTCCACAATGGCAACATCGAACATGAACGAATTACGGTCACAACCCTCCAGGCCATCAATCAAATGCTTCAACTGTCCATTGAGTGTGGCACTGGTCAGGGTAGCAAAGATCACATTCGCATCCTTCAGTGACTCTTTGAATGCCTTCGATTCGTACTGTGCAATCTGTTGACGCAGTTCCTTCAGTTCGCCTCGATGGGGCCGATTGTGATAACCAGGGCCAGATTTGGTCTTCTGATCTAGTTCGGCACGTAGATCTGACACTACGGACGAGTCCGAGTTCATCACAACCTGATCGAGGGCATAGTTCTTCAGTTGATCGTCGACACGGGCCGGGTGACCTAGACGGACATAGTTGAACTGTTTCTTCTGTTTGAATCGAGAATACATTGACTAAAGAATGATTTAAAATTAGTTAAGAAAAATTTTAAATAAAAACAAAAATAATTCGAACCTGAGAAGCATTAAGAAGTTGCTTAAAGATATTGTCCACCGCAACATTGGACGGAGCAAAACAAAACACTTTCTGACCACGAGAAATCAACTGAAGAATCACTTCTGTCAGTGTAGTGGTTTTCCCGGTACCAGGTGGACCGTGTATCACAGCCAAATGTCGTTGATGTAGTGCAAAGCTGATGGCTTCTTTCTGAGAATCATTCAAATTTTGATTGAACCACACAATGCCACTGCCATCGTCATCCTCTTCTGGTTCTTCAGCCAGATAGGTGGCATAAGGCGGAAGGACAGTCAACGGTTCCAACAATGGTTCCGTACCAAACAACATTCCCACCAAATAAGTCCTCAAGGAGCACTTGTACATCTCATCAACGCACATCTTCAACCGTCGATATGTGACATCGTTTGCGATTTTGATCAAATTGAAGTACTCGGCCTGGTCAAACATGGCTAACTCCTTCGAATTGGGATCAAAGGCCACCTCCAAATTGGTTCGCGCCATTTTGAGCACCACACCAGACAACTTTGAGCCCGTCTCGCTCTGAGTAGTGACCGCCACAATGTCACCGTTGGTTATGCCAAAAGTGGTCAAATTGACCTCGTCCTTCTTCGCGGGCGGCAGTGTAAAGTGAAACAGTTGACGACCGAATGCGGTCCGCTGATTAGTGACAATCAGTTTGCGTATAGCAAAGCCACTTTTCTCCAACTGCTTCAACGAATACTTCTCACATTGAAGTCTATAAAACAAATTAAAAATTAGCGAAATTAAAATAAAATAACACCAAAACAGACCGATTCTGTTCGAGCTCTTCTTCATAGTCAAGTTTAAGCAACTTCTGAGTTTTGCCAATCCAATCCTCAAGAGACATATCCGATGCATATGATGTCTTTGTGGGAGTCATCGTGAAGAAGGAAAAGATGATGAAATAAAACACAAACAATATACGACAAAATAATGTAAACTAAAACTCGTGTCGTTCTGTGAACGAAATCACACGCCGGAGAAAAAACATACGACCAAAACACATGACAACACAACAAAACATTGGCGACCGTGGCGTCATCTGGTGCTCACTTACGACAACAATGTACATAAAAATAAATAATTGACAATCAATTGGCATGGAAACCGGTAAAACACTACTCAACCGTACACAGACACAGAATCACGCAGAGAACTCTGAACAGAAGAAGAATATAAAGAATACAGAATGAGTCACCGCTAATTGATTTGTCCTTATCAAAGACATTACACCGAAGACATCTTCTCTTCGCGATGTCCACCACAACGTCCACTTACCATCTAATGCGAAGTAAGTCATCGGGGGATTAGTAGCGTTCGGATTGCCTTTAATTAACTGTCACACTCACTCACTTGCCTGTAATTAACCACAGATTTTATCGCACTCCTCCGTACATTGGGCTATTCGCGCTTTGTATCGTTGGAGAACTTTCGAAAGCCAAATTTCCCACTGATGGCGGACATGTTGTGCTATCTACTCAAAAGGTCCGTTCCGAATGGCTATTTTGGTGTTGGTGTTTGTTTATAAATAGATTTCGTAATAATACACAGATTCGACTCATCGGTAGAGATCAACACCAAAATCGATACCGAACAGGAGAGGCTCGCCTTTGTGCGTACGACCTCACAGTTGATGGTGAGCAAGGCGCATCTCGACATCAATACCAAGAAGTTGTACATGGCGGACGTGAATTCGGTGCCGGAAATGTTGAAACTAGCCAAACTGATCTACGATGCGTGGAAGGCACTGAAGGCCAGTCAGGCGAATGCGGTCCAAGGCGATGCTGATGCTGTCGATGACAATTCGGGTGATAATTCTGATAATGGTGATAGTACTGCAACCTTTGATAAAAATCAGGTTAGGAATTAGATTAGATTAAGACAACAAATTAGATCGATAACTCACCTCGTTATTTATTGATTTATTTAGTACAACAACTTCAAGACAAATCAGCTCTGTTCGGAGATTCTTCAGTTGGGCACATCGCTTTACGATATTTTGGCTGAAGAAGATAACAACAGAGTACTGTTCATGTTCTTCATCTTCTTTTGATGATAATCCTCTCTCCCTTTTTGATGACACTCTTTAGACCCAACGGCAGCAAGTGCTCGCCCGACAGATTGTGATCGAACAGATCGAGTCGAACATTCGTCAATCGATTCAGCAGCTCCAGGAGGAGATGACCTCAATGCAGGACCGCAAGGAGACACTCGACCAGGACAACGAAGATCTCAACTCAAAGATTGAGAAAAAGTTTGCCGAATTAGAGCGCAATCGTAAACGTCTACAGACGCTAACCTCACAAAGGTATAAATCGTGTAGATTAACGATTAATCTTAATTAATTAATTAACGATTATTTCAGGCCAGTTTTCATGGATGAGCTCGAGAAAGTGGAACAGGACATTATCCGTCTGTACGATGACTATGTGGTCAATAGTCGGTGTCTCTTCTTTTTAGAGCAAAAACTTGAGGAATTTGAAGAAGCCGAAAAGATCAAAATTGATGTAAGTTGATGTAAAAAAATTTGAATTTTTAATTCTGTTTGTTTGTAAACATTTACAGGAACGCAACGAAGAAATCAAACTAATGCTGGAACAGATGAGAGTCGATGAATTTTTGAAGGTGGGAAAAAGCAGTAAAAATGGAAGTCAAAATGGTCTGGATGAGTTGGCAGACGATGAGGTGGACATTCCAAGTGACGATGGCGAGGGAAGTGACATTAGTGATGCAATGGCACGTGATCTCGAAATATCCAACAAAAAGGTGACACAACAACCACAACAACAGCCACAACAGAAAAAGCTCGTAAACGACCGAAGAATAGCCGCGGAAAAGAAGAACCGTTCCCTACTGGCCAATACTGTGGTGGTCAAACGCGAACCACGAAGTTCCAAGACAGCTCGAATCTATTCGTATGGTTCACTGTTGGCTGGTGATGATGATGACGACGAAATATCGAAACAAATCCCCGAAGACGATGATGAAGATGATGATGACGAGGTAGATGACATTTCCAAATCGGAAGCATTGGTCAAAATGAACGGAGGTGCTGCTTTGATGAATGGAACAACTCAACAATCTGACTCTGAGATTGATCTCGATGCAATCGATTCGGATGTCGACTCGGACAATGGCTCCTCCATAGCGAATCTCAATTTGTCGGATGATTTTGTGGTGCCACCAGGACCGAACACGACCTCAGTTGGGGGACGGTCAAAGCCACCAATACCGAACAACGCAAAACTGACCACCAAGTTTAGTTTCGACAAAAGTGATGACAACTTTTGATGCTGATCATGTTGCTGTTGATGATACTTAATAATGAACGTTAACGCAAGCAAAGCAATATTCAAAAATGTTATATATTCTGAAAAGTAAAAAAAGGATAAGCAATACTAACAATAAGAATAATGTTTTAATAATTTGTTGAATAATAACAATAAATCATGCACAGACACACAAGCACATGCTAAATATAGATACAACACTAATAATGATGAGTTGTACGAAAGGAGAGAGGAGAGTTTGTCGTACAGCAGAATAATAAAATACGTTGCTTTTGTAATAAATGTACAAACCGAACACTGTACACGGTTGTCAGATCCTAGGATTTGGGCTTTTTGAATTGCTTTCGTAGCTTCTTCACTCGCTTCTGAATGTTCTGATTGATGGCGTGGGTGAGATAGTTGCTCTTGACATTGGTCGATATGTCCTTGGCCGACTTGACCAGAATGCCCGAACGGAGCAGAAACTTGACCATGTAGAAGGTGCCAAAGATGGTGGTGAGATAGCGCGCGGGAGTGGCCAACTTGTACAGCAGGGCGGCCACTGCCAGGTGACCCAAACTGCCTGGGTCCTTCTCGAAGATGTTCTTGATCGACTGGGGCACTTGTTGACTGTTGACAATGTATGGCTTCACGTACGAAATCAACTTTGAACCATCGAAGCCCCTGTTTTGGGTGATAGATTTGGGTTAATTTATGTGATTTATGTAAAGTTGAATACTTACATACGACAGATGAGATATAACGAGCCGAACCAGGCCACAGAGGCGACCATATGCATCGGGATGGCAATGTACCAGTACTTCTTGATGAGTACCTTCAGCCGTTGAGAGATGGACATTTTCGACATCTCGGCCCAGTCATCTTGACCGGATCGACGTAACTGAAAGGAGCGCAACTGTTGAAGTCCACGAATGAGTGGTCCTGGACTTGAGGCACTCAACAGGAATCGACCCGCAGTAGCACCACCGGCAGCAGTAGGCCTAACAAGCCCAATCGAAGTGGCTGTCTTGGGTCTAGCGGACAGGAGCGCGTCTTGAGCATTACTTCGTAGACCTCGAATTGCACCAGAAACTGTGAAACTATGGTTCGCTTTGGTTAGGTGGGAGGCAAACAGAAGCGACCTCGGTGGGATGAGCGAAATAGCGAATTTGTTGACATCACAACGTGCGGCAGCTTGAGACCGAATCACAGGCACCAGCAATCGGGACAGTGCGGACATGTTGACACACCTCCGTAGGACAACGTGTCAATTGGAACAGTCCGATTGCACACCAAACAAATAAACACACTAACCGAAAAGACAGCAAATATATGAGAAAATGTTCTCTTTCGGCACAAAAATAGCAAATAAACAACAAAAGAAAAGCCCAATCACATGTACGAGTAGTGGCGGAGATATGTACCCATAACAAGGGTGGCAGCGCCCAATTTAAAATTCATTTTTCATATCGATTCCCAATGACACATCATATATGAATTATCCCAAATATTATAAATGGGGCGGTACAGCCCAAAAGTATTCATTTTCTGAGTACGCAGGTTGCACTGACGTAATCAAGACCAATAACAAAATGCATAAATTCGTAAACGACGATCATTTAGTGGGAAATTTAAAATGCGTCACTTGAATGTTAATGAACTGAATTAATTGAGTTTGGTTCGAATATTTGAATATAATTTATTATTGATGTTATCGTGTTGAGTCAATAGTCATCTTCGACATAAGTAGCATCGTCGTTGAGTGTTTGTTCTTCTTCAGTTTTTTGCTCATTGTCACTATTATTCGGTAGATCATCGAAGCAAAGATCGCACTTGGCCTGATCATCCCCGTACGGGTGCAGTTCACACGGCCCGACACATTGACAGCAGGCATTGTGAAACCATCGATAGGCACTGGCACCGATCACTTCACAATTGTCCCGACACTTGTTCATGGCCATACACTGGGACAGATAGGCCACAGTGCAGTTGACCTCGAGGTCAGAATCGACACCCGGCGGTATGATCTGTGGGCCGGACTGATTCGAATTGAGTCCAAAAGTGGACGGATCAGGACCGTCAATGTGAATCTGTACCTTATAGGTCAGGTTCATCATTCTCCACTGACCTTCTCGAACTGTTTGTTGCATTGCGAGCAGTTGGAACATTTCTGTGTCCGGTTCGGATATCAACTCCACGTTGGACTTCATTATGGGCTCAAGCTCACTGACGGATGGTTTGCACAATCCTGTACAAATAATAATAAGAAATGTTATAATAACAAACAGATTGATATTAAAGCATTTACCGATGCACGAGCAACAATCCTGGTATAGATAGCCGAGACATTTAGTGCAGATCTGGACACCGGTCTGATTGGTGGCGAAAGTGTCGATATTGCATTGTTTTGTAAATAAACAAAAGGACACCACTGGAGCACAGACATTCTCGTTGCAGGCGAGATACTCCACACCAAGGTCCTCACCGGTGATTAGTGTTGTGTAGATGGTGATAAACACAAAGATGACAATTCTCGTTTGTTTTGACATTCTTCGAGGACGGTTTTAGGTTTTGCTGTTTTTTTTGAGGAATTTCACACGAATTTCGAGGCACACAAACACGAACACAAAGCCTTTGCCATGCCAAGTGCCAAGCCCTTAGACCCCGGAGGGTCTAGGCTTGAGGCAGCAGCAGCAGCAGCAGCAGGACCCCCAGCAGTGGTTCTACATTACAAAGTGCGTCCCACAGGTGTCAATGAAGCCATCAAGGTAATAGTAATGTGAGCCTTCTTGTTTGGCCTTTCATCGCCGATTTTGAGTGTTGACCTGTGTCCATCTGTGTTTGTTTGGGAGGAGCGAAATTGTACTGCTGAATTCATAAAGTATATTACAAGTGGAAATTGAAAAATTGGAAAATTACTTATTTAATGGATAATGGATTCTTTTTATAATATCTATCTATCTAATATATTCTATAATTTTTTTATGAGCCATAAGGCACATGTAATGCGAATTCATTGTTTGATTGAAGACAGTGCTCAGTTGTTGAACTCGCTAATTGACATTAAGTGATTGTTCATTTGGTCGATCCATGGTGGTGGTCCAATTGGAAGAACAGAAGAAGTCTCGCAGTCACAGAGGACGATAATATAACGATAAGTACGAACAATCGGATTGGCTGTCTTGTTTTTTCAGTGATGGACAATACAAGCACGATCGATATCAAGATAATTCATTATCAGTAGCACTCGCACTTTTGTAGGCAGTGGCACATCGTGCACCAATTTGTGGAGTGTTCTGATTTCCTGTTCTGCTTCATTCGACATTTGTTGAATGTTGAATTTCGTTCGCACTCGCACGCTTCGTCGGAGAATGGACCTAAACGAGTTTCTGGTTTTCCTCGAAGAGCTCATCTCCGCACAGTCGACCAACCTAACCAGACACTCCAAAATATGAACCAACTGTTGGAGCATGGCTTCCGCTGGATGACCGCACAGCAAAAATCAATTTCTGCTCAATCTCCGCACGACCAACGCATACGGAAATATACCGCCCGAATTTCGTCAACAAATTGTCGTTCTACTGCATGAACTGGCACAGAATCGAATTATCATGAAGGAGCTGCTCTACCAGCTCGACGCTCGACCTGATGAACGATAGAGGAAATGTCCAAATCGAGGAAATTGTCGATGAAGAAGGTTAGTTGATTTATTAATTAATATATTCTTTAATTATATTCTTTAGACACACATGATCAAACGGAATCTCGTGTAGCTTCGAATGTCATCGAATCAATTGCTTCCGATCGTCAAGAACAAATTGCCACTTCGCACCAATGTACAGATTTTGGACGATACTTTCAAAAGAAATGTACACTCAAAAAGCACAATCTAGTGCATAGCAATGTTGCCGCGGACACTCCCAGACAGAAACGATTGAGTGTCCGCTTGTTGGAACGGACTGGCACCACAACCAAACTAGGTTTAGCACGCCGGCAAAGCCAAACTGACAGGCCATTCTATTGCAAATGGTTACATTGTCACATGTCGAGCCAATACAAGCGGTGCGTCATTCGGCAGTGCCGGCACATTCGAACAATCCACTTGCCCAAAGAAGCGAATCAAAACCAAGAACTCCTTCTACGTTACTTCGGTACTGCTTCCAAATGAAATGAGTTTGAGTTGAACATATGTTTACATGTTTATTAGTAAATGAATTATGGATTGACATTAACATTTCAATTTTATTTCTATTTTACTTTCATTTTAATATTGATGTTATTCATTACTTCGTTACAATAAAATGTAAATTACTTCTGACTGTACGATCCGTCTGAATTGAATTCCACCGAAATGTCCATGCTTGTGTCGATTCAGGCAATTTGGCCTAGGCAGCTGCGTTCAGAGCGTCTGGACGATCATCAAATAGTCAAAGTAAATATTTTCGTAATATATTCGATTAGTCTGGTGGTGGACCACCGATGGTAACAATGTGGAGATCTATTTAGACAATCAAATTCGATGATAATGAGTTGGTAGAAGAAGTTGTATGTGGTTCGTTTGAATTCACCTCTGAAACTGGTCGCTTCTTGTTAGCTTTATGTCTGAATCTATAAATAGAATAGTTAAAAGTGATATGCGAAAAATTAAGGTTCGCAAACTTGAATGCATTCAATAGATCATTCGGCTCGTTGGTTAGTTGAACAATTCTGTTGAAAGTATAATAAAGAATGTAAATTAATAAATAATTATCGAATCAAAAAGAACATTACCACGAGCCATCACCAGAATCGCATCAACTTCCAAAAGCTTACGCATAAGTGAGTATGTTGTCCGACCGTAAATTAGCATCGCTAAAGTAGTAGGCAATCTGTTTGTGTAAAGGCGACTTTAACGTTTACGAATTTGAGCATTTCGAAGACTTATTGCAAAGGAACGCTTTCGGGCCATTCTCAGAAGCAGTCTACACCCGAGGTCACAGTTCTGATGGCGCTAAAGCATCGAGTTGATCATCGGCATAATTGGTTTGTTGTTCAGAGCCCTTGTTGTTGTATTTCTTTAGAGGTTTCGGCAATTTTGACGATGTTTTGCTATTACGATGATGCAACGAGTGGCAACACTCATGCAGTTGTAGTCAGTTTACAAACAAAACAATGTGCACTTGCCGATCAGGAACGAAATGACAGAAATGAAAGAAGCAGAAACTTTCCCGGAAAAGGCCGTACAAAGTGAAAAGAATCTTCCCTAGAATCAATTTCACGTGTTCATTTTCAGACAACAGGTTGCCAACAATTTTCACATTCGTGCAGGACTGAATTTTGCTTTGAATTTATCACCGAAATTATCAGGTAAATACCAAAATACCCCGACGAGTGACACCATCTCAATAGTTGGGCACTCTTCTGTGTGACATTTGTGTATATGAAATATTTAATTATTATTTTTATAGAAATCCTCTCAAGGTTACCACCGAACCATGTCTGACTGTCCCAAACCAGACGGAACTATTCCCGCTGCAGACAATTACGCCTCGGTAATTCACTACACTTCGGACGAAGGCATCGCCGCTCTACGATCCTCTGGTTACATTGCCTTCGAGACGTACAACAGCGAGACAAAGTATCTGAAAAGCGCGGCCGACTGGAACGAAACCGACAACTATCAGATGTACTTTATGTCACTGACCAATCCGGTGAAGCGCATTTATCGGTTCGATTTTGCCAACGAACGAGACCTGGCGGTGGTGAAGGAGTTGCTCGAGTCACAGTCGATTGTGAAGGTCACCCGAAAAGTGGCCATTGCTTCGTCTATTCTCGCCCGTCGTCATCAGATTGAAATCCACTCGGTGGTGGACCTGACTGCTTCCATGTATCTGGTCAACCAGGTGGGCCTGAACAGTGGCAATTTGGTGAATGCTCGCATTGTGGACGACATTGGCGACACTGTGCAGGTGAACATGCTTCGGCTGGCCAAAGTATGGCTACGTCTGTATGGCAGCCTCTACTGCAATCTCATTGCCATGACCAAGAACCATCTCAATCTGTTTCGTACATTTCATCTCGAGTAATGTAACGTTAATGTAACGTCCCAATTATATATTTCCAATAACCAGTAAAATTGTATACTTTAAATAAATAATAATCTTATTTGATATTAGTTTAATAATCGCTAAATCGAGTCAAAATACAGAGAATATATCGTCGAATTATGCAATAAAAAGATTATCGAATATATGTACATTGTGTTGCAGTAAATAAGTCTGATCAAAAGTGAAATCCAATGTTTCTATAGTTTCGTGGTGAACGTTAGTTTTTGTCTCGTGCTCATCAGTAAAATGGTCGTCATATCATCTGAGTATTTTCTTTTCTTCTCATATTAATAATCAAATATATATCAAATCAATTAATTAAATTATACAAATCACATCCTACTTGTTGGTGTATAGAAGTAGTAGATATAAGATAGCGCACATTGATAGTGCCACATCATTTTGTGTGTTATGGTAAAGAGGATCGTCTAAAAGCGACAACAACAACAACAACAACAGTAATAACAACACTTGTACAGTTACGAATGGTTGTGGCCTTGTTGCTGTATACAGTCACGCGACTGTACAACAATCAATCAATGCACACAACCTACCTAATATCTGTCCAATAATACTCCTCATACTTCGTACATCTGGTCATAACGTCATATATGAACACTAACGTGTGTGTAATATATCAATACAAGAGCAAATATCAAATGATACTATTCTCGATGCACTTGGCCAGCTTGTCCAACTCAACCTTACAGGTCGATTCCTCATCGTCCAGTTTGTGTAACGTGGTGTCAATTTCCTAAAAAGGTAAAATGGTAAGTCTGTATTCGAAAAACATTCTATTTGACTTACATTTCTCTTTTCGTTCAAATGCAGTTTCTCTTGATCGATCTGTGAAATTCGTTGTTGCAACTTCATAATCTGCTCTCGTATGACACCAATTTGGTCTGGAACTAAAATGCGAAAATTTCATTAGATTAGAAATAAAATAAAATCATAATGTTTTACTCACATTTGAAAATGGTTACACTGCCCGGCGGTGCAGAATTGACCATCTGCGCGGCACCTTCCACCGTTGAACCTGGCCTCAGTGCATCGCCACTAAAGATGAGCTGATGTGCGTATTGTGCGTTATTGTGTTGAGTGCTGTGGTTATGAACCATTTGAACATTCATTGATATATCACTTGGGGTACTGTTTGTACTGTTCGGGCCATGGTGATTGGCCACCACTGCAGTCGATGATGTCGAGGTTGATGCTGCTTTAGTCGCTTCCTTCTGTTTGGTCTCCTTCCACAGTGAATCGTAGAATTCTTGAGCAAATTGTTTCGAGTTGATTAGTTTACTGGTTGGAAGTTGGTGGTTGGGCGTTGAGGCTGTTGCTTGCTGCTGCTGTTGGCTATTGGATGGCATTTGTGGGTGTGGCTGTGGGCTTGACTGATTGTCACAGTTGGGCTTGGTGGAGGAGGAGGTGGAGGACTTGGTAGTTGTTGGGTCTGTTGCGACTAGGCACGTCGAGTGGTCCAGAGACCGTTTGCGGATTGTCTTGTTAGCATGAGCACCAGTGTTTTGTGAAGCATTCAATTCGGCCTCGTGTTTCTTCTCCTCCTCGAGCTGTTTGTCCAGCAAGTTCAAGTTCAACAACGGCTGTATGGAATTGGCAAGTTTAAGCTCATTGGGCGAGGGTGTTCTTGTCGAGTTGGGGTCGCGTTTGTGTTCACGAATTCGAGTCAACAAATGTGGCAACCACTGACTGAGCACTCCATTGGTGAGATTGTTGTGCAGGTACTGAGTGAGACAACCATCGCCACGTTTCCTTCGAATGAGTCGATCCTGCACCACCGCTAACCAGACCAGTTCTCGTTCAATCACCAGTTGGGCATCGTCATCTTCACTTGGTGTCAGGTTGAGTGCCTGCATAAATTCACCCTTCTCCACCAATCGATCAGCAAGTTGCACCGAATTGGGCATCACATCACTACTCTCCAGTGTGCACAGCTTCAACTGCTCTTCTGCCTCGAGGTAATCGTCCTCGTCGAGCATCGCCAACTGAAACGACAAATGCGATATTCGATGGTGCAGTTTGCTGTGAATGTAACGAATGAACTCTTCCTCGTGCACTGCCTTTTTGGTGGTCAGGCCAAATTGGGTGAGGAATGACATCTTCTCGGGATTGTCCTCAACCGCCAATGGTGGTAGAACACTTTCCACAAATCTGAGCAATGATTCCGAACTAGTTTCGTCCGATTCGTTCAAGTCCAAAAGTGACTCGGTCGAATCTTCATCGTCATCCCCTTCTCCATGCATCTCCATCTCCTCAATTTCATCTTCCACAATCTCCAACTCATCATCACCGGACATGTCTGAATTATCGTGCCGAGACAACTGCTTTGGTGGACCTCGATGTCTCTTATGACGCAATTTAGTCTCTTTGAGACCAACTTTTGAGAGACACTTGTCGTAATGGGAAATCTCCGGAGTATCATCGTGTGACCGTTTGTTGTTGTTGTTGTTGTGTTCGGGACTGTCCGTTGGTCGAACCGGCACAAGCAGTCGATTGCTCACTTTCGTCAGTGAATTTCGCTTCGAATGATGATTCCTCACTTCGGCACTGACCAATGGATGGTGCAGATTCTTGTGCACAGCCAGTGGCAGATGATGTGCATGGTGAGTGTGATTGTGCAGTGATGCCTTCGGTGGGGCACCGCCCGGAGCAGCACCAGCAAATTGAATGATCACATTGCCCCCATTGGCATTGTTGAGCACAAACTGTCGATTGTGGTCGGTGGCGAGTGCAGTGCTCGCCAAAATGTACTTCGGATGGTCCGGATGGTTGAATGGCAGACTCGGGTGGTACTTGATGTCGCTCTGCAGTGAGGCCAAATTCAGTACAAAGGCGTGATTGGGATGGGGTGCTGCTGATGCTACTGCTTGGTGGTTATGGTTGTCTACAGCATGTCCGTGGTTGGTGGTCACTACGTGGTGGTGATTTTCGGTTCGATGATTACCAGCCAATGCAGCTACCGATGCGAGTGTCGACAGATTGATGCTCGAGTGGTTGGTAGCGGTTGCTGCCGGTGTGCTGGGTGACGAAAGTGATGCCGACGATAAGTGGTGATGGTGATTCACGTGATTGGCACTGTTTCTATCGTGAAAAACGAAAAAGATATAAAGATAAATCAATCAACCAATGTGATCAATGTGTTGGTAATTCGATGCATCCAATAAATGATGATGCCATTCATGCATTCCATTCAATGACATTGATTAGCAAACACAGTTAACACCCTCGCGGCTTCCCTATATAAAGTCTCAATGAGACTTTGCGGGTTAATATCTCAAAAGTGCACGCAAACTTACATCAACTGAATGGTGGGCGTGGATGGTTCACTTTTGATTTGTGCTGCGGCAGCCGCGGCTTGCGTTTGTTGTCTCGCCAAATGTCGCAATGCATCAGCGAAACTGTTCGTATTGACAATCGACTGGCTGTTGTTGTTGCCTGTTGACGACGCAGCAGTACCGTTGGTCATACTTTCACTGTTCTGACTGTTGGTCGCATTGTCCTTGTTGGTAACGACCGGGGTTGCCGCCATGGCTGCCGCTACCAATGGTGCGAGTGTGTGTGATGGATTGAATGTTACCACCGGGGTGGTAGTGCCACTCAGTGAAGGCTGTCGAACTATTGACGGCACAGTTGTCGTACAGTTGCCGTCATTTGGGTTGCTGGTGGTTGTGGTGGTGAGAATTGCCTGGTACGGAAATGTACTGATCGATTTGGTCACAAGCGTCAGTGCAGCACCTGAAGCCAATCCTAAAAACGAACAAAAAACAATCGAATTGAATCGATCAATCAATAAGTGAATCAATAAAATCAATCAATAATAAAGCACTCACCATTATGATTGAGAATTGCCAAATGACTTGCGGGAATTGTGCCTGTGGAGGATACCACCGAAACGGGAGTGGAACGAGATGAATGGTCGGAATGTTGAGACTATAGAGTGCACACAAACAAATAGGAATCAATTGAACCAGTCAAACAAGTCAATAATAATCCTCCATACCTTGGTGTCATTGTCTTTATTATTGGGACAATTGGACGATGAGGATGGAGTAGTGGAAGGAGGAGGTGGCTGTGGAACAGGCATCCAATTGTACTGACGCATCTCCAATGGAACCTTCATTCGTTCATTCTCAATCCATTGGTGTGTCAATGTGTCGAAACAGTTCAAACAGGTAATCACCGAATCACCACTGTGAAGGCTCAATGCACCTGAGCAAATTAAGCAAACAAGGTCAATAACCATCAAAAGGCAATCAATACAATCAAACCATACCAGGAGGTCGTTTGTGTTCCATAAGAAAAGGAAAGTCCTTAACGGTAATGGAACGCACCAGTTGCCGGTAAGTGGTCACCCCACAGACGTAACAAATGAAATCACGTAAATTGTAATTTCGATTGTTTGGGTCTCTGTCCTCTGGATAGGTGGACAGGTGATAGGCAGCCCACTGTGCAATCAACGAGTGGTAACAAAAGGTGCACACCACGTGAGTGTTGTCCACTTTGAGTTTCTTCGTGTTGGTCACGCCCATGCCTCTCAACATGGGAAAGTACGGATAGAGACCGAGTTCGGGTGAAATGAGAATCTTCTGAGAAGTGGAAAACACCTGATAGGCCTCGTTGTTGCCAATCGACTCCTGACAGATGGTGCACGAACAGGTGGTCACCGGAAGTGGGCCGTTCAGTTTGGCTAGGAATTCATTGATCAAATGGAAGATTCGCTCGTTGTCCACTGAACCAGAGGAGGAGAGGGCGGACTGTTGCAGTGGATGACTACTCAACAGTGCACTGGTTGGGGTGGAATTGTTCACAGTGGTCAGGAGAAGTTGACAGTTCTCCGAGTTGGTTAGTGTGGAGGGCACCACAATACTGGGCGAGGAGATTTGAATCTTGAGAGGGGGCGGAGTGGGCTGACCGTTCGGATGGGAATGTTGACTCAACACCACCGGGGAACTGCTCGACGAGAGGATGGCGTTCGTGGAGGGTCGTTTCGATAGCACCAAATTGGAATTGGACGACTGTGCGGAACTGCTCGACACAGAGGATGCAGATGGCAATCGATAGGTTCGCTGTGCATAGGGCACGTAACCTGCCTCGAACGCATCCCACTGTGTCTCCAGCATCAGATGACACGCTCCACAAATTTTGGCCCGTCCAAGTGGTTCATTGGGGTCACGTAGGAAAGGAAAGAATGGATCTTTGGAGGAAGACTCTTTGGTCTCCACCAGTCGTTGTGCTTTATTATACTGACAACCAAGGCACAGGTCGGAGGGTGAAGTGGTGCTGTCAGTGTGGCAAGAGGAAGATTCAACATGGGAAGACTTGAGATTGCCTGCAGAGATCAGTTTGGGAATTAGCAACAAAAAGGTACAAGTAAAGGTTACCATTACCATTGAGCGAATCACGAAGAGATCGTACTCCCGAATTGGAGAGAACATTATTATTGCTGACGGAATTTTGGGAAGAACTGGAAAAGGTGGTCCTGGAAGTGATCGTGTCGAAGCACGAGTGACAGGCCAACAGTCGGCCAGACTCGACCAGCGCAATCAACTGGTGCTGTGAGGCTGGGGTCAGTTGATTGTTGTTCGATGGCAAGAATGGCATGAGATTAATCTCTTGAGCAGAGTGCACAACCAACTTCTTGACCGAGGTGACACCGACCGCACTGATCACCGGTGCAGGGTCTGGTTCGGTGAGCATCGAATAGCCCAAGTATTGATTGCTGCTGTGGGGCACGACGCCGTGTGCCACCTGTGCCGCACAGTACAACAGATCTCGGTTACAGATCACACAGTAGAACAAGTGCTTCGATATCTGACTGGCCGCGGTCTGGTGGGCGGGACCAACAGATGCCGATGCTGATTGCGACTGTTGGTGCTGCTGAAGCGAGATCGGTGGAATGTGGGACGAAGTAGCACTGGTGCTTCGAATCAATGCACCCGAATTGGACGTTATGACTGAATTGGTGGTCACCTGATGCGGCTGGTCAGTGGTGGTGGTCACCTGATGGAGCGGAAAGTTGCTGCTAAACACCGAATTGGGTGTCTTCGTTATAGGTCGCACCAGTTGGTAGAATCGTTCCGTGATGGGCTTGTTCAACATTTGGAATTCTTCCCACTGTTGAAACAGTTGTCGATGACAGGACTGGCACACAACTGCAATAATAACAAAGTTGTTTTAAATCAATGATATTGTTTCGAGTGAATATTCAACCACTCTCGACCAACTTACCAATCCTTCCAGATGGATCACTCTGTGCCGCCTTGCTCACGTGTGGAATCAAAGTTGGAAAGTAGGGACAGTTGCCCTGTGGTCTGAGGAAGACCGACAACAACTGAACGCACGAGTCATCACAGAGGGAACAACTGTACAATGGCTTCTTGACGGACGATGGCTGCTGCTGCTGACTACTGCAGGGCGAGGGCGACGAGCAGGCCGAGGAGGAGTGGTGATTAGAACTACTGCCAACTGCTTCGAGAAGCACCGTTGAGGATGATGATGCTGATGAGGATGGTGCTGGTTGTGGAAACGGTGAGCACGATTTCTGTGATGATGGATTGGAGGTGACTTTGATTAGATTCGTCATGGACGAATTGAAAAACTGTGGCGGCATTGACGCCGCCAGTTCCAGGGAGACGGTCCGAGCCTGGGCCAGGGAGGGTGCTGCTGGGCGTGATGACAATGACGAACCAAATGGAAGTACACTGGCCACTTTGTTGTTTTGACTTGCCGAATTGCTGAACGTTCGGGTCAGGTTCTGAGGTGACAGTGAGCAAGGTGTCAGTGGTGCAGGTGGTGCCGATGATGGCTTCGGTGTGGTCGGCATTGACAGGTCGAGTACCTCATCCTGTGGATTCGATTCTCGACTGGCACTACTACTTCCAGTGCTCGGTGCTCGTGTCACTGCTTCAAGCGCGACCACCGAACCAATGTTTGGTGTGGACAGACCCGAAGTGCCATTCGAGTGTGGCAGTAGAAACCTCGGACCTGTCGCACTGATCGATTGAGTTCTACCACCACGCAGTCCCGGATATCTCGCCTGCAGGTTGTACACTCGGTTCTTGATGGACACATTCTTCAGTTCATAGTCGTTCCACTGATCAAGCAGAGATTGAGCACACATCGTACAACACGGAACACGAACCGCACTCGTGCTGGTCAGTGTTTCCAGAATCGGAAAGAACGGACCTGCTGGACTTCCGATTGAGGGTCGCACTGCCAACATGTGCACCAGTGGCGGTTGATGTTGCTGCAATTGTTGTTGAGGATCATTTGGCGGTGCTTCAGTGGGCAGTGAGTCCTCACAGACCACGCACTTGAACGAATTCAGTGACTTGAGTGGAGGGGTCGTTGTCAGTGCGGCAAGGGCTGCTGCAGCCGCTGCCTGACTCTGTTGATGTTGCTTCAACAGTGCCGCAGCTGATGGACTTGAAGCAATCGCCGAGGGTGAGGCTGAAGACGATGATGATGAAGCCGATGCAGCAGCAGCCGCAGCAATTGCGGCAGCGCTAATTGGCGAGGTGAGAAAAGAATTTGGAAGAATGTTCATGATGATCAAGTGAATGAAAGAGATGATGCGGACAAATAGATGAACTATAGTCACGTGACAACAAACAAAACAAAACAAAAAGAGTCTGTACTTCGATTCCGAATCAAAGTGAATGTGAATGAATTCTTATCAAGAGCAAGTAGTGACCAAAAGAGACGAAGAAAACATTGTTGTGTAGAGATTGATCATCAAAAGAGTTAATGCATAGTTGGATAGTTGATTTGTTCAGTGGTACAAGGCAATGGTGCTGTATCAGTGTTGTGTAGTGTGTGTGTTGATGGTGATTGCAACCAGAAAGAGTGTGAGTGTGTACTGATGAGTGAGAGTGTTGAGTCGAGTGCGAGAGAGGGAGCGAGCCAGAGAGAAGAGAGCGAGACACAGTTTGTTCTCGTGTGGTACTCGTAGAGATGCTCTCGTATATTGAGCACTGAGTGTGGTGAGTTATCTGAATGGGGCAAAGAGAAACACAACACAAATTAGTCATAAATGTAAATGGAAAATAACCATTCGATTCACACCGACACACAACACACCAGTGCAATTCGTCAAACAGTGTCATTGGCCGGAGGTCAAAGGGCAAACGCATCCCGACGCACAAGTCGAACGCACCATTTCGCAATTGCACTCAGCACACATCAAGTCCGAACCAGAAGAGGCAGACAGTCACCCAACAATCGAGGACAACAACTCTTAGACTTGTATGGCTAACTGCATCACCAAGTAGAACAGTAGCCCTTTTAGTTGGCGGTCTGTCTGTCTCGCACTCTGTTTTGTCTTGTTTGGGTTTGCTCTTACTGCTGCTCTTACCTGTGTCTGTTTCTGTCTGTGTTGTGTGTTATTATAGCGATGATGAACGTTTAGAGTTGCGGTGTTTCGGTTAAGAGTGTCATATAACGAGTCGATTATCAGGTGATGCTGATGATGGCGATGATAATCATAAATAGAGGCCTAGGAATTATTGCTTTGGTTGCTTGTCGGTATGTAGGCAAGGCAAGGTGAAGGAAGGTGTATGAGCTTGAGTTTGGTTTTGGGTTAGGTTCGCTGTCTCAAGCGATCACGCCAACAACAGCCACAACCAGTCAAGTCAAAGTCTCAGTGTTTGGTGCAGCTTTGAGCATCATCATCATTTAGTACATCTCTCGCGGTCTCAGATCAGTTTAGGGCAGAGGAAGGGAAATCTCCCCAAATATAATAAAACATATATCTTAATAATAATACTATCGGTACAGGATCATCATCATCATCGTCGTCACCCAATCAGACGAATCAGCAGGCCCAAAAACAACAACAACTGATGATGATAATAATAATAATACAACTGCAGTGCACACACACAAGAACGCGAACGATATACTACGAGGATGCGGCGGTTTTGGTTGATGGTGATGATGTCGATGTCGATGATGTCGAACTGTGTCTGTCTCAATCTGCTACACAGTGCACACACACACACAGGCCAGATAAGAGTGAGTGAGATGATAAGCGATAACTGGATTTAGTTGGCTGGTGGCGGATTGAGGTGACGAGTGGAAAGAAAGCAACGATACGAGACGACGAGATGAGCATCATTTGCTAACCAACAACAAGCACACACGAGTTGAGGCATACTGCCATCGGAGTGCACTACTAGTGGATGGTGTCCGTTTTGGTCATAGTGGTGATGCACTGGTGATCATATTATTATTATTATTACCTTCTGTTACTGTTGGTGGTCGTGGTGGTAGTGATAGTGATGCTTTCCAGTGCACTTATTCTCATCAGGACACGCCGTCTGCAGAAGTAGCTTGATGTGGATAGTAGTGGACACAATTTTCGGCGACGCTTCCGAAGCATTTTGACACTGCCCCGTGATGGTTCGGTCCGAGGCTGGACTTGAACAACAAACTGAAACGATGTTGATGTTGAACTTGGATTAGTCCTGGTGCTGATGCTGGTGGCGATGCTCTTGAAGCCGACTCATGTCGATTTGCACGACGCAATCAATCAAACCACCAGTACACAACCACAACACACAACACAATCCTGTCGTCGTCTTCTTCACTCGTCACTGTGTCACTCGTTCATCATCGTTTGGCTTTGTTGTTTTGTTGTTCATTCAGTCACAGTCAGTCAGTCAGTCTCAATCGGTCAACTGTCAAGTGGTGGGTGTGTTGTGTTGTCCAGGGACTGATGCTGATCACGTGATGAGATCAAGTGACCCGAGGGGTACTGGAGGGAGAGATGTGCCTGGGTGCAAGGAACCTTCTTTGCATTCGCCAGACAGACGGACAGACACAGTGATTGACTCACTCTGGGAATGTGTCAAAAGGAGGAGAGAGACAGGCAACCGATGAGAAGGCACAGTGGTCAGGAGGAGTGGTTTTGCAGTGGCACACCTAACTGTGGGACAAACAAGGGACTTACCGCACCTTCCACCAAACAGACTCACTACATTCCAGCACAGAATCACTCAGTCGATGAATGACTCAGCCAGGGCGGTGTCCTCCTCGCGAATCTCACAGGCTCACTATTCTGAGTACGTCTGCCAGTTCGTGCAGACAAAGGAGTGCGAGCAAGTGTATTATTGGCTGTGTTAGTATGATGCAACTTGTGCAGTGCCAACTGTCACTGTGTTAACTGTAAAGCAGCATGTACAGCTGCTGCCCGACTTGACTCGCGGGAATGCATTACCCGAACGAACCAACCAACGACCAACGTCACTCGTCCGTCCGTCTGTCCGACCACCTTTTGTGGTCGTTCGTGTTGAGTGTGCGGTAGTGCGCTAATAGTTCGCTGCGTGCACGACCTCGACCGACGGACTTAACTTCACTCTCCCGGTCGGACCGTTCCAAACGCGTCGCACACGCCACCAACCAGACAGACCAACACGGAACACACTAGTTCTCCCTTCTCACTGCCTTCACTTCTCAATTTCACCGAACACGGCATTTGGCCCGATTGGCCGCAGAAGTGACCAACGCTTGCCAAAGTGATGATGCTACTCACACTTCACTCCACACGGGACTTGACTATATAACCAGGGATGGAGACGGCACGCGTGACAGGAGGCACACTCACTTGTTGAACCAACATTACACAATATACGGTTCCATTTGGCACGATCGCACTGACACCTCATGCAAATGGATCGTACTAGTAGAGGTAGTACTTCGGCAATAGAGCGCTTGAATTCTTGAAGAATAAACAACAGCTTTAATATAAGAATTTGTCAACAAATGTACAACTTGATTTTCAAGGATAGCGCCATTGAGGAAGCATCACCAGCAGCAGCATTGTAGAATAGGAAGGAAGAGAAGCCATTTTTAGTGGCACACAAAAAACGCGCGTATTATTGACTTTTTGCTAAAGTCTACTTATTTATGTATATTCCCTGAATTGCGAAGATATTGCAGAAGTATTGTAGTAGAGTAGAGTTGCACTGGCTTCCCTTTACTTGGACACCTTGGCAATGGCCTTGCCGACGTACTCGACATTGCCCGAGGTCATGCCCGCCATACTGATGCGACCATCCTTGGTCAGGTAGATGCTGAACTCATTGGTGAGTCGTTCCACTTGGTCCTTGTCGAGACCGGTGAAGCAGAACATGCCAATCTGGTCGGTGATGTGTTGCCAGTTGCGGCTGCTGCCCTCGCCTTCAATCACAGCGCGCAATTTGGTTCGCATTGTGATGATTCGCTGAGCCATTTCCTTCACATCCTTCAGCCATATCACTCGCAGTGCAGGATCGTTCAGAATCATCGAGGCAATACGGGCACCGTGCACTGGCGGATTCGAATACATCGGACGGATGATGATCTTCAGTTGGGACATAATTTTTGAGGCCTCTTCCTGAGAACCACCAACCACGGTGAAGGCTCCAATACGTTCACCGTACAGACCCATGTTCTTGGCGTAGGACTGTGCCAGCACCATTTGGTGACCGTCCTCGATAAACAGTCGAACGGCAGAGGCATCACGGTCAATGTCACCGGTAGCAAAGCCCTGGTAAGCCATGTCAAAGAAGGGAAACAGATTGCGCTGCTTGATCAGATTGGACAGTTCTTTCCATTGGTCCAACTAGAAAATGAAAATAAAAATAAGTAAAAAAGTCAAACACTATATCAAACATACCTTGGGGTCCACACCGGTGGGATTGTGAGCACAAGCGTGCAACAGAATAACCGACTTTTCGGGAATCTTGGCAATATCTTGCAGTGCACCAGAAAAGTCAAACCCACACGTCTTTGGGTCATAGTATCGGTATTGTTTCACAGCGAAACCGGCACGTTTAAATATTGGCACGTGATTACCCCAGGTGGGTGTGGGCTGGTAGACCTCTTTGGGGCCTTGGTGAAAGTCTCGCAGGAAGGAGGCACCAATCGTTAGGGAGCCGGTACCGGAGATGCCTTGGACGGTGGCGTTCTGTGGTAATAATAACAAAGAGAAATTAGGCATAAAAACAATAAGACCAAATAGGACATACCAATTTCTGAGTGACCACAACACTCTTCTCGCCGAAAGCCAACTTAGCGGAGGCGGCCGTGAATTCAGCCAAACCCGAAATAGGCAAATACTCATGGTCCAGATTGAGTCCGCTCAACTTTTCCTCGGCCTTAATCACCGATGGCAACACGTGTGGCTTGCCTTGGTCATTTCGGTAGGCGCCCACACCGAGATTGACCTTCTTCTTGTTGGAGTCCTTCTTGTAGGCCTCAGTAATGCCGAGAATAGCGTCCGGTGGACCCATCTCCACATTGGCGAACCATGCTGAACTGTAAAGTGAAGTGATTGAAGGTCACATTAGTCGATGCCGGTTAGTAGTGACAAACCATACCTGAGTCGTTTCGCCAAAATGGCACTTGATGACACTTGACAACGCAACGGTGCTGTGATCGAATACATCATTGACAGATTGAGTGTGAGTGAGTGAATGAAGGATATGAAGAGAGGACTTGACAGAACGTGAACAGAAAACTTTGGACTCTAGTAGACTGAAGCCGTGTGTAGTAGTTTGCACCGAAGAGGACACACGTTAATGTCAACACGAGTGGCAATGGGTAGAGTGACTTATATAAGCGGACACCGAGCGGATGACACCGAACAGAGGTGATCACGGTGAGAACAGAGGAATCGATGAAGGATAAACTGGTTGCAAGGTGCACTTTGTCTCCCAAAGTGAGTGTGTCACGCCAAGGACAACGTAAAAATACCAAACCGCGAGGCGAGTGGGAGAACGTGAGAGGCAGCAGCAGCCACAAACACAGCACACCAACAGCCAACACGACGGCACATGAGCGAGTGCGGTCACTGGCGCCATCTCGAGGACAATTATGACTCTAGGTTGAACGAACAAACAGACAGAGAGAGGGACAATTCGACTACATCAAGTTGTAAATGACTAAACAATTGACATACTGATTAGATACATTCAACATTTGATAAGGTGGACACGTTGCAGGTCGAGTGCGTAACCGTTGGTAACCAAATCTGCACCAAACTATGTGTGCGTCTGCCAAAGGTCTGGCCGATTGGACTTTGTGAGTGGATTTTGTGTCCATTTTGGCAACCAAAAGAAAACTATGCAACCAAGCAAGCTCGTGCTACCTGCGTGATCCACAGGATTGCCCATTTGAAGGCGCTTCCGATGGCGCCATGATAAGCAAAATACTTAAGCCGTTGACATAATAATCATAAAACATATATAATCAAATCACTTGACTTTTGATGGTGCATTCTGTTGCACAACATGAGCAATAATAAAAGCAATCCAAAAACCAAAAACAACAAAAGTTGCACTCGAGTTACAACATTTTCCTCAATTCAAATCAGTCTAAAATGAGGTCGATCATAATCATAGATAATCATAAAAAGATGAGTTACTAAGGATCGTAAATACTAAAGGTACGAATCATAAATTCAATTCGAGTACATCAAACCAAAACAGAACCGCATTCGAAATCCTCATTTATCCTTTCCACAAATAACGTTACGAATCAGTCCCAGATTCCTCAATAACCTTAAAATCAACGAAACTTTCCATGATGCAATCGAATCTCACCGTTACCGTTCTCTCTATCCTATCAAGTCAAATCTCTTACATAAGATTATCATGAAGACACAATTTCTTCAATCAACACAACCATTTCGTAAATGTATTTGGCATTTTAATATAATATATTTATCATTTTTACAACCGAACGAGGCACACATAAAGTACGAAAGATAAGGCGCACAAAAAGAAGGTCGAGAGGAGGGAAGCAAAAGAAGCGATAACCCGAAGATAGATATTTGGTGTAGTGTAGTAAGTAAGTTAATAATGTGTAAATGGTAAGTCAAAACCGAACGCGCGCGTGAGTGAAGCTATTTTGTTGTTTGTGCTGATAATTGACAACGTTGATGATGATAATGTTGATGATGATAGTGATGATAGCATTTACGTTAGTTGAACCATTTGGTCGACGCGTGGATGATAACATACATACAGACATTAGACACTTGTTGTTGGACACATGCAGTAGTAGGACACAACCATGATAAGCAAATATATATTGGCTCGGTAGTGGAAGACCACAATAGGACATTCAAGGCTATCTTCGTGTGTACTACAACAAGAAGACATATGAGATACTTTGAACTTTGAATTATATCAATCAAATATAAATAATAATAGATAAACACACAAGTTTTCCATTGTACTGAGAGAAGATTGATTAGTTGATTCTAAATAGAAATGGCGGAAAACTTGAGGAAAACTTTAGTGTCTATTCAAATATATATTCGTTTTGAGGATCACAGTAGAGTTTGTATGGTTTAGGTAATTTCGGTTGGTCGATTCGATTTCAATTTGGCACAATTTCGTCGTGTTTGTTGCACTTGTCCCATTTGTGTATCTCATTTTGCAATTTGTTTCTTATCATTGGGCATTTCGGTAAAAGTCCACATTGACGCGCATATCATTGAAAGCCTTGGTCTTGACAAAGTCGACCTTCTTGTAGACTGTACTGCTGCTGTTGCAGTGTTGGGCCACTGCGGGCTGATTGGCCCCCGTTGCACCACCCCCTCCATTCGGTGATGCTATCAAATTAGCATTGGGCGTAGAGGCATTGTTGTTGTTGTTGTTATTGTGATGATTGCTCAAATGATGATGATCACTGTGATGATGATGGTTGGGTGGAATGTTCCAAGTATTAGACGATGATATATCTGAAGTATTGTTGGCATTGCTGCTTGATGATGCATTCGCGGCTGCGGCGGCTGCCGCACTGTTGCTTGGGTCCAGGTTAAATGGCGTTCGAGGACTTTGGGAATTGGTGGACTCGGACGAGTCGAGATCCAAATCGAGATACTGAATCTCACTGTTGGAACTATCACGATTGCCGGATGATGAATAATTGTGCGACATAAAGGAGGGCGGTAATTTGACCAACTGAAATGAGTAACGCAAATTGTAAGCATAGTTTTAAATAAAAATGGAAATTAACCTTTTCATTGCCAGGTTGACTAAAGAAGTGATTCCCCGAATTGTGATGAAGGTTACTGCTGGTGGTGGTGTGGTGCTGATTGAACGACTTCCTCGAATCATCTCCACGCAACGGATACGATGGCGGCGGCCTGGGTAGTGTGTGTCGGGCTGAGTGACTACCGAATGGACTGAATGGGTTAAACCAATTATTAGTATGTGCATTAATACATTTGCGAACAATAATACCTCGAATCCATTGACCGTCCACCAGGTGCATTTCGTCTGTGTGGCTTCAAGTCCCGATTGACCAGTGGCGGAGCCTCGAATCCATTTCCATTCTGATTGACCACCACAATGCCGGCAACGTTTGAATTGCAGAATTCGTACTGATGATTGGCTGTGTGATTCGGATTGGGCAACGTCGATGTGCTGTGATTGAGGTAGAGTGGTCGGTCGTTGACCAGAATCGACTGTGACGGCATCTTTTGACTACTCCGACGAGTGTCCAATGTGTTGGTGTGTCGTAATGTACTCGAAGAATGTGATGGTGGCGGTACTGCAGGTACAGAGGTCGTTTGTGGTTGTTGGGGTGCTTGTTGAGGTTGTTGTTGTTGCTGTTCGGTTGCGGCTTGCGGCCAAAGGGCAAGCGAACTTTGTGACTTACCGCCAAGTTGAAGTGCTCTCGGTTTAGGTGGCCTTGGCGGCGGTGGTGACGAGTCCTCGGTTGGTTCATTTGCCCGTCCAGTGTAGCATTCCGAAATGGGAATATAATTCAACGAGGGTTCGTTCAGATTGGTCACACTCGACTGGGTGGAGTGCGAGGCTGATGGTGGCACCGAGGGTGGCGGTGTGGGCGTGGGTGCTTGTAGTGCTGCGTAATGACTCGGCTGTGGAGAGTATCGCTCCTCGTGACTCAACACTCCCTCCATTGGTGGTAATAAAGACAGCTCATTCTGGACTGCTTCCATCTTGAGACCACAGACCGAACAGATGCACTCCACCCATTTGTTCATTTCCTCCTCAGTGGACGCGACCAAATAGTAGACCCGCTTTGATGTTCTCAGGTCAAACATGAATTCAAAATTTTCCTTACGAATCTCCAACTGCAAACCGGCATCAACCTGTTCAATACACAACATGTCATTAGTCAACAACCAGTAAAGCAAACAAAATGGCGTATTGCCAAGTGGAGAAGAAGGAGGAGTAGGATAAAATGAAATGACAAAACAAATGACAAAGAAGAATAACAAGAAATGACAGAAATATTACAAAAAATATTACTAAAAGGAAAGTGTGGGCGTCAAGGAAGTGCGCACTCTTCCAATGACATAATAACATCAATCAAGATGACACTACAAACTGCACACAGATGACGTACCTGTTCACATTGATCTAGATCAATACTGCCTTTCATTTTCTTGCAACTCTGATCGACATAGTACTCCAACACGTACTGGCCAGGGATGTGACCGGACAGTTTCAAGACAAACCAACGACGACGCCATTTCTGTATGGAACGAGAGAGAAAAACAAACACAAATTAGTCATTCGAATAACCAGAAAAATAGATAAATAGTTCAAAAAGATACACCAAAAAGAGACTCTAAAAGGGAATCCCAAAGAATATTCCATTAGAAATTCCATAAGGACATACCAAAATAGTATTCCATAGGGATAAACCAAGAGAGGGAATTGTAATAGAATTCAAAATTCAGGAATCAAAAAGATCAAAACACTAATAGCATCATTACTTAACCCTTTCAATACCCAAAGTAAGATCAACTTTGTATCCTCAAATCGCATTCAACATTTAACCCATCAGGGAATACTAGCTAACCTGTTGAAACTATTTGGCACATTCGAATGTCAATTCTAAACAAAAAGAGTCAAGTTGAATAAAGTTCTGACAACTAAATGACATAATAATTGTTCCTCAAAACAAAACATTGGAATGGGCTCGCAAGAAAAGAAATTGATTCGAATTCGAAACAGAATATCGATTACTTCATCCATCATAATCTTATAAGAATAAGCAAGAATATGCATTTTACTATCGATTGTTTATCACATTTGTAACCAGATTCTTACCGTTTTCCAAATTCTTTTCTCGGGCGGTGACTTCATCAACCAGCCCGCATGCACAATCAATTGACTATTTTGATGTGCTACATTGTGTAGTGGACTGTGGTGAGGCTGCTGTTGATGATTCGGTTGAATATGATGCGAATGACCATTGCTAATAATAATAGTGTTCGGATGATGATGATGAGTTTGACTTTGATTCGGGGAATGATGATGTTGTTGTTGTTGGTTATTACTGTTGTCCATTGTAATAATAATATAAAATAGATAGCAATTGACTTGTTAAAGAATGAATTGATATTTTTGATTCTCAAAATAGATCATCAAATTGGCTCGGACAACATCATCTTGAAAATCGTTTAGAATATAGAACGGTCATTTGGTGTTTACCGACTTGAGACGATGTCATTGATGATAACTAAATTGAATGATGTTGATCATTGCTTATTGTAATAATATGTAGAGTAGTGTAATAGATGTCGTAGTAAATAGTGTTGTTGTTGTTGTTGATGTTGAAGTAGTATTGCTTAGTCATACACGGGTGTAATACCACCAAATTGATGCAAACAGTATACTGACAATGATTAAAGTTGTGAGAGGCGGAGTGTATGATGTAATGTAGTGTTGATGACCAGAAAGAGATAGATTACATTGGAGTGATGCACTCGTCGGTGAGTGTGCACAGTAGTCCAGGGCAACTGTACACTCATAAAATAATAATATAAAAATGCGGATGGTTACTACTTGGAAAGATGTTTGCGATGTTGACTTGGTTTGGACTTTTGAGAGAGTGACAATATAAGACACAATACAGTCACGATTAGTTGGAATTGGTGACTTGTTGAGTTTGGCTGTTTGGTTTGGTTTGTTGCTCGGATGGAAAGAAATAGTGTATGTTTGAGTGTCGAGAGTTTGACTTTGTTTTCTGAGTAATATGGCGCGATTAGTAGTAATAATAACGTTGGCTATTATATTCGTACACCATAATATACAATCAACGGCGACGATCAGCAAATAACGAGAAATAAACGAGAGCTAATAATTGTAATATGTGGTGTCGAGACTGGCAGAGGACTGACTGACTGAAGAGGACACACAAACTTGGACATCACATCAACTGGACGACATATGCCCGACTTGTGTCCTTTCTGGCAAGTGCAACAACAAGACAAACTCGAGCACACATCGAGAGTACTACACACTCTACAGTCTAGGAGACAAACTTGATGCTGTGGTGATGGTGTTGATGTTGTTGATGATGCTGTTCATGGTGATGATGATCATTGAAGTCGACTTTTTGTGGCCACCCGGACCGCCGAGAGAAGAGAAGAGAGGAGAGGAGAGAAGAGAGATCGATGGATGGTACTTGAGGATGGACAGACTGACATGACAACACTTGGCCCAATACTTTGTGCTACATTACATTACACTCCACTAGTAGTGGTAGATCGAAACAAGTGAGCACACTAATACATTCTTTCATCAATTGGCGTATTCAGAATAGTGGGCGGTACTGCCCCAATTCTTAGCAATTGACACCATTAATAGATAACGTACATGAATTGTAGATAGCAGAACTGAACAGTTCATGTCCCCCTCGTGTGCCATAAAAAAACGCCACTGCAACGAAGCAACGATCAATGCTGTAACAGGTCGACAGGCGCGGCGGCTTCCAAGCATTGGCGTATATACTACAAATAATAATAAATAGTCTTGGCAATAGGCGTGCAACCATTGCTAACTATGTACACAGAAGACACTTGACTGTATTGTGCAAGAATGCCACTGGACGGGGTGGGCGCGTTTTTTGAATTTGTGATTGGTGCCGCTCGTGGAGTGATGCGATGCTGTGTTGATGTTGTGATGAGGTTCGATTGGTTATGCCCAAGTTGATGATGATGATGAGAATGCTCCTTTATGTCTACTAGAGCAAACCCGTAAAACGTAAACGTTCGAAAGTATGCAAAGAATCTCAACATCTTCTTCACCCCTCATCAATCAAACTCAATTGATCTCAATTCAGTTCAGTTCGGTCTATTCATAAATGATGTTATATGGAGGGCATTGCGCTTTTGAGTGTATGTATTGCATAACATTCTGATTCACCGGTGCAACACTTCAACTCATTAGGCCTATGTGCGTGCCGCATAATCAAAACATTATTATCAGTTATGAGATGAATTAGAGACCGAAGGAAGGAGAAGACTTGCCCCCACCTCACACCTGAACAGGTAGATAATCACAAATGCAATTGCAAAGTTATTTGAACTTCAAGTTCAGATTATACAGATGATGATGATGATCGTCATAAATGGAGATGAAATGAGTGTGTCCTTAATGAATAGGTGAGAGGAGAAGAAGAAGGAGATAGATGCAACTGATCGTGATGCAGGTGAAAAGTTACTACTCAAGATAAGGTTCATTACGAACAGATAATGAATTACCAACTAATGAACAGGTGTGGGGGCATGCACAGCTGATTCAATTAAGAGAGGATAATCTGAGGCATTTAAACCGAAAACGGATATATAAGATTTGGGATGAGTTGCTCAAATCGGAATGGGCTCGCTCGAGAAGAAATCTATTCGAATCCGAAACAGACTATCAATTACTTGGTTCATCTTATTCTTGCAAGAATAATTCGATTGTTAGATCGTTCATTACATTTTGGAACCATTGAGATATTTGACTGTTTACAATTTTTGTACAATTATCAATGAATGTAATCTATTACTATTTTCACTCTACCGTATAATAATGTACGTATGATTGACAGGTGTATTTCCTGTTCCGGTTATTTATTGTTTGATTTGTGACAATTTTTTGGTTAATATTTATTAATAAACTAAATACATTAAAGAAAGTATATTTAACAATAATAGTAATAACATTATAATGAAGTGGGATTGAGTAAGTAATAAAAATAGTCATTTCATTGGAACATAGAATCAGTTTGCAGTTCCTTGGGGAAATTCGCAAATGACGTTATAATGCGATTATACATTATTGTTGTGTGTGTGTATGTTGACAGGTGTAGAGTTGACGTGACTTCCGGTGTTGTCCTTGAATGTTGGCACATACACACACACAGGCGAGTTCCAAGTGTCAATGTCTGTTTGGGCAATAATGTTTCCTCTCCCTGTAGAGTAGAGTCGAATCGACTCAATGTTTTTTGTCGCAGTTATGACAGTTCCTGCGAATCCTTGGCTTACTTAGTCACAACAACACAACACTAATGGCACAACAGCAACACTATCTTTGGTCAAAGTGGCGATTGAGACAAATCGAACGCAATTGTGAACGCAATCTGTTTGTGAGGACTTAATGTAATCATACTGCCTTATATGGACTGGATTGAGTGAGTGATTCATTCATAATAATAGTATAGGGATTAACGATAAACAAAAGGGATTGAGTAATATACAATGAACAATGAACGGGATTAGTGAGAACAAAAGAAAGATTAACAGACAAACAAAAGGGGTCTAGACAAAAGAATGATAAATAAAATATAAATAAAAGTTAAACAAAAGACAAGTGACTAATTCGAGAGAGTTAATTATCTACCACAGTGTGAATTGTCACAGCTCCTATTCTATTTATGCACTCAATTAGAGCAATTAGTGTGTTTATTTTAATAATCAAATGCAAGAAAGTTGACTAACAAGTGAGGCAAGGACAACAACAACAACTTTAAACTAGATGTGATCTCGCTAATCTTAATATTTCATTGCGTTCGTTCAATAAGTTTCTCCAATTCTTATGAGCCATAATTTGGTTTAAGGAAAACTTGTTGTTAATTTTCTGGTTGTGCAATGTCATATATACGAGTGGAGTCATTTGTGTCTGTCCGTCGGCGCCATTATCTAACTCTCTCAGACTGCAATATCCATTCCATTACTATTCCCAGCACTCGATTTCACTCGATGTCTCGACACAATATGATTATTACTAAGACAGTGTGGACACGCTCAAGTGAACTCACTTTCCTCGTAAAGTCTTAAAGTGGACAAGTAGTGAACGAATGTGCCAAAAGGAAAAACATACCAACAAACATACCGACAAATTGTAGTACTTGAGTCAACTATTCAACTTTCGTTCATCAAGTTTCTCTCTACTTAACATTAGATTTAGTTTCATTTGAGTCACAAGTTTGATTGAGAAACTTACTGAACAATGTTCAATAATCAAATAGATTGTCCTTCTTGCTGGAATGTCTGTCTGTCATCGAGTGTTGTGTTGTGTTCGGTCAAGTTTGACGCGTTATGTTGTCCACTACTTTACTTTACTATAATTGGCAATGCATTTTGGTTTGTTTGGCGTTCGCTCATTCATATGATTGTGCGTTCGAATTCACATTCACACACAAAGAGGGTTGCCACTTGTCACAACTGGTGATTATTATTGTTAGCTGAGGTGAACACTAAAGTTTCTGTGTTTTGTAGTTGAAGGTATAAATCAATCAATCTTACTCAAATCTATTCATTCAGGTTGACTGGTTATTTGACTCTTTTTGGTTGATAATAATCCACACAATCGACAGACACTTACAACAAGTGAACACTTACGAGAACATTTTCCCTTCGTTTCAAATTATGATTTATAATTAAGAGTTTGAGAAACTAATTGAACAAACGAAGTTTAAGATTAAGATTACCGACACGCAATTGCAATCATCTAGTTTCAAGTTGAATACGTCCTTACACTCGTAATTCAAAGTACAATTTGCGTGCATTTGTTTAAAATAGCCACTAATTGGTTTAATGCATAAATAGAATAATTTAAGAGCTAGCTGTGACAATTCACACTACACAAGTGAGATAATCACTAGCTTCGATGTAATTTAAAGTATGATTAATCTTTTAATTGTTCATTTCAAAACGAAGATTGTGAAAACAGTATAAAGCAAGTAAACCGTACTGTGTGTTGTACCACTGTAGATTGCATTTTACAGAATTGACGTAAATTGAAGAAACAAGGGGATGCAAGAGGACAGGAAGATTGTGCTTTGCCCGGAATTGAGGAAATGTAACACTCATACGTACATAGCTCTGTACTGGTCATAGAATGCGTTCGAATGTGTAACACAACCAACCAACCAACGATATAAAACATTATTATAACGTCAAACAATATAAATGCAAATTGCATTGCTCGAGCAATTGTTTTGGACATACACAACACACTTTATTGTTATTGTTTGTCGTTACAGCGAACAACAATGCAGCACAGTACGAGTACACAATACATGTACATCATATGACAAATAGCTCGGAGAGTTGCACACAAGTTGGGTTGGTAGTGGTGCAATGTGTGCGTATACAACCAATTCGACCAATCATGGCTAGACAAATGGACAAACCAACAAATGATGATGAAAATGGCCATTGGACACGGACAATCTACAATATTGGAATATTATTGTTGTTATTGCCTGTTTGGACATTTGAGTTATGAACATAAAACCCATTTGTTTGGTTCTCGGAATTATTGTTTTAAAGATTGTTTTATGTAAAACCCAATTTCCAAGTAAATTCCCGAGTAAACAGAATTGTTTTGAATTCATTAGTTTGATTAGCTTTGTAAATTAGTCGCAACTTTTTTGTCTATTCTAATTTCGCTTTATTTGCGCCAAATTCCGCCATCACCACATAAATCACGTGATTAAAAGTGTAAAGTTGGCTGTTCTATTGTGCACATTTAACTTGTGGTTGATGTCCCCAATAGTGTCACATTTGTTAGTTGTCAGTTGCAAGTTGCAATTCGCCCACCAAATGCCAATTGATCTCGACAATCGTACCCACACAACAAACAAACAATGTTCGTAATGTACCAAATGGAACATCATCTGGACATGAGCACAAATTGGACTCGACAACAGTACAACAACCAACCAAAAAGCAAACAGCAAACGTCTGTTTGTCTGCTTTATCTTCTAGACAGTATAATACGAGTCAGGCACACAGACACACAGAATCCGCCCAGATAGTTTTGGGTTACGCGGAATATAGAACGCGCGCCAATTCGAAACAGACAGAAACAGATAGCGAAAGAGAAAGAGAGAGACAGAACCGAAGCAAAAAAGGCAAACAGATTAGGCAGCTTAATTACAAAATCGATATAAACTCGACTGCAGAGAAGAAGGAGAGAAGAGAGAGAGAGAAGAGAGAGGATGCAACTAAAAGACGATGCCGCACTGCACTGCACGATTCTCCCAATTGGAACAGACACACAACACGTTCCATGGAACTGGTGTGTGCTCAGTGCAAGATCCATCGCTTAAAGCGATCTAGATCGAATGAACCAAGAAGTAGAAAGTAAACCCAAATTAAAGAAAGAAAGAGACAAATAACAATAAATTACATTTGGTTGACAATTTACGATGAAAAAGAAGAGACAAGACAAGACAAATAATGACGATAATAAACGATTTTAATAAATTATGGAATAATAACTACAACAACAATAATATTAAACCATTACTATCGATTGTTGTATTGAATGATGGATCGATTGTGTGTTTTGGGATAGAAAATAAAATGATTAATAAATTATTATTGATTGATACCAGAATTACCAGAATTAGCTTACTTTAGATTTAATTTAGTAAATAAAAAGAAGAAAAGAAAATTATCTAAAAGACAGATTAACCAAAAAGAGTGGATTGATGAGAATGGTTAAACAAAGAGCGAGTTATTAACCCCTTCAACCCCATGGGCCCATATCTAGTACTTACCTCTAAATATTAATTGAAAATAAATAAAATAAAAGAATATTATTATTAATAACAAAAATATTTTATTGATAAATATCGTATTACATAATTGATTTATGGCGTTTATTTATTTATTAGTAATACAAAAGAAATTATTTACAAAATAATGTTTGAGAACAACGTTTGATTTAAAATTTTGATTTGTGTTATTGACAATATTTTTGTGCTGTCTTATTTTGTTTATCTATTTGTTCATCTATTTGTAAAATTGTCTAACTTGTAATCTCACAAACAATCGATACAGTCACAAATCGATAACAACTTTGTCACCTTCATTTGTTTCAAACTAGATTCAAACTTTCTTAACTTTCAAATCTCTTTCTTCTTCTCTCGGAATCGAGCTCAAATGTCACTTCGTAGCCATCACTTAATCCTATTTACTACTGACTCTGCCTCTCTCATTGCAATGTTGCCTAATGCTTTTCTCCATCTCTTCTTCTCTCAAATCTTTTTGCTGCATCATTGGCCCTAACATTGAAATAAAACTTTACTTTCGAAATGTGCACAGCAACTTTGAACAAAGTTTAAAAATAAAAAGAAGAACCGAAACTGACATTCAAAGAGAGACAGACTAACTTGCAAAGTATTATTATTATTACCTAGCAGTGCACTAATGCTGAAATGTTGAAATATATTCTGTGAGCGAAAATTGAAAAGAATTGAGAATTTCAATTGAAAATGCAACTAAAATAGAATAATGTTTAGTATTGCAGAACATTCTGTAGCACACAGAGCAGAATTTCCAATGAAACGAGAAGCAATGAAATTTGATTCGTGAGAGAGATTCGACAATTCTACTACTTACTTCGATTCTATATAAATCGAACGGAGAAAAACAGGAAAGATCGGCACAGAAGGGAATTGTCTCCTACTAGTCTAGTATAGATTCTCAAATTCCGCTCAAGAATATTCTGATGGTGGGACATAGAGTAAAGAAGAAGAAAAAAGAGAATTCTGTCATCAATAAGGAATAAATAGAAATGGACTAGGAGATGAAGGGAATTTTCTGTAATTCACGGAGAAATTCCGATGTGATTCGAATCTGTCGAAAGAATTCTTTAATGTGTTTGTACGATTTCGTAGTAGAATAACGGAATTTTATCACGTCATATCTGGAAGACCCGAGTTTCTTCGAGTACCTAGTACAAGAATCAGGTCCATCCATAGATAATGTTTAATACATAAAAAGAAGGAAATTCACAGACAATTCGTGTGTAATAAAAGAGAATCAAACAAACAGAAAGAATATTTGATAGAAAGAAGAAAATAGAATGGCGGTCTCGAAATTGCCCTCGAATTGTTTGAATTGAGCACAAAAAAGAGCAAATTCTGCTGGTTCGTTCGAATTGGAACAAATTACAGTCACACACACAGACACAGACAGACATGGAAGAAGACAATGAAAGGCAAAAGGCAAGCGAGGGGAGAATAAAGAATATTCTTGTGCCTCTATACACAGAAGAAGTAGAGGAAAATGTGAGAGCAGGAGACAGCAAGAATCGATTCGTTTTAAATTGAATTTAAATTTGTCGCTTACTGAACTTTTCTTGTGTGTCGCTTCGTTTCGTTTCGGTTCTTCTTCCTCTTTTTCGTTTTTGATTCGTTCGATTCATTTTTGGTCCTTTAACTTTTGGTTCACGATGTTGTTGTTGCTGTTGAAGATGGTTTGGTCGTTAATGGTGGTCGAGAGCGGTCGGCTGAAACGGTTTCTCTCTGTGCACCAGACTGCAATGAGAGACAGACAATTTAAAACCGATTCTGTAACGCTCTGCTACCACCAAGAGAATTCTCAGCATCCGGTCCGGAATGTACTGCTTGCTGTGAACAGGACATGCCCACAACGGAACCATTCATAGTGGTGCAGCCAATTAATGATGCTGCTGATGATGATGAGGGTACAGAATTGCCAACAAATTCACTATTATGATTAACAACATTACTATTTGGGACTAACGAGTTGACAGTTGGTAGCGCCTCTGGCGTTCCACTTGACAGTCGAAATGAATTCGAATTAGCAGTAGAATTCAGTGGATTCGGTTGATTTGAATTAATATTATTATTATTGACAAAGTGTAACGTCTGCTGTGAATGGGACCGATTGTCTGTATGATTACTATAGATTGCAGAGATGTTGTAGTTGGACGATGGACTGGTGATGACCGATTGAGGCGATGGTGAGGGAGATGGTCGTGGCTTGTGGGTGAATTGATGCTTCAATTGTGATGATTGATGCGGATGGTTATGATGATGATCGCTCAGTTGGACATTGTCGTTCCCATCTGGCGTCAATAGATTGACACCCTTGATTGAGCCAATGTATTCATAGGTTATACCGGCAAAGAGACCCGCAACCACTGGCGATACCCAATACACCTAAATTCATTATTATTCAAAGGGAGAGAGGAAGAGAGAGAACAAATGAACAGAATTAGAATATATGACAAACGAAACATGAGACATGCAAATTGAGTGCAATTCATAAACTTGGTGACACACTGTCTAGTGTATGAGTACGATGCTTAGTAAATATAGATTGGGTATTAATAGATTCAATGCATGGAAATATACCAAGAGATGGACATGCATAGAATGGATAGGGTGGTACAAGATGACGCAATTTGGGCTTATCTCTTTATCTATTGAGAAATTCATTTAAACTTTTGGAAATATAATCATTATAATCTCTTTAATCTTTTTTAATCACTTTGTCTCTTTAAGTCGTATCTTCAATTCTTAAACTTTTGTTAGTCGCTTGAATAAAGTTTTTATCGTTAATCTCTTTGAATCACCTAAAATTTTAATCGTTTTAATAAATCTCCATTGTCTTCAATTCTGAACTCTTTCGATTCACTTGAATATAGTTTTTCGCTTTAGTCTCGTTTAATCTCTTAAAATTGTTTAATCTCTTTAATCTCCTAAATCTCCTGTATCCTCAATTATTGACTCTTTGTTAGTAACTTTAATATCTAGTTTATCTTTTAATCTCTTAAATCCAATTTACCCTACAATTGGAAAACCCCATCTCTTATTAGATGTGATTATTGTGAAACTCCTTGTGCTGTCTCTCCTCGATTGGTGTTGTAATTGGTTCAATGGCTGCAGTGTCTGGTGTTGTAGTGTTGTTGTCATTCACATTATATGAATGTGTACTTGTCAGTACTGTACGATGATGATGAGGGGTAGACGAACATGTGTTATTGACAATCATGATTAGGCTTGATTGGGTAGACAAACAAATACACAAGCACACTAGACAGCGATCCAAATGGAACAGACAGACAGAGACACTTACCCAGTGTAAACACCATGTGCCAGTGAGCAGTGAAGCGGCCAATGCTCGTGCAGGACTCAGTGAGGCGCCCGTGTGGCCATGCTGTGTTCAGTAGTGGTGAGATGATGAGATCGAAATTGAGTGTCCAATTGGTGAAAATGGCATAAAGAGAAGAATGAAAAAGAATAATAATAAGAGACACTTGTCAGAGAGACAACATGACAAAAAAACATTTGAAATTCAATTAGCCAATTGGCGCGCACTATTGACTATTGACAATTATACGATTGCTTTTACTCAATAGGAGAGACTCATTCAACATGGGACATTGAGACAGATTGAGGTGAGATAAGTGAGTTAGAGGTAAATGTAATTGATAATACGATTAGGAACAAAAGAAGGATTATCTACTAACTATTAATGGATTTTCCTATTAACAATAAATGGATTAACTAGAAACAAAAGAATGATTATCTACAAACAAAAGATGGATTAACTAATTGACAATGTCCCTAAATCATTAAACATTCTGTTGATTGTGTCAACTTACCGCAAACAAGTGAGCAACCGTGAATGCGAAACCAATGGACAGTGCCTTGAAGCCCAAATCGACCCGCTTCTGATCACAATTGGCCAGATAGGTGAGCACCACCAGAAAGGTGGCCAGAAATTCAATGGCAAACACCTGTGCGGCTGAGGTGGACAGTGTGGACAGATGCGGTGCGGGTGCAATCGACGGGACACTGCCAAACAGAGCAAACAGCACCACCGCACCCAAGCACGAGGCAATACACTGAGCCAGCAGGTAGCCCGATAAACGAACAGTCGAGACACGCCCACTCACACACAGGCCCAGGGTGATGGCAATGGTGAGGTGACAGCCGGACACATGACCCGCACACTGAACCAGTGTGGCCACTGTCAGACCAAAGGCGAGTGCACTCGAAAGTTGACCCAGCTCGGAGTAAGGCACCGATGAGTTGGACAAGTTATTAGAGAAATCAACATTTGAAAGATTTTCCCTTGAAGAAGAAGAATAACTGGTAATCAACGAGCCAAAACCAAACACAAAGAACAAGAAAGAAGTCAAAAATTCGGTTCGAATCGCCTTCCAAAATTGATAACTCGAAATCTCCTCTCGAATTGTGATGCGGTCGGGCAGTGAGTCAATGTAGGCTCGCATTAGACTCGAGGCCGACAGGTGAAGATTGCTCGATGACATCGAGGGACGATGTTGGTTGTTATCATTGTTTGATGCCATTTTCGATTTGAAATGATCAAACAAAACAATGGTCAACAAAAAGAACAAGAATATAACAATGTTTTTAATACAATAGTCAAAAGAAACACTTAAGACAATTAATAATATCTTATATTATATCATTTATAGTTTTGTCTTCATTTTGTCGCACAATTCCTCAAAATTGTTCGGTTGTATCTCATTCGGCGTACAATGTACAAATGAATAAACGAACCAAACGATCCCAAGCAACCAAACAGTAGCAGACAACCAGTAGTACCAGTACCACCAGTATACACTCGAGACATGCGTCCCACAGAATATTCTGTGTTCACAAAATAACTTGAATTCTACATATAGAAGGTCAATGGAGGAGTTGTAACGTACTATATGAACAGTCTTCCCAGTAATAGAAGCAAGTGCATACAGTAGCATACAAGTAGTAATCCCCACGAGAGACTCACAAGACTGTACAAGCGAACCCTCCTCTCCCACTCTGTTCAGTTCCATTAATGTCCCAAACTGTATTATTCCTGGGTGCTCTTTGATGATGGTCGAGTGCGTGAGCTGGGTGACTCTTGTGCTACTGCTGTTGTTGTACAGCATTTTGGGATGCTAGAAAGAAAAGAATAATTAGGGAAAATGAGATTTACTTGATCGTAGTGTGTGCGTGTACAATGCATTCCAAATGGGTTAGGAGAAGAGGGAGAGAGTGGGAGAGAGATAGAATAAAAGTCAGACAAACACGGGGCTTAAGGAATAAAAGTCGACAAGAATCGGGAGAATATGAGAAGAACCAGACAAAAATAACACTGATCTACAGGAATTGTTAAGTTTTAGGTACTCGGAATTTTATGAGCTATTCTTACAGCATTTTTGACGTAGAATTTGATTGTCTGGTCAAAATTGACTGTTTGACTTCAGTTTTTGAGATATTCGAGTTTTAAGCGGATTTTTGTCCAAATTTCGAATTTCTAGGCTCGAAACTTCAATTTAAAGCTAATTTTCAAATTCTCCACGTTTTTCTGAAAATTTTAAGCACAAGAACACGAATCGCTCAATATTTACTATTTTAACTGGATTTTTAAAGATGATACTTTTCAGGTAAAACGATAAAAATCACCTTCATAAACTTCATGACCTGATAAAAATTATTCAATTTTTTTATCGTTTTATCATCTTTAAAAATCGAGTTAAAATAGTAAATCTTAAGTGATTTGGACGTTCTTGTGCTTAAAATTTTCAGAAAAACGAGGAGAATTTGAAAATTAGCTTTAAATTGAAGTTTCGAGCCTAGAAATTCGAAATTTGGATTAAAATGCGCTTAAAACTTGAATATCTCAAAAACTGAAGTCAAACGGTCAATTTTGACCAGACCATCGAATTCTACGTCAAAAATGCTGTAAAAATAGCTCATAAAATTCTGAGTACCTAAAACTTGACAATTCTTGTAGATCAGTGTAATGAAGTACTTAATGATTATGGATTATTATGGCGAGAAAGAGGAGAAGATGAGGAGGAGGAGGAGGAAGAGGAGAGAAGAACACAGAGGTAATGAATTAATACGATAAGAAGCTTATCATATAGTAGATTAAAATAGACGACAATGAATAACGAAAACAATAATGCAAAACAACAATGACAGTAAAACAATGTCAAATATTAATGAGACAACCAATGGGAGTGAACGGGTTAAGTGCCAAACATAGTAGTAATTTGAATAATGTCAAAAACAAATTTATGATTTATGAAACCGAACAAAAAAAGTTCGTGTTTCTTCAACCAGAATTAATTCTTCAAATTACCGGGATTTTAAAACTTTGGAACAAAACAAAAAGCTTTGAACGTTCATCAAAACATTATTTGGCCTGTTCTTGTCATCCTTCAATTGACCTTGAAAACTTTTGTCCAATTAAATTTAATAATATATTTTTAAATTCTTTTGTTACTACGATTACTCGTATTACTAATTGGAGGACAAATCCCGGGGATTCAAAATTCAAGAATCCCATTTCATAATTCAAATTCAAATAGGGCTTTTATTAGACCTGGAGAAAAAGAGAGATTCGTTTTTGAAATTTAAATGTTATTGAAATAATAAATTAAAGAGAAAATTTAAATATAAAACTGAAAGGAAATACTCGACTGAATATACAGGAAGAGTGACAAAAGCATAAATTGTTGTAATTCAAACGGAAAATGCAAATTGCGACTCGATTTTATTTCTTATGAAACACAAGGTAATTTAATGCATGAATTGACAAACACAAAAACATTAACCAAAAATAAATGTAAATGAGAATATATTGAGGAGAGAGAAGGAGAGAAAAGGTTTCATCAACCAGAAAAAAGTGTTACGAAATCGTTTTCTCCTTTCAAATGTGCCCGAAAGTGCTTTTAAAGGTGAAAAACAAATCGAAGAACAAGAAGAAGACTTTCAATTCATGGACGCAGAACATTTTCACAAGAATTTTTTTCTTCCATCCTCTTTTCTTTCTCCATTATTATTACGTAACCACGTCTATGAATTTCATGAAACACACATCGTAAATTGCGTATATAAAAGCAAGTAAAAAGCAATACATCCGAATGATTCTTTTGATAAAAAAAATCTTTCGTGAGTGCAAATTTTTAACGTAAAATTACAAAGAAGAAGGGAAACAATCGAGTCGCGTAAAAGAATCGATGTGAAAGTGGGCACCTGTTCGGTTCTATTGTACCAGACAAGAATTACGTACAGTCAACCATTTAAGTGGAAAAATTCTGTACATGAAAAAAATATTTAAAAGGACAAGGTGACCCGGGGTACAATAACCTTATTCAATACTTATCTTATTCAATACTCCAATTCTCTGGATACCTCATCTATGAACGGATCCTAGAAAAATCGAATGCTTGTCTATTGAATTCGATTCCACCCACGTGACAACCGGAAACTACTTAATTTTCGTTTGCATTTTCGCCTTTTATTATTATTACTATTAATTTTCGTACAGGAAATGAAAATTTCTCTATCAAAGTATAAATTAATATTGACACATCAAATTGAGATAGCTTTTTCTTTCTTTCTCCATTTGGATTTAATGTAATTCACTAGAAAAGTAATCAAAAGTGACAGACAGAAAGAGAGAATTAGTCCGTAATCAGTGCAAATAGTAGAATATTGGCAAACATGAATGTGTCAATGTGCCAATCAATGCAAACAAACACAAATTGACTAATCATGCCCTCAAATGCACCGAATCGACCTTGGTGTTTTTGCGCGGGATTTACGATTTCAGACTAATCAAAATAATTACGTAAATATTATTTATTATTACATTTTTTTCGTAGATTATTATTATGTACAGTAGTATAGTCATAATAATACCCAAAAATATCTGTCTGATTATGATATGCTATATTTGTATATTAAATGTACTGAATGTACTAGTACTACGTATAATATACCAAATCTGGTTCAATCTGGTCTGTAAAGTCCTACTTTATCGTACTTTTGTGTGCACTTTAGCCTAAACAATTAAACAATAGCCCAAACAAAACAATGATTTATGACTATGATCATAAAATAAAACAATGTCTAGACTGGGATGGAAAATTTTGTTTAATCATAAGGTGAGTTACTGTTACTGTACATACAGATAACGATGTCAATGATACATTGCTCAACTCGGAAGTGTTTCATTCAAATTGTTTTGCAACATTTTTTGTTTAAAATTTTAACTTCCGGAGAGAACAATGTCTAAATATGATCATAATGTACGTACTGCTTGTACGTACTAAATGAACGTACAATTCAAATATTTTCCTTATAAAAATAATATTAATTCAAAAAAAAATTTAAGAAATTAATATTAATAATACAAATAATTAATCAATAAAAGAAAAATAATTTTCCTCTGAAAATGATAATTTATCATCCACCAGAATCGCCTAGAGAATTTCCCCAGAGAGACTAATTCTACTAATAATAAGTAAATGTGCGTGTAAGGGCAATAAAATTAATTAAATAAATTAAACATCAACCCAGCTGGGGTGTTGCTAAAAGTTTGTGTACCAGAATATTCTCTAATTTGAACACACAATTTTAAAAAGAATATTCTTTTAAATTCTTTATAAATTACCTTGTTTTTATATGATAGTAAAAAGTACTAAAACTGAAAATTTTCCGACTTGAAAAAGAAAATGTAGAGACACGAAAAGAATTAATTAATTTAATTTAATTTAATCAAATGTACCCCATGTGTGTGTGTGTCTGTGTCTGCATGACTAATTAATTAAGAAGAATATTCTTTCTATTTATCTAAAAATAACCAAGAAGTTTAGAATTAATTAATTAAAAATGATATTGTTAATTAATTTAAATTCTGGAGAATTGTCGATTTTTGAAAGGAGTTTACTTTGCGGGATATTTAAATTATTGTCGGTAATAATGATCAATATTTTTAAAACTTAACCTTTTCAATTCTATTGGGAAAAGTATGAAAGAATTTGTCCCGATGAGTTATCGGGTTAATTAAAATAAATTCCGTGTATAATTCAAAAGAATTAAGAATTCCTGGTTTTCTGGTTCATTAATGAAAAATTCCTAAGTTCTTCAAAATTAATTTCAAAAGATTTCTGACTCGACAAATAAGAGTGTTCTTACAAATAAAAATATTTCCAGAAATTCCACTAAATTCTAAACTTATTATTCCAAGAAACTTTCTTTCTTGTAATGAAGAACAATTGTAAGCTCATGAGAACCGAATTCCAACAGAATCCAACACCAAATTTATCCAGAATTTCCATCCAAAGAAAGCATATTAGTATTCTGGAACAGCAGTGAACTCTCGACCTCCCCGATCGACTTTATTCTTCGAGTATAATAATATTAGCTTCTTAGTATACTATCGTATATACTTAATCACTAATGATCATTAGTACACCATGAGCTGTCCGTATATGACGTTTATAATGCAGTGAAGCATTAAATTATTTGAATATAGAGGAAATAATTTATTGCTCAAATGGCCTCTGTTTGGCTTATGCAGAAGTTTCGGTTATGATTTACTGTGTTTATGAATGGCTCTTTATGGAGAAATTATTTGTATTATAATTTTGGTTTTAATGTCTACTCTAGTCTAGTCGGTGTTCCTTTTATATATTTTGAATGTCGCGTCGTTGTTGTTGTTGTTCCTGTCTCTCCCTTTGCCTTGATGAATGTTAGACACATTTGTGAATAGATTGATGTAATTGATTGCCTTTATTATGAGCAAAATATAGTGATAATAATAATAATAATAATGAATGGTCCGAGAATAGAATAGTGAAGAGAAGTGGTGAAGGGTCATACATAGATAGAATTATGGTACAGAATAACAGAATCGACTGGTACATTAAAATATATGTTAGAATGTGAATGTGTGGATTGTGTTGTGTTGTTGAATGTGTTGGCGTGTGGATTGTGTGTTTGAATGTGTGTTCGAATGTATGTTTTCGTGTTTGGTGAGTGAGCGAGGGTAGAGAGATGGGGACAGACAATTAGATCAGTTGGACGCACCTTCATCATCCCCCATTAGTGGCATTGTAATGTTCACACGTTTTTGGCCGACAAGTTGTATTATATAATAATAATAATCATAATAATCTAATCCCGTAAGTGCAGTTCGTGCTTCATCTGATTATTATTTCATTTTCCTTTCAGATAGTAGAGCGCATGCGCATCTATTTGTTGAAGCCAGCATCGCCCATACTGTCGTAGTCGCCATTGCCACCACCGCCGCCTCCACCGCCTCCCAAATTGCCCAGATCTTGACCACCGAAATCGTTTCCGCCTCCCAAGCCTGTAGATAAATAAAAAATATTAACCCTTTCGAACCCATTTGGCTAATATTCAGATCGTACCTCCAAGTCCTCCATCATTTCCACCTCCCATCAGATTTTGCATTCCACCTCCATTTCCACCGCCCATGTTTCCAAGTTGGTCGAATCCACCGAATCCTCCACCGCCGTTGTTCTGTTGTTGGTTTCGCATACCGCCCAGACCACCGAGACCATTTCCACCTAATAAGTGACAAATTTAAATTTCGCGCCATTTTTTTAAAATTGAATTGAACTTACCACCCTGTTGACCACCGAGACCACCAAGCAGACCCTGACCGAGTCCACCTCCACCTCTCTGTTGATTGCCCCCACCAAGACCACCGAGTCCCAGTCCCTGACCGAGTGCCTGACCCAAACCAGCCAGCGGATTGGCCAGTCCACCGAGTCCACCTTGTCCGCCCTGTCCACCAAGAAGACCACCAAGTCCGGGCAGGCCACCGCCTCCACCACCACCACCACGGTTCAGTCCATTTCCGGCACCGCCGAGCAGTCCACCGAGACCACCCGCGAGTGGGTTCTGCTGCTGCTGCTGTCGACCGCCGCCACCGAATCCGGCCAGATTCTGTCCACCAAGTCCGTTACCACCGCCACCTCCGCCGCCTAAACCTGACGAGCCATCAAGATTATCGAATGATAAACCACCGCCCATATTGTCTAGATTACCAAGCCCCAAATCGCCAAGTCCCAAGTTACCTAGATTGCCGAGACCATCAAACAGGCCACCGCCCTGGCCACCTTGTGCATCGATCTGGGTGCAGGCTGTGAGTGCAAGTGCAACTAAAACACAAATACGACTAGACTGGAGGGTGTGTGGGTGTGTGTGTGTGTTGAGATGAGAGGGTGGAAGGGGTTGAACGGGTTAAGGGGTGGAAGGGTACAAAAACCAGTTAGTATTAAATCGAAAGTCAAAACTATCTTCACTTACCATCTTGGAACAATTGGAGACAGTGAGCGACTTTGGGGGTTAAGACAAACAAGTGGAAAAAGCTGAGTCGAGTCGAGTCGAGCCGAATAGAAATGCAAAGTTGAAATTTGCGTATTATGAGTACAGAGTTTTCAAATCACAACATTTCCAAACACTTGGAACACGCACACATTCACAGAGGACGTATCAAACAGTTGAAGATAACCACACAGGTAAAGTGCACAAGACGAAATGAATCGACCAGTCAGGCGTTGGTATCACTTTATACAGAGTAGAGTCGAAGTAAGTTGGTGGTCTACTTGCATAGTCAAATAGATTGAGACACTTCTGAATGAAACGAATGACTAACAAAAGGAGGGAGTCTATTGTGGCCTATGCATGCAAACAACTGGCGCAACGATGTTGTCGTAGTGGTGGAACTACACGCGGGTAACTCACCAGTACAGGTAAAACCACAATCAAGTGAATGCATGACAAAACACAACATTCGATGCAGTCGAGTGTTCATATTCACAAGACAAGACACAAAACGCCGAACGGAAATCGGAAATAGTCAAGGCTAAAAATGGCAACACCGTCAAAAGGACTTAATTTCGCGCTCATGTCTTGAGTTTGGAGTTTTGCGTTTCGGTTAGAAAAGAGAGAAAGATTCAATGAAGAAATATAATATCGGTAAAATTGTGGCAAAATAAGCGCCGTGGAACACAACCTTGTTTCGGGATACTTATTGGACATCATTTTGGAACATTCATAAATGCAGTACAGTACTTCATTAGTAAAATGGATTCAAATCGCTTCAAATCTTTTCATATCCAAATCTTCCTAAAACGTTCAAAACCATTTAAAATCTCTCCAAATTGAATAAAGTAATGAACAAATTACATGTGCGGTTCTTATTTTGCGTGCAACATTCAAATTCGGTACCACAAAGTGAGAAAGTGTTTAGGGTTAAATGGGTCAAGTGTGAGTGAGTCGAAAGTCACTGAATCGAATCTGTGCTCACAATTAGTCACTGTTTTGGTCTCACTCAAGTGTTCCAAGTTTAGCTCCGTCCTGTCCAGTATGTGTCTTAATGGGCGTGAATGTCACTGCGTTCTTTTGTGTGCACTTCTTCAGTTTGACTATTTTCTTCGGTTTTGTTTTGTTGTTGTCTAATTTTGAATGAGTCAACCTGTTCAATGACTCAACAACCGTTCAATGTTGCACTTGACTAAATCAATTGTTATATTTTCTGTACGTTCAAAGTGCTTTACCGACAGAACGGATAGAAGAGAGAGGATAGAAGATTTACTCTAAAGGACTTTGTCGTCGAACTCGACAGTTGTACATTGCTTATCGGCTAGAACGGATTTATGTATACCTGTGTGTGTGTTTGAGTGTGCAAACTCAATAATTCGACTAAATGTGTTCATGAAAAACTTGGCGCTTTTTTCAATGAATTTGTGACTATAATTCGTGTTTCATTCAATTCCACCCGAACTCATCATCTTCTTGCACCCACAATCCAACCCTCACCTTCATCACCTACATCATCACCTCGACCATCACCCCAACCATGGCCCAACATGTGTTCAAGTTAGTGTGCACCTGTCTGTGGCTCCTACTGCTGGTACAGGAACTTTGTAATGCCGCTCCTGCGACTCAACAAGCCATTCAAAACACCTCCACCACCACTGTGAGACCGATCACCGATCAAATCAAGGCATCCGCGTCAAATGAAGAGGCTGACGATGCTGATGTAAAGCCAGTGCCTCCTACCACTGGAAACGGAAATGTCTATGGTGCGGCTAATGCTGGTAATTCTGGTGGAGGTGGAGGAGGAGGAGGTGGAGAGGCAGGTGGAACTCAATCGAATCGACCTTCCAACCGAGGCTACAATCAGGGCTACTCGTACAACACGGGCATTAAGCCATACCGAACGGGCTATACGTACTTTCAACCGTTCGGTGATGCTGCCGATCAGCAGAACCAGGATCAGTCGGGCAATTCGTCCGGATCGAAAGGAGGTGGAGGTGGAGGTGGAAAGGCCTCAGGAAATGCCGACAACTCACAACAACAAGTGCCCGTTGAGATATCGAACATGCTCGGAATTGATCCAAAACAGTTTGGACCAGTGAAAGTGATCCCCAACCAGAATGTGCCCGTTGACGAGAATGGCATACCCAATTTGGACGCCATCAAGATACCCGAGAACAATCAACAACAACAAGTACAAGTACAGCCACGGATGAGACCGGTGGCAGCACCAGTGCGACCCGTCGCCCAGCCACAGGTACCAGTCAATCCGTCGGACTTTTCGATGGGCAACGATTTTAACCTAAACCAGATCCTCGGCTCCGGCAACGGTGCGGCTAGGCCCCGACCCGTGCAACAGCAGCAGCAGCAGCAGTACAATCCCGCAAACGACAACAGTATGTTTGACTTTGCACCGCCCTCCAATCAGAACTTCAACTTTGACAACCAAAACAACGGCGGTGGAGGTGCTCGTGACTATAATCGACTCGACAATTTCGCTGGCAACCTAAACAATTTTGATACTTATCTAGGTGATGCGGGTTTGATGATGGACAATGACAACAACAATGGGGGTGCTAACAATGGTGGTGGTGGGGACAACTCAGGTCTGGCTGACTTTATGGGCGGTGGAGGTGGCGGTGGTGGCCAGCAACAACAAGTGCCCAGTGAGATTGTCAATCTGAACAATGCCTTCGGATCGAACACTAACCAACAGAACAATAACGACATGATGAGCATACTCAGTCAGATGAACGACAATGGAAACGGAGGTGGAGGTGGCAACCAGGGAGCAGGAACGAACGGAATGGATTTTGGTAACTTTGGCAATGCGGCAACTAACCAAAATCAATTCTTTCCGTCATTCTTTTAGATTATCCTGTAAACTAACAACCACAACACCAAACACCATCCAACACAATCACCCAACATAACATTCAGGTATACAAAAGAGGCAAAAACAGCGCCATCTAGCAACACTTGACACACACCTGATATTCCCTAACCAATACCTAACTCAAATAATGTTCTCCTCATTTGCTTGTTTAATTTGTTCATAATTTGTAAATTATATTTAAATTCGCGTGTAATTATTATTGATTGATAATATAATATATTCAAAGAATATTAAATTATGTTTATTTTTAAATTATTGAGTGATTAAATTTAAATTTTAAAAAATAGTATTTAGTTACCAACGAAGAAATTGATTTATAGACTTACAATCAAATCAAGTTCTCGTCGACCTTTTCATATAATTTGTTTAAAATTTTCTATTTTCCTTTGAAAATAAAAATAAAATCACAAATAACAAGATTAAACCTGTTTTGTTCCGATATTTTAATTGGAATTAAACGCTCGCGCACACGTCAAACATGACATTTCTGAAATCTGAAATATAAAATTCCTGTGAATTTCAAAGCAATTCTGCCAATTGAAAACAAGTGGGAAAATAACACGAATCGAGACGCTTTTCACAGGAATCGTAAAAAGAAAGCGAATAAAGTGAACCAGTGAGTCGTTATTTATCGTTAAGTTGGCTGGTCTTAACGATCTTTTTCTTCTTATTCTTTCCATCGTTCTAATATGTTTTTCGTATATAAACCAGAAACAAAAAGTAAAAAGCTCAAGATTAATTAGTGAAACAGCTCTTCTGGTGTTCTACGACCATAAGGGCACAAGCTGTTACCAAGGCATGCAGAATTGAACACAAAATCGGAGAGTCGATTAGGAACTGAGCTTGTACACTTTCATAAAATGAGATTTGAGATTACTTTTAAATGAAAATGTTTCTTGGACGGGAAAAAACAATTCTTCTTTTTTAATAATAATAAAATTTAATGTTCCAATTTAAAGCATAAATTCTCATTTTAAAAATTAAAATCTGTGAGCAATACTTTCCAAATTGAAGAAAGTTTAATTTTAAAAAAAGTCTAAATTTTGCTCACGGGAGTGAACGGGTTAAATTTATTTATTAAATTAAATTTATAAATATAAAAGATTGCATATATCTTATGATCGCATACAACGACATCCTCTCCTTCCTCTCTTTCTCTGCCTCTCCAATCCGGTGATTACATTTGATAACATGTGATTTTTTACCTACGATTTCGTATTTGAAATATGAAATACAATAATTAACCCGTTCACACCCTCATCGTACTTAAACTTGCAACCCGGCACGCACACACATGTGATTGTAATCGGTTTTGACCAAGGTAGTTGTATGATATCATACATGTGTGTGTGTGTGTCAATTTGCATACATACCTTGACCAGTGTCCCTTAAATATATGCAAAGGAAATGCAATGATTCGAACGCACACTTTTCAACTTGACGGAACAAGTGTGTTCACAAGTGCGTTTAAAGTTAAGTTAAGTTTGTCGTACCGAGTCAAGCGAAACTAACTTTGTTCTTTGTTGTATGGCTCAACACTGTTTGCCTTGATGCACTTCCGTTGAATGACCAATTGAGACTAGTGACTATACACGATACACGATAAATTGGTTAGTCGCACTGAAGTGAGTCACCAGAAGAGTGCGAATGCCAACAACATGAACAGCATGAGGTGGACGGTAAGTTTGGTGGATTTGGATTTGATTTAATATTGAACTATCTTTACATTGTACGACCCAAATAGTGTACGACAATCATCGGACTAGTGTTTCTGCTACATCTGGTCAACTGTCAAGGGGACTTTGATGAGTTTGACATCAATGCCGACCTGAGGATCGATGCCCCACCAGTGACCCCAATGAGCACCGGACTTGAGGACATGCTCCATCTTGGTATCAATGGTCCAAAGTCGAGTCTACCAATCGGTGGCGGTGCTACCCCATCGCACATTCACGGTGCCCCACCGCCCCAGCCCAACTATCCCGTCAATACGGATCTGAGTGGTTGGGGTCCCATCGGGAAGATGCATCCCAATTTGATTGTTAAGGACAGAATTGTGTCGGCCTATCACAATCGACATCTCGATCCACGGTATACGCACTTGAAGGGTTACGGTCATCAGGCACTGGCGGGACCCACTGGACTGCCACCAGTCAAACCCGGAATTGGTGATAAGATTGCGACATTCTTCTGATCGAAACGAAACGAAACGAACGAACAAAACCAACGCCAAAATCGTGATCAGTGCTCAAATCTCTCAAGCCCACCTAGCAGCTTAACTTAACTCAACTCAACTTAACTTTATCTCAACTTACATTAACTCTAACCTTAACTAAACCCATTCAGCCCCCATTTAATTAACAACAACAAAATCAACAATCAAACTAACCTTAACTTAACTTAACTTATAACAACAAACACAAACCCAATTAAATCTAATCACTTACTCCAATCAGTTCCAACCTTGTTCGAACAATCAATCAATTTGGCCACACACAAACAGTCACGAGTACAACAAAACGACCACAAGTGCAAATACTAATTTTAACCAATAATACTAATAAATTATTAACCTTAATCAAGACAACTTGTTTCGAACCATTCAGGATGTAATTAACAGGTGATAATTATAACAATCAATTAGACCGATAATTACGGGTTAATTAAAGCATTTGGTTAATTACTCTAATTGGATTAGTGCTAAAAGTTGTACTTATGTAAGAAAAGGTTAAGAAAATAAAACAGACTTGAAAATTACCATTTGCAAAGTTGTATTTCAAATTATCAAATTTAAACCAACTCCAGGCGCCATCTATTGTCCGCAAATTAAACTACATATTTAAAGGAAAACTAAACACGTTTCAATTGCTTGGTAGTAAATTATCCGCTTGATTGTACTCTGTACTCAATTATAGTAAGAAAAAATTATTATCTAAATATAAATAAATAATAAACATTTCCTGTAAACCTCAAATGAGGTCAAGTTTACCTGTTATATTAATTAAAGTAAATATTTAGCTATGCATTAGTGGAAAGGTCGTATGTGTTATGTAATGCAATGACATTCAATCGGTCATGGATATTTGCACGTTATCTAATATGCAATCTACCAAATACACAAGTACTGCTATCTATGAATAATGATGAACGAAGCAATCGATTGTGTTTAAAATTTATTATTAATATAAAAAAGCTGTACATTTAATCACTTTAATCGCTTAATCTCTCCCTCAATTGTAGAAATGATTCGGATCGTTGAGTCGAATGCTGATCAACTGAATGATGCTGTGATAGTAAAGCAGTCCACCAGCCACCACGAGTACGTGAAAAAGTTGATGTGAATGAAAGGCGAGATCGAACCAGCCGGGCGCACAGTGCTCGGGCACCTTCAACAGGTACAGCACACCACCGAGCACATAGGTGGCGCCCATGACCACCAACAGAATGTTGGGAATGTGATTCTCTTCGAGGAAGGACGACTTTCGGTGGTACAGTTCGGTGGTTAGCCAGTGGATTGCGGGTAGAATTGCTATTGATGAAAGAATGTTAATGTATAAGTCAATAAGTAAATGGTCACTTACCGGAAAGTCCATTGCCTAGAAAGAGTGCAGCTCGATACTTTTGAAAGTGTCGCTCACCGAATCGGTCAAACATGGACACCACAATGCAGGCAATTGCAAAGAACAGACTCAGGCCCATGTAGCAGCCCTGCAGCACTGGTGAGTTGTAGAAGCCGTAGTAGATCCATGGAACGAACGAACATGCGATCAGGGTTGTAATGCCACAGTAGTCCAGTCTATAGATTGAATAGATAAGGTCAAAACCGTTCCAGGAACACATTCACACAAACTTACTTAGAGAACAACTTGACCGCATCCTCACTGTAGCACGAGAATGTGTGAAAGGTGGCCGAAATGGAGAGACACGCGACCACACCGAAGAAGAACATACTCAACAGTAGATAGTCTACCACTTTCATTTGGCCCACCACGGCCAGTTGGTAGTACAGCACGTGACAGTACAGTGCAATGAAGAGCACAGTGCCGAGTAAGTGGGTCCAAATGTTGCCCGACTCGTTGTGCAGTGAAAAGACAGTGCCCGAACAGTAGCTCACTGAGGCACGGATGGGTCGATAGCCTCGCAGGATGGCAGTGGCCCGTGCCCAGTACGGCATTTGAGATCGGTGAAGGAGCCATCCGGCGGGAGTGGGGTTGGCGGTTGGCTGCTGCGGCACCTCATACTGACCAGATCCACTCGAACTGTTGCGGAGAGATCGGTCCTCTCGGAGTGGAACACTTTCGCTCATAAAGTTGGCGGTGGCGGTGTAGCACAAGTGTAAACAAATATAAAACAAAAGTGCACAAATGATTATGACAGCGTAAAGGTTCGAACATTTCGAACTACATGCACAAACACAAGTGAATTTATTATTGACAACAAAAACCACAAGAAGAAGTACAACCGAGATAATCAATTAGACGAGGAAGAAAAGTGAGCAAACAATGACTCATCAGTACAATGTCATCATGCAGACAGACAGACACATGGCAGTTTGCGTGAGTAGAGAAGTTTTACTTTTGCATACAAAGTTATTAGTTGAACTTGCGCATGGGTGAAGCTACGACGAATGTACATGTACATTATGTACATTAATATGTAGAGGTTGTAATTACATTATAATGTGCACATTCAACTTGTTATCGACCGATTAGTGTCGTACATTGTAATTGTGGGGATTGTAATGATTCATATTTACGAGAACATTTCCGACCTGGCTAATTGAGCATTACTGAAAAACTATTCCCAAAAGATTGGAAATCTAGATCTGACAAAATTGTTAACATGTACTCGAAATTGAAGCAATATACAAGAGTGGAAACATTGAACAAAGTTTAAATATATTCAATAAAGTTTATTATTATTAAGACAATAAAATACAAATTGTTATATTACATATAAAATGAATGGACAATCGATACCCCGCATCTAATGGCGATGCAAATGCATTTGGGCATATCGTCTTCCATACGCCTGGAATCGGGCTTCATTGATGCCAACCATCCGGCGCAGGAAACGTCCAATGCGGAATCGATTTCGGTGGCATAAGTAGACTATCGCAAAGTTGATGGCAAATCCAACGCAGAGCACCGCCAGAGTGATCATGTCCACTCGGAAGTCGTCTAGGAAGCCATACGGAGCTAAAGGAGGGTTAGGTGGATAATGTTAGTGGTGGTAAGAAAAGTGCTGACATTGATGACTTACTGGTTTTGTGTGCCAGAGTGAATGGAATGGCACGGTGAGTCCAGGGTAGCGGATTGATGGTGAGCTGGCTTCGATGGACTTGAAAGAAGTCTTGCATCCTTGGCCGAAAGAACTTAACGGTAGTATTGTCTGCAAAGTTTTTCGGGTACTCGAATACGAACACAAAGTCCTTTCTGCCAAACAGGTAAACGTTCTTGCCATCGGTGAATCCGTCATAGTGCCACAAATCGCCCCAGTCCACACGCACACAAGGTGGCGAACTATTTAAGTCCCAAAAGGTGATTGTCTCAGAGTGATTTACAATGCCGTTATAGCAAACACGAAGAGTGAACATTGTGACAAGTGTTGTGTCCGTGATCGAGTACTTGATCAGCTTATCATAGCCGTCAGTCGATGGTGCAGTTTGAAAGTTGAAGAAAACATTTGGCTCGCTCGTAGAAATAAAGTGAGACTCTTCAAAATTAAAATCCTTCATATTGCTTGTATAATCTTTAAGACTTGGCTGATTGAACGTAAGTGAAAAGACGATTGCTCTTAAATGGACTGTGCCTGAAGAATCACGAGTGCAGTTGTGGAAGAAAATGAGAGCTTCGTTATTTTCTCCTAGATTGATAGCAATAGACCGAGTCCTATTGCTAAACCATTTCCTGCGAGATCTCATTTGGGAAAATTGTGGGAAGTGGTACAGAGCTGGGAATTTGGTCTTCAATGGCTGTGGCTTCACACCTTCCAAAGAGAGATGACGTTGACTCAGGGCAGAAATGTTCACATCGTACACTTTGGGAATGTCAACGTTGGTGAAGAAGAGAAGACGGTCGTTGAGGAGGGAGGACAACAGAATACGATAGTTGGCAAATCGGGCAAACAGAAGAAGGTTGCTCTGAAAGGATAATAAAAGGCGATTTGTAGTGAGGAAACATCAACAACACAAAGCCAACACTTACCTTAAAGTTTCTACGAGCCAGTGCCCGCTCCACAATGCCCTCTTCTTCTTCTTCCTCTTCAGAATTGGTGCTCAGGCATTGGGCACTGAGTAGGAACAGAAGGAAATAGACCGAAAGTGGAGAAAAGAAATACATTCTGGTTTGGGTGTCACAATACAGAAAAGGGCGAAGAATAAGAAACGAAGAGACACGAATTGGCAAATAGAAATTAGCTGTGACGACACACAAAGCTAAACGGCGTAGGCCTCTCGGGAGTGAGATGAAGGCTAAATCGAATTCGATTTGCATGACACACAAACACACCGACGCACGTCGCTAGTCTCGGCGATTTCTACATTACACGTTGTATGTTATTGAAAAATACGACGTAAATATTTTAAAATTTGTAAATTACAATTCAAGTTTGGCATTAGCGTGACAATGAATAAAGTTTATTAGTAAGGCAATAAAATACAAATTGTTGCATTACATAAGATGAATTGCAAACAATCAATTGTGATGTAGATGCATCAACCATGGTTATAGTCCACCAGAAGGGTGATCAACACCAAAGAGTCCGCCCAAGTAGCGTCCAATACAGAACCGATTTCTGTGGCAAATGAAGACAATCACAAAGTTGATGGTGAGACCAATGCAGAAGACAGCCAGACGGATCATTTCAACTCGAAAGTCGGTTAGGAAGTGATAGGGAGCTAATTGGAATGTTAGTGAGGAATAAAGATGACATTGTTAACTTACTTGTTTTTAGGAAAGGAGCCTGTGTGGTACGGGTAGTAGTCGTGGTCAGGCTGGGACCAGGGGTGAGTTGGGTTCTGTTGACTTTAAAAAAGTCCTTCATCGACACCTTTATGCGTTTAGCTGTATACACTTTAGACCAATTATTAAAGTTTTCCGGGTTCTCAAAGATGTAGACCAAGTTCCGTCTGCCAAACAGGTAAAAGTGTTTCGTATCGGCGAATCCGTCATAGTGCCCCAAATCAGCCCAGTCCAAACGTTCGCAATGCGAATCTTCATCTTCTGTAAAGAAGATCGTCTCTGAGCCATCTTCAGCGTCGTTAGAATGCTTACAAACACGATAATAGCGTATCGTTCTAAACTTTTTTTCCTCGAAATTGTAAATGTACTTTTCGAGCCATTCATCAAAAATATTATTCGTCCGTATGGTATGAAAGTTGTAGAAAACATTTGGCTCAGTTGAAGAAATAAAGTGAGAGTCTGTAAAGTTAAGATAATGTACATAGACTTTATAATCTCTAAAACTTGTCTGATTGTGAGTAGGTGAAAAGACGATTGTACCAAAATGGATGTATGCTTCAACTTCCCAAGTGTAGTTACGGACAAACATGAAAGTTTCTTGTTTGTCTACATCACCAAAGTTGATAGCCACAGAACGAGTCTGAATGCTTGACCAGTTCCTCATTGAGATCATTTGGGAAAATTGTGTGAATTCGTACAGAGCTGGAAATTTGGTCTTCAATGGCTGTGGCTTCACACCCTCCAAAGACAGATCACGAGCACCAAGTGCAGATTTGTTCACTTCGAACACTTCGGGATAGTGAACATTGGTGATGAAGAGAAGACGATCGTTGAGGAGGGAGCAGAACAGGATTCGACCAGTGGCAAATCGGGAATACAAAAGAAGGTTGCTCTGAATGGGTAATAAAAGGTCATTTGTGGTGATAAAACAGTAACACAAACACCAACACATACCTCAATGTTTCTACGAGCGAGTGTTCGTTCCTCTAATGTCTTGTATTCTTTGGCACTCGAGCATTTGGCGCTAAAGAGGAGCAGAAGGAAATAGATCCAAAGTGGAGAGATGAAATACATTCTGTGTTTGGGTGTCACAGTGCACAAAAGGTCGAGGAAAATGTAGTGACACAAATAGAAATGAGTTGTGTTGATATACAAAAAACTAAACAGCAGATGTGAGATCGATGAGAGCATTGCGTCTAACAATTCGATTCGAATGTGCAAACACGTGTGCACACCGCTGTCGCAAAAATAATCACCTCGTATTTATCTCATCGGTAAATGTTATTTGTTATTTGTTAAATGATACAGAAATATACAGCACAGAATAAAATAGATAAATACAAATACTATGTACTCGTACAAATTATCGCCAGTTAAGTTACCAGTATACATTATAATCGAGATGGGCAGCGTTAACCTCTCAAGCTTGACTGTTTTACAGAGTTTAATAACTTACGATTAGTTAAGTTTATCAATTTATTACCTTGAAGAAAACGGGAATACCATACAAGTAATTGATAATAATATTTTAAAAATCAAGTTTGACATTAGCGTGACAATGGATAAAGTTTATTAGAAAGACAAAAGCATTGTTGTATATAATATATTACATAAGATGAATTTGTAATATCTACAAACTATTAATGCAAATGGTTATAGTCCACCAGAAGGGTGATCAACTCCAAAGAGTCCCCCCAAGTAGCGCCCAATACAGAATCGATTTCGATGACAAATGAAGACAATCACCAAGTTGATGATGAGCCCAATGCAGAAGACAGCCAAACGGATCATTTCAACTCGAAAGTCGGTTAGGAAGTGATAGGGAGCTTGGGAGAATATCCTGAGTGGTACTGGGGAGAGAAAGAAATGTTGATATTTTTCACTTACTTGTTATTGCCAATAACTTCGGAAAGGCGTCTGTGTTGTTCTGGGTGGAGGTGTTTGGGTGTTTGAGATAGTAGTTGTGGTCGGGCTGGGGCCAGGAGTGAGTTGGGTTCTGTTGACTTTAAAAAAGTCCTTCATCGACACTTTTATGCGTTTAGATATATAATCTAGATCCCAATTATTAAAGTTTTCCGGGTGCTCGAAGATGTAGACCAAGTTTCGTCTGCCAAACAGGTAAAAGTGTTTCATATCGGTGAATCCGTCATAGTGCCACAAATCGCCCCAGTCCAAACGTTCGCAATTTCTTGTATGATTGTCGGTGTTTAAAAAGACCATTGTCTCCGATCCATTTTCATTGCCTTGAGAATGCTTACAAACACGAAAAGTGAGTGTCCTTCTAAACATTTTCCTCTCGAAATCGTACTCGTACTTTGCTATCCATTCATCAAATCTACCATCCTCTACTCCGGTATGAAAGTTGTAGAAAACATTTGGCTCAGTTGAAGAAATAAAGTGAGAGTTTTCATAGTTAAAATTATGATAATAGACTTGATAATCTCTAAAACTTGTCTGATTGAGCGTTAGTGAAAAAACGATTGCATCAAAATGGACCAATACTGCAAATTCCCAAGTGTAGTTACGGACAAAAATGAGAGTTTCTTGTTTGTCTACATCACCAAAGTTGATAGCAACAGACCGAGTCTTAATGCTTGACCAGTTCCTCGTTGAGATCATTTGGGAAAATTGTGGAGAGTCGTACAGAGCCGGGAATTTAGTCTTCATTTGCTGTGGCTTCACACCCTTCAAAGACAGATCACGATCGGTAAGTGCTGATTTGTTCACTTCGAACACTTCGGGAAAGTGAACATTGGTGATGAAGAGAAGACGATCGTTGAGGAGGGAGCAGAACAGGATTCGACCTGTGGCAAATCGGGAATACAGAAGGAGGTTGCTCTGGAAGAATAATTAAAAGGTCATTTGTAGTGATGAAACAGTAACACAAACATCAACACATACCTCAATGTTTCTACGTGAAAGTGTTCGTTCCTCAAATGTCTTGTATTCTTTGGCACTCGACCATTTGGTGCTAAACAGGAGCAGAAGGAAATATACCAAAAGTGGAGAGATGAAATACATCTTGGTTGGGTGTCACAGTGCACCAAAGGTCGAGGAAAATGAAGTGACACAAATAGAAATGAGTTGAGTTGACATACAAAGCTCCACAGATGTGAGATCGATGAGAGCAGTGAGCAATTCGATTCGAATGTGCAAACCGCTGTGGCCAAAATGTCATATCGTAGTTAAAAATCAAGTTTGACATTAGCGTGACAATGGATAAAGTTTATTAGAAAGACAAAAGAATACAAATTGTTGGATTAAATAAGATGAATTGCAAATTATTGCAATCAATTGTGATGCAAATGGTCATTGACCATCTGAAGGGTGATCAACACCAAAGAGTCTGCCCAAGTAGTGCCCAATACAGAATCGATTTCGATGACAAATGAAGACAATCACCAAGTTGATGGTGAGCCCAATGCAGATGACAGCCAGACGGATCATTTCAACTCGGAAGTCGGTTAGGAAGTGATAGGGAGCTAAAGGGTTAATGTGTTAGTAGGGAATAAAGATGACACTGATGACTTACTTGTTTTGGGTGTTTGGGTGCTAGAGATAGTAGTTGTGGTCGGGCTGGGGCCAGGAGTGAGTTGGGTTCTTTTGACATTAAAAAAGTCCTTCATCGATACCGTTATGCGTTTAGATGTATAATTTAGAGTCCAATTATTAAAGTTTTCCGGGTGCTCGAAGATGTAGACCAAGTTTCGTCTGCCAAACAGGTAAAAGTGTTTCGTATCGGTGAATCCGTCATAGTGCCACAAATCACTCCAGTCCAAACGCTCACAATTAGGTGAATGATTGTCGGAGTTTAAAAGGAAGATTGTCTCCCAACCATTTTCATTGCCGTGAGAATGCTTACAAACACGATAAACGAGTGTACTTGAAAACATTTTATATTTGAAATCGTACTCGTACCTTGCTAGCCATTCATCAAATATAATATCCCTTATTCCGGTATGAAATATGTAGAAAACATTTGGCTCAGTTGAAGAAATAAAGTGAGATTCTGTAAAGTTAAAATTATATACACCGACTTTATAATCTCTAAAACTTGTCTGATTGAGCGTAAGTGAAAAGACGATTGCACCAAAATGGACGTAATCTTCAGTTTCCGCATCGCGAGTGCAGTTACGGACAAACGTGAGAGTTACTTGTTTGTCTACACCACCCAGGTTGATGGCAACAGATCGACTCTGAATGCTTGACCATTTTCTCGTTGAGATCATTTGGGAAAATATTGGGGAGTCGTACAACCCTGGAAATTTGGTCTTCAATTGCTGTGGCTTCACACCCTCCAAAGATATATCACGACCAGTAAGTGCAGATATGTTGACTTCGAACACTTCGGGATAGTCAACATTGGTGATGAAGAGAATACGATCGTTGAGGAGGGAGCAGAACAGTATTCGACCAGTGGCAAATCGGGAATACAGAAGAAGGTTGCTCTGAATGGGTAATAAATAGCACAGATATACACGCCAAAATAAGTTTTTGGTACAAGAAATGTTAAGATCCATTCTTACAGTATTTTTAACGCTCTTTCCAGTGGTATACTCAGAATTTTCAGATTGATTCAAGTTTTCGAGATATTTAATATTTTCGAATTATTTTTCACATTTTTTAACATAACTCAGTTTTTCGTACAACAAACTTTAATTTAATGTTCAGAATCAGAATCTACGCGTTTTTCTGAAAATTTTAAGCTTAACACGGTCAAAAACGGTTAAGATTTAGTATTTTTACTCGAATTTTAAAGATGGCGCTTTTCATGTAAACTGATAAATGTGAAGCATACTTTGCTCTGGTTAATCAATTATTGTCTGAATCATATTCAAATTTACCTGTAAAGTGTCATCTTTAAAAATCGAGTAAAAATATTAAATCTTAACCGTTTCTGACCGTGTTTAGCTTAAAATTTTCAGAAAAACGAGCAGATTTCGAATTTGAGCATTAAATTGATACTTTTTGTGTATAAAATAGTTTTATTGTCGAAAATGTGTCAAAAATCTCGAAAATATGAAATATCTCAAAAACTTGAATCAATCTGAGAATTCTGAGTATACAGATGGAAAGAGCGTTAAAAATACTATAAGAATGGATCTTAACATTTCTTGTACCAAAAACTTATTTTGGCGTGTATATCTGTGTAGTGATTTGTGGTGATGAAACAGTAACACAAACACCAACACATACCTCAATGTTTCTACGAGCGAGTGTTCGTTCCTCTAATGTTTTGTATTCTTTGGCACTCGACCATTTGACACTAAACAGGAACACAAGGAAATAAACCCAAAGTGGAGAGATGAAATACATTCTGTGTTGGAGTGACACAGTGCACCAAAGGTCGAGGTAAATGTAGTGACACAAATAGAAATGAGTTGAGTTGACATACAAAAACTAAACGATTTAGGAGTGAGATGACAGCACAAGCGAATAATTCGATTTGAATGACACAAACATGTGCCGATTTCTACATTACAAGTTGTATGCTGTTTGTTACGCAAATCTGAAATAATATGGATTAAATATTTTAAAATTTGTAAATTACAAGTAAAGTTTTACATTAACGTGATAATTAATAAAGTTTATTAGTAAGACAATAATAATTACAAATTGTTGTATTACATAAGATGAATTGATAATCTCTGCAAACAATCAATGCACACGATAATAGTCCACCTTGAGGGTGATCGATTTTAACGAGTCTGTGTCCAAACAAATCTTCCCATTCAAAACGTTTACATTATGTATTGATTACATCTGTAAGCACGATCTACGAACCATTTGTGGACTGATTTTAAACACTCAGAGCATTCTCTTTCAATTCTGACCTAGTGAAAGTGTACTTTGGCAGTATGTGAAATCTTTTGTTTGGCAAACTAGAATTTTGGAAGAAAACATTTGGCTCGATCGAAGAAATAAAGTGAGAACTTACTAATAGAAGAATTCCAAATCTCTTGTATTCATATTCTTTGTGCCTTGTTTGAGTGGAAAAATACGATTATTTAGAAAAGGCGTTTGTAATTATGATTTGAGTTGACAAAAATTATACTTTATTTATTGTCAAGAATGAGTGAAGTTAACCCAAGGTAGAAAAACACTCAAATAATTGGTGATTAACCGTCAAAATTAACTGAAGAATAATTTTATTATTTCAATTTAGCTTTTGTACATGAAAATTTTCTCAGTATTATTCTTGATTATGCAGTCAGCTGAACTTGGGACTTGAGTTGTAAAGGGACTCGTGTGTTTGTATTCAACAATTAATGAGAATGAATCAGACCATGGAGTGAAAGGGTTAACCGCGGCTTCTATCGGCCCTTCTTGCCCTTGCCTCCCTTTTTACCACCGAGCAGATTGCTCATACCGTCGTCCCAGGCTTGGAAATTAGTGAATGCTGTTTGGAGAGAAAAGGGAAAGTTTAGTTTTCGGTTGAAAAGATTTAACAGTAAACTTACCTTGATCATGTTCATTATGGTCGTGAATGAGGTGACCCTTGCCTTTGCCCTTTCCGCCACCTCCTCCTCCACCGCCTCCCTTGCCTTTTCCTTTTCCACCTCCGCCGCCGCCACCTCCACCACCTTTACCTTTGCCCTTTCCACCAGCCAAAGCGGTGGAACAGATGACAGAAAGCAAAACGAAAATGGTCAGGAAAATCGAAAGCTTCATTTTGAATTGAGAATGTTTAAAGTTGATTTGAGTTGAATTGACTTGAAAGCTTGAAAGTTTGTTTGTTTGTGAATGTGTGATTTTGTCAGGTTAATTCATCGTGTTTATATACTGATCCGAAAGAGAGGGATATAATACAAAAATAGAATCAATGAAAAGCACACACAACCCAAACCAGAAGAGAATTTGTTGACATTGAGGCGAGTCAGGTGATAATTGCGGAACTGAATTGGACCATGACAAACATTGCACTGTTACTTGTTATTACGAAAGCAAAGCGTTGATTACTTTTCAATCGTTCATCCGGTTTGATCATTCGATCAAAATGATAGTTCCTGACAATGTAACTTACTTAGCCTTACTTAACACTTTCACACCATGACAACAAACAAACAAACAATTAATCGAGGCCATTTTTTGCTTGCTTGTTGATTCGCGCTTTGCTCTACTAAATGTATAATCAATATGGATTGACCGTCAAATCAAAAATTACTAAAATAAATATTCTTAAGTAAATAAAAATTATTTCCGGCTTTTACACTCAAGCTAATATGATTTGATTTGACCTGTTATCAAAAGGCAAACGACTTTTGAAATCATAACTTCAAGTATAATTATAAGGACACAATGAGCTAATAATATTTTTATTTTTAAACTCTAATTATAATTTAATTCATATAATGTAAAAAAGTAAAATAAACAAGCAAATAGTCTGGAATAATTTATCTAAATTTTTAAACAATTGCACAATTACCTACTTGATTTAAATGAAAATTATTTACAATGAAGTAATAGAATTAATTGATGACATTTTGAAAAGATCTCAAAGAAACTCAGAGTAGGATAAAATAGTTGAAAGATCTTGATATACAAAAATATAATAACACCAAGTTTGAATTGAATATTTTTACCTTTTGATTTATGGTACGACTTGCTACAAAATATAAATTGCACTTGATCGTTTCATCTCTCATACCTTAACTTTTCTACTAATCGCTAAGCTAAATATTTGAGAAACTAAGGTAAATGGAATTTTATTTAAATAACTGTCATTCTTGAAACTTGAATTTTAGTTGGTAAAGAGAATTGTTATCTTAAGAAGCTAGTAAATTGAATATATTGAAAAGTCTCGAATTTCCTAGAACCAACGAATCTCAATCTTTTTTATGATCAATTCAGTTCGTAGAGTTATGAGTTACTTTTTGAATTATTCACTGTTTGAAAAGGCGAAAGAATTTGTAAGTAACCATTTATAATGCATTTCATTGGTAAAATCATAATTATGTATAATAATAAGTGAAACCTTAACATGTCCAAGAAGAATATAATTTTAAATTGTAATAACATTAATATCAATTCTTTAGAAAGCATCTGAAAATAAAATCTTCAAGTAAATTATATCAAAAATGAAACAATTTAATCAGGTTCCATACAAATTGTTTCATTGATTAAAAGAATGTTTAACCTTTAGTCATCACAAAATCGTGTAGTAACAATAGAATAATTTAACGATATGTTTCCAAAATTATTTATGTTTACTGTACACAGTTTTAGTATATAAAAAATTCTTTAGAAACCAACACTTTGTATCTAGAGAATTCCAATTTCTTAAATGAATAAATAAGCAGTATTGAACTAACAAAGTGTAAGTGAATGACCATTTATTATGTGACCATTTCGTGATAACTGTTAATTACGTGATTTACTGTTTGATGTGCTAGGCCAGTGCACTGTGTGCAGTCAAATTAGCTGTTGAAGATCGTGAAAAAAAAGATTGAATGTTAACCAAATATCAATGACATTCGAGTTTGTTGCATGCGACAAACAGCTTTTGAGTGTAAGTAAAATTGGCTTCAATGTCCGTTATATCGCGCATTAGAATGTTAACTGCAGTGTTTATTTATTTATTTTATTTTTTAACTGCAGTGTGGGAATCTCATGATTGGTGGAAAATGATGAAAATTTTATTTAAATACAAAATAAAATTACCTTTAACATAAGTGATTAATTGTGTGCACTCTTAGATTTGCAAATTATTCTTTTGTTCTTATTATTGTACAATTCTCATAATTGACTATTTATAAAAAAGATTTGTTTAGAGTTAATAGTCAAATTTATTTTGACCTTAAGACAAATAAAAGGGAATTGGGCGAGACAAGCAACAAACGAAATTTTAAAAAATCTCAAAAAATTAAAAAACCTATTTTTGGACTTATTTTCTATGACATAGTGCGAAGAATTGAATTTGGTATGATGTTCGTGATTGATGTATAACACAATTGAAAAGTCAAAACAATGTTAATGAAACCATTTTATTTTACTGTAAAAAATATTATATTATTTATTTTAAATGTTGATAAAAGTTTAATAAAACAAATAGCTTTAATTAAGGACAGACGCGGGTAACGTCCTCTATGAATGGCCCCTTTAACTCAAATCTATTGATTTGACTAGATGATATTTGAAAGGTTACTTCTCCTTTAATATTTGACCGATTGTGGCATATTATAGCTTAAATTAAAGATAAATTGATTGGCTTTAACGGCATCAGAAAACATTTATGGAAATATTTTTTCTTGAGAATATAGATCAAAAAATGTAAAAAAGTAGCATATTTTGAACACTTTAAGATGAACTCACGATCAGATAAGATAACATTTTAAAAATGTTTTCTACCCGCCAAATAGAGAATCTTATTACCTTTAATAAAAGCCCTGGTTCAACAAAATCGGATCAGTTTTGTAGGAGAAGAAGCAAAAACAAAATGCAAAGGTCTTGATTTACAGGAGAAGGGAAAAACTAAAAGGTATGCATTGGCCGGTAGAGGGCAAATGCGAAAAGTGCATCCTGGAAATGTGGATTTTTTGTGACTTTTCGTCGGAATATTGATCTTATTTTTTGTAAGATGATAGATAATGAGATAACCGATAACTTAAGATATTAAAATAATTTGAAATTTTAAACAAAAAATTGAGCCGCGACTTGCCTTAAATAAGTTTAATTGATTAAATTTTAGTTTAAAACCATTAAAAAGAACTGTATGTTAATATTACTAATTAGAAGGAGGTTAACAATCATCTGGTTGACCATAACGAATCGGACGGCACTCGATTTTCTCAGTGTCATTAATGAATTGTCGAATGTGGAATGTCTCACAAATGTGAACATATTCCCAATTGGAAACTTGGTCTGGTGAGAAGTGCATGTAAACTGAGATTCGACTTTTGTTCATTCGATTCGATGCACCAAACATGGAAATGTATGCATTAGTTTTAATTTTCTTTGTATTTCATATCGTAAATACTGTGTTATTAAATTTTTGTAATTAAAACATTTATTATTACCTTAAAATGATTAAATGTTGTTAGTTGCCCTTTTAAGGGCTTACAATAAAACTATGTAAGAAATCTTAAACAATTATTTTAAACCTTTAAAATCAATGAAAGATCTCTTAAGCAATCTAACTATTAAATTCAATTCAAACCAATCTATCAAACTATGATAATTAAACTTTGGTGCTGTGAATTTTAACATGAAATTGGCTATTGTCATCATTGAAATTAATTTGAATGAGATACACGAGAACATAAAGACGATGTTGGCTACCTTTTCCGAGAATGTGACAAAATTACAAAACATTATTTTAATACAAAATAAACTGTTTTAGTAAAAGTTGCTACAAGTTTAATGAAATTTCAAAGTGTTTTGCATTTATAGAAATTACAAATATGTAAGGGTTACCATTGTGATGATTGCTCTGTGATTTTTTTGCACCTTACCTTTTTATTTACAGAAAATCCAACAATTTTTAATTTAGGTTAGATTTCACAGTAAGCTTCTAGATTTAATTTTGATATTAGGAAATCTTGTAGAACTAAATTATGATTGCATAAAACAATTGTCTAAAAAATAAACAAATTGAGTTTACCTTTCTGCAAATTTTATTGGAGGAAAATGTTTGTTAAAAGTAGTTGGATACTTAAGTAAGTTAATTAACCAGTTGCGTCGAAAGTGTACAAATTAATTGAATTTATTTCATGGTTTAAACTCTTTACTATCACGAATTGATTACAAATGTATAAACATTCATTTTGCAAACACATTTATTTCATTAAATTTCATTAAAACAATATCCAATTTGTGTTGAGATAACTAATTTGTCTAATTGTCCAAAGCCAATCAAATTGTTTGATGAACAATTCATCTCTTAGAATTGTAGATCGCCTTTTCATTTTCTGTTGTATTTGAATGGACAAAATAATTTACAAATAATGATTTTTAAGTTGTATAATTAATAAACTTTATAAATATTTAAAATTAAAATTATAAAAATTTAAGAGTAAACATTAATTCTGAAGAGAGTATTCGAAAAATAAAATCGTAAAGTAAATTCTGCCAAAAAATGAAACAATATAATCAGTTTGCACACAACTTGAGTTAACAATTGTTTCATTGATTAAAAAAATGTTTAACCGTTACGATTTAATTAAGTCAATCTTTAATAAAATAATTTAAAGATATGTTTCTGTGATTATTTGTGTTTACAATATACAGTTTTAGTAAATGAATAATTCTTTAGAAGCCAACACTTTGTACATAAAAGTTTAAAATTTCTTAAACGAATAAATCTAAAGAAAAATTTATTAAAAAATATTGAATTAAGTGAGTGACCATTTATTACTTTTAAATAAATTTATGATAAATTCAAATTTTAAGTTAGCTGATAGATTAATGTGACTATTTATATTCTTGACAAATCATTCAATTCTTGACAATCATTGAAAAAGCATTATTATTAATTTAGTAATGCAGTTGTTGTATGTGTTTTAAAACCCTATAAAGTCGTACATTTGATTCAATGTCCAACTATGAAAGTGATGAATATTTACGATAACACAACTGAAGTTGGCTCAAATAGATTTGGTGAAAGAATCTTACTGTGTGAATGAGATGTGTGCCTCCATGGGTATTAACAGTTTCTTTTATGTAAAACCATACAAGAAAGTTGTTAAATATATATCTTTTGTATTTCAAAACAAAATTGAAAAAAATTGACGAATTTGACGATTAACCTTTAAATGTAGACTTACAAATCGTACTTCACAAGTTTAAAATTTCAGAGAAAGACAAAAGCATTTATACCATTTATAAGAACATAGAAGTAATCGGAAATTAATATTGAATTTATAGATTGTTCTGGTTGATATTAGCTTAAGAGCAATTGAAATGGTGTTATGTGATAATTTACTATTAGAATTAATTAAAAACAGATTAAAGTTACCTTTATTAATATCAGCATGGTTGGTGGATGTAATCACCATTACTTCAGAGGTTATTTTAATTGAATTCAATACTCCATGTTATATAATTATATTAAAATTTAGAGTTCAATAAATTTATTAAATTAACTCGGAGTTGAAGAACGCCCAAAGTTGACGTAGATGTTCGGTTGTGCATTGTCAGAACTCAAAGTTGGTGAGATTGTCAAGCAATGCTCAAATTGAATTAGTAAAATAGTCAGTTGAATTAAACGAGAAGAGAAACATAAAATTGGCAAGAAATATTTTAAAACCGCAAATTTGAATTTATGTTAAAGGTAACAGATTTGTCGATGGCATTGCAATGGATCGTTTCACAATGTCGAGCTTGAGCGGAACGAATTTCAAATGGTTCTTATCATTGATATTATCAATATTGTCAATAAGTTTAAAAATATATTAATCTACGGGAGATTATTGTTATTATTTTAGAAACCAACTTATGATTGTGAACTTGCATAAGTATTAAAAAATCTTTAAAAAAGTTGGAGATTCATTGTAGCTATTTAATGATGATTGACTTTAAAAACATTTGAAAAGATTCACGAAATACGGAAAGATAATTGTTGGGAGCTAATCAAGAAACTCATATTAGACATACCCAAATTGCAATTAGTTAATCAAGACAACTCAACAATAAGTTGCTCAACAATAATTCAAAGTTGGATTTAAATTATCCATGGAATAGATAGGGCGTCAGTATGTACAGCAGTGAATTCTCATTCGATACACTTCTCATCAACAGCAATTCTCGTATATCACCTTAATCATGTCTCACTGTATTGCTCCCATTCATCGGGATTCTAACCTTTTTACCCCAACTCCGGCACCAACTTTAGTGATCGCAATGGTTTGTCTTCCTGCAAGTGGCAAATCTTACACCTCTCAGAAGTTGAAACGTTATCTCAACTGGACTGGCATTCGTACTGAAATCTTCAACGCAGGAGAGTACCGCCGCAATAGCACCGACGTACAGCAGTCTGAAAGCGCGAATTTTTTTTGATCCAGACAATACAGAAGCCAAAGCAATTCGAGAGCAATGCGCAGTTGATACCCTCAAGGATCTGTGTAATTGGCTCAAGAAAGGTTCGGGTCAAGTGGCTATTTTCGATGCCACCAATACAACCAAAGCACGACGAGCAATGCTACATCATTCTTTGGTCGTGGAACAAAAGTTGAATTTGTTTTTCATTGAGTCAATCTGCAGTGATGAAGAACAGATCAACAATACTAGAATTTACTGCTAGCAGTATAGCTGAGCGATTTGAGATAAATGTTGAGAAACTTATGAAACAACCTTATTTGATCCAATTGGATCACTTACATTGCCATCAATTGCAAAAGGACCAAATTGTATGTTGTTTGGGAAATTGTGTTGAGAAACTTATGAAACGACCTTATTTGATCCATTTGGATCACTTACATTGCCATCAATAGCAAAAGGACCAAATTGTATGTTGTTTGGGAATTAGTGTTGAGAAACTTATGAAACGACCTTATTTGATCCATTTAGATTACTTACATTGCCATCAATAGCAATAGGACCAAATTGTATGTTGTTTGGGAAATAGTGTTGAGAAACTTATGAAACGACCTTATTTGATCCATTTGGATCGATTACATTGCCATCAATAGCAATAGGACCAAATTGTATGTTGTTTGGGAAATAGTGTTGAGAAACTTATGAAACGACCTTATTTGATCCATTTGGATCGATTACATTGCCATCAATAACAATAGAACCAAATTGTATGTTGTTTGGGAAATAGTGTTGAGAAACTTATGAAACGACCTTATTTGATCCATTTGGATCACTTACATTGCCATCAATAGCAAAAGGATTAAATTGTATGTTGTTTGGGAAATAGTGTTGAGAAACTTATGAAACGACCTTATTTGATCCATTTGGATCGATTACATTGCCATCAATAGCAATAGGACCTAATTGTATGTTGTTTGGGAAATAGTGTTGACAAACTTATGAAACGACCTTATTTGATCCATTTGGATCGATTACATTGCCATCAATAGCAATAGGACCAAATGGTATGTTGTTTGGGAAATAGTGTTGACAAACTTATGAAACGACCTTATTTGATCCATTTGGATCACTTACATTGCCATCAATAGCATCAATTCATTGGACACTGTTCAATTGATTTCCTACAGAAAATATAATATATTCTTAATGCAATGTTTGTGTGCATATGTCCATGTACTTTTGCTATGGACACAGTCTCCATAGGAAATACATTGCATTACCGACATTAGGTCACACTCGGAATGTTTGTGTTCGACTGTAGATTGACATCAAGATAAGAATTATTCCTAAGTTTTTAATGGCGGGAAATAATCTACATAGTTCAACGATTAATTTGGTGTGTCACACATGTCAATGCTCAGTATAATCAATTCTCTACAGCCTCTGCAAAATAGAGGTGATAATCGCTATTTCCCATAGAGAATACATTAAAAACTGACATTACCTGACCGGAAGTTACCTAAACATTCATGGATTTTCTCACCAAACGAACTTAGCCCCATTTATTAGTAGCTTAATCTCCAGAGGCCTCATTTGTAAAATTTAGTGAACTCGTTCAAGCGATTAACACAGTTACAAGAAAAACCTGACATTTCCCCCTCTGTTACAATGCTTCCGCACTTCTCCATTGAAAAGTCGAAACGGTTTTCTCAAGTGGTGACAGAGTGCTTCGCTACGTTCACTCACTCACTCACGCACTCGCTATCGCTCGTGCGTTCGTTCGTTCGTTCACTTCGCTCAGCTAAATATCGTCGAAGCAAAGTCAAAGAACGACGATTATAAAGATTCATCTCATCTTGGACAAGATTATCGATGATTTATCGAAAATTATAAAGTTTATTTCATTAAACCATTAAAAACAATAATTTAGATTAGTGGTCATGACATTAATCATCTGATTGATCTGGTTGATATGTAGTTGTGCACATTAAACGATATGCCAATAATTGATAATAACCTAAAATTGATGAATAACAAAATAAATTGATTATCTTAGTAGATACTATAGTAGATTATATCTTTAATTGTTAAGCAAATTTGGCTAAGCCGGATTTTAAAATGAATGATTATGCATTTAAATTAAATTAATATTTTTAATGCTAATTTGAAACCAACGTATATTTTTGAAATAAATTGAAAGCACACAGCCCGTCTTGCTGAAAATTTAATTCAAACATTTAATAATCACTTTAGCTTCAATTTGAAAATAATTTAAACAAAATAATTATAAAGAATTATTAAACAAGTTATATTTGTGACCTTTAGGAACCATTTCACGTGGACGCTTGTAGAATAGAATACTTTTTTTTATAAATCATAAGCATTCCTAATTTGAGATCTTGTAGCAAAAATTGTATGTGCACGAGAAGACAAAAATGAATAACTGAAAAATGAATTTCAAAATGAATTTTAAAAATCATTCAAAAAGATAGGATAACCTTTTAAAGCTTGCAACGATAACTACATAACAACCATTGTCAACTACGCACCCGGACTTTTCACATGGTTCTCTAGTTAACTGTGCGTAAGTGAACGTTCACTTGATTTATTATTCAATCATTAACCCAATTTTAACTTCAACGTAGATTATATCTTTAATTGTCAAGCAAATTTGGTTAAATCGGATTTTAAAATGAATGATAATAAAATAAAACTAAATTAATATTTTTAATGTTAATTTGAAACCAACATATATTTTTGAAATCAATTGGAAGCACACAACCCGTCTTGCTGAAGATTTAATTCAAACATTTAATAATCACTTTGCCTTCTTTTGATTTGGAAATATGTAAGCAAAATTATTTAGAAGAATTATTAAACAAGTTATATTTGTGACCTTTAGAAACCACTGTACATCAAGTGTTTGCATCATAAGCATTCCTAATTTGAGATCTAGTATCAAAAATTGTATGTGCATGAGAAAACAAAAATGAATAAATGAAAAAATAATTTCAAAATGTATTTTAATAAAATCATTTAAAAGACATGTTAACCTTTTTGATCAATCACAATCGGCTAACAAATTTATTTGTTTCTTTTACACATGAAACCGAACTGATTCTATAGTTAATCATCATCATTTCAACCTAAATTGTAGCTTCACCTGTAAACAATCGAAGCATTTAAATATTACGATTGACCAATTTTTGAAATCATTTAAGAACACTGTCATTGTCATTGAGGGAGTAAAAAGTGCATTTTTATTTGATTTTACATTTTTCACAAATGCATTGAAGCATTTAAAAATTTTTGAAATGTAATGAATTATATTGAAAAGTGGCAATAAGTTTACTTTTACACGAAAAAGTAATTTTAACCATGAAACAAAGGAGAACAAAAATAATAACATAAGTTATTATTCATTCAATTAAGGTTCAACCATTGCAAAACTATTGGCAAATTAACAAAAATCAAAATGCATAAAGAACGTCTTAGAAAATAAAATTTATTTTTTGTATTAGTAAATTATGAATATGATTATTGACAATAATGAGTATTGATAAAGTCAAACGATTGAATGGATTCGCATCAGTCATATGTGATATGTGTTGGTTACCTGTAAAAAGACAAATGAGAGTCCGTTGAATTTTCACAATGTTTGTTACATATTGTTTGTAAAGAGTATCATAATTTGAAACCATAAATTTGGACAATGGAGTTCAAATGGTATGATGATGACATAAATATAATTATTATATTGTTATTTTGAAACTAACATATTAATTAAACAGATAGAAAACACACAACGAGTCGTGCTGATGATTTACTTCAACCATTTCACTATCACTTTTAATTCTTAATTTTTATTTTAAAAAATTACCAAGCAAGTGTTATGCATATTAGTGTAACCTTTAAAACCCTTGATAAACAAGTTGCTGTACGCAAATTGAAGATTTTTTTAGTGAATCCTGCCAAAAATGAACCAATCAAAGTGGATTTTTTTAATTTTCTAATTCTGCCTAGCTGCACAGAGGAAAACTGGTCAGACAGGGAAGGTAGCGTAGTGGGCGCAAGGACCATAGGTTCGGTAATCAGTCGGTCCCAAGACCAGCGCAACCAGAAATCAACTCTGTTGATATGTATTAAAATTAAATTTTTATGTTTGAAATTGTTGAATATTTTTCTGGTTAAATAATAAAAGCCAGCAAACTTGTTGCATGAAGAAACAAAACCAGTTCAATTTAACGATTTGAGAATTTGATAGCTACAATCATTAGTACAATGTAATGTAATGTAAAATTTAAAAATATATAAATGAAAACGGGAAATCTAATATTACTATGATTATTATGACGGAAAACACTTGTTCAAGAAATATAATTGTTTTGGTTTTACCTTTTTACAAGTATTGTGAAATAATGTATGTGAATAAGTTGAAAAGTCTTTATAAGTTATTACCAGTGATTTGTTGTTTGTATATAAAGGCCCAGAACTTGTTAGAATATTAAATTAAATGTTTATAATTTCTTAATTAATAATCGCTTACTCTTCTAGGTTCAAGAAAGTCTACTTTTAAGCAAAAATCGAAAATTGAGCCTTGCGAGGTTATGATTTTTAAGATTATAAAACCCATTTAATGCATAGCCAAATACAATAACTATTTTATTGTTAAACAATTTCCAAAAAGACTATTTAGGGAGGAAATTGAGTTAGTTATCAAATTTATGTTTAAAAACCTTTTAAAGCCAAGTTCAAGCCCGAAATATTAAAAAACACCAACACTGAATTTCAAAAACAACTTTTAAAGTAGAAAACTTTTATATTTGGAAGATTCTTTACAATGCACACTGAGGCACTAGGTCTGGTACACGACAGTTAATTGACAATTTGCAGCATGGTCAAATTGAAGTTATGATAATAAATTATTCATTGTTTGTCATGGGCGTCAAAGCAAACACAAAGGGAATATTAAATTAATGCTTTAATAAAAATACAAACCTAACAAGACTGAACCACAAGTTTAGAAAGAATATTTGAAATGACCAATCTTTAAACTTTAAATTAAAGGTTAATTAGTTAAACCGCTCAGAAAACTAATTATAATAATAACAATAAACAATATTATATGATTTTAAATTTAGTTTTTTAAAGAATTTTATTGATCGATAAAACATTTTTAATAAAACACATTGCACTAATGCAACAACTTAAATTTAGTTGTAACCAGTTATGAACAAGACTAGTCACATCAGACCCAGATAATTTATAATATTAGATAGTTTAAAAAATGTAGAAATGTTTTTATCATTTATTTAAAGTTGACAATAAGAAATGTTAACATTCAAGTTGTTGGTGACTCATTACAATAAAATACTAACTGTTAGTAACTAACACATTCATGCTCGCAGATTTTAAAAAAATATTGAACTTATCATAAAATGATTTACATCTTGTTATAGTAAGGTTAAGAATTCGAAAATAAAATCAAAAGTTAGCTAATTAATTAGAATGAAATATCAATAAACAAACAATATGCAATCTCATTTCATTCAATTCAGTGAAATTGCTTTAATTTAACGTTTAACCATTTAATAAAACTGTAAGAAAACTGTGATCAAATTAATTATAATTTTGTTTGTTTAAGATGTGTTGAATCTTTTTCTGGTAGATTAATAAAAAAAAACAACATGCATACTGTTACACGAGGAGGCAAAATCAATTCAAATTAAATCATCTTACAATCAAAGCACTTTTTACGATACAATTTGTTCTGGCTTCTTCATCTTCTACTCTTAAAATTCTAAAAGACAGAATATAATTTCTCATTACAATTACCTTCTCTTAGACTATGAGTCATAGTGTATAAATGAATATTTAAGAGTTAATTCTAGTGAATCTGACGAACAAGAGAAAGAAAGTGTTGTAATTGGTGATAAAATTGCAGTGTAAATACGAGTCATTTTAAATGACGAATAATCAAGAATAAAAACCTTTTACCGACGTTAAAGTATTCAAAAGGAAGTGGCCCAGTCTGGCAGCAACTAGAAAGCCAGCAACAAAGTGGGCTCGATAATAGCTGGGTCATTATGATTGAATAAAACAATTGTCTAAAAAATAAACAAATTGAATTTACTTTTATACAAATTTTATTGGAGGAAATGTTTGTTAAAAGTAGTTGGATACTTAAGTAAGTTAATTAACCAGCTGCGTCAAAAGGGTACAAAATCATTGGGATCATTTTATGGTTTAAACTCTTTGCTATCACGAGTTGATTACAAATGTAAAAACATTCCTTTTGCAGACATTTCGTTAAATTTCATTAAAATAATATCTAAATTGTGTATTCTGTTGAGATAAATAGTTTGTCTAATTGTCCAAAGCTAATCAAATTGTTTGATGAACAATTCATCTCTTAGAATTGTAAATCGTTTTTTCATTTTCTGTTGTATTTGAATGGACAAAATAATTTACAAATAATGATTTGTAAGTTGTATAATTTAAACATTATAGATATTCAAAATTGAAATTACAAAAATTTAATAACAAACATTAATTCTGCGGAGAGCACTCGAAAATAAAATCGTAAAGTAAATTCTGTCAAAAATGAAACGATATAATCAGCTTGCACACAACTTGAGTTAACAATCGTTTCGTCAATTAAAAAATGTTTAACCATTACACTGAGCATCGTTCGCATTTTGTCATCAGTGAAATTCAAAATGAGCGACTTATTTTGAATACAAACGAATAATGCTGTTAGACAAGAAGATATTGGTTTTAATCCGTTCACAAATCCATCAACCACTCAACCTCAACATAAAAAATATTGCTGTTGTGCTGCATTTTGCCCACTATAGATTAGAAAAGAACGGCGGTTATATACAAACATTTTTGAAGTTGATTGTCAAATTGACGTTTAAAGTCGAAAGTTGAACTAATCAATTGAAAACAAGTCAAAATAATGTAACCTTTTATATTTTTGAAAAAATTCAATCACTGAAAAAACATTATTAAATTAGTAATGAAATTGTTGTATGTGTTTTAAAACCCAATAAAGTCCTAAATGTGATTCGATATAGAACTATGAAAGTGATGAATATTTACGAAAACACAATTGAAGTTGGCTCAAATTGATTGGTGAACGATGTTACTGTGTGAATGAGATGTGTGCACCCATGGGTTTTTAACTGTATTAACAGTTTCTGTTATGTAAATCTCATACAAGAAATTTGTGCAATATGTATCTTTTGTATTCAAAAATAAAATTATAACAAAAATGAAGAATTTAACGATTAACCTTTAAATGTAGACTGAAACTTGCAAATCGTTCTTCGCAAATTTATAATCTCATAGAGAGACAGAATCATTTGTACCATTTATAAAAACATTGAAGTAATCGGAATGCACGAAATAAAATATTGAATTTATAGATTGTTTTAGTAGATATTACTAATATTATTAACTAAAAAGCAATTAAAATGGTATTTCGTAATTTATGTGATTTACTATTAGAATAACATTCACTGAGTGGATAAGTGATTAAATAAGAGTTAAATTTTGTTAAGCTAATTCGCTCAGCTAATTACTAACCATTTTGATTGCAACGAAATATCTTAGAAAGTCAATTTGAGAAATAATCGTTAAATTCATTTCATATGATTTTATGAATAAATGTTTTATTGAATGTTGTTTTCTCTGCATTGCATTTGGTTTAAAAATCAATTATTAATATTTGTTAATACTCTGTTAAACAGTGACACACTGAGAGAATATTTCCAATGAAGGATTTAATAATATCAAATTTATTTTACCTTTTATTCCAATTGCAAAAACTGTGAAGATCTGTTAACTTTCTGTTGTAAAATTGTAACATAAATTTTATTATGAGCATATTAAAAACAATATAGAAAACAAAAAAAATAATATATTAATTCGTAAAAGTACCGTTTTAGAATTGCTTCATTATCAATCAGAAAAAATTTAACGTCTTTGCCAACTCTTAAATTTCAGTTTTCTTGATTTAGCTGTTAGCTACTAAAAAAGCTTTAGACTTTTCCAGACACCCAGAGATAAATAACAAACAAAAATTTTAAAAGAAGACAGACAAACGTGATATCTGATCCAGACAGGATTTTGAAAATAGGAGCCATATATCAAACCAATTGTAAATTGCAATTTTGAACACACAAACCCAATCAAAGCCAACTTGAGTTCCAACTCCAATCTAACTAGATGTAGAAGTAATACAAAGGAAGCAAAGTCTAAAGTTAATCTTAAGTTTTTAAATTAAAGATAAATAAATTTGTATACTTCAAAATAATATCAAAATGAATTAACCAACTACTGCTTTAAGCTCTAAATTAGATCATATTTATTAATCGATTTTTTTATCACAGCAAATAAAAATTCCTAGTTCCTACAACATTCCAAAATGGTATTTCTTTACCTTGGATGTTCGCTTCATTAATTGTATCAACTAAATTGAAACAAAATCAAATCAAATGCGTTAATTAGATTAACATAATTGGTCAACCATTTAAGGCAGGAGGCGGCGCCTTTTCGGTAAAAATAACTGCCGGTCAAAACTGCGGGGAAAAGTGGTAATCTTTGGGTGCACTTTTCTCCTGTGTTTCTGGACCGATTTTGGTGTATTATGACTTCTATTAAAGGTAAATATATAGACTTTAAATTTATCTAGAAAAATCAAAGGATTTAGATGTCTATCCGTCTTGAATTAAGTTCAAAGTAAAAAAAATAATCAATTTTTTCAAATTTTTTGCATATTTAGTAAAAAATGTCATTAAATAGTTGGAATTTTTCTAGATAAATTTAAAGTCTTTACATTTACCTTTGATAAATACTATTAGAATAACATTCACTGAGTGGATAAGTTATTAAATAAGAGTTAAATTTTGTTAAGCTAAGAGACAGTAGAAAAATATTGTCTCAAGTAATAATATAATGCAATTAGTCATGGATTATGACATTTGTTGACTGCAGTGTGGTGAATTGAATCGAATAGTCAAATTGACTGAAAATATTGTTTAAATATATTTCCATAAAAGTACAATTACCGGGATTAGATGACACTTAATATTTACTGAATGATTAAATACAAACTTGCAAGTACGGACAAAAATACTGTACAATTTGTAAATGAAACAAAATATCTCTGTAATTGCATGAAAATTAGTTATGATATGAATGGTTGGTGAAAATGATTAATTAAAGCAGATTAAAGTTACCTTTTTATTAATATCAATTAAAGTCGATAGTTGCAATCACCATTACTTCAGAGGTTATTTTAATTGAATTCAATACTCCATGTTATATTAAAATTTAGAGATCAATAAATTTATTAAATTAACTCGGAGTTGAAGAAAGTGGACGTAGATGTTCGGCTGTGCATTGTCAGAACTCAAAGTTGGTGAGATTGTCAATCAATGCTCAAATTGAATTAGTAAAATAGTCAGTTGAATTAAACGAGACGAGAAAAGAGAAAATTGGCAAGAAATATTTCAAAATTTGCAAATTTGAATTTACGTTGAAGGTTACAAGAGGCCCATTGCAATGGATCGTTGTACAATGTCGAGCTTGAGCAAAACGAATTTCAAATGGTTCTAATCATTGATATTATTAATATTGTCAATAAGTTTAAAAATATTTTTTTTAAACAAACATGATTGTGAACTAGCATAGGTATTTAAAAAAGTTATGTAATTTTTAATTCATTTTATTCTTAAATTTTAAATCGATTTAGAAATTGACCATTTAAAACAATCTGGGGGAAGTTCATAATTTGCAGGAAACCCAAAAGATCCAAAATGAGCTATATTTTAAATTATAATGTTTATTTTATTAAAACCATTAAAACAAAAATTTAGATTAGTGGTCATGACATTAATTATCTGATTGGTCTGGCTAATATGTAGTTGTGCACATTAAACGATATGCCAATAATTGATAATAACCTAAAGTTGATGAATAACAAAATAAATTGATTATCTTAGTATAGTTAGTAGATTATATTTTTAATTGTTAAGCAAATTTGGCTAAGCCGGATTTTAAAATGAATGATTATAAATTTAAATTAAATTAATATTTTTAATGCTAATTTGAAACCAACGTATATTTTTGAAATCAATTGGAAGCACACAGCCCGTCTTGCTGAAAATTTAATTAAGACATTTAATAATCACTTTACCTTTACTAAAGATGTCGTTCACATGTGCCCAACTGCGCCAGAACCATTTGAAAATTGAGATGTTAAAAGAATTTCTTAGGAAGTAAAATTTATTTGTTTGTATTATTAATTAAATTTTTTGAGTTTTTGAGTTTTTTGCGATTTGTGACTTTTATTGTAAACTTTGCAAAATAATTAAAAAGATAAAATAAAAATAGCTAAGTGATTAAAATGTTTCATTATCTCATTACTTCAATGCACGCTCTTAAATTTATTTATTTATTTTAAACTTTCCCCTCTAAAAAGCGTAGAAAAAAGATAATATGATAACTAGTCGTAAATATTATTATTGATACGAGAAGACAATAATGAATAACTGGAAAAATAATGAATTTTAAAAATTATTCAAAAGACAGGGTAATATTTTTAATTACAATTTCAATCACGATCAGCTAATAAGATTATATTTTTTTTTACACATGAAACCGAACTGGTTTTGGTTAATAACCCGAATCATCATTTTAACCTGTAACTACAGTTGTAAACAATGCAAACACATGTAAACAATTTAAATAATAAAATAGACCAATTTTAAAAAAAATTTAATAACATTTTCATTTAATTTTATCTTTCTGCAAATGCATTAAAGGTTTTGAAAAATTTATTGGAAATGTTATGAATTAGTGCAATTGTATTGAAAATTTTCACTTAAGTGGCAATTAGTTTAATTTTACACCAAAAAAGTCATTTTAAACATTCAACCAGGAAGAACAAAAATGCTGACATAATTTGTTAGGAGCGATTTATGATTTACATTAAGTTTTAATGGTTAGTTAAATAGTATAATAGTTAAACCTTCAAAAATGGGCTGCCAATGTGGGGTCGTTCACAAACCTCGCGTGTTATTGATAAAGTCAAACGATTGAATGGATTCGCATCAGTCAGATGTGATATGTGTTGGTTACCTGTAAAAACACAAATGAGAGTCCGTATTTTCACAATGTTTGTTACATATTGTTTGTAAAAAGTATCATAATTTGAAACCATAAATTTGGACAATGGAGTTCAAATGGTATGATGATGACATAAAAATAATTATTATAATATAATTTTGAAACTAACATATTATATTAATGAAACCGATAGAAAACACACAACGAGTCGTGCTGATGATTTACTTCAACCATTTCACAATCACTTTTATTTCTTAATTTTTATTCTAAAAAATTACCAAACAAGTTATATTAGTGTAACCTTTAAAACCCTTGATAAACAAGTTGCTGTACGCAAATTGAAGATTTTTTATTGAATCCTGCCAAAAATGAACCAATCAAGGTGGATTTTTGATTTTCTTGTGAAAAGATAATGGTAATTAAACTCAAAAGTGAAATGATTATTAAAATGTTTAGCATTTCACTTGTAAACTTCCAACAATTTGTAAAATAATTTGTTCCCTGCTTTATCTGCTTATTCGCAGATATCATTTGACTATTTAGAATATAGAATTAATGAAGATATTGATTACAAAGAGAAACCATTAATTGTGGAAGTAATCTTTCAAATTGATCACCAACTACCGCTGTAATACAAAATGTCAGGATTTGTTTAAAAGGCAATAAATATTAAATTAAAAATACTGTTGTTATGAAGATTGCATAATTGAATATTTACAAAAAAACTTTGGAAATGATAGCTAAATTGAGATTTAAATATCTTTTAAAACCAACCAGGAGAAAAAAGAATATCGGGAAACACCAACATGAAATGCTAACAAACAACGAATATGGTGGAAAATATTCAATAGATTTCCTATTACGTAGAACGAGGCCCAGAAATTAGAATATTCAATGAATAAATTAATTGAAAACAAATCAAAATATTAAGACCTTTTATATTGTAGCTGGGTCAATTCACTAATTTTTTAATTTTAAAAATTTAGTACACATATAGGAAAAGTGATTAAATCAACAAGCAGAGTTGCATATCTCCTATTTCAGTACTCACGCTCCAACATTCAATAAAAATGATAAAACCCTGCAGCTTTTCCCTTCAGCTTCATATTCTTCTTAATTTTCTTCTTCATAATCTTTGATTTCTTCTTTAGTCCGCCACCTCCTTCTCCTCCTTCAGATTGATCATCACCATTCTCGATCGGAGCCAGTTGAACATGCTCAATCTCGTCCTCGGCGGAAGGATTCACCATCGAAACAATCGTCAGTTCGGTAGAGTACTGCTCTCGTTCTTTCTCAATGTAGGAACCGTAACAGGTGATTTCAGTCCAAAAGTAGTCTGGAGTCCATATTTTTATGTGTTGATAATTTCTTAAACCTTCAACGAGAAAATCGAGTCCGTTGTCGTCCGACGGACGTTTGGTTCGAATCACCACGAGTTTGCGTTTGTCCGCCTTCGGAAAGAGTTCGCCAAAGTAGGCCCGAAGTTGACCTGTGAAGTGAGCCCGACGGAAACGTGCCATTTCGGTAATCGTCGACTCTCCACCACAAAACAAAGTATCCTGATCCGAGAGCAAGCATTTCAGCGTTGTACGAGTGCTCAGTCTGATCTTGGAAGCCTCTTCAGCGGACATATCGAGAGTACAGTTGAGTGGAATGTTGCAGGGCAGTGTCTGGGCTAGATTCGGTTCGTTACCGTCGAGAATCAAAGCCAAAGTGCCGGTACGTCTGGCGGCGGCAGTCGAGAGTAGTTCAGCCCATCGGTGACAAACTTGATCCAGGTGAAGTAGTTCGAGTAGTGGGATTCTGTCAAAGATACCCAAAAGAAGCTCGTTGGGTAAGATATTCACATGGCCACGCATTCTGTGGTCGGTCAAATGGAACGTTGAGGATAAAAAGAAAGAATAAATTCGATTTGGCTATCGCCGAGTGCGAGTGCATCAACAAAGGTGAAGTGAGCGGCAGACAAAAACACACAGAAATATGACCACAAAGTAGAAATTGCCGCAATGTGTAAACGGACTTTTAAATTCAGCCAATCAGAATTCAGCATTTATGAATATTTGAATTATATAATAATGTAATTTAAAACAATAATGGAAACCGGAATTTTAATAAAAATTTAAAAAAAATTATTACCAATGCATCGATGAAATATTATTTTTTTTAAAATTATAGAAGGACTAGAAATTGTAAATTTAAATAAATAATATGTTGAAAGTAAAAAAATATAAAAAATGAAAACGGGAAATCTATTTTGTTATTTTATTTTTCTAAATTTTATTTAATTTCGGAAACCAGAAAATATTTTATGAAAATAATAAAACAGAATATATTAAATTTGACCAAAATTGTTCACAGCACGACAGAGCAGACTATCGTCATTTAGTTGTTCAAACTTCCTACAAGAGAATCAAATCATTGTCAATGTCAATAAATCAACTTTGTTACTTACGGGTATAAAATTTATAATAAATTTTTATTCATTTGTAAATAATACTGTTCAAACAAAGTGCTCGTATAATTTCCAGGTTTGAAATATCAATAAACAAACAATATGCAATCTCATTTCATTCAATTCAGTGAAATTGCTTTAATTTTACGTTTAACCATTTAATAAAACTGCAAGAAATGTGATATTAATTATAATTTTGTCTGTTTAAGATCTGTTGAATCTTTTTCTGGTAGATTAATAAAAGACAACATACCTACTGTTACACGAGGAGGCAAAATCAGTTCAAATTAAATCATCTTACAATCAAAGCACTTTTTACGATACAATTTGTTCTGGCTTCTTCATCTTCTACTCTGAAAATTCTAAAAGACAGATAAAACAATATTTTCCATTATTAATTAAGGTGAAGTACAGCGGGAAAAAACAATATTTAATTTAGGGATTATGCTGATTCGATTAAGTTTGTTAGACTCTAAAGTTTAGAGCAATTGAAATGACGTTATATGATTTCTCATTACAATTACCTTCTCTTAGACTATGAGTCACAGTGGATAAATGAATATTTAAAAGTTAAATCTAGTGAATCTGACGGAAGAGAAAAAGAAAGTGTTGTAATAGGTGATAAAATTGCAATGTAAAACGAGTCATTTTAAATGACGAATAATTGAGAATAAAACCTTTCATATGCTGTAAAGACGTAGTACATAAAATATGAATCATAATGAGAAATCAAAATTGTAAAGTTGGAGTTTTATGAAAGCAAAAGTTATTTACCATGCGAGCAAAGTGTACTGAAGTTGGTGTACAGAACGAGACAAAATTACGGGATGATTGGTGTTTGACGAAACATTTAATTACTCTATGCTCTATGGTAGCACGGGAACTGAAGAACTGAAAAATCTTTAAGAAACAACAAATAAACGAAAAATCGCTAAATGGTAATTAAGTAAAAATAATTTATTTTCTAAAAACTATGAACTTAAAAATTTGTTTTAAACTAAAATCCCAATTATAAACCATGAATAATTAAAATATTTACATTCAGTACATTCGCTTGGATAACTAAGCAGTTTATCAATGAAGAAATTCCAAATTGTAAATTGTTCCAGTTACGTGTTTATCGTCTCCCTGAAATTAAATATAAAAACAGACAAACAAAATTTAATACGAAACCTTTTTCGAGTTCTATCTAGATAGTTTAAATGGTAATTACTTTTTCTAAGGATACGAAAAAGTTAAATATGTTGTTATTGAGCAAATAAGAATAGGGTTAAAAGATAATAAGAGACATTAATATTGCACACAACTTTTTAAAAGGAGATTCAAATAAAATCAATATTTTATAATTTATTAAAACAAAATTTTAACCAAGTTTTAATATTAAATTTTTTTTGATTTAATAATGTACTGAACACTTCAATACATCGAGAAAAAAAAAATTTTTGTTTCTTCAAGAAATCACGAATTATTCAAAGAATTGTAAACCAAACTCAAAACTGATAGAAAAGTACGATCGTTGTGGATAAAATATACAAAATTCCAAATCGATATATAAATCGATTAATGCTTGAGGAAATCAACGAATGAAAATGTGCGAATTTAGAATTCGAATTAGGCACCAACTCAACTTTTATATAAATCGGTATCTTCTCATAATCAATTCATTTTTCTCCTCGGAGACCTGGACTACGTCTCTTTACAGTCCCAACATTATGTTGCTGAAAGTTTACTGGGACAAGACTGGATATGGAGTGGTAAGTGTTTCGCTCTTATTTCTTATCTTTTTTGCAATATTTTTTAAACATTTTCACTAATCTTTTCTCATCAGCAGTCTCACCATCATCATCCAAAATGGAAGACATTCCTCTCCTCAAAGAGCGCGATTACGAATTTTTAAGGTCCAGAAAATACGAGGTCGAATGTTTATTAGGAGTTGGTGGTTTCGGCGTTGTAAGTGCTTCTTTTGTCTCTACATTGAGAAAGATTAATTATATTATATGTTCACACAGGTGGTCAAAGCCAATTATAGCCCACCCGCTGGCCAACGCACAACCTACGCCATCAAGGCAGTCTGACGATCTGACCGACGCCGCTCGACACCGAAGCCTTCTTAGAGAAGCATATTTTGGCAAGGTTGTCCGCCATTTCCATTGCATCAGTAGCATGGATCGATTCGTCCAGCACGGGATGTTCTATATCATTATGGATTACTGTCCCGGAGGTAGTCTGGCCAACTACCTGAAGAAATACCCTAGACCTAGTTGCGGACGGGTCCAGCAGTTTGCCAAGGAGATCGCCTGCGGGCTGCACTATCTCCATCACGATGCCAAGATCGCACATGATGTGAAGCCCGATGACATTCTGCTGAACGGCCACCGTCGAATCAAACTGTGCGAATTCGGAATATCCAAATTCGAAAGCGCCAGTTTACGGAACACCAATATCGGGAACGATCTTTACAAGCCGCCGGAGTTGTTTGCCAAGCGTTGGTTCCTCTCTCCTCAAGGCCATTAATCCCGAATGTTACCCGTTTAAGGTAATGTTCCTTGGGGGGATAGTAGTAGGAGTAGTGCATTCGATGGTGAACCAGTTTGATATTAGCTTCATCATTTGCCCATTACATTGCCATTCACTTTTATTGAATTGCCTAATTCCTAATTCCTAATTCCTAATGCCAATTCACTAACATTTAGTTACAATCTTCACAGCATGACGTGTGGGGCTTCGGGACGGTGGTTTTCCAGATGCTCACCGGTGGTCATTTCCCGTTTAAACTTGATGAGTTGGAGCGTTGGCCCCTCTTTGGTCATCGCCTCGATATCGAAGTACCCTTGGTCAGGGTTAAGGATCGCCATCCGGACATTCTATTGGACAAGTAGATTTGTGCGACCCTTGAGTCACCATTCGAATGTCGAATGTTCGACCAACATGTCTCAACAGAGTACTCTATTTGTGCTCATATATCGCTGCACTTGCTCTGTCCTAAGTTGTACTGTTTTGTTCTTTCGCTCTAATAAAGAACTTTGACCTTCTCGTGTGCTTTCCTGTTCGCTCTTCGTGGACGAGTCGCCCTCTTGGACTCCCCGAAGACCTGTGCCCTGCTCTTGTGGACGAGTCATCTTTCGGACTCCCCAAGACCTGTTTGCTCTTGGTGGACGAGTCGCCCTCTTGGACTCCCCGAAGACCTGTGCCCTGCTCTTGTGGACGAGTCGCCTTTCGGACTCCCCAAGACCTGTTTGCTCTTGGTGGACGAGTCGCCCTCTTGGACTCCCCCGAAGGCCTGTGCCCTGCTCTTGTGGACGAGTCACCTTTCGGACTCCCCAAGACCTGTTTGCTCATGGTGGACGAGTCGCCTTTCGGACTCCCCAAGACCTGTTTGCTCTTGGTGGACGAGTCGCCCTCTTGGACTCCCCCGAAGACCTGTGCCCCTGCTCTTGTGGACGAGTCATCTTTCGGACTCCCCAAGACCTGTTTGCTCTTGGTGGACGAGTCGCCCTCTTGGACTCCCCGAAGACCTGTGCCCTGCTCTTGTGGACGAGTCACCTTTCGGACTCCCCAAGACCTGTTTGCTCTTGGTGGACGAGTCGCCCTCTTGGACTCCCCGAAGGCCTGTGCCCTGCTCTTGTGGACGAGTCACCTTTCGGACTCCCCAAGACCTGTTTGCTCTTGGTGGACGAGTCGCCCTCTTGGACTCCCCGAAGACCTGTGCCCTGCTCTTGTGGACGAGTCACCTTTCGGACTCCCCAAGACCTGTTTGCTCTTGGTGGACGAGTCGCCCTCTTGGACTCCCCGAAGACCTGTGCCCTGCTCTTGTGGACGAGTCACCTTTCGGACTCCCCAAGACCTGTTTGCTCTTGGTGGACGAGTCGCCTTTCGGACTCCCCAAGACCTGTTTGCTCTTGGTGGACGAGTCGCCCTCTTGGACTCCCCGAAGACCTGTGCCCTGCTCTTGTGGACGAGTCATCGGAAAACTCCTCTATGAAGAAGATATTGCCTATTTGAGTGCTCAAAAGTACTCCATCGACGATGTTTTGGGAAGCGGTTCTTTTGGTGTGGTGAGTGTTACTTTTGTCTCTTCATTGAGAAAGGTTAATTATATGTTCACACAGGTCTTTAAAGTTCAGCACACCTCTCCCACCAACGAACAATCAACGTGTGCCCTGAAAGCAATCAAGTATGTCGGTTCCGACAGAAAGATTCTTCGGGAGATCTACACTGGCCGAGTGGTGCGCCACTTTCACTGTGTGGCCAGCAACAACTTCCTCAACCACCGCGGCATTTTCTACATCGAGATGGAGTTTTGTCCTGGAGGTAGTCTGGCCAACTACCTGGCAAATAATCCTCGACCTACTTGCAAACGGGTCCAACAGTTTGGTAAGAAGCTCGGCAGTGCCCTGCACTATCTTCATGATGCCGGCATCGCTCATCGCGATGTTAAGCCCGACAACATCCTGCTGGATGGCCACCGTCGAATCAAACTTTGCGACTATGGTCTCGCCAAATATCTGAGCACCAGTCTGCGCAACACCAACTGTGGCAGCCAGCCTTACAAGCCGCCAGAAATGTTCGACAAGCGGTTCAACTGGTTTAGGCGGGGCCACCTCGAATGTGATCCATACAAGGTAATGTGTCTTGGGTAGTAATTGTAGGAGTAGTGCATTTGATGGTGAACCAGTTTGATATTAGCTTCATCATTTGCCCATTACATTGCCATTCACTTCTGTCAACTAACATTTAGTTACAATCCTCACAGCATGACGTTTGGAGCTTTGGGACGGTGGTCTACGAGATGTTGACCGACCATCTCCCGTTTAGCGTTCAACAGTTGGAGGACCAATGGAAGATTAATGGCACCCTCGATGTCACAACGCCATTGGACGCTTTAAAGGATCGCGAGGATGAAGTCATGCATGTGTTCGAGATGGCACTGGCACTCTTGTACGAGGATAGGTCCAGCATGTGCCATCTTGTGTGGATGCTGTGGCTCTCTGGCTATGAAGCTCAACCGCCACTACCAGAACCGTCCCCGTCGCGATTGCAATTAATTTAAGCAATTGTAAAGATAATAATTTTAGTTAAATAAAACTTTTTTAAAAGTCAAAATGTGTTTTTTGAATTTAACCAGTTTTGAAATCTGATTTTGCTTATTTGAAGACTAACTAAATCCAAACAAAAATGAGCTCGCTTTTTCTTAGCATTATAATTAGCAGAGCGAGCGGAACGAAAGATCGAAAGCAGCGAGAAAGTGCAGTAGAGTGAGCCAATTAGCGTTGACTTTGATTTGTTGGCCAAACTGTCCGTAGTGCTTCGAAATGTCGAAATTAGAACTCAATGAGAGTCACTGAATACACAAAATCTTGAGAACCACTCAATTGAGAAAGTAAAAATTGGTGTCAATTTGTCAGTTTCGTTGTGGTGAGGATGCCTTTTGATGGAAATTAAAATCTATTGGAATTAAGATTCATATAAGGATCACATTTACTCTACTAAAGTCATGAACCCACAGCTGGCTTTATGAAATTATTGTAATTTATTAATAAAGAGTTCATCTTTTCTAAACATTCATCAAGCAGAATTGAAACGTTTAATGTTATATAAACAAATTAATAATATTTAGTTTGCAAAATATTTTCATTACTCTGAGAGTTTTTTAAAAATATATTGAGTTACCTCTTTATTTACGTCAGTAGTATGGATCGATTAAAATTTAGCTCCGAATTCACAATGAGCTTCTGGATTTTAAGTTGATATTAGTAAATTTGGTAAGTTATTATTGCATGAAACACTCTTCCAAAAATACATAATTTGACTTTACTTTTCGAACATGATTAAGGAAAAAATGTTTGTTAAAAGTAGTCTGCCTTAAAAATGCTAAAGAAAAAGAAAGATTCAAATGTCATTTAAAAATTTATATATTGTAAAATTTGAAATAAAATAAAATAAATTCAACAAATAATGTTAATGATTTTTTAATTAAAATCGCTTAAACTTCAATTTGATGTAGCTTTAATTTTTTTGTAAAGATGCAAGTTCAAGATAGTCTTTTTCTGCGCAAAAATTTAGCATTGAGACTTGCATCGAACAGCAAAGACAAGATTTGCTTGTTGTTATTGACGCTCTCACCCTCACATCACTGGTCGAATATCTTCTTGGCGATGCATCAAATGAAATTGTAATTTCCTCTGGCACGATTGTCAAGCTAATTCCAGTGGCATACGGATACAAGTATGAACAGATTCCACTTCCATACAAGTCAATGTTGTAATGATTTTTTCTATTTTTTCTAATATAATCTTATGATTAAACAAATAAAATTATGTAATTTTAAATTCATTTTACTCTTATATTTTAAATCGATTTAAAAATTGACCATTAAAACAATCTGGAGATAGACCAATAAGTTCTTAATTTGCAAGAAACCCAAAAGATCCAAAATGTGCTATAAATGATTGATTTAATTAATGTTGAAATTTAATGATGCGCTTTTAAAAATAAAATTTCCAATTGCCATCAATGAATTTGAACGAATATATAAATGAAGTTCTTGGTTACCATTTTTGAGAATGCTCAAAAATTTTTAATTATAAAGTTTATTTCATTAAACAATTAAAAACAAAAATTTAGATTAGCGGTCATGACATTAATCATCTGATTGATCTGGCTGATATGTAGTTGTGCACATTAAACGATATGCCAATAATTGATAATAACCTAAAGTTGATGAATATAAAAATAAATTGATTATCTTAGTAAAGTTAGTAGATTATATCTTTAATTGTTAAGCAAATTTGGTTAAGCCGGATTTAAAAATGAATGATTATAAATTTAAATTAAATTAATATTTTTAATGATAATTTGAAACCAACGTATATTTTGAAATCAATTGGAAGAATACAGCCCGTCTTGCTGAAGATTTAATTAAAACATTTAATAATTACTTTACCTTTACTAAAGATGTAGTTCAAATCTGTCCAACTGCGCCTGAACCATTGGAAAATTGACACGAATTGAGATGTTAAAAAAATTTCTTAGGAAGTAAAATTTATTTGTTTGTATTATTAATTGAATTTTTTGTTTTTTTGCGATTTGTGACTTTTATTGTAAACTTTGCAAAATAATTAAAAAGATAAAATAAAAATAGCTACATGATTTTAGCTAATTAATTTTATAATTAGTTATCTTATGAAAACGGTTATTTAATTATTTTTAGCTATTTATTTCAATCAGAAAATGGGATTTGCCGGATAAAATTCTGGCATAGTGTACTTAGCCGCGGCAGTATCCAATATTGCCGCGGCAGTGTCATGAAAATTGTTTTTAAAACTCTGTCTTCGGACTTTGCCGCGGCAATTCCCAACTTTGTCGGCCATCGGACTTTGACGCTAACATATATAACAACACTAGGTGTAAACAACCTATAGGTGATAAAATTGCAATGTAAAACGAGTTATTTTAAATGACAAATAATTGAGAATAAAACCTTTCATATGCTGTAAAGACGTAGTCCATAAAATATGAATCATAATGAGAAATCAAAATTGTAAAGTTGGAGTTTTATGAAAGCAAAAGTTATTTACCATGCGAGCAAAGTGTACTGAAGTTGGTGTAGCTGGATGATTGGTGTTTGATGAAACATTTAATTACTCTATGCTCTATGGTAGCACGGGAACTGAAGAACTGAAAAATCTTTAAGAAACAACAAATAAACGAAAAATCGCTAAATGGTAATTAACCCGTTCATCGTGCCAACTTTACCAGAGTCCAGAGGGAGTTCTACAACACATAGCGACCTGGGATTTTGCCATGTGACCCTCTAGGGCCAGCGCACGACCGCTAGGTACCTGAGCTAGGCCTAGGATCTACTTTGAGGGATAGCATAAAATGACCATTATTAGTGTCTAGATCGATTCTACTCGTCTTCCTGAGCATTTTGATGTATAACTTGTCTAGGTACCCAATTTGGAACCCTAGGATCCTTGAATCAAGTACCAGAAAAAGCCATTTTGGATCAGATCTGATATTAAAAACGGATTCTACGTGAAAAATCATGCAGAAATGACCCCTCATTTGTCAAAATACATCTACGGAAAGCAAAAACAGACATTTACACAAAATCTCAATTAGGGGCCCGGGATGTCTGTCCGTCCATCCTAGGGTCAGACTTAATTCACATTTTAAGCATGTTCCCGTGCATGGATTTTTATGAAACCGGTATCATTTTCTTCAGAATAACGAGTAGAATGCAGTAGACTAATTGTCTGGTTTCAAAAATTGTTTTCGTGGAACCGGATCCTAGGCCTAGGACCAAAGTCAAGCAAATAGCTTAAATAGCTCACAAAAATATCACTGATAAAATCAACTCAACACTCCGAGCATTTTGATATATCACTTGACTATATAATCTACAAAAATAAAATGGACCTAGAACGGACGGACAGACATCCCGGGCCCCAGCTTGACATTTTGTAAAAATGTGTGTTTTTGCTTCCCTTGCATGGATTTTGACAAATGAGGGGTCATTTCTGCATGATTTTTCACGTAGAATCCGTTTTTAATATCAGATCTGATCCAAAATGGCTTTTTCTGGTACTTGATCCATAGATCCTAGGGTTCTAAATTGGGTACCTAAGCAAGTTATACATCAAAATGCTCAGAAAGATGAGTAGAATCGATCTAGACACTAAAAATGGTCATTTTATGCAATCCCTCAAAGTAGATCCTAGGCCTAGCTCAGGTACCTAGCGGTCGTGCGCCGGCCCTACTGAGTGACCTGGCAAAATCCTAGGTCGCTATGAATTGTAGAACTCCCTCTGGAGTCTGGTAAAGTTGGCACGATGAACGGGTTAAGTAAAAATAATTTATTTTCTAAAAACTATGAACATAAAAATTTGTTTTAAACTAAAATCCCAATTATAAAGCATGAATAATTACAAGATTTACATTTAGTTCATTCGCTTGGATAACTAAACAGTTTATCAATGAAGAAATTCCAAATTGTAAATTGTTCCAGTTACGTGTTTATCGTCTCCCTGAAATTAAATATAAAAAACAGACAAACAAAATTCAAAACAAAATCTTTTTCGAGTTCTATCGATAGTTTACTTTGTAATTGCCTTTTCTTAAGATACTAAAAAGTTAAACATATTGTTATTGAGCAAATAAGAATAGGGTTAAAAGATTATAAAAAGACATTATTATTGCACACAACTTTTTAAAAGGAGATTCAAATAAAATAAAATCAATATTTTAAAATTGATTAAAACGAAATTTTAACCAAGTTTTAATATTAGAAATATTTTTTGATATAATAACGTACTGAACACAATACATCGAGAAAAAAGAAATTTTGGGTTTTCTTCAAATTATCACAAATTATTCAAAAAATTGTAAACCAAACTCAAAACTGATAGAAAAGTACGATCGTTGTGGATACAAAATTCCAAATCGATATATAAATCGATTAATGCTTGAGGAAATCAACGAATGAAAATGTGCGAATTTAGAATTCGAATTAGGCACCAACTCAACTTTTATATAAATCGATGTCCTCTCATCATCAACTCACTATTCTCATCGAAGACCTCGAATAAGTCTTTTTACAGTCCCAACACTACGTTGTTGAAAGTTTACTGGGACAAGATGGATATGGAGTGGTAAGTGTTTCGATCTTTTTTGGCAATATTTTTACAAATCTTCTCCCATCAACAGTCTCACCATCATCGCTCCAAATGGAAGTCCAAAGCATTCCTCTGCTCCAAGACCGTGATCACGACTTTTTAAAGTCCCAACAATACGAAGTGGACAGTTTGCTAGGAGTTGGTGGCTTCGGCGTTGTAAGTGCTTCTTTTGTCTCTACATTGAGAAAGATTAATTATATTATATGTTCACACAGGTAATCAAAGCCGATTACAACCCACCAACTGGCCAACGCACAACCTACGCCATCAAGGCGGTAAAATACGATCTGACACCGAAGCCTTCTAAGAGAAGCACACTTTGGCAAGGTTGTCCGCCATTTCCATTGCATCAGTAGCATGGATCGATTTGTCCAGCACGGGATGTTTTACATTATTATGGATTACTGTCCCGGAGGTAGTCTGGCCAACTACCTGAAGAAATACCCTAGACCTAGTTGCGGACGGGTCCAGCAGTTTGCCAAGGAGATCGCCTGCGGGCTGCACTATCTCCATCACGATGCCAAGATCGCACATGATGTGAAGCCCGATAACATTCTGCTGAACGGCCACCGTCGAATCAAACTGTGCGAATTCGGAATATCCAAATTCGAAAGCGCCAGTTTACGGAACACCAATATCGGGAACGATCTTTACAAGCCGCCGGAGTTGTTTGCCAAGCGTTGGTTCCTCTCTCCTCAAGGCCATTAATCCCGAATGTTACCCGTTTAAGGTAATGTTCCTTGGGGGGATAGTAGTAGGAGTAGTGCATTCGATGGTGAACCAGTTTGATATTAGCTTCATCTTTTGACCATCATTGCCATTCACTTTTGTTGGCTAACATTTAGTTACAATCTTCACAGCATGACGTGTGGGGCTTCGGGACGGTGGTTTTCCAGATGCTCACCGGTGGTCATTTCCCGTTTGAACTTGATGAGTTGGAGCGTTGGCCCCTCTTTGGTCATCGCCTATCGAAGTACCCATGGTCAGGGTTAAGGATCGCCATCCGGACATTCAACAAGTGCTCAGGAAGGCACTCACCATCAAGTACCAGGAGAGGTCCAGCATGTGCGATCTTGTGAGGATGCCGTGGCTCTCTGGGTACAAAGCTCCACCGCAACCACCACGACCAGAACCATCTCCATCACGATTGCAATTAATTTAAGCAATTGTAAAGATAATCATTTTGGTTAAATAAAACTTTTTTAAAAGTCAAAGTGTGTTTTTAAATCAAGTTTACCAGTTTTAAAATTTGATTTAGCTTATTTGAAGACTAACTAAATCCAAATAAAAATGTTTGCTTTATAATTAGCAGAACGAACGAGCGATCGAACGCAGCGATCAAGTGCAGTAGAGTGAGCCAATTAGCGTTGACTTTGTTCGCCAAACTGTCGTAGTGCTTCGAAATGTCGAAATTAGAACTCAATCAGAATCACTGAATACACAAAATCTTGAGAACAACTCAATTGAGAAAGTAAAATTTGGTGTCAATTTGTCAGTTTAGTTGTGGTGAGGATGCCTTTTGATGGAAATTAAAATTTATTGGAATTAAGTTACAAATAAGGAAGACATTTACTCTACTATAGTCATGAAACCACAGCTGGCTTTATGAAATTATTGTAATTTATTAATAAAGAGTGCATCTTTTCTAAACATTCATCAGGCAGAATTGAAACGTTGAATGTTATATAAACAAATTACTAATATTTAGTTAGCAAAATATTTTCATTACTCTGAAAGTTTTTTTAAAAATATATTGAGTTACCTCTTTATTTACGTCAGTAGCATGGTTCGATTAAAATTTGGCTCCGAATTCACAATGAGCTCCAGGATTTAAAGTTGATATTAGGAAATTTTGTAAATTATTATTGCATGAAATACTCGTCCAAAAATAAATAATTTGACTTTACTTTTCGAACATGATTAAGGAAAAAATGTTTGTCAAAAGTAGACTGCTTTAAAAATGCTTAAGAAAAAAGAAGATTCAAATGTCATTTAAAAATTTATATCTTGTAAAATTAGAAATAAAATAAAATAAATTCAACAAATAATTGTGAACTTGCATAAGTATTTAAAAAAATTAAAAAAAGTTGGAGAATTATTGTAACCATTTAATGAAAATCAACTTTAAAATTTGAAATTTGAAAAGATAAACGAGCTTAGGAAAGGATCATCGTTGGGAGCTCATATTAGACAAACCCAAATTGCAATTAGTTAATAAAGACAACTCAACAATAAATTGCTTAACAATAATTCAAAGTGGGATTTAAATTATCCATAGAATCTCTATATAGGGCGTCAGTTTGCACAGCAGTGAATCTTCATTCGATCCACTTTCAACAGCAATTCTCGTATATCACCTCAATCATGTCTCACTGTATTGCTCCCATTCCTCGGGATTCTAACCTTTCTACCTCAACTCCGGCACCAACTTTAGTGATCGCAATGGTTGGTCTTCCTACGAGAGGCAAGTCTTACATCTTGCAAAAATTGAAACGTTATCTCAACTGGACTGGCATTCGTACTGAAATCTTCAACGCTGGACAGTACCGCCGCAGTAGCACCGACGTACAACAGTCTGGAATTGCGAATTTTTCGATATATCGAGAGTACAGATGAGTGGAATGTTGCAGGGCAGTGTCTGCGCTAGATTCGGTTCGTTACCGTCGAGAATCAAAGCCAAAGTGCCGGTACGTCGGGCGGAGGTAAATTTTACCTTTAACCTTTGGATTATATTGTAAGAAAATGAATTATTTATTTAAATATGTATTAAAATTTAAATTAAATTAAATTTCTATGTTTGAGATGGTTGAATATTTTCCTGGTTAAATAATAGAAGCCTGCAAACTTGTTGCATGAGGAGACAAAACCAGTTCAATTTAACGATTTGATAATTTGATTGCTACAATCATTAGTACAATGTAATATAATGTAAAATTAAAAATTATAAAAATGAAAACGGGAAATCTATTACTATGATTATTATGACGGAAACACTTGTTTAAGAAATATAATTGTTTTGGTTTTACCTTTTTACAAGTATTGTGAAAGTCGTGAATGGTTGAAAATGTCAACGAATTAATGTGAATAAGTTAAAACGTCGTAATAAGTTATTACTAATAAAAACTTAGTAATAACCAGTGATTTCTTGTTTGTTTATAAAGGCCCAGAACTTGTAAGAATATTAAATTCAATGTTCATAATTTCTTAATTAATAATCGCTTAGGCTTCTAGGTTCAAGAAAGTCTACTTTTAAGCAAAACTCAAGAATTGAGCATTGCGAGGTTAAGATAAAACCATTTAATGCATAGCCAAATACAACATCACATTATAGGCCTCAATTGTTTTCAAAGAAATGACTAATTTTTATAGAAATAATGAACCATTTATTATTTGGAGTGGTTATCAAAGCAAACAGAAGAACATGAAATGAAGGATTTCACAATGTTGATATGCATGGGTGTAAAGCAAACCAAACACTGTCGACGATTCTTGAATGTGACCGATTATGATAATTAAATCTATGTTCTTCAAAATCCAAGACTTCTTATGCCAAATTAACTTACTTAGACACTTAAGCTTTGTTCTTTAGTGTATAGTAATAAAATATAGTAAATGCATAATAATCAATGTTTTGTTTTTTAAATAAAATATATTCTTTATTGTTTGATAGTTGAGAGTTCAATTTAATGTTCTCATATCTAGAAGGCTTCAAGTCCCCTATTAACTATTTTATTGTTAAACAATTTTCAAAAAGACTATTTAGAGAGAAAATTGAGTTAGTTGTCAAATTTATGTTTAAAAACATTTTAAAGTCAGTACAAACTCAAAGCCTGAAAAACACCAACACTGAATTTCCAAAAAAAACCTTTGAAGTAGGAAACTTTTATATTTGGAAGATTCTTTACAATGCACACTGAGTCACTAGGTCTGGTACACGACAGTTAATTGCAGCATGGTGAACTTGGACAGAAGTTGGGGTAAATTTAATAGTTATAATAATAAACTATTTGTTAGGGCATCAAAAATAAAGGGAACATAAAATTAATGTTTTAATAAAAATACAAACCTAACAAGACTGAACCAAAAGTTTATAAAGTTTATTTGAAATGACCAATATTTAAACTTTAAATTAAAGGTTAATTAGTTAAACGATTCATAAAACTAATTATTATAATAATAAACAATATGGTATAATTTTAAATTTAGTTTTTAAAGAATTTTATTGATCGATAAAACATTTTAAATAAAACACATTGCACTAATGCAACAACTTAAATTTAGTTGTAACCAGTTATGAACAAGATTAGTGACTTCTGATCCAGATAATTTATGATATTAGATAGTTTTAAAAATATAGAAATGTTTTTACCATTTATTTAAAGTTTTAAAGTATCTTTCAAGTTATTTGTGACTCATTACAATAAAATACTAACTGTTAGTAACTAACACATTCATGCTTGTAGATTTTAAAAAGATATTGAACTTATTATAAAATGATTTACATCTTGTTATACCTGTTTTACCAAATAGTAGGGTTAAGAATTCGAAAATAAAATCAAAAGTTAGCTAATTAGTTAGCGGATAAAGAAATGTTTAGTTTAAAAAAGTTAAGAAAAATGTTTACAAAAACCACCAGTCGCTTTATAATTGTAAAAAATAATAAAAATATTTTTGAAACTATTTTATTTAAATTCGGAAACCAGAAAATATTTTATGAAAATAATAAAACAGAATATATTAAATTTGACCAAAATTGTTCACAGCACGACAGAGCAGACTATCGTCATTTAGTTGTTTAAACTTCCTACAAGAGAATCAAATCATTCTCAATGTCAATAAATCAACTTTGTTTCTTACGGGTATAAATTTTTATTCATTTTTAAATAATACTGTTCAAACAAAGTGCTCGTATAATTTCCAGGTTTGAAATATCAATAAACAAACAATATGCAATCTCATTTCATTCAATTCAGTGAAATTGCTTTAATTTTACGTTTAACCATTTAATAAAACTGCAAGAAATGTGATATCAAATTAATTATAATTTTGTCTGTTTAAGATCTGTTGAATCTTTTTCTGGTAGATTAATAAAAGACAACATACCTAGTAGGTATTACCTACTGTTATACGAGGAGGCAAAATCAGTTCAAATTAGGTCATCTTACAATCAAAGCACTTTTTAGGATACAATTTCACTGGCTTCTTCATCTTATACTCTTAAAATTCTAAAAGACAGATAAAACAATATTTTCCATTATTAATTAAGGTGAGGTACAGCGGGAAAAAACAATATTTAATTTAGGGATTATGCTGATTCGATTAAGTTTGTTAGCTTAAAAGCAATTGGCGTTATATGATTTATCATTACAATTACATTCTCTTAGACTATGTGTCATACTAGTGGATAAATGCATATTTAAGAGTTAAATCTAGTGAATCTGACGGATGAGAAAAAGAAAGTGTTGTAATAGGTGATAAAATTGCAATGTAAAACGAGTCATTTTAAATGACAAATAATTGAGAATAAAACCTTTCATTCTTTCTAGATTGCACTAAGGATGTAGTCCATCTCTGCCCAAACTGAGCTAGAACTATTGGGAAATTGACAAGAATTGAAATGCTTAAAGAACGTCTAGTGATACATAAAACTAGTTTAACTTATATTATTTAGTTCATGTTATATTGAGATTTGGTGAAAATGATTTTAAAAAGTTATCATTGAAAATTTGGACCAATATGTACAGGGAAATACAAGAAAAATGACTTCTTCATTGGTTCTGTTCAGTTAACACAAAACCTAAGACTAACAAAATTTATTATATTTATATAACTTCTTAAGTTTTCGATTTAGATTTTAAATTTCTTTAAACACTAAATTTAAATAAAATAATAAACTATTTATAATTTGGTGTAAGGCAAACAAAAATAACATGAAGAGCTACATAATGTTGGCATGCAAGGGCTTTAAACAAATCCAACCACTGTCGACGATCCTTTAAAGTACAAGTGAGTTTATTAAATTGTTATTATATATTATTTATTAAAAGTGTTATTTGGTCCAACGTACTTTGTACAGAGATTGGAACTATGAAAGTGTCAATTTATTATTCAAATAACAGACAAATTGGTTATTAAAAAAATACTTTTATTTGAATTTAAATTTCCGATACATTGCCAAAGCAGTTTTTGCCATCCTGCTCCATTGGAATTGTTTAAATTTTACCTTTAACCTTTGGATTTTATCGTAAGAAAATGAATTATTTATTTAAATATGTATTAAAATTAAAATTAAATTAAATTTTTTATGTTTGAAATGATTGAATATTTTTCTGGTTAAATAATAGAAGCCAGCAAACTTGTTGCATGAGGAGACAAACCCAGTTCAATTTGATAGCTACAATGTAATGTAATGTAAAATTTTTTAAAAAATGAAATGGGAAATCTAATATTACTATGATTAATATGAGGGAAAACACTTGTTCAAGAAATATAATTGTTTTGGTTTTACCTTTTTACAAGTATTGTGAAAGTGGTGAATGGTTGAAATTGTCAACGAATTAATGTGAATAAGGTGAAATAACCGTAAATAGCCGTAATAACCAGTGATTTCTTGTTTGCATTTTAGGGCCCAGAACATCTTAATTAATAATCGCTTACGCTTCTAGGTTCAAGAAAGTCTACTTTTAAACAAAAATCGAGAATTGAGCCTTGAGAGGTTAAGATAAAACCATTTAATGCATAGCCAAATACAATATCACATTATAGGTCTCAATTATTTTCAAAGAAATTGCTAATTTGTATAGAAATTAACGAAAAGAAAAGGATTTTATTAAATAAAAAAATTGACTTATGTAATTATCTGTACAAGATTTTTAAGATATTTTGATAGTAAAAGTTATGTTTAAAACCTTTTAAAAGTCAAGTTAAAACAAGAAATCTAAAAAAACACAAACAATGATTTTCAAAAACAACCTTTTAAGTAGGAAACTTTTCTATTCGGAAGATTCTTTACAATGCACACTGAGGCACTAGGTCTGGTACACGCAAGTTAAATGCCAATTTGCAGTATGGTCAACTTGAAGTTTGCGTAAGTTAAAAGTTATAATAATAAACCATTCATTGTTTGTTATGGGCTTCAAAAAGAACATGAAATTGATGGTTTAATAAAAATACAAACCTAACAAGACTGAACCACAAGTTTAGAAAGAATGTATTTGAAATGACCAATCTTTAAAGGTTAAGAAATTCAAAAAAATAATTATAATAATAATAAACTATATTGATTAAAGAAATAAAGAATTTTATTGATCGATAAAACATTTTTAATAAAACACATTGCACTAATGCAACAACATAAATTTAGTTGTAACCAGTTATGAACAAGACTAGTCACATCAGATCCAGATAATTTATGATATTAGATAGTTTCAAAAAATGTAGAAATGTTTTTACCATATATTTAAAGTTGACAATAAGAAATGTTAAAATTCCAGTTGTTGGTGGCTCATTACAATAAAATACTAACTGTTAGTAACTAACACATTCATTAGATTTTAAAGAAATGTTTAAATTATTATGAAACGAATTGCATCTTGTTATAGGACTCAGAGAGGAGTCAAATTATTGGTTGAAGATTTTGTTAAAAAAATCCAAAATACTTGGCTTGCCTGACCGCTTTTTATCCCGCACTTGGTCAGGAACATGAGTACCTACTGTAAAATCAAAAGTTTGTTAACTAGCTAGCGGCTAAAGAAATGTTAAGTTTAAATTAATAGTTTACTTTAATAATAATAAATTAATAAATGTTAAGAAAAGTGTCTAATGTTAACATAAATTTATAAAAAACCACCAGGCGCCTCATAATCGTAAAGAATAATAAAATTATTTTCGAAACCATTTTATCTAAAAATCTGACCCCAAAAAATATTCTTTTAAAAAATAAAACAGAATAATTAGGGGACGCGTTGCGTACAGTTTGGCTCGCAAAATTCAACTGAACTGATCGCTAAATGGTAGTTAGGTTAAAATAATTTATTTTCTAAAGCTTATACAATTTATTTTAAAGTAAAATCCCAATTATAAACCATGAATAATTACAAGATTTACATTTAGTACATTCGCTTGGATAACTAAACAGGAGAAACTAAATAAGATTAAATTTAATAGATTATAAAAGACATTAATATTGCAAACAACTTTTTAAAAGGAGATTCAAATAAAATCAAATAAAATCAATATTTTATAATTTATTAAATTTACGAATTTAAACTTGAAACAATAAGCAATGACGCTTCATGAATACTACATTAGGCTTGAGTGTACTGATCTAGGTAGGCCAGTGTGGGATTGTTCACCAACTTGCCACTGCCCAAGTAACTGGTAAAGTGGACATGACTGAACGGAGTGGTGGCAACCACATGATCGATTACTGTGGCCTTGGTTGAATGCAAAACGGTTTTAATATTAGAAATATTTTTTGATATAATAACGTACATTGAATACATCGAGAAAAAAGAATTTGGGGTTTTCGTCAGGAAATCACGAATTCTTCAAACAATTGTAAACCAAACTCAAAACTGATAGAAAAGTACGATTGTTGTGGATAAAATATACAAAATTCCAAATCGATATATAAATCTATTAATGCTTGAGGAAATCAACTGAGAATTTAGAATTCGAATTAGGCACTCAAATTTTATATAAATCGGTATCTTCTCATCGTCAACTCATTTTTCTCCTCTCATTTTCTTCAGCAGTCTCATCATCATCGCCCCAAATGGCTGTTCAACCCATTCCTCTGCTCCAAGACCAGGATTATGATTTTCAAAGTCCCAACAATACGAAGTGGACAGTTTGCTAGGAGTTGGTGGATTCGACGTTGTAAGTGCTTCGTTTGTCTCTACATTGAGAAAGATTAATTATATTATATGTTCACACAGGTGGTCAAAGCTGATTACAAGCCAGGACAAAGTCTACAACAAAGTGGGCTCGACAAAAGCTGGGTCAAGCAAGAAGACAGAATCTCAGGCTGGGCCAAGCATGAAAGCCATTTCTCAAGCAGGCCAACCAAAGTATGCCATACCTCCAATCTATGCAAAGTATGCCAACACAGAGACATTTATCATGGCAAGACTGGTCACCTCTGAACCAGAAATTACCCTAGCACCAGCTGTCCGTCGATGCAAGGCTTGTGACGATCTCCCTATTACAACCGTAGTGGAATTTTCCAGTGGACTTTTCACTTGGTTTTCAAGTTTCCTTGCGTAAGTGAACTTTCACTTGATTTATTATTCAATCATTAACCCAATTTTAACTTCAACAGGCTCGTTTGTGGCTGTTGCATTATGCCATTCTTTCTAGATTGCACTAAGGATGTAGTCCATCTCTGCCCAAACTGCACCAGAACTATTGGAAAATTGACAAGAATTGAGATGGTAAAAGAATTTCTTAAGAAATAAAATTTATTTTTTGTATTATTAAATTATGAATTTTTGAGTTTCTTGAGTTTTTGTTGGCGATTTGTGACTTTTATTGTAAACCTTTTCAAAATCATTATAAAAATAAAATAAAAATAGCTAAATGATTAGAATGTTTCATTATCTCATTACTTCAATGCACGTCCCTTCAATTTATTTATTTATTTTAAACTTTCCCCTCTAAAAAGGTAACATGAAAACTAGTCGTAAATATGATTATTGATAGAAATTACCAGGAATCTCACTGACCTGTCACTGAAATGTCATTTTTCTCTTAAACACACACAAATTGTGTTGAAAATAGAACATTTTATATATGACAACGATTCTTGGAAAAAATAAGAACAACAGAAATATAATGCTGATTTTATTTTATTGATTGATAAATTTGTGATCAGGGTTTATTTTGAGTTCGTTTGGAAATGTAATAATAAAATATTTATTTAAAAATAAATATTATGATTAATTTATGACTATATTTAACTGGATTATGAAACATTACATAAATTGCCATATAAAACGAACTCAATATTTATTTTTTAGTTAAGTTTTATTGTTCAATTGATTGAAACGCCAAAATGAATTGTTTAATAATCTTTGCGATTTTGTTTCAATTAACTTTTTCCTCCATTTCTCCAGTTCTGGTTGATCCGGAAGAATTGATTTCCTTTCCTCGGTTGATCAAAAATCGTGGCTATGTGCTCAAGAGCTACAAAGTGACCAGTGAGGATGGTTACATTACCACTTTGTATCGTATTTTGCCGCCAAATGTGAACGAAACCACCTACAGCCAGACTCGCAAACCGATCATCCTGTTTCATGGAATCCAGTCGTCGGGAAATGCATTCTTCATCAATTCGCCCATTTTGACGCCCGTCGATGGGGCAAACTGTCCTGACGATATTGGCTTTTGTCTGCTACAATCAGGTCGGTATGATGTGTGGTCGATGAATGCACGTGGCACTGCAGTGAGTCAAGGTCGTGCGCAGCTCTCCTTGAAGCCTTATTGGAACTATTCATACCAACAAATGGCTCAATACGATCTGCCAGCCACAATCGCGTATGTGCTGAATGCCACCAAGCGCAAAACTGTCGGCTACATTGGTTTCTCTCAAGGCACATCGTCCATGTTTGCACTGCTTTCACTCAAGCCCGAGTATGCCAACATTGTGCAGCCATTCATTGCCTGGGCACCGGTAACATTCATCTCACACGCAACCTGGCCAATTACCAAGACATTCTGTCCAGTGTACAAGTTGTACCGTGCCATCGGTGGCCCGTACTTGTTTGCAGAAAAATGGGCTACCGCCATAATGCAACTCGTGTGTCGTCCAATTCCGATAGTGGAAGACGTGTGTGTCGATGCGTACATGGCCCAATTTGGCACATCGGTTCGAATGAACAAAAGTCGCATCTCGGTGTACATGCACTTCTCACCAGACCAAGTGTCCAACTGGGCCTTTGTGCACTACTGTGAGAAGTACGAGAACGGTCGATACAGCCAATTCGACTATGGCACTAAACAGGCGAACAAGGAAGTGTATGGACAGGAGACGGCACCAGACTTTCCTCTGTCCAACATTTCTCCCAATGCAACCATCGTTCTAGTGCGCAGCACAACTGACATTATATCCAATCCAACTGACGCCCAAACACTGCTCACCGCTTTGCAGCCAACAAGTGCTACAGTGATCGATCATGTGGTTGCCGCCACTCCGTTCAGTCATGTAGACTTTACCACAGGCATGGGCAGTGGCAAATTGGTGAACGATCCCACACTGGCCTACCTGGATCAGTATACTCAAGCCTGAGTAATCTTGAATTGTCATTTCAAGTTTAATTTCGTTTAAATAAATTTAGTGAGTTTTAGTTTAGCATACTAAACAAATATTGAATTGCTTTTTCTTTTTCTAATTATTCAACAAACTTTAAACTTTACTTATAATTGAATGTATTTAATAATTTTCATGTTTCTAGCTCACATGTGTTCCTTAAATAATTTTCTTCTTTTTTTCTTCTTGTAGTTTATACAGCAACATACAAATCGCATCACTTTTTCCCATAAAAATAAAGTAAACTTTATTTTAACACATTCTCAATTGCAATAAAAGGTTTAAAAGCTTTTGCAATGAATTAAAAAAAATATTGCTTTATTTGAATTTCTTTAAAAAAAATTATGTGAAATAGTATTACATTAAATGTTTTATTTGATCTTTATACCCTATTCTTGTTTGCTCAATAACAATACGGGTATGTTTAGAGACCGGACAATCGGGCCAGTTCTGTTCGATAGTATCGATACAGTCGTAAAGAACAGATCGATAGTCGATAATTAATTCAATTAGGTTATTTAGTTAAACTTAAAATTATATTGTGAAATTTATTTAATTATAGAAACGTTTGAAAATTTGAACAATTATAAAATAAATTAAATAATAAATTAATAAAATCAATAAATATTACACAAAAATTAACGACAATTAATTTCTAAACACAGACGAATTATAGTAAACTATTTTCCAGTATTGTATTTGAGGTTCACAATTGAAAAATTATGTCGATTATCACAAAATGTTTTTGAACATACTGAAACTTCTTTCTACATCAGCTTGATTGATTGGAGCAAATCGATAGTATTTGACATATTCGAGATCTTGATAACGTTAAGGACAATAAACAAAAGAACACAATTTTTCAAAATCAGGACATGATTTGAGTTCACTATCAATTTTCTCATAAACCAGTTGTCCCAAAGAATCGATTTCATAGAAATCCCGAATAAGCCCAACAACTTTGTACACAAGTTCAATTTGAACTTTCGCTTCTTGTCCTCTCGACTCGAGTTCAATTATTGAGGCTAGGAGAAAAGCATATCTCTCTTTAATGGTAGCCAGGGCTACTTGAATGTCCACACGGTTGATCAAATCCTGGGCTCATCCAATACAGGCAGCCTCACGTCGATCAAAATGACTCAATCCAAACTTGACTAAATCATAATTATGGGCATAACAACTTATGTGCAACATTCTTGTGAATGATCGTTTGAGGAATCGCCCTGCTCGAAGCATGTATGGAGCCGAGTCAGAGAGAAACAAAATTACTTTATCATATTTCACTCCATCGGGATAAAGCTTCTCTAAGGCAGAATAAAACAGAAGCAGGGAGGTGAACGAGTTACAGGGACTGAGTGGTGCAACCTCGAGCAAAAACATTTTTCCTGGTTTGTCTTCATACATTGGACCTACCATTACGTTAGTTATTTTACGACCTTCTCGGTCAGGACTTTCGTCTATCGAAACACAGATAAAGTTGTTCAAGTTCAATCTCTTTACAGTCCAGATGGCAATCCGACAAACGCCGATCGCTAACCGTGGAAACATCCCAATTTTCAAACTCATTACAGTCCAGAGGGCAATCCGACAAACGCCGAACCCTAACCGTGGAAGCATCGCAATCGTAGTCTTATGAGATTTTTTTGACCAGACTAATTTGCCTGGCATGCATCGATTGTAAATACTCTCGAATCGATCCAGTAAAAAAAATTGGATTCTGCAATTTTGAGGGCTTGAATTTTAAAAAATCATTTAAAAATTTAAATACCAATAAAAGTATTTTTAAATTTGTCTGTTATTTGAATAAATTGACACTTTCATTTCAAATCTAGATACTCTGAAAACGTTCGTTATTGCATGATTGAGACACGTTGACTTGGAATAGTGACATAGAAAATTGGACTGACATGTGTGTTTGGTTGTGGAACAAATCGAAAAAAAGTCAGTAGAAATAGAAATGAACACTCGTGACTCGAGTTATTGTTGAGTTCTGTTTGAGTGAACAAGTCATTTGTTTGTGTTGTGAGCAGAGTGTGAACAAGACCACCGGTTGTGCTATGGCCGACAGTGACGAACTAAGCCTCAAAGACCGTAAGAATGAACCGGAACTGATCCTTCAAGACCTACCTCAAGCTATCCCTTCGTTCGTACATGTGCTGCCATGCACCAATCCACCAGTCATTTATCTGGAACGTCTGGATGGATGCGCCACTGGAATTCATCTCACCCGCAAGGACACTCAAGGTCTGCATGAGCTCTACAGCAAAATGGGGAATGCGATCTTGGCCAAGGATAAGTCACTCGATGGAGCCACTCTGGATGGGTGCAGTTTGTCAGTTTGCAAGACTCGAACCATGCTAGGCCCAATGTCACTGGTGCACTACATGGAGAACTGTGCTCACTACTTCCACTATGGCTGCTTGGTGGGATTGGAAGTGGCAAGTCGTGGATGCAGTCAGTTGGTGGACTGTCCCTGCTGTAAAGTGCCCTCCACCCGAGCATTACTCTGGCCTAATGTGTTTCCTGACATTGCGACAAAGAACGAAATCTTTCAACTACAGAAACGTACTTTCGGGATCGACGTGGCACCACGAACCTTACTGAAATTGAACAAGTACTACGTGGACGAAAACCTTTACCCAGCGTTCGATTTGTTTGTCAAGGAAAAACAAGTTACGGTACGTAAAAGACCAGCAGAAGGTTCTAGTCCCAGTAGAGAGCGCCAATCAGACTATTCCATGAAGCAGCCAACTGGTGGACACTGCCCTGAGCAAGCAATCATCAAGGTGACCGAGGTCTATCTCGTGCAAATCATTCAGCGAATCTGTCTGGCCAACCAACCAAATACCTTCTATTTGGGAGACATTCTTCCAATAGAAGAGAACGGTGCATTTCAAGCCGAATATGGACTCATGCCACCACTGGACGATTTCACGAGACGCCAAAAACTTTTGCTCCAATTCAAGTGCCCATTTCCGCGAGTGAGTTTCCAAAATGGGGAAAGATGCTCACAAGGACGAGACTGTGAGTTCTGGCATGGTTGGCAAAGGCAAACTCCCGCGTTCATTGTTGAACAAGTCAAGATACGCATGTAAATCGCACATTTAGTAGCACCTAAAAGTTGTACATTGCAGGTTTAAAGTGTACGGCACATTGCAATGCCCATCAATCTCATCATCTCACAAAGTCTGATCGCTAACCGTGGAAGCATCGCAATTTTCAATATCTTTACAGTCCATATGGCAATCCGACAAAGTCTGATCGCTAACCGTGGAAGCATCGCAATTTTCAATATCTTTACAGTCCATATGGCAATCCGACATAGTCTGATCGCTAACCGTGGAAGCATCGCAATTTTCAAACTGTTTACAGTCCATATGGCAATCCGACATAGTCTGATCGCTAACCGTGGAAGCATCGCAATTTTCAATATCTTTACAGTCCATATGGCAATCCGACATAGTCTGATCGCTAACCGTGGAAGCATCGCAATTTTCAATATCTTTACAGTCCATATGGCAATCCGACATAGTCTGATCGCTAACCGTGGAAGCATCGCAATTTTCAATATCTTTACAGTCCATATGGCAATCCGACAAAGTCTGATCGCTAACCGTGGAAACATCGCAATTTTCAAACTGTTTACAGTCCATATGGCAATCCGACAAAGTCTGATCGCTAACCGTGGAAGCATCGCAATTTTCAAACTGTTTACAGTCCATATGGCAATCCGACAAAGTCTGATCGCTAACCGTGGAAGCATCGCAATTTTCAATATCTTTACAGTCCATATGGCAATCCGACAAAGTCTGATCGCTAACCGTGGAAGCATCGCAATTTTCAATATCTTTACAGTCCATATGGCAATCCGACAAAGTCTGATCGCTAACCGTGGAAGCATCGCAATTTTCAATATCTTTACAGTCCATATGGCAATCCGACATAGTCTGATCGCTAACCGTGGAAGCATCGCAATTTTCAAACTGTTTACAGTCCATATGGCAATCCGACATAGTCTGATCGCTAACCGTGGAAGCATCGCAATTTTCAATATCTTTACAGTCCATATGGCAATCCGACATAGTCTGATCGCTAACCGTGGAAGCATCGCAATTTTCAAACTGTTTACAGTCCATATGGCAATCCGACAAAGTCTGATCGCTAACCGTGGAAGCATCGCAATTTTCAATATCTTTACAGTCCATATGGCAATCCGACATAGTCTGATCGCTAACCGTGGAAGCATCGCAATTTTCAATATCTTTACAGTCCATATGGCAATCCGACATAGTCTGATCGCTAACCGTAGAAGCATCGCAATTTTCAATATCTTTACAGTCCATATGGCAATCCGACAAAGTCTGATCGCTAACCGTGGAAGCATCGCAATTTTCAATATCTTTACAGTCCATATGGCAATCCGACAAAGTCTGATCGCTAACCGTGGAAGCATCGCAATTTTCAATATCTTTACAGTCCATATGGCAATCCGACAAAGTCTGATCGCTAACCGTGGAAGCATCGCAATTTTCAATATCTTTACAGTCCATATGGCAATCCGACAAAGTCTGATCGCTAACCGTGGAAGCATCGCAATTTTCAATATCTTTACAGTCCATATGGCAATCCGACATAGTCTGATCGCTAACCGTGGAAGCATCGCAATTTTCAATATCTTTACAGTCCATATGGCAATCCGACATAGTCTGATCGCTAACCGTGGAAGCATCGCAATTTTCAATATCTTTACAGTCCATATGGCAATCCGACAAAGTCTGATCGCTAACCGTGGAAGCATCGCAATTTTCAATATCTTTACAGTCCATATGGCAATACGACAAAGTCTGATCGCTAACCGTGGAAGCATCGCAATTTTCAAACTGTTTACAGTCCATATTGCAATCCGACAAAGTCTGATCGCTAACCGTGGAAGCATCGCAATTTTCAGTATCTTTACAGTCCATATGGCAATCCGACAAAGTCTGATCGCTAACCGTGGAAGCATCGCAATTTTCAAACTGTTTACAGTCCATATGGCAATCCGACATAGTCTGATCGCTAACCGTGGAAGCATCGCAATTTTCAATATCTTTACAGTCCATATGGCAATCCGACATAGTCTGATCGCTAACCGTGGAAGCATCGCAATTTTCAATATCTTTACAGTCCATATGGCAATCCGACAAAGTCTGATCGCTAACCGTGGAAACATCGCAATTTTCAAACTGTTTACAGTCCATATGGCAATCCGACAAAGTCTGATCGCTAACCGTGGAAGCATCGCAATTTTCAAACTGTTTACAGTCCATATGGCAATCCGACAAAGTCTGATCGCTAACCGTGGAAGCATCGCAATTTTCAATATCTTTACAGTCCATATGGCAATCCGACAAAGTCTGATCGCTAACCGTGGAAGCATCGCAATTTTCAATATCTTTACAGTCCATATGGCAATCCGACAAAGTCTGATCGCTAACCGTGGAAGCATCGCAATTTTCAATATCTTTACAGTCCATATGGCAATCCGACATAGTCTGATCGCTAACCGTGGAAGCATCGCAATTTTCAAACTGTTTACAGTCCATATGGCAATCCGACATAGTCTGATCGCTAACCGTGGAAGCATCGCAATTTTCAATATCTTTACAGTCCATATGGCAATCCGACATAGTCTGATCGCTAACCGTGGAAGCATCGCAATTTTCAAACTGTTTACAGTCCATATGGCAATCCGACAAAGTCTGATCGCTAACCGTGGAAGCATCGCAATTTTCAATATCTTTACAGTCCATATGGCAATCCGACATAGTCTGATCGCTAACCGTGGAAGCATCGCAATTTTCAATATCTTTACAGTCCATATGGCAATCCGACATAGTCTGATCGCTAACCGTAGAAGCATCGCAATTTTCAATATCTTTACAGTCCATATGGCAATCCGACAAAGTCTGATCGCTAACCGTGGAAGCATCGCAATTTTCAATATCTTTACAGTCCATATGGCAATCCGACAAAGTCTGATCGCTAACCGTGGAAGCATCGCAATTTTCAATATCTTTACAGTCCATATAACAATCCGACAAAGTCTGATCGCTAACCGTGGAAGCATCGCAATTTTCAATATCTTTACAGTCCATATGGCAATCCGACAAAGTCTGATCGCTAACCGTGGAAGCATCGCAATTTTCAATATCTTTACAGTCCATATGGCAATCCGACATAGTCTGATCGCTAACCGTGGAAGCATCGCAATTTTCAATATCTTTACAGTCCATATGGCAATCCGACAAAGTCTGATCGCTAACCGTGGAAGCATCGCAATTTTCAATATCTTTACAGTCCATATGGCAATACGACAAAGTCTGATCGCTAACCGTGGAAGCATCGCAATTTTCAAACTGTTTACAGTCCATATGGCAATCCGACAAAGTCTGATCGCTAACCGTGGAAGCATCGCAATTTTCAGTATCTTTACAGTCCATATGGCAATCCGACAAAGTCTGATCGCTAACCGTGGAAGCATCGCAATTTTCAATATCTTTACAGTCCATATGGCAATCCGACAAAGTCTGATCGCTAACCGTGGAAGCATCGCAATTTTCAATATCTTTACAGTCCATATGGCAATACGACAAAGTCTGATCGCTAACCGTGGAAGCATCGCAATTTTCAAACTGTTTACAGTCCATATGGCAATCCGACAAAGTCTGATCGCTAACCGTGGAAGCATCGCAATTTTCAGTATCTTTACAGTCCATATGGCAATCCGACAAAGTCTGATCGCTAACCGTGGAAGCATCGCAATTTTCAAACTGTTTACAGTCCATATGGCAATCCGACATAGTCTGATCGCTAACCGTGGAAGCATCGCAATTTTCAATATCTTTACAGTCCATAAGGCAATCCGACATAGTCTGATCGCTAACCGTGGAAGCATCGCAATTTTCAATATCTTTACAGTCCATATGGCAATCCGACAAAGTCTGATCGCTAACCGTGGAAGCATCGCAATTTTCAATATCTTTACAGTCCATATGGCAATCCGACAAAGTCTGATCGCTAACCGTGGAAGCATCGCAATTTTCAAACTGTTTACAGTCCATATGGCAATCCGACATAGTCTGATCGCTAACCGTGGAAGCATCGCAATTTTCAAACTGTTTACAGTCCATATGGCAATCCGACATAGTCTGATCGCTAACCGTGGAAGCATCGCAATTTTCAAACTGTTTACAGTCCATATGGCAATCCGACAAAGTCTGATCGCTAACCGTGGAAGCATCGCAATTTTCAAACTGTTTACAGTCCATATGGCAATCCGACAAAGTCTGACGAAGTACTTTCTTCGCTTTGCCATGTCTCGCTGATGCAATGTTGAACGTTCACTTTCGAATGAGACTTGCACGTCGAGGATGAGGCATTCATTTGTGGAACTGACAGCAACTATGTCTGGCTTAAACTCTTTTCCGCGGGAGTTGAGAACAGAAAAGTTGGTGAATACAGTCCACCCGTGCGTCTCGAGGTGATCCGTGATGGTCTTCTGTGCTTCGTTGTGACGCTTGCGATGCATTCCTTCCATGTATCTGCATTCGGAGAGTATGTGCTTCAGTGTTTCTAGTTTGCCACAGCGATGCCGACAGTAAACTGGGATTGTCTCAAAACCAGATGCACCAATTGAACATGTGCGCATTCGCAGATAACTTACAAACAGATGCCCAGAGAACCAGGTATTACCTGTTAGATGGCGGTTTACTAAGGAACCTGCAACGGCGAAGGTGGATTGACCTTTGAAATTTCTGATACATTCCAGGTCGTTAGATAGCCTTGCCTGGTTATCACGGTAGAGTGGCAGGATTCTTTCAATTTGTTTCATTTTCTTAACGAGCCATACTGAACTTGCAACGTCCTTGATAAGCCATGAGTCAGATGATTTGAGTCTGGACAGTCGCTTGTAGGCCATGACCGGAATCTCAAAGCGAAATTGAGTAAGCCCCAGACCGCCAGACTTGATCGGTAGATGGAACCAACTACTAGCTACGGAGTTCGGTAGATGTAGAAACTGTTTGGCACAGTTCCGAATGCTTCTGTCCAGGTCCTCCAATATGGTTGCAGTGAAGTCTTCATTCACGAGACGGTAGAGGAATTTCGGAATTATATGGACTCGAAGCATATACAGCTTCTGGTTGGGCCTAAGACTCGATTTACGGAGTTTTTCCAATAGCGGGCTGATGGTCATTCGACCCATACGATGCTTGTTGTCAACGTCGATGGTCACACCAAGGTAACTCAACTTGTCATCCGACGAGATTACAGAAGAGCCGATGCTGAGGTCAGATGCGTTACCAACAGTGAAAGACTTGTTCGAGTTGGCACTGAGACCGACCGAAGCGTAGAATTCTCTTGTGAGATCTATTAGGGCTTGCAAGTCGTCATCATTTTCGGCAAAGAGCAGCAAATCGTCTGCGTACGCCAATGCAGCAAGTCTACCTGACTTGAGCCGAACTCCGAGTAACGATAAATTTGCTTTCTCGAGGAGTCCGTCTAAGACAAGGTTGAACAAGAAAGGTGAGAGTGGATCACCTTGCTTCACCCCACGCTTGATGCTGATTGGATTGCTTTTCCAGTTTCGTAGAGACAGAAATGTTGAGCAATCATTGTACAGGTCGCGTATAACGTCCATACTGTCGTCGTCAAGTCCTTTATTTCTTGCACACCGTGAAGATGGCTTCTTGGCTAAGACTATCGAAAGCCTTTGAAACGTCCAACGACGCAATTCGAGCCTTTGGATGATTCTTGACGACGTATCTAACGGATGTGATCGCTTCACAGATACCGTCGTGGCTGACGAAGCCTTTTTGGAACTGCGACAGTTCAACTTGCTTGGTGATTCGTTCGGTCAGCGCCGCCGTATAGCACCTGTACATAACACTGCTTACTGTTATTGGACGGTAGTGCTCAGGTAGGTTCGATCTTTTCTTGGGGACTAGTGTAGTCTTGGACTGCTTCCACGCCTTTGGGACCTTCTTCTGGATGAGACACCAGTTGAGTAGGACTTGGAACTCTTTTACAAAAGGCAAAATGTCCGCAGCTGTGACACCATCACGCCCAGGGTTTGATTTCGTCTTTGAGGCTAAAAACTTCGAAATAAACTTTTCGTCGATATAGTCAATGATTGTTTTGTCCTGCGGAGCGCGAGTTGGCTCAATTGATGATGGAGCAGGAGTTGAAAATATGTCGCTAAAGAAGTCGAAGAATTTATTTTCGTCGATGGGCTCAGGTTCGATGGCTCCATTTAGAATATGGGAACAGAGTGCCCCTCGATTAGAGTTCCACAGGCGCTGACAGGTAGAGAATTCTGACAGTCGGGCTTGTTCGGACTCGCTCACTTCTGTCCGTCGTTTCCTGCCACGCCTTCTTTTCGGTCTTCTCCTGGCTGGATGCTCGTCTGGCAAGAGACAACAGAATTGCTTCAACATTGCATCCACTGAGCCATTGTTGAGCACTAGATCATATGCATCACTTTTAAAGATGCTCTCCGGTAAGTCGAATATATCTGAAATGATCAATTGGTCAGGTGGAACAGATTCAGTAGACTGGTCATTGATGCACGGTGCAGGAGTCGAATTGAGTTGCTCGTTCCAAATAGATTTGAATGACGTACAGACTCGTTGGTGGCCCATCACTTTGTAAATTGAGTCGGTCGTAGATGAGAGACAGTAGTAGCAACCGAATAGTGCTTGGATCGAGTGTTGAGGCGATTGCAGGTGATGCAGCAGTTTCGTTGCAGACTTTTGGTTGGTGAGACAAAATGGACACAGCCATTGCGAGCTACGTCTTTGAAGTCCTTTCGGTGTGGGCGTGATCGTCACCTTGCGGATGTGAGTGCAGGAGAGGAGTTCAGGACACCCGAAAACGCAGTTAGAATAGCAGATAAAATTAACGAAAGTTTTCTGCAGGTTAAAATCTTGGCAATTAGGATGGGGTGGATCACAAGCCATAGTCGGTGTGATTTTTTCTCCACTGGACATACTTCTGCAGTTCTGGACAGAGCCGCTGGTCAAAAGCAGAGTGCTGGGTGTTCTTTCGTTTGGCTCGGAAGCAGTTGGCGTAGCATAAAGTCTCAGCATCGCAATCGATTGACTTGTGACCTGATTCTTTGCACTTGGCACAAAGCGGATTCGGGATCGCCTCCTTCCAGTGGCAGTTTGCGGGGCTGTGGCCAGGCTTTAGGCAGTGGGTACACATCGGTGCATCGGTGCACTCGATAACTCGGCATGCTGACAACGTTGGAAGGTAGACTCGGCCACCAACCAGCCTCTTTAACGACTCAGGATCGACTTCATAGACCAAATGTCGTGTTCGGCCACCATTCCGTTGGATCGATTTCAGGTGTCGGCATACAGTTGCTTTCATAGCCAACTCCACCATCTCGTCGTCGGTACTGTTTGGGACGGAAAGAATCTTAATGCGGGGCTGAAACAATACCTCATCCATCACCGTTATGGTGGGAATTTTCTGGAGAAATTCCCTAAAACCTTCCGCATTGTTGGTATAGATCACTTTGGATCCATCACCCAACAGTTTCGTGTCCGTATAGTCGAGATGCTCAGGCAGTGGTGTCTCTTTTAGGCCTTTGTCCAATAGATTGTCAATGGTATCATCAGATGAGTCAGCAGTTGGCTTGATACGAATCGTCGGTGTTCGTTCCCGTGTTGGATTGTCTTTCGATTTGTTAGCCTTATTTGGTTGATTTGCAGCTTGTTTTGCAATTTTTTGGACATTGATTTTTATACTTTCTTGGACCATGCTTGCTCACTTAAGCACAATTGTGCTTGACGTGTTTCTATTCGATTGGACTTGGATTGGATGCTTAGCAGCAAGTTTGACTTGAGAAGCAGTTTGGTGGTCATTGCATTGGTGACTTTGCTGGCAAAGATTCACGAGCATCAACTTTAATTCAGAGTTCTCTTTTGCGAGATTGCTCAGCGATGACTCGATTCGATTCAGGCGGGTCTCCTCCGAAGCATTAGGCTCACTGTTTGGCTGTTGAAGATTTAGTTGGTCTGAGTGATAAGATCACAAGCTCGGTTTAGTAGACAACGATGAAGCTGAACGAAATCACCTTCTTCTTGATCTTTAACTTTTAGACATAGTTCGACTAATTCATTCTTGCCCATAGATTCAAACTCAGAACCGTCTCCGCTGTAGTCAGACGAGTGGAGTGCTTTCCTTGGCGATGTTTTTCTCATAACTAGATCATCTCAACTAGTCTTAGCAGCAGCCGGTGTTGTATGAAGCCCTCTTGCTTTTTTATTTTTTTTTCAAGATAAATAACGCCGTTGGCGTAAAGTCGGAGCAAATGTTGTCATCCATAAAAATGTTTTGTAAATGAAAATTTTTAAATACTGTTACAATGCAATTGTATAGAACTATCTATTCAGTCAAAGCTTATTCAGTCATTCACTTGCTCAAAGTGTACCCAAAAAATCATTCACAAAAGCCTAGAAATTTATAGACAAATGGAATTATGCCTTCGAAAAACAAAGACGACCTTGGGTTTATAGTCTTTTTCATCCAAAAATGCCGTTTCAACTTATATTCTTACAATCAGGTACCAACGAATTATCAAAAGAAATTATCACCAGAAAATAGATCAGTGTCATTAATTTTGATTACTTCAAGACATAGATATGTAAAAAATACATAAACTAATTATACTTAAAATCAAGGTATATGGTTCTTGAGTAAAATTTTAGTAACCTTATCTTCTTTAATTTACAACCAGTAAAATAAATCTTGGGAGAAAACTATATTGTTAATGTTTTCTTTTTGGTTTCCTTGCTTTATTTTGTTTTCAAATTATTTCTGGTTCGCTATTCAGTGTTAGTGGACCGATTTATCTCGCACATGAGAAATTGAGGTTTTACCTATTTTAGTTTGACAGGTATAAATAAATAGCTCAATATGATCGCTTAATTGTATCATGTAGACAACGACTGCATTGACGGACTGAGACCACTAACTAAAATTATTGTAGAAACATGATTAAATAACTTTATATTTTAACTTTCGTAAAATTTGAATTTTGGGTTTGGATTCAAATAAACACAAACACATTTTCATTGTTCTTCAAAAATCTTGCTGTCCACTTTTTAAAAGTTATTCGTTACAAAAAACACACAATCAAAGACTCGATTAAATGACTGTAATCAAATGCATAGTATTATTATCAAATAGAATCGGTCATACTGATTTGATAAGCTTCCGCTAAAAAAATTATTTAAATCGATTTTATTTTTGTAGGTTTATAAGATAATATATATTTATAATTCAAATTTATATTCATTCACCAATATCTGTATATTTCCCGTCTTTGAGCAATGCTTTTGTGTTGGACCAAAATCTCTACTTCCACTGCGTTAGTCTTCTTTTGCAACGTCATCAAGTACATGTCAGTCGCATGTGTTTACCCAAGGTAAGACAAAAGACCGCATTCCAACTTGGTGGTGGAAATTAATTTATTTTGCTATTTTTCTGGGTTTTTCAAATAAGTTTTGGGTTACACAATCGACATTTAAATCGAAGAAATAAAAAGTAAGAAATAATGAAACGAATCACAAGAACGAATGATAATGACAATTGAACGAATAAAAATAGAAGACGAAAGAACCAAAAAGGTTGAGTGACGATCCAAATTGACAAGGCAGTTGAACCATCCGAAGGGGGTGTCCTTTGGTAGCTCGCGATGAGACCAACAGGAAATTCGTACAGTTACGAACGAAGTGGTTGCATCAACGGAAGTTGTACGAAGGAGCGACAATCGATGGCTTCCGAGGGGTCAATCCAGTTCAGTTGAGAAGAACGAAAGATAAGGACCGTTTGGGTGAAAGATACCGTGCGGTCGACCATGAGTGCTGGTCGGCCACCTGGCTTTATAGACAATGATCCGGACAGATCGAGGAGGATAAAGAGGGAGAGGAATAAATATAGTGAAAGGCGCCAATAGGTGGCATGATGACACTAAAGTGTAATATGTTTGCGTGTTTGTTCGTTCGGGCCAAGTGAAAAACTTATCAGTGGCTGGCTTGGCTCGAACATTAAAGACATATCGAAGAAGTGAAATATGAAGGTGATTCATTCACTTCACGAGTTGCTTGATTTGCATTATTGGTTGTCAACCAGAGAGAATAGAGACGAAAGAACGTTCGATGGAATGATGTTTGTGTGAGTGAGTCAAAAATGAATTTGAGATAAGAAAGCATGATCTCGTCTTTTCACGAGCTGTTTGTGACGGTCAAACGGTTTTGCATCGTTTGCCATTTAGTTGTTTGTGTGTCATAGTGCATGTGTGCGTCGGTATGACTAAGTCGACAAAATTGTCAACTCGTGCAATTATTGATTTTGTTGTTTTATCAATTGCGACTTGTTTATGTTCAATGTTGATGTTTATCTAGTCGGCTAACGGTGTGAGTGTTATTTGCCAAACGATCGTATCCAGGCAATGCTTTAGTTTTGCATCAACCAGCAACAGTCATCAAGACGCGAAGTATTAAACTTTATGCATAATCTAAAGAGATCGTAAACACAAATGCAACTAAAGTAATATGATACTAGGCTTCATTCTAATCAAACGCGAAGCGAACTTTTTCTGACCTAACTCTGATATGACAACGAAATAGAAAGAAAGATAAGATAAATTTAAATAAAATATATTTTAAATAATTAATTTACAAATTATCAATTTATTGAGTTTTGAAAGGTATTTTAAATTATATCCCTACATACACATCTTTCATTGTCTGCGTGTGTGCTTGTCAGTGTCTCACAGCCACTGTTGACACTTGATCCCTACACAATTTTATACAAAATTCAAATTATTGCAGTATCTTTGACCTTTGACCTACATGGCTCCAAACCAACACAGCACGTCTTCACCACTACCCGAACATTGTGTTAAATTTTCAGGTCGATGTGGTAGTTTTGGAGGAGATATTGACACAAGAAATGCCATTCTCCCAAATTTTTGGGGTAGATTCGTCACTCACTATCTCTCTCACACACTCGCGTCGCTCGTGTGTTCGTTCGTCAGTTCGCTCCTCTAATTAACGAAATTGCCTCAGTCGAAGACTTGACACGAATTGCGAGAATCGGGAAAAGAGTGGCAACAGTCCGAATCGAAAGATGCCGAGAGGCAATGACCAGAACAAGAACTAATGAGTAAAGCGCTTTTTTGTTAAGGTGAAAAGCCGCGCGCATAACGTTGTATATGAACAGGCATGTTATGTTCCCACACATTCTGTGTTGTCTAGTAGAATTGGTTCTTGTCTCGATTCCTCTCACTCGCGCTTTTTTGCTGCAGCAGATCAGTTCGAGCTGTCTCGCCACTTTTTGTGCCCGTGACTTTTGCGTTATCGCACCCCGCCTCTCCCCCGAGCTATCCTGGTTGTTTGCTATCAGATCTTTGATCTAGCTGCAATTTCAGAAGAAACAGTACTTTTCAGTGCTATTCCCCTCGTTGGGTTTGTCGATTGCTGTGTGTCTTCCAGGTATTTTGTGTATTGTTTATAATGTTTTCTATAATGCTCACTTTCATTTATTAATCAACAGGCAAGAGTCCATTTGGACAGAGCTTTGGATTGTGAGTCGCTGGACTACTTTCCTTAATCCACTTGGATTTGTGTCAGTTTGTGTTGGTCTAGTGGAGAGTGCGCTTCGGTTAGTTATCCCTTTTACCATTACCATTTGTTTAACTTTCCATTCTTAGTGTACGGTTGTCACATTTTTGGTACAATTTGATTGAACCTGAGTTATCACAAGATGGATCAATCGAAACCAAAGAGTTTGGACGATGTGTTGCAAGCAAATCAAAATTCACTTATTAAAGGCGATGATGGAACAGTGACTTGTTTTGTGTGTGATCATACGTTCTCAGGAAAGAAACACTTCTCGTACATTGCGGGCCATGTCAAGTGTGCTGACCATTTGACTCTTCTGACTTGGAAACCTGATCGTGGTATGACCCGAAAGGAATACATTCAGATGAACACTTATTACAAGAATTACAGTGAATTTGTCAAGATTGACGTCAATCGGTTGGTGTGCAAAGTGTGTTACGGCAAATCGTTTGACGTGTCTAACTTCTCAAGTGTCAAGTACCACTGCAACAGTGTCCATTCATACAAAGCTCAATCAAGTCGACCACCGTTGGGCGATTCTACCAACACACCGAAATTGGCTTTTCCGTTAGGTACTCCTGGTACATCTAGTTCGAAACGGAACATGTTCTTGGAAGACGAAAGGCAAATTGCAATGCAGGCAGAAATAGACCGACCAAGTAACAAGAACAAGCCACTGCGAATCGTGGAAGGCCAATTAACGTGCATTCAGTGCAACAGCACATTCAACCCTCAACAATACTCCAGTTACTATCATTCGGTCAGGAAACATTGGGAATCTACAGTCCACAAGAAGTCATTGATAGTAAATCAAAAGCAAGTTCGGTACGAGGAGTGGCAGGAAAAGAAATTGGAATGTTTGAAAAGTGGTCAGCAATTTAAAGGTGATGGCAAGCTTACTCCGCCAAAGGTTGGAAAAGTTGGTCTTCATCACAGACAAATTCCAACGTCCATGAAGGTTGATGCCGCCAAGTTGATGGTCCACGGTTGTCATCCCCTCAAAACAGCACTGTCTTCAATGAAGCCCTGTTTGGTTGGCTTGTTCGGACGTACACTTTCACCGACGTCGATTGACGATGAAATAGATCGATTACATCAGGGTTAGTATTAATTTTGGTAATGACAATTTGTTTTAAACGTTTAATTTGTAGGTGCAATTGAGGCTCGACGTGCCTTTCTGTCTGACAAGCCTATTTACATTTCCATAGACGACACAACACATGGTAACAATTGGGCGGCAATTGAAGTTGGTGTTTTGGGCCCGAAAATGGAAAGATTCCCAATTCACGTGACCAAAGTCGATGACAAGAAGGGCGAGACATTTGTTGCTGCAATCGAGGAAGTGCTTTATCAAATTTGGCCAAATGGTGCACCGGCAGACCTAGTTCGTCTTCTTGTGACGGATGGTGCCAGTCCAATGATCAAATGTGGTGGGTTACTAAAGGCCAAGTATCCAAAGTTGTATCACATTTTGTGCATGGCCCACAAAATGCACAACATTGCTGATTTGGTCAAGGAACACTGCGCCATTGTCTATGAATTCACCGGGCTGCTAAAGCAAGTCTTAGCACGGTCCAAGAAACGGAATGATTTGCTTGTGAAGTGCACTTCAGGTACATTTTGAGGTTTTTGTAGAGAAATTAATTTAATTATCCATTTTAGGAGTAAGATTTCCGGTCCCACACGACATAAGATTTGGAAGTTGGTTCAGAACTGTCAACTTCGGACGAAACTTTCTGCCTGAAATTGTCAATTGTGTTCATTTGTTGCCTTCAGAGAGGTCGACCAAGAAAGATAAAGACGCAATAAGTCGCGTGAATGAGCTGAAAGAGTTCGTTAAGGACGAACACAAAATGGCACTTCTTAAGGAATACCTCGAATTCATTTATGAGTATTATGGAGACTTGCCAATGTACATATTTGAAATCGAAGGCTCGCAAGTTCCATTGCAAAAGTCAATTGCGATTATCCGCAAAGTGCAACAGATTTTGAAGTTCGCGGTGGACAACTGTCAAGCCAAACATACCAAAATAGCTCAGGCTGTTTTGGATAAATTCGAATATGACATGGAACTAAATGTTGATCTTTGGAAGATGGAGGAAGAGTGTAAAATTGACATTTATTGTGTCTATCAATTTGCACCGGTCAATTCCTGTGGTGTTGAACGCATGTTCGCGCGATTCAGATTGGAGTTCTGCCATCCAAAGAGTCACCTTAGTCCTGAGCAAATGACCAAGAAGTACGCAGTAAAGGTGGCATTTCGATCAGATGACTTCGATTATCAAATCGAGACAAGTCATACCCAAACCGAGCAATCGATCTTGAACGGTTCTGACATCACAGATGAAGACGATCAAAACATCGAATATTGGCACCTCAACGAGTCCGAAGTCAAAGAACGAAAATACAAGTTGGAGTTGTTCGGGAAAAGTTACATCAAACCGAAAACACCTAGTCTGGAGGAACTTTGTATTATTACAGAATACCGGATATCGAGTACAGATTCAGCAAAGCCACAATCGAGAAAAAGAGTGGCAGACAAAGAAAACGACTCCACCAAAGCGAACAAAAGAACCAAAGTCAGTCAACAAATTGTTGCTGCAACCAAAGTGCCTCCAAATACTACAAAGGCAACTCTCACTTCAAGAAGTGGACGACCTTTGAAAGCTAAAAGATTATTTGATATTGATTAATCGATATTAGTATTGTTTCTAGTCTTAATTTTGTAAATTAATTGATTGCTTATAATTGTAATACTTTTTCGATATTAATAGAATAAATAATGTTTAGTAATCAATTGTAGGACAGTGAAATGGTCTTGACATATTGTGTTGGTAATGTTGGCAAATTGAAAACAGACAACAAACAAGTTGAAATTTAAGTAAAATAATATTAATTGATTCTAGAAACTACATAAACTAAACAGCACACATGCCATAATTCCAGGATAAGACACAAAATGTTTCTTGTAAATAGTTTTCTGCTTATACGGTTAGAAATAATTCAAATAGTCACAATTACAGACATCATAGGCATCGATTGCCGCTTTGCCACAATGCGTGAAGTCTCTTAGAGCACACAGAAACATGCTTTTTGAAGTGGCCATCCACATAGGACGTAACGGTTTAACGTTTTCACCTTAACGAAAACTCGCCTTACCAATGGCGAGGCAGTTGCGCTGGAAGTGACCACCGGTTTCGGTTCTTTTTGAAACAGTTGACGCTCAAATTGTAACAAACTCTCCATGCTTGAGTCGTGGTCAACTTTATCGATCTCAGAAGGGAAAGACATCTTGAGAGAGAAAGTCGGACAGAAGTGGCGAAAATCTTGTGAAAAAAAGCTTGATGAAAATCGGTTTCTAATAAGAAATAAGAAACGGTCGAATAGAAACGAGCTTATCTGCTAACGCATGAGCAATTCACTGCAAATTCAAATTAGACACATTAATTATTCATATTGTTATTTTGGTATTATAAAGAAAAGTAAATTTTAAAAAACATGAAATGATAAATGATATTGCAAATTGCAATACATGTGTGAAATGTATTCAAATATATTTACACTCGGAAAAGTCAGTCCTTTCGGTGAAAGTAAACATTGACTGTATTTTCCCCATCTAGAAGAAGGTCGGAAATAAATAAAGACAATATAAGATTAACTCACAAATTAATCAATAAATAATAATCAAATGTATCACCTACTTTGTTTTAATTCACACCAATACAAGCCTTGAATGTCAAACATTGAAAGTGTGGAATCGTTAAAGATGTTCACCAAAATATTCCGAGGACCAGCTGTGTAAATTTTGCCAATGTAAGAGGACACCTTTTCTTCGACCATAATCAGTTTCAATTGTCTCATAAAGGTCTTAAACTGGGGAGGACAGTGCGAGGGGAAATCCAACTGGCAATAATACTGAGCAAAAAAAGTAAATGCAATGAAAATTTTGAATTTATCAGTAGTTGTAGAATTAATATTTGAAGCCAAAAGTGAAGAACCGGTAGCACCGTTCGATGACACATTCAAAGAAGCGCCAGATGTAGACATCGGCATTGGGATAACATCGTCGAAATGTTCAGTTTTGGGAACAAACTCCACACTCGGACAGCGGTCGACATATGGCCGAGATGGTGATGTATCTGAAGTATTGATTTGAATCTGCTCTGTTCAACTTCCATTCTTGGTATTTCTAATCCCGCAATGTTCGGATCTTCTCGATAAACATTACAACGATACTGCATTATAAAGAAAATCATATAAATAAAACAAAATAAATATACCACAATAGACATACCTATAGAAGCGGGCACAGAAATGGCCAGAGCCACCGGTGGTTGGTTAGAAGTCGGTCCATTTGTTAACATATTGAGTAGCTGACTTGAGGACATTTGCGAATGTTGTGAGCCTCGAATAGGAGTCGACATAAAAAGGACACAGGAAGACTACACGGACGGCAAAGGGATTGTCACGCAAACAAAACCGTTTTAGTGCATTAGAAGCAGTTTCAGGAGATTCCCGAGGAAAAGATATCGTGCCGGTCGGCTCGGGTTTATGCCGGAAGAAGGTTATTGCTTCAAAGATCGTATAGGATAACTTTAGGATTTGAATTTGGTAAAGAAGCACAAAACGTGGTGTGCACCAAATGAACTTCAGCTCACGATAGGGGAAAAACATGTGTTCGGTACAATCAAAATACACATGCTTTAACACAACGTTGTAAACAATTGTTTAAGAGCTCTTAAGTGCCACAAAAGCACAACTAATGTAGCCTTGAAGGGTTATTAGTAAAAGACGCAACACAGAGACAGAGAGAAGACACTTTTCTTATCTTACTTATTCCCATAATAATAAACAGTGTGAGAATTATCAAATGTTATATGATATTAAAAGCAATGTGTGATTGTCGGGCTTGAACTATTCTGATCTACTTCTCTACCAGTTTTCGTCATAATTGTTCTATTTCAATAACCAACAATTGTTGATTCATCTTGAGAGTTGTAGAATGGCTTTCAAGTATAGAAACGTAGAGATATGAATGGGATTGAATGTGTAAAGGCATAGATCAAAGAACCGACTGTCTTCGTTTCGTTGATTTAGTTCATAGTTTGTTGGGTTAATTGATTTTTAAGATCGAGCCCCAACACTGAGATAGTGCCATCAGAACCGACTGTCTCAATTTTGTTGATTTAGTTCGTTGATGAGTTAGTTAATTTGTCAATTTACCAATTAGACCAATAAGAAATGTCATTCTCTGTTCCCCAACCAATTATTCGGACATTGTGAATGGTAGGTTCCTTTATGTCACTCGAATTGTGAATGTAAACTTCATTCTTCAATATTACCAAATCGTCGTAAACATTCATTCTCCCCCTTACTGGACCTCTTTTCATTATGTCCATTTGAACATTTTGTTCTGTATTTAGAGAGTAGCTTTTAGCACGGATGTAAATGTCATTCTCCTATGGTGTTTGATAGTTCTGATTTGAACATTGCTTTCTGCAATCTGGAGGATGTGTTGTATAATTTTGCGATATCTTTTGAAGGTATTTGGCAAGGAATACAACTAAAATTGGATTGATTAAGGGCCTCTAGTAAAATCTTAAAATGTCGTAAATCCACTTTATCAATAGAAATTGTTTCCTCACAAATAATTCCACTGTTGGTTAATTTGAATAAATTAAAAAGATATTATAATCAAAATTTTATTTCATTAAAATCTATAATAATATCAATACAAAAATGGTCTGATATTTATAATTTTAAAAATAAACCGAATAATTAATTTTCAGCAGTAGGGTCCTCAACTGCTCCAATGAAGAGAACCTGTTTTGGTCCATCAGCTGAGACGAGCACGTAGAGGAAAGGACGATTAAAGATAAAGTCCACGTATTTGGGTGGCACATAGCCAAAAGCACACATTGCACTAGCCTCGACCCAAGTGCCTGCAGATGCTTCGGTGCCGAGTTCGTTGAGTTCAATCACACATTTCTGGATCACTTCGGACACAAACAGTCCTTGAGCTTGAGGAGAAATGCCGCCGAGATCAGCTTTGAAATCATCGAAAAGGTCTTCAATGTTGAGTGATTTGAGAACTGGCACGAGTTGGTGCTTGAGAGACATTTTGAATCGAGGCACAATCAGACGAATTTGCCAGTCTCGCTTAAAATTGCTCAAAATGTGGTTGAGTTGTTGTGCAGTGAGCGATCGAATAAAGGACTCGAGTGAGACACCTTCGCCGGGCAGAATGAGAAGCATCGACATTTTGATGTCTTTACCGTTGACATCGTCATATCTCAACTCGACAGCCTTAGTCTTGCTTTTCTCATCATAGAACATTAGAAATCGTCCTTTTTGGCTCATCAAAGCATTCTTTACAACTTGACCAGACGTCTTGAAAAATTCGCCATTCTCTTTGGTGTCTCTCTTCTCGAAAATACTCTTCCAGATGCCTTTGAAGTGGACAACATTCATGAGAATAAGACGAGTTGATGGACTGATCTTGTTGATCAACTGTTTGATCATTCCTTTTGTAGCTTGTTCAGCATCCGAGTTGATCGTGTTCAGAGCAGCTGCATTCTCGGATGCAAAGTCCAGCGACTTGATAATTCCTTCGAAATTGGACACAACAGTAGACTCAAACTCGGGCTTGAGTGGAAAACTATCGAAAATACAAACAACAAAGTTAAAATCACACAATCAAGTCATCAAGCACTACCTATTCTGCAAATACAGAAAATTCTTAATCGACACAGACCCTTTACTGGTCAAGATGAGAGCCTTGTTGTCACGCAGACCGAGCAGACCGGACCGACTCTGAGTCTCTGACCGACTGAAGCCTTGTTTACGGCAGCCTATCTCGAACGCCATTCAAAATGTTTTTAATTTGGAATTCTCCACCGTCACCAGTTAACCAGAAAACACTGAAGGAAATGTGGTCATCAATTTGACCATTCCGTTTAAACACAGATCGGACTACGGTCTTGGTTGGGTGGTGGCACAGCCAAATCGATAACTCAAACATCAACATTTGCACTGGCATTCAGGTAGACTAATTGACCAGGCCACAACCTTTCTGATCGTTTATCCCTATTAAGAAACGGAGAAATGGTTGGTGTTGCTTTCCACCAACAATATTCTCTCATTGTTAATCAATGCCCATTGCAATGCAAATGATTTCACAAACAGCCGAAAATGTTCACCATTTGGTCAAGTAACTCTGAATTTAAAAATTTAATTAACGATGGAGACTCAGTTTGAATGTCTCACAAGTAATCAAGTGTACAAATATCGTTTGTTCTAATCAGTTTTGTATTACATTCCATTAACATTGCACGTCTCGAGCGCAAACAAATTAAAGCGTCCACTAATTTGTACTAAATTTTTCATTTTGGATGACAACGATTTAATTTCTCTCATCTCTCTCCTGCGGCCTGGCAATGTGCTCCATTTTCATCCAAATGTTGCCATACCATGGTTATCAATTGAAAATCCATCTTCTCAACACTTGTGGCCTGGCAATCTGCTCCATTTTCATCCAAATGTTGTCATACCATGGTTATCAATTGAAAATCCATCTTCTCAACACTTGTGGCCTGGCAATCTGCTCCATTTTCATCCAAATGTTGTCATACCATGGTTATCAATTGAAAATCCATCTTCTCAACACTTGTGGCCTGGCAATCGGCTCCATTTTCATCCAAATGTTGTCATACCATGGTTATCAATTGAAAATCCATCTTCTCAACACTTGTGGCCTGGCAATCTGCTCCATTTTCATCCAAATGTTGCCATACCATGGTTATCAATTGAAAATCCATCTTCTCAACACTTGTGGCCTGGCAATCTGCTCCATTTTCATCCAAATGTTGCCATACCATGGTTATCAATTGAAAATCCATCTTCTCAACACTTGTGGCCTGGCAATCTGCTCCCCAAGTGTTGCAATTCCATCTTTTCAACACCGTTGGCCTGGCAATCTGCTCCCCAAGTGTTGCAATTCCATCTTTTCAACACCGTTGGCCTGGCAATCTGCTCCCCAAGTGTTGCAATTCCATCTTTTCAACACCGTTGGCCTGGCAATCTGCTCCCCAAGTGATGCAATTCCATCTTTTCAACACCGTTGGCCTGGCAATCTGCTCCCCAAGTGATGCAATTCCATCTTTTCAACACCGTTGGCCTGGCAATGTGCTCCCCAAGTGATGCAATTCCATCTTTTCAACACCGTTGGCCTGGCAATCTGCTCCCCAAGTGTTGCAATTCCATCTTTTCTACACCGTTGGCCTGGCAATCTGCTCCCCAAGTGTTGCAATTCCATCTTTTCAACACCGTTGGCCTGGCAATCTGCTCCCCAAGTGTTGCAATTCCATCTTTTCAACACCGTTGGCCTGGCAATCTGCTCCCCAAGTGTTGCAATTCCATCTTTTCAACACCGTTGGCCTGGCCTGAATTATTCTCTACCAACACCAGTTAACCAGAAAACATTGAAGAAAATGTGGTCATCACAGACGGTCAATTTGACCATTCCGTTTAAACACAAATGGGACTATGGTCTTTGTTGGGTGGACAACCAAATCGATAACTCAAACATTAACATTTGCACTTGCATTCAGGTGGACTAATTGACCAGGCCACAACCTTTTTGATCGTTTATCCCAATTAGGAAATGGAGAAATAGTTGGTATTGCTTTCACCAACAATATTATCCCATTGTTAATCAATGCCCATTGCAAAGCAAATGATTTCACAAACAGCCGAAAATGTTCACCATTTGGTCAAGTAACTCTGAATTTAAAAATTTAATTAACGATTGAGACTCAGTTTGAATGTCTCACAAGAGTACAAATATCGTTCGTTCTTATCAGTTTTGTATTGCATTCCATTTACATTGCACGTCTCGAGCGCAAACAAATTAAAGCGTCCACTAATTTGTACTAAATTTGGCATTTTAGATGACAACGATTTAATTTCTCTCATCTCTCTCCATTGGTACGATCACGTTCTGCCTCAATGCCATCATCGATCATCAAAGTCCTAATCTGGCGGTATTACTGGTGGTGGCCTACACCCTCAAAGTTCTTCTCCTGGTGGTCTACATTCTCAAGTCTTTCTCTCTTAAAGACTTTGTCTGTTCTTTTATTTATCTTAAATAAACTGTTTTTAACTAACATAATGGTAAGTTCCCATTGGAGACAGACTTGACAAGCATCATATCGCATAACCATCATCATATCAAGTGCAACATGTGTGTCATGCATTTATCATTAGGCCACATTTCATTGATTCATCAACAAAAAAAAATTTAATCAACAATATATAATACCTTCATTCTATGTTAATCCAGTCAAACATAGATGGGGTCCCAAGTGACATTATCAAGCAAATAACCTCGATGCTTCAATAATTTACATAAATTATTGTATTTGAATGTCATGATGATAAGATAGATGAGTAGAAATTGCTTTACTTCGATCAATCACGCGATTCGGCTTTTTGTGGTTGTGTGTGTGGGATTCATATCATTTGTTGATTGTATGCAAAATGTTGTGCATAAATGTCGATCACATTCGATGTGAAGTGAATCAGTTTGATTGAGCACCATTTTGTGTCCGTTTCAGGCTTATTCATTCGTAGCTTAAATTTTCAATCATTAAACCAAAGCATCATGAGTCCTGCACCTCGACCAATGAAAATCTTCATCCACGCCATGGACGGTTCAGGTCATCTGAACGCCTGTGTCGGTCTGGCTCAAGCATTTGCCAAACGAGGCCATCGAATTATGTTTCTACTCAACTCTGCCTTCAAAGGTCAATTTGCCAAGTTTGGTTTCGAGGAAATTGTACTCGAACGAGCTCAACCACCTCCATCGAAGGATTCATCAGGCGAAGCCACAAACGGAAACGAACCACCAGAAAATCCAGTGAAAGTCTTTGCTCGAATGATCCTTTCAATGGGGCTGCTGGGTCCGAAGACGCCGTTGGAGAGAATCAAAGAAGATCTAAAGGAGAGTGATGAGGATTTCGCTAAAGAAATATATTTCTCATCGGTGGATTTCAATCCACAAATTAAGGAAGCTTGCACACAGGAGAAACCCGATTTGGTCATATTGGACCACTTTTTGGTGCCACCGGCAATTCAAGAGGCCGGCGTTCCATGGCTTTATCTGTTCAGTGGAAATCCTCTGGCAGTGCTCAATTCACGCCAATTGCCGCCCTTCTCTTCAGGTAATTAATTCCCGATTGATTGATTGCAGATTTAGTGACCTCTCTTTTTGCACAGGTTATCCGGTAGATTGTGATCGGGCTTTGTGGGATGAGTTTCAAGGTTACATGGAGAAGAAAATGGTGAATGGTTTCACAAAGTATCAGGCTAAATTGTATGCCCAATTTGGCTATGAACCATCGCCTGAGAATGTGCCACTTCCAGGTGCTGTGTTTCCTCAATGCAAGTACGGCTACATCTATGGCTATCCACAGGAGCTCGACTATCAAGATGTGATTGCAATTGAGGACAAGTTCATTCAGGTGGATGCATTTTGTCGTGAGACTGTCGATCCGTTTAAATTACCTGAAGAGTTTGTGAACAAACCTGGCGATAAGTTGATTTACTTCTCACTTGGATCGATGGGTTCGGTTGATGTTGAGTTGGTCAAGAGAGTTTGTGCTGTTTTGGCCAAAACTCCATACAAGTGCATAGTGTCAAAAGGACCACTGGCCGATGAGTATGAGCTGCCGGACAATTGCTGGGGCGAGGAATATCTACCGCAAACTCGAATCCTTCCTTTGGTGGACCTGGTGATCACTCACGGTGGCAACAACACCGTCACGGAGACTTTCTCATTTGGCAAGCCAATGATTGTGATGCCACTGTTTGGTGACCAGTACGACAATGCCCAGAGGGTGCACGAAAAGGGCTACGGAATTCGTATCGAACCGTACACTTTCGATGAGGAAACACTTCTCGAAGCAATTGACAAACTTCTCAGCGACACTTCACTCCATGAACGATTACAAGCAGCAGCCAAACGAATCGAGACATCAAACAGTAAAGAGAAGGCTTGTGAGAGGATTGAACAGTTGGTGCAAAGGTATCGAGGAGAGTAAAATGGTTAATTAGTCAATTGGAAATTATTACTCAATAAATATTGTTTTTTAATAGTTTCGTGGTATTAATTATTTTATCATTACTTTGCACTGCTCCGACAAAGTTGTAAACCGGTGGATCTGTGTCAAGGCCAGGTTGTTGTGGTGGTAAAAGTAAAGATACTGGCTGCACTCGATTTTTGTCTGCTGACTAAATTGCACTTGATGCAATCGAAGCCAACAAGGCGCGATCAGCTCGGAGTGCTATGTTTTTAATGTTTGCAAATACTGCTCCACGAGTAATTTTCGAATTTCACTAACCAACAATTGTTGATTCATTTTGAGTTTGGCTGTTGAGACAAGAACGGAGACTTTGAGAGATTAAGGTGAACAAATTTTGCCAAAAAAGAAATGAACTAGTAGAAAGTGTGACAAACAAATAAATCGCACAAAAATCAAGAGAACACAAGCACATCCAACACAAACAGTTAACATTTCAATTTCATCATATGTTCAAATTTGTTACCAATAAATATCAAACGAGTGAGAGTGCACACTGCTTCGTCAACTTCTTTGCAATCGACACACTAAAAATGTTTCAATCAAACACATTCTCGTACAAATGTCTGCAAAGTTCAACTCGACAGTCCCAAAATGCGATTTGGGTGACGTTCACACACAAACTGAAATTAATCAATGCTTATTTGATGGTGCTGAATTACTGACAAATCGTCAGTAACGATAGACCAAATCGAGTAAATGTCAGCGCATAAATTGATATTTGAGAATTAATTTGTGCTCGATTGTAAAGTCGTTTGAGTGAAGTGTTTATGATTTGCACAAATTGATGAGTGCAAATGTAAGTCATACATAGTATCTTCCTAATCAATCCAAAGTGCCATTTTGCCAATTTGCCAATTTGCCAATTTGCCAATTTGCCAATTTGCCATTGCTTTCCACGTCTTAAAATATGAAGCTATGTTTGTGCATTTGTCGAATTGAAATTGCCTTGCAAATCACGCTATGGTGTAGTTAAGTTCTATTTGCTTGCAAATCGTTTGGCTCACTTTCTAGCACGATCGAACACAGACTGATTCAGACAGACTTGGGAGCTCACCAGCGAGGCGAAAGAAATGCTTTAAGAGCCTGCATGAGGCACTTCGACTAACTAGTCAATGCATTAATGCAAAACTGAGTGCAACTTACTTGTTAGCAATCAGTGCCACAAATTTGTCTGCTTCAGTTGAAGTAGCAGAGATGCCACAGGGCACAATGACCACTTGAAAGTCACTGGTGAAGGCAAAACCAGACATTTGTCAACGATAATTACCATGGATCATCACCACCGAATATAGTAAAGTGCAAAACCCAGCGTAGTAAAGATTGCCAACTGTGTGAATGTGTGTATGTTGCGACCTTGAGCAATTACTCAATGTGGGCTTCACTGCAATGATTTAATTATGAATTTAAACTTAATTTTCTTTAATTATTCAATCAATTTGTAGAAATTTTCACTGTCAAATTGGCACAATTGTCCGTTTGCGACAGGAGGAAGAAGGGCACAACATATTGCATAACATCAGCGATTCATTCATTCATACAAGCGAACTTGTCAAGTACTCAAACGTAAAGTAAAATCACGTTAGCTATTAGCACCGAGAGGGTGGTGACAAAGCAAGCTTTTGACTTAGCAAGACCAATAACTAAGTTGACATGTGGTCAGTGTGATCTGCTCGTTGAAAGCATTTGTACTGAAGGCAATCGATTGTGTCCACTGATGGCTCATCCAATGGCACTAACTGATCTGGCTATTTGGTCTGCTGGTGAAATCATCCAAATGGTGCACCATTTGGTCACGTAAATCTGCAGCGTGCTTGTTCATATATGTTGAAATAAACTGTGAATTCAAAGTTTGAACAAGTTTATTATAGTATTATGATTAACTTTCATCGTTATCGATTGCCACGTCGATTCTTGTTAAAGTTGGTGTCTTGCATCTTCTTCTCAAAGTACATAAAGTCAATGAGAAATGTGGCGCCCAGCAGAGTGGCCTTCATCTTCACATCGAGGTCCTTGGGAAACTCGACAGCGTACACGTCCGCATGAGTGGCGGCAGCTTTGAAGAATCCTGGATAACGGCGAGTGATCACACCAATTTTACTGCTGCGGTCTGAGCTCGTTACATTGAAGTCCGAGTCGGAGCACGGACAGACACAAACAGGACCGTCCACCTTGAGCACCGTCTTGCCGTTTGAGTCGTTAATGTCAAACTTTTTGCCACAACAGGTCCACACCTGGACCACGCCACCGAGCAGTTGACCAGTGCAAGAGGTGACCTCGATCTGTTGGACACAGCCACAGCAGCCACAGCCTTCCAGTTGGAATGGTCGTCGCACCCGAAGTACAGCAACTCCCATTTGGTCCATCACGAGAATGTCAAAGGGTCGAGCACTACCCATTATGTTCATGGTGAAGACGTCCGACTGTTCCACCGCATAGAACATCACGTGACCACCACCGCTTCGCACACTGTAACGATTTTTGCTCTCAAAACCGGTGAGCACATCGATCATGTCCACCTCTTGTTCCACGATGAGCTTGTCCACTGCGCACAATGGCTGTAGACCAGGCGGACAGGAAGTTGCACTGGGGATCTTCTTGCCTGAACTGTGCGCAGAAATCAAAGTTTTAATACAGACAAACAAACATATGCACATAGACACATACCTCTTTTGAGTCTTTTTATTTGAACGTCCCATTTGCTCACAGTGACACCGAGTCAGTCAGTCGAACACAAAACAAGAGGTCACCCTTTGACTGATCGAATCAACAGCGCAAACTAGCAAATCTGAATGTTCGCTATTGGCTATTCACTTATCACTTTACATTCGAATAGAAGCTCAATTGGCGATAATGAAATGCAATGAAGGCGTTCGAAAAATGTTCGTTTTAGTTTTGGCTCTATTTAAATAAATTTATCACAACATAGGAAATCTATTCGTTGGCCTTTTCCTTGCATGGTCAATGCTAATCAATTTGACCGTCTTCTGTCAATTGTGCTTCAAAGAGCCGCGACTACCGCGAAATGTGTCAAATGGTAACTCCACATTCTAGAGTGTACAATCAAGTGAACATGAAAATAAAACTTTTGCAATTGCACTTGTCAATTTGTTTATTTGGAATTTTCTAATAAGCTTGACTCGACTATTAAGAAATGTGACATTTAATCACAGAACCAAAATTATGATTTAATAAGCATTTGAATTACTAGTTTGTTAAAATATAAACGAATAGACAACAAGACAAAGAAAGCATTTAAACATTTTAACTTTAATAATAAATTAGATTATGAATTAGTTAATAAAAAATAATGCATATAATGACTTGTCTAAACAGTCAGAATCCTAAACAAAAGATTTAGCTGAGGGGTTTTTCTTTCGAGACAATTTGGAGCCAAAAAGATTTAGTCCACCAAATGGAGCTTTCTTGAAAGTCTGTTTCAGACTGCTCGGAGCATTGGAACATGGCTTGAGGAATGCCAAGTAGACAGCCAAACGAACTCGATAGTACATCCACTCGTTGGAACTCTTCAGGCTCCTGAGCTTTGGCACCGAACCAGGCTTGGTAAATTTGGAGATCCACTCATCAGACTTTTTGAAGTCCTTGTTCTTTCCTGCAAATATGTCTGCGTCGAAGCTGTTTTTGATTGCATCAAGTTGAGACATCGACAAGGTCTTTGACGGAATGTAGTGCCACAGTTCACGTTTGGACACCTTGACCATTGCTTGAGGCATCACTTGTTGACCAGTGCCCAGTTGCTTGCCAGACAATTGCTCAAGCGCTTTTTCCTGTTCGCCAGCGTACTTTGGCCAAAGATCCATTTTGACCAAATAACGACGAACAGCTGTGAGTGCCCCGGCTCGGTTTTGGTCAAGTTGTTCTCGGAAATTTCCAATTTGCGCATACCATGCACTAAGAACCGATTGGAGATAGCATTGCTCCATACGTTGGCTCATTTGAGGTGAACTTGGATCTACCAGTTTGGTCACTTCTTCGTCGATTAATTCTTGTGCTTTTTCCATCTCATAGTATTGCGATTCGATCCAGTATTTCATCAGAAGCCAAAAAGTGCCTTTTGCAAAATAGTCCTCAGGATGCTTTGTATATTTGCCCTTATCGAAGTACTGTTGCATCATGTCACAGACCGGAATGGCATGTGCCCCTGGTTTAGCGCCATCCTTGGCCAATATCCAAAATTCCCAGAACCACGCAGGCAGTGAACTGGCTGGAACGGTGCGCGATTTCAAATTATCGATTGGTCGAAGGAATAGGTCACCGCGTTCTTCAGGAACGTGCCTGTTCAACAAATAAACAACATTACAAAGCTTTCAAAGTACTTAAAAGCCAAACCTGAAAGTATTTTTAGTCTTGTGCAAAATGAAATTGTAAAATTTATGTTCTCTAGTTTCAAGATAAGTATCATGAAATTGGACCGGAGTTGCTTGGTTGTTGATCAGTCCACACTGGGTGCTGATTCGATACTGTTCCACAAAATACATCTTCAAATATTCGGCGTTTGACAAGAAACTTCGAAACTCAACTTCCAATGAATATATCTCTTGAAAGAGGTGAGATATTTTGTCCACGAAGATCTTCATAATTGCATAAAACGTTCTTCTTCTTTTCTTTAGGTACACAGAAGCGGCAAGATTGTCTAGTTTGCCACTTTGTTTGGCCATTTCTTTTATATCGATCGTAAGACGCCGAATATATTCAATATAATCTGCAGAGTCTCTAAAAAACAAACCAACCAAACTTTTGTAGGTAACAGACCGACTAGAAGCACCTTGTCCGATCTGTATAATTAAGATAAAATTACACGATTATACGTTAGTTTACTGCCACTTACCTGTACAATCCGAGTGTCGTAATCGGCAATTGGTTTCTGATACAGAAATGGTTTCTTTTCAGTGAGCATTTTGTTCATCACACGAAACAAACTTCCAGCTTCTAAGTAGCGGCTTGGTATGTAGCCTTTCCCAAAGGACTCCCAATAACTGGCAACATCTTTAAGATGCTCTGACTGTCCATCCACTCCGAACTCGGCAGTAAAATGCTGTAGAAGAAACTTGACATAAAAGTTGGCATTATGATTGATAGTGAAGGCCTCTTCATTGTCGCTATCATCATCATCCACTTGGGAAGTTACGAGAACAGCTTGCAGTAGGATACAGCCCAAGAGGAGACCACAAATCCAGCGTTGACGAAGCATTTGGCGATGAAGTTGCGAGTCGTGGAGCGATAAAGTTGAAAGTAGCGAATAAATAAATATAAGCAAAAAGACAGAAAGTCTTTAGTATGAAAAACGAATTTCTATTTCAGTTAGTTCTACGTAGTCTTAATTTGTTCTGATCTTTAGCAGATTTCGTAACAAACAACATCCTAACCTGAAATTGCATTGGGTCTTGTCCAAGCCAAACAATTACAAATCGACTTTTAGCAAACGTTCTACTTTGCACTTTGGAATGTTCACATTAAACAATATTAAACACAGACAACAAATTGTAAATACATTTATTAATGTAAGCATAAATGGACATATCATTTACTAGGATTATTAAACAGCAGAAAGCCATAGACACCACCGAAGACGAGGCACAGTGCACCACAGATGAGAGCATAGGCTTGACTGAGGTAGACCCCATCCACCACGACCAGCACCATAAAGCAGACCACAAAGAGGGCGACCAGTCGCCAGTCAGCCATCCAGCACACGAACACACCCACCAGAATGAACACCACAATGAAGATGAACAGAAAGATGAAGCCAACATGACCGTGGTGGTAGTGACAGGTGCGCTTGTGCTCGTCGTCCGGTTCGCCGTTCTGGTCGCCATCGAAACCATTTCCACCGTCGCCTAGACAACTTTGATCACGCTCAAACTCGACCAGATAGCACACGAAGGCCACCACTAGCATCACACCAAAACAGATTCGAATGGCCATCTTCACTTGATCTGCACTCACGTCAAAGGCCATGATGATGAGGGAGAGAACACTTGCGAGGGTAAAGTGAACGTAAGTGGAAAGACCAAATACACTCGAAATCACGTTGCACAAAATGCAACTTATTTTATAAATGCCCAATCGAGCTTTATTTGACCTTAATTAGAAGTTCGTCGACTATCTCGAATTGACTTGCTTCAAATGTGCACACGGAAATTTTGGCTTTCGATGATATGTGTTCGTTTGTAGACGCCATTTTGCCATTTTGCCTTCGAAAGATAGTATCTGATTCCTTGCGTGTTCATCATGAGTTTCATGAAAAGAATGTTCACAATAGCATTTATGTTACCGTTTTTCAACAACCAGACAATTCAACCGTGTTGACCATTTTGAATGTGAGTCCACATGCAATAGAGTTGCAACAGTGAACATTTCGACATTGGCGTTCGTACTGATTGGTTTGTTTGGCCTTATTTGGCCACTCATTTGGTATTGAATTTGGATTGTGAATTGACAATAAATATTGAGTTTTATTGAACAATTGTACCAACGCTTAGCAAACGAAAGCATTATTTAGCTTTACTTTCTACATGCACTTGATATCTCGGTGCACTCGGCATTGCAATTGCCGAGATATCGAGAGTGGCAATTTGCAATGATTGATTTCATTTGAATAGCAAAGTTACAAGTGATGGTGGTCAGTGTTGCTTTGAGCCTCATAGTATGGAACACTGGCACTCTATTCTGGCCATGTGTCATCATTTTTTCATTTGTTTCCGTAGAGTGTTGTTCACCAAGCTAAACATTCACTAATTATATATTTTGCCTGTCCCACCGATATCGACTTGCCAATGCAATTCAAGTCAATTTGCCTATTGCCGATTGAACTGGCCATTACCGAGTGCACACTCCAGTCGAACAGATTAGTCCATTTTGGTTTTGTATTTTCTCTATCTCCGATTGCTGGCTGCACCGAATTTCTAAGCGAATTACTTGTGACTCGAACGTAATATTACCGTAATATTAGAGGAGCAGAAAAGGCGAAGATGGTAAAAGCATTTCAGTCTTCTCGACGCCTTTTCGGCTTCTCTAACGCTGTGCTATAGAGACGAATAGGTGACAAGAACACTTCAATTTGTGGAATGGCTTTGCCGATTCCATCGAATGGGATGTACAGGATGTGTCTATCTAACAATATTTAACTCTTGATTGTTCTCATTTTGAATTATTTCTTTTTCACTGCCAATGTGCACACAGATATTTTGGTTTCGATGAGATGTGTGCGTTTGTAGACGTAACCTATTGTGACAATGTACTGGTGAGAACGACTAATGGCGTGGTCACATCCTGTACCACCATTGTTGATGGTTATTGATTCTATGGCAGAACACTTTTCATCGCAAAACTTTCTTTCTTCTTCTGTCCAGACAAATGAAAAAGCAATTCAGATCAACATTGAGATAATCAATGGGTTGCACTGGAAGAGTATGCATTATTCGCGACCTGAATGGCTAATCAACAGGTTGGACCGATTGGAATATGACTCTCAATCCAATTGGTCGTCCCCACTGGAACGGTTCAGGTGTGAGCTCTCCTGTGATTGTCAATGCAACCAGTCAGCAGTATTTTAAGGCAAGTCATTTTTAAGGTTTAAAGTGTCGAGGTTTTCTCGACAGACCTCCATTGTCGCTTTTCAATATTGATTAATCAGATCCAAGCCGTGGATTCGGCTCTGATTGTCATTTGAAGTGGCCACTCGCTTGTTGCTTGGCTAATAAGCACAAATTGACCTTTCAAACTACAAATACAGTCGACACTGAAGCGACAGTGTGAATTGAACTTGATTCTATTGGCAAGACATCAGTGCATTGGACCATTGATTCGCGGTGTGCAGATTGATGTGTGTCATACATCCGCACTCACCGTTAGTTGTCCCCTTAGTTGCGCTTTATTTGAATCACGACAGTTCAACGCACTGCACTTATGCAATATAATTTGTGTAATGTAATTTACGAACGGTATACCGTTAGTCATTAATGAAAGTAAAAGTTTTCGATTTAGTTTATACAGTTTAGACAGGCACAGATCGAAATAGTCGGATATGGTCTGAATGGTCTCAAGATATCTTCAAGTGCCGCAAAACAAATCATAGTTGATCATTAATTGAGGGGAGTGATGCCAAAATGTTCGCTTTGATGTTGCTCTCAAATGGATCACCAAAAAAAGATGCGAATATTGAGGTAAAAAATTGGCAAAAACCTGTCGGTAATCCTAAGTCTTACCGGCAGGTTTCCCTCGCGAGGACTCTCTCACATCTCTCACTACATGTGTCCGGGCGCCACCTTGAGATGTGTGATGTGTCCTGTGTGATGTGTCCTGTGTTAAGTCCCCCAGGCCTCCGGGATTGGCCTTTGTGTTTAGCAACCAGGAGCGGTGCGTCTTGATCTTCTGCCTTACGGCCCCTCAACCGATGACCCACCATCAAATTGAGGTTTAAATGAGTCTTGTACAAGCCTAGGCCTCCTGGATTGGCCTCTGTCTGTGCCCTAACTGGTTGTGCATTGATCGGGTTCGAGCCACCGAACCTTGCCTGTTTAACCAACTCACTTACCAGTGGGGCACTCCTGGCTCCCCAATGTTCGTCAATTACAAATTGTACTATAAGGAATCGACAATTCTTACTTGCAAACATTTAACTAAGCCAAGTCAGGTCGCTCAATGTTCGAATGAAGCTATTGGTTTAATGGTTAGCAAGTTGTACTGAGGCGTGACAGAGCACAGGTTCGACTCCTTGTACGGGCAACATCTTTTTCTTTTTCTTTTTGCTTTTAATCGGGCCTCAAAATCGATCCAAATTACTTGTACGGGTTGTACGGATCATCCATCGGTAGGGATCGTTAGAATATTCGGTTATTGTAGGTCATATATGATTCAATTTCCATTGTAGTCAGTAATAAAACTGTTCAAATAATATAAAAGATATAGATTAGATACAGGACATATACAAACAAACTCTCCATCATACCTTGAGTATCACGTAGACAAAAGAGATATATAGAGTAATATCAAATGAAATTGGTCCATACTGCCAATACGGAAGGGAGACAGTTGAGAGTATTCCTAGGAGTCTAATCAGTTGGTAGGTACAGAACAATATTAAATATAAATATTCAAATGGTAATATAAAAGCTCACCAATTTGACGATTACACTGATGATGATCATAATTAAGGTGTTAAGTTGATCATAATGATGAAGAATCAAAGCAACCATATATGTTCTCGAAGTGATGGTAAAAGAGGAATGTCAATGCATATAACAAAGTGATGATGATGGTTCAAGGTGAGACATGGTCACTTGCGATGGAAGTAATAGTCTTGAGTCTGTCTGAAGAAAGAAAAGCATAAAGCAACAAGGTGACATGATATGTGTCAACTCTAAATATATCTAGTAGAAGATATTCATCAAATTAGATATATCCAAAGTGTTGCCACAGATGTGAATCTTTTGATAAGTAGCCAAACAAAAAGGGCAAAGTAAAGTCGATTCAAAGTTAGTGCCATCAGCCGCAATTTGAATCTCATTGGGCGCCAAACTATCCAGAATTGAGACATTTCCACTTGTAGGGCGAAATTATACAATCTGTACACTGAGGAGAATGTATGTATTCCTCATCTTCATTACGACCAGGCTTAATTCTGAACTAAGGAAACAAAACAAACAAACAAAACACAAAATTAATAATAGAGGAAGGTACTTCAAAAGTAAATTACCTTTTGTTGCATTCGGCCCAAAGGAGCAGTAACTGATCACAAAGACAATGTTCCGTGGCGAAGCTTAAGGTTATCGAAGAGAAGGAATAGCCTACCGTCAAACTGGGACCGAAATTTCGAGGTCAAAGCGGCGCTGGAGGCAAAAAAGATGAACCGATTTGAGTATAACCATTGTGTGATTTGTCTGTGTAGATAAAAGCATGGTTCGGTTAGTGTCGGGTTGCCCTGGACGAAATGCATTAACTTGCCGGAGTGGTCACAATTGGCAGAGTAGTACCGAGGGTAGAGGCTGTCGGTCTTGGAAGAGGCTTCCATCTGGTACAAAGCAGAGGACCAGTCGGTGACCGGTCGGACAGAAGGAACAGATGATGCTCGGCAACGAGATGCATACATAAACAGTGAAATGATGAACAATCATGTCAAATTTGAGCGTTCTCGGCTTCGGTGGCCCGAGATATACACGAGACTAACAGAAGTACCATACCACCACAGAGAAACCTTCTCAACGGTAACACAACATCGACCAGACCATCTATTCGCCACAGATCGAGACGGACATCATTTGATCGGCATAGGAATATAGTCCAGATAGTCGTGAGCATTATTAATAATTTGCAAAATAATCGTCAGTCATCAAACAGTGTGGGAATAAGAATAATTAGGGCACTCCTCTTGTAGATGTTTTTGATAGAAATTCTTGATGGGCCACTACTGTGATTGCATTTCACGGGAATAGATTAACAATATTGATGAAAGTTGTTAACTATTCAACGAAGAAAAAGAAGATTAACAAGATTGAAAGAGAACGTTACATAAAAGCTACTTCTTTTTGGGATTCCTCCTTTTCGATATGATTTTCGCCACTCTCCTTCATCAGCCACAAACTCTAATAAAACATAAAACATAACGGCGGTAAGGATAGTCCATTCGTCAAGTAAATAGTAATATTAGCCTTGAGTTTGGAATGTCGTGGACTATAGATGGACTATGGATTATAGATACACTCGAGCTCCTAGAAGATCCTCAAGCGGTGACATCAGTTGCACAGCAATGGTATGACATGTCAAGATAAATGGCATTCTCCTAGAAAGTTGAAGTTAATAAAAGAGATCGTTTCAGAATGTACTCACCTCATGATGACATACAGAAAGTTCCAAAGAGCCAAAGTTGAAGAGTATTTCTTAGTTTCTTTATGTGAATTGACAGACAAGAGAACGTTTGTTTTGACAACAACAAATCAGCAGTCGAACTGTCACAACAAACCGCGACTATGTCATGCCTTATTGCCTAAACGGCAATTTCTACACTAGCACATGTCCCCCACAGACGCGTTTCGTCATTATCCGTTGTAAACAAAACACGTGGGATCATCGTTCACTGACCGCTAGCGCTGTAATTAATTCCCGCCATCAACCACCATCATCTCGATTATATTCTCGATATTCTCAACGAGAATCTCACCCATAAAACAGGCGAAAAGAGTAAGTGTTCAGTGTGCAGTATCGGACGGTCGGTTAATATATTTCTCTTTGCAGGTCTCTCTTTTCTTGTGTGTCTTAAGAATGTGTAATTGGAATTTCCAATGGGATGGACCACACCACGGACACCCTCACCAAGCCAACAGACCATCCAGTCCATATATCTTGTCATCTTTTTTATGTCTGTTTATACAGTTTCTCTGCCTGTCTGTCATTTTTCCGACTTTTGTGTGATCATACATACATTCAAGCATACGACAACACATATTTTATTCTCGATGATAATGTTGCGAAATTTACCGGACTGGCTTCCTCGTGGCATGTCTTCAAGTTTGAATGTTAATCTGTTTCAACGTTAATCTGTATCGGAACTACTAAAAAGGAAGCTGTCAACACTTGTGGCAATTCGAACCGAGGCATCGTTAACGGAGATATTCCCAAGACCCGAAAGCTCTTGGTGCCGAACTGTATAATACTTTATCTATTCTTGAGCACGGCTGGCGGTGTCAGGAATATAATTCAGTGCAGAACTGTACGTCAATTTGGAAATTAACACTAATCCTGATGCGGACAATGTTTGAATTAAATATTTGAGAATAATGATTAATATTAATTTTATTTACACAGAATGAATTGGTTAATTTGTACAGAAGATTAATTCAGTTCTATACTCAACATTGTTGATGCTATCGATGCGAATATGCTGGATTATGTGGACACTGTCAGGAGCTTAATGGAGGTATTGGACATTTCCATCAAGATTGCCGGTAAGTATCGCTCTAATTGATGGGGAACAACTCATTATAATGGCCTTTATATTTTTGTTTATAGGACAAAGCAATTTAGGATTGTGTCCAAAATTGGCCAACCGCTACTCTACTATCCGTTTCGTCCAGAAAAGCCTAATCGGATGGGTTCCTATTTACTTTGCAACCCAAAAGTATATCAATTCCTATTCCGAGTCTACCTCAATCGGCCATTACTATTGCCAATTGCTGTCGCTTTCAAATGCTGTAGCCAAAATTAATGTTTGTTTAGAAAAAAAACAATTGTTGGCTTTCTCGAAATGTCTGCACCTGAAGCTACTACTGAAGGCACCCGACTTTAAGACCGCCAGGTTTGGAATGTATTGTCTATTTGATCTATTTGTTCTATCCTTTTTGTTTATTTAGGTGTGACTATTTTGTTGTATTGATTTGATTCAGAGGATATTTGGACTACAATGAGGGTAATTTTTGATTTGTTATTGTTCTGGTTCAATGTTAATGTCTATTATTACTCTTACAGAATTGTTTTGGCCCTTCTCAACCATTATTTTTCGTTATCGTTTACTTACTTTTTTGGGTTTGGGCACCGAGATTATCCTCGAAATTTCGATTAATCTATAAAATCGTTTATCGTCACACTTTTCATACGTCCGACTAACGTATTTATTGATATCAATGGCCAGGCACTTGGACTGGTACATGGTGGTGTTGCATGATGGAAACTGTATTTGGTTGGAGTTGAGTTGAATGGACATTGCCTTTACCCGCCTTTAGGCAACCGCTTTTCGGGGGGTATCATCTGTCTAGTTGGCCTATATCAACGGACTGAGTACGGATATTAAGTGAATTATGCTGTTAAATGTAACTAATAAATATTATTTAATAAATGTTGCTGTTTGACCGACACAATAATAGAGTTGGCACAATCCCTTGTTTTGGTATCTCGATATACTTTTGAAGAGAGTTGCAAACGGCCCCATTTGGAACGAATCAAAATGCAAGCTATTCAACAAACAAATGAATTATTGAGGCAATTCAAATTAGTCAATACCTCTCACTGCAAGTGTGCTTAGACTTTTTGTTGCAATCAACACACGGAATGTGTTGATGCGTTTTAATATTATTGTTCATTTTGTTCATAGAAACCGTGCAAAGTTGGCGAATGGCAAGCACCGTGCAATATACTTCGTAAAGATTTACTCGATTCGAAGAATGGATGGTTGGTTGATGGTACTTTGACTGTTCGTTGTGAGGTATGATCAGTTTGTGGTGTAATATGAATGTTTTATTTATTCATTTTACAATTTCAAGGTAGAACTCATTGATGACAATGAATCCGAGAATAATTTTCTAGCAGGTGACCCTAACTCGATGTTGAATCACTTTGAAGCTCTACTGGCAAGTACTAAACATAGCGATGTTGTGTTGGAAATTAATTTTGATGGTCATTGCAAGAAGTTTTATGCTCACAAGGCAATTCTCTCGGCTCGATCGCCTGTGTTTGCGGCAATGTTTGAACATTCAGACACGAGTGAAACCCAGGAAAAATGTGTGCAAATTGAGGACATTCAAATTGAGGTGTTTGAACTGTTTCTACGTTATCTCTACACTGGCAAACTTGACTCCTTGGATCAATTTGCAATGGAAATATTGGCGGCTGCCCACAAGGTTAGAATCAATTTTTATTATTATCTCAATTAACATTTTTCTCTTTTCACAGTACCAAATTGATTGTTTAGTCAATTTGCGAACAATTCATTGCCACTAAACTCACAATTGAGAATGTCACCGAATTGCTCATTCACTCGGACATGTGCCAAGCTAAAGTGTTAAGATCCACATGTATCGAGTACATCACTGACCATTCGGCAGAAGTGATCGCAACCGAAGATTGGAAAGTGCTTTCTAACAGGAAGCATAATTTGCTAATTTGGAATTGTTTGTCAATAAAAGTTTTATCGTAAATTATTTATGTAACATAATTCATGTCTGTGTATGTTTGTGTACAATAATTAATATCCAAACTGGAAACTTTCGAGTGCTGGACAGTGGACACACTATCGATTGGTCTTTGAAGCCAAATGAAGAACTATTTCTCCGAGCAATTGAGGCTTCGAAGAGTTGAGTATTTTCCATCCTTCGGTGTCTTTCATTTTGGTGACATTGTCCGAAATGAAGTCAATGCATTTTGTCTTCAGGTTGACGGCTCGATGCATGTCTGCTAGGATGAGGACAGTGGCAGCTGTTTCGATAGACAAATTGGTGGTTAAAAGATATTGCTCGCAACGGGTCTTCAGCGATTCCAGTTGATACTGAAATAAAAGTTTGGGTCAAAATCATAAATTTTAGAGTCAAACAACCCAAATTTACCTTATCGGCAGCTACCAACAAGTCCATTGCGTGTCGATCCAACGACTGCACCTTGCCCGTGTAAATGTAACGGAGCATCTCTTCACAAGCATCATGATCCATGTCGGTAATGGTCACCTTGTTCAGCCTCTTCTCCTCGCAGTCATGTTCAAACATGGCAGCAAAAACCGGAGATCGGGCAGCCAAAATATTCTTGTGCACATGCAATTCCTTTCCGCCAGCACCAACAATCAGAGTGGCATCACGAAATTTGCCATCAGTCAGTAGAGTTTCAAAGTCCGCCGATAAGTTGATCAAATCTTGTTTGTCGGCCTTTTTCTGCCCTCGATCAAACATTTCAATCTAAAAATGAAAACAAATAACATTTAACATTTAAAAGCTTTGAACATACCTCAAATAGCAGAATCAACACATCATAGTACAGATATCCACTTTTGGGTTGAATTTGGGAAAGAGGCATAAAAGTGAACGAAATGTCCTTATTTTTGTCATCAAAAGCTCCGCAATATTCTGAAATATATAAATCACAATTATAATCGAGTAAAATAATTGTCATTAAATATAAAGGATTAATACGAACCTCTCGTATAAACTTTGACTCCATCGAAATTCAAAATTGAAACTTTTAAACGAAAGTTGAATGTTTCCTGGTTTGAGCGGTTGAGCAAATAAACCGATGCATATTCATTGTATTTATCATAAATAAGAGTCTTCGGACGAAATCCAAACCAAATCAAATGTTCATTTATTTCGAAACCTTTGTCACAACAGGAATTATCTAATTGGCTAAAGTTGCCAATCATCAAAGTTGCAGTTCCAGTCTTGCGAGCAGGTAGACAGACGTTGGCGGACATTTTGTTGACACTTGTAATGACGAGACAAACACTCGATGTAGTTCACAAGATGTGTTACAAAGATGAAACACAATAATTCTTGGATGTAAATTACATAAAACCAAAACATAAGTAGAGGAGGCAAGTTCACAAATGTGATACTCACTAATAAACTTTAATAATTTCATATTTTTGATTTGTACAATTGTAATACTAAAATAAAATAGTGCTCATATATTATTAAAATTTGCTTCCAAATAAATGAGTTCAAATCTCCATAAATCGATCAAACAGTGGCTTTGCCTTGTCGGACATGTCTTGGTACAGTACGAGCAGAAAGTCAGGTCGCTGTTTGAGCATAGTAGTCCAACCATCAGTTTTGCGGACCTCAACCGAGTACTTGGTGATGTATTTGATGCACTGACGCTTGAGTTGAACTGCATTGTACATGTCGGATAGCAGTAACATGTTCACCACTGATTTGGTGGTTAGATTTGAGATGAGGTACTGCTCAGAGATGGTGCGTAATGGTTCCAATTGGTACTGAAGAGAGAAAGTAAAATTTGTAAGTAAATCGCCTCAATAATGACATATAATCAGACATACCTTGTCGGCAGCAATGAACAACTCGGGAGTGTTCTCCCCAATCGATGGCATAAAACCTGTGTAAATGTAACGCAAAACTTGATGGAACACTTCAACAGAAAAGTCTGGAATCACAACACGACCTTCCTGGGCTTCTTTACTGTCGTGTTTGAACATTGCTGCAAAAACCTCAGATCGAGTCGCGAGAATTGATTTGTGAACGGGGATTTCAGTGGCCGCCTCACCAACCACCAAGGTAAAGTCACTGTACTTGCCACTATCGAGCAGTGTCTGATAATCTTGAATAATGTCGAATGATGATGAAGAGACCAAATGTGGTATTTTCGCAATTTGAGGATCACGCATGTTGACAGTGCACTGAATTGTGAGCTTGTTGTTGTCCAAATCGAAGAATTTATTTTTGCGATCCATCAAAAGAGTGAACGAAATAAACTTGCGTACATTGAAACTGTGGTCAACATTTGCGTTGTAATCCCAATGATATTCTAAGACAACAAAAAGAGTATTAAAATCTAACCAACAAAACCACAAGAAAAGCACTTACTTTGCGTGTACAATGTAGTTAACGATCGTTCACTAACAATCGAAACTTCGTACTCGAGACAGAGTTGTTCCGCGTTTGAGCTGTGCCACAAATAGACCGAAACATCACTTTGACAGTTGTCGATCATCGGTCGTGGCAGTAGAGCGAGTTGAAATTCAATTTCACCACCTTTGCCTGCTGGACAGAAACGAGGTGACCAAATACAATTCGTGATTAACTGATCAGGATGTAAGTTGGTGATGGGCCACATCATGGAGGCACTTTCGGTCACATTCGAGCAATCGACCAAACAGGCGGGGAAAGACATTTTCAATATATTTTGAAAGTAGAACGAGGATAATAAAAAAAATTGTAAAATGATCAAGAAATATAATCAACTTTTGGCGAGAAATAGAAAGTGACCAACACAAAAGACAAAGCAAATTGCTTTCGAATAGACAAGTGATGTAGCTTATATATTAAGTGATGATTCAAAGTGAGGGGTGAGCGGGTTATTTTAAACAAAGGAAAAGTGCTTTAGATCAATGCTTAATTTTTTGAAATTGCTTTTGAATTGTCATACATTTCAAATGTAATTAAACATTTCAGTGATACAGACTTTGTGAATTGCGTTCAGTAGCTGAAAAATTACTTTTGCCAGTCTGTTGTGAATCACAAGTCGTGCTCGTCTGAAAGTGCAGACAACGAAACCTTCTACCAAATCGAAACTATTCCACATCCATCGAGATTTATACAGCAGAATGTCTTCTTCAAATTCTGATTTAGTAGATTTCTTCTCTACTAAACCGACTACATTTACTTGGATTATTGATGATTTTGTCAACTCTTCATATCAAACTTCAGATGATATCCACATTCGAATTAGTAAATATCAACATGAATTAGGCGAAAGGGAAAATCTTGCACACCAGTTTATTTTGAATTATCGACTTAAACTCAACTTACATCCAAATCATGAAAGCAGATATATGGTTATTTATTTCGATATTGCTTATTTACCTAGTGCTAATTTGTCTGTTCAGTATCGAATTTCGTTGCAAAATGAAAAAGGTGAAAAATGTCACACTCAAGATGCATATCTAGATATTCATATTTGTAAAATAATAATTTTGTTTATTTATAGAAGGAAAATGTCATTTTATTGAAAGCTTAAATCAATCAAATGGCATATATCGCATTTTACGTAATTACCATGGTATTTGCTCGATAAAGACAACGGCTTATTGCCTGATGGCAAATTGATTGTACACGTAGAGGTGAGCACATTTGGTTGGTTCATTGATTTGTTGTAATAATTAACCATTTCTAGATGAATGTGATTGACAAAAGTGACTTCTCAACCAATGTGGTCACCAAGGAGAGTCTTTTTGCACTCTCACAGAACAATGAATCACTTTTGAACAGTGCAAAACTGAGCGACGTTGTTCTAGTGGCGGATGAACGTGAATTCAAGGCTCACAAGTTGATTCTCTCATCACGGTCAGAAGTGTTTGCAGCAATGTTCGAACACGATCTGGGGGAAAGCAAACAGAATCGAGTGCAAATCAGTGACATGTCCGCTGAGGCACTGCAAGATTTATTGAAGTTCATTTACACGGGCAAAGTCGACTCGCTTGAACGTAATGCATGCGAACTGTTTGGTGCTGCTAATAAGGTAAATGTTGAATCTGTGAATAAGGGCATTTTATTAATCGTAACTTTTCCACAGTACCAAATTGAATCACTGAAATGCCTGACCGAGCAGTACATCGCATCGACAATTTCGATCAAATCGGTGCCCGACATTATGAAATTTGCTGAACTGTACGAACTTGAGGAACTGAAGAAGAGGTGCATCGATTGTGTGGCTTATCATGCGGATGAAGTTGAGTATGAGGACTGGCAAGCAATCATGAATGGACGGGAGGAGTTGGCTTTCAAATTGTATAAAATGAACATCAACAAAAAGTAATACTTTTATTGTTGTAAATGAGAATATTCTGATTTCCTAAAATTGTATGTGATTACGCATTTATATTTAACGTTATAATCTACATTTAAAATATCAAATAATAAACTATACCGAACAGGTGGAGCAATTGAATCTGTTTGGACTGGAACTGTTGGCTGCAGCTGATAAGGTAAAGTTAGTTTTTCTATGTAACCTAATGTGTAATCATTCTTTACCAACATTAAACCAGTGCCAATTGGAATCACTCAAAACAGCCTGTTCACAGTACCTCTCATCGAAACTGACCAACGACAATGTTTCCACCATTCTCCAACTGGCAAGCCGACATCAATCTGTTGACTTGAAAGCCAAATGCATCGAATACATCAACTCGAAACATGTCACTGAAGTTATGGCCACTGAGGGATGGAAAACACTGATCAGTGCTGGCGAAATTGATTTGGTCGCTGAAGTACTCAAATATTTGGCTATGAGAACTAATCATTGAATGTTCAGTTCTGTACTGAATAATTACTACATTATGTTAACTATTAAATTTGTTTTCCATTTTATAATTCCAATAAAACCTGCAAACGATTCTCATTTGTTGTGATAATCTGTGAGTATTTAAACAGTTTTTTTTGTACTAAATAATTCTCTACATCTTCATACATAGAGAGCTTGAAAAAATCTTCAATTGGAAATTGAGTGCCACAACAAAAACGAATCACAACGGTTAACTTTACCCTTGAAGATAGACAAATAGGCTCGCCAAGATATTTTAACTACTTAATCTATGGAATAATACAAGACAATTTCCCAAATACATCTGTGACAGCCTTGTAAACATTACACTAGTTCTTCACAGATGTCGTTACCCTCCTCCACATTCAAATCACACACATGCGCAGTACAGACACACACACTACAACGGACAGAAACGACCAGTGTTCGTCAGTAGAGGTTCAGGACTGCTGCAGTCAACATGTCACTTGAGCACTAGGTCATTTATTGTCAACCCCAACGTTATACTCCAACATTCCTCTGTATCATCGTTATCCAAGCAATAAATATACCTTGTACGTCACATTTGGCGCGGTCAGCAACAAAAAGAACCGAAAATGGTCGAGACGAGACGCGGACATTACACCAGTCCACCGACTGTTCCAGCCAACCGTCGTACTCGTCGCACTCGCAACATTACCTCTACTCAACCAGAAAACGAAAATGAACAACAACCAACTGTCGAACCAGTTCAGAACGTGGGCGTAGAACCACAACAACCATCTACTACCGTTGCGTCTCAAACGAATAACCAACCGACACAATCATCTTCAACGGCGTCGAGCGTAGTCTCCGCCATAAATAATCCGAACCCCTTCACCGTTCCTCCCGTTGCATACCTCAACCAGTACCCATTCTCAATGACTTTAAACCAACTACCTCAACCCCAACCTAGTTTCTATCAACCACAACCGAATGCGCCTGTCATCGGTAACCCAACTAATCACTTCAGACTGAAGCTTCCCACTTATGAAAACGCAGAAAAGAGCCTCGAAATCAGTCAGTGGTTCTTCTTCTACGATCAACATTACGCTATCGCTAGCATAGCAGACAAATACAACAATCTATTTTATCACTTAAGCGGAGATGCTCTCGCTTGGTTTGCTGGTGAGGCAACCCGAGGCCAATTTACCGGCAAGACATGGGAACAAGTGAAGGCTATCATCATTGCCCGCTTCACCGACTGTACCAAAACATTCACCGAGAAAGCAGTCGAGAGATGCATCCAACCAAATGAAAAACTTATCGATTATTTCAACGATAAGATGAACTTACTAGGTCGTACATTTACCTGCGAGGCAGAGAAAGTCGGCCTTCTCATCAACGGAATGCCCAATCCCGCAAAACACGAACTTGAGAAGATTCGTCACACCATCAAAACAACCTGTGACTGGCTTAGTGCTGCTACTTCTATCTGGAACAATTTCAACGCTACAAAGCGTCAATTCATCTCGTCCAGCAGGCCACTCAACCAGTCAGCCAAAGAATTCAAACCATCGGTGGCACCAAAGACAAACACCAACTTCGTTAAAAATAAGAGAAAGCCACCTAGACCTTGCACCCATTGCAGCAAGTTGAACAAGCCCAACGAGTGGCACTGGCACAACGAGTGTCCAAACAATCCGCACCGTGTACATGTGATTGACGCCGGGGGAGAAGAACCAACCGAAACCGTGACTTTAAACTAGGATCGCGACCAGTCTTCCAATTTGTAAATATTCCAACATATCTCAACGACCAGCCTGCCCCTGCTTTTATTGACACTGGCGCCGGCATTAGTGCCATCTCATCAAAATTAGCGCGCAAACTTAATCTCAAACCAATTCCAAATTCATCTATTCGCATTCGGCAGCTGGAAGGCATCACACGGTCGATTGGTCGCGTTAATCTTAAACTTCGCATCAAATCCATTACCAAAATAGTCACGGTACATATCATCGAGGGTCTGCAGTACCCATTTCTTCTCGGACTCGACATCGGCAAGCTATTCGGTCTCGTGATCGACCTGCGGAAGTGGACTGTCACCATCCCAAAGAAGAAGACAGCAGCTCCATCTGTCCTCAATCTTTCTGTTGCAGAAAGACAAACCCTAGACCAAGTACTGAAGCGCCGTAGACGCGTTTTCAGCCTCCACGACAACGACATTGGACGCATCACGGTGGCCCGTCACAGCATCGTCACCAAGACACATCAACCCATCTATCTACGTCCATATCGTCGACCACAACACGAATATGACGAATTACAAGAAGAAGTCGACAAGCTTATCGAGAAGGGTCTCGTTCGCCCTAGCACGAGTCCATATGCATTCCCAATCATTGGTGTACCTAAGAAGGACGGCTCCATTCGTCTAGTCATCGACTACCGCCGACTAAATGAGGTCACCATCCCAGACAAAATGCCAATTCCACGTGTGAATGACGTCATCGATCGCCTCAATGGGGCCAAGTACTTTACCACACTCGACATTGCATGGGGCTATTGGCACGTGGAAATGGACCCAGACAGCATCCAAAAGACAGCATTTGTCACCAATCAAGGCCACTACGAATGGGTAGTGATGCCAATGGGCCTCATGAACGCAGGAGCCACATTTCAACGAATCATCCAACAGATCCTGGGCCCACACCTTTACAACGGAGCCATCAATTACCTTGACGACATTATCATCTACTCTGAAACATATGAAAAGCATATGGAGCTCCTTGACGACATTCTAAAGCGACTTGAGGACCACAATATCAAACTTAGAATGTCAAAGTGCCAATTCGCCAAGTCCGAAGTCACTTACCTTGGCTACGTCATCAGTCACAACCAAGTGCGACCATCTCCAACAAAGACCGAGGCACTCAAGGACTTTCCCGTTCCAAAATCAGTCACCGCAGTTCGCCGGTTCATCGGAATGAGTCAATATTATCGCAGATTCGTTCCCAACTTCAGCAAAATTGCCAAGCCACTCACTTATCTGACTAAAAAGAAGGTTCCGTTCGTATGGGGACCTGAACAACAGGAAGCCTTTGAGAAGCTCATTGCAGCATTGATTAGCGCGCCTGTCCTTTCTATTTATGACCCAAAGAAACCATGCACCATCTACACCGATGCCAGTCTGGTGGGAATCGGTGCTATCATTCAGCAGAAGGACAGCGAAGGACTTGAACACCCAATCGAGTATTTCTCAAGGCAACTCAAAGATGAACAGCAAAACTATAGCGCAACCGAAATCGAATGTCTCGCTATTTATGAAGCAATAAAGCACTTCGAAGTATATCTCAATTTGCCATTCACCGTCATAACGGACCACAGCGCTCTGCAATGGCTCCTCTCTATGAAAAACCCAAGAGGACGTCTCTTCAAGTGGTCCGCTGAGCTATCAACATACAAAATGACTGTGGTGCACCGGCCTGGAAGTGCCCAACAGCATGTGGATGCCCTTTCCCGTGCACCAGCTGTCTACCATTTGACATATGATGAACTCGAAGAGGCGCAAAAATCGTCTGACCTCTCTTTCATCCGCAAACCTATCGATCGCCGTGGCATCATCACTGTCCAACAGCGCAAGAACCTGAAGGCCGTTGTCCCCGAATCTCTTAGGGAAACGATACTCATGCGAATGCATGACGAATATAACCATCTCGGACAGAACAAGACCATTCGACAGATTACTCAATTCTACTGGTGGCCAAACATCGTGCAAGACATTCGTCAATATGTCCAGTCTTGCGAGACATGTCAGTACAACAACGTGAGTCACCAACCCACTCCTGGTCAGTACATCAAGCCGGATCACAATCTCGAGCCATTGCAACAGTTGGCTCTCGACACGATTGTCCTCGGCTCAGCTGCTGAGAAGACTCACCACAAGAACATTCAAGTCTTCATTGACCATCACTCCCGATATGTGTGGGCATTCCCAACCAAATCCAACACAACTGCAACCTTCATTACTCTCATCACAAACCTCATCAACTCTGGGGTCCAGATGAAACGTCTTCTCACTGACTGCCATCAGAGTTTCATGAGCGCAAAATTTCGCAGATTCCTAACAGCCAATCAGATTGCCGTCACTCATTCGACTCCGTATCATCCCCAATCAAATGGTATCGTCGAACGAGCTAACGGAACCATCATGGTGCGTCTCCGTGCCGCAGTACTGGACAATCCACGACTCAAATGGTCAACGCATCTTTCAACAGTAATCAAGAACTACAATCGAACCATTCACGACACCACCGGATTCGCTCCCGAGTTCCTTATGTTTGGCATCGATTCAACTCCTGAGTTCTGTTCTCCTGCTCCCAACCTGGAAGATGCCCGAAAATTAGCTAACCAACGAACATGCGAAGTACAACTTAAGCATCAAGAGGCTCATAACGCCAAGCATCCCGATGTCCATTTTCAGCCTGGTGACAGAGTCATGCGTCGGGTCCCATTCAATCATCCCGACCAAAATAAACTCTCACCTCATTGGACCGGTCCATATTTCATCACCGAACAAGCTGGCGACGTCACTTTCGATATTGCCGAGACACTTGACGGTCAAACATATCGCGCCCATGCCTCTCAACTCAAGAAGTTCATCCCACGCCGTTGAGCTGAAGACTGGCGCGAGGGGAGTGTGACAGCCTTGTAAACATTACATTAGTTCTCCACAGATGTCGTTACACTCCTCCACCTTCAAATCACACACATGCGCAGTACAGACACACACAATACAACGGACAGAAACGACCAATGTTCGTTAGTAGAGGTTTCGCACTGCTGCAGTCAACATGTCATTTCTCCACTAGGTCATTTATTGTCAACCCCAACGATTTACTCAAACATTCCTCTGTATCTTCGTTATCCAAGCAATAAATATACCTTGTACGTCACACATCAATGATCAGATATGTCATTTTTCCAGGGAAAACGAGTTTGAAATGTCGATTTTCTCCCAATTTATCATTTCAACATTTCAAAACACCATCCACCGAGATTATCTAATGAATCCAGCAAATGAATAGCTGATTGAGGACAATATTACCATTTATTGTGAGGTATTTTTTTAAAATTAAATTAATAATAGAATGAATTAATTCCTAACCGTTATTATTCATAGATCGACAAGATTGATCGACAAAAAAATGTGCCGGTAGTCCAAAACGAAGCGCTCAACAATCTATCTGAGGACTTTGAATCATTGTTTCAAAGTGGCAAATCATCGGACGTGACTTTGTTGGTTGGAGGTGGCGATTTTGGTGAAGCAAAAGAATTTCAAACACACAAATTGATTCTGTCCACTAGATCTCGAGTTTTTTTTTGTTTGATCATTCGGACACAAAAGAAGCTCAGGAAGGTCGAGTGCACATTGCGGATATTGGTGCAGATGTGTTTGGCCACTTTCTTCGTTACATCTACACAGGCAAGATTGAACCGTTGGACGAGTTTGGGCTCGATTTGTTAGCTGTGGCTGATAAGGTGAGTTTAATTAAAACTCAATAAAGAATAACAATATTTTTGTTTTATTTGTCAGTACCAAGTAGAATGTCTAAAGTAGATCTGTGCCGAATATCTCCAATCGAATCTAACCAATTCAACAGTAATCAACACTCTACTGGTGGCAGACTTGCATCAAGCTACTGAACTTTCATAAATGAAAATATATAGTAATTACTATATAACAAAAGTAATTATTGTTTGCAAAACCACATTTTGTATTCAGCCTCGAATCAGCGCCATCGATTTGAATCGAACCAATCGGTGGTTGCATATGAGCGCTTATGTTAGGTGAAAATAGCCAATTTGCGTTTTAGAAATTCTGTGGCAACAGCCGCCGATTCTATCACAACGACTTGGTCTTTCTACTTGTCTGTTTCTACTTTCGATTTGTCGTCTTCAGCTCGTGATCAACTTTGAGCGAACCATTTCATCATTTGCTTTTCCCCATTCCAGACATGAAGACTGTCTATCGCAACAAGATGGCCCGTATCAACCACAAGTCCCAAGACAATGAGGAAGATCTGGTCGGTCGTATGGCCAATCTCGAGTCGATTATTGACAAACTATTTGCTACGCCAAATTCTGCTTTTATTTTGTATAAGAAAATCTCCCAGCTCGAGGACATGTGTGCCGAATTTCCCGAAAGCAGTTCTAAAACTGCAGATCAATGGCGGGACAAGGTGGTCGACTTTTGGCAACGTTTTTCTATTTGTGGTGCTCGCATTTTGGCGGCTTCTGTTGGTTCGGATTCGGGCGACATTTCTATTTCTAATAAGAAACCACAATCACAATCTTTGAAGTCGATTGCTGCCACCATTTTGAAGAGTCCCATTCCGAAGGGTTCTATTTTGAAGAGTCCCGTGCCAACGAGTTCTATTTCTAAAAGTCCCATTCAGAAGAGCCCTATTCCGAATAGTCCCATTTTGAAGAGCCCCATTTCGAAAACAGCTCCGAGCTCACCGATGTCGTCATCGAAACCGGCCTTTCTTGGCAGCCCTAAGCCTGTCCTGTTGCAAGCTCCTCCTCCGAGTTGGCCTTTGGTTCCTTTTGCCAATTATGGCTATAATCCATCTTTCTCAGCTCCGAATACTCCTGAGGCGAGATATGGCCGCCGTCCACCACCGGAGGGTTACGCAAAGAACGCCCTCCTTTACCAGTTGGAGAAGACATTTGACCAGATGGGCGATATTCAAAGTGGAACCGACGTGGACGCTGTCAAGTTGTTGCTAGTCAATGTGGCCAGAGCTCAGCAACAAATGTCCAACTACAATTCCGACAATCGACTTCAGACCGATGTGTTCAGTTTGGCATATCGCAAGCTTCCCCTGAAGATGCGCGAACAATTCCTCGCCATTTACGGCGATAGTCCGTCTGGCATCAATGTAAATAATCTTATTTCGTTCCTTCAGGCTGAGATTGTAGCTCAGCATACCAAGACTGTATGGCTGATGTCGATGGCTGCCAAGAATGCTCCAACTATTCACTCGACTTTGAAGAAAAGTTCTACTCCATTTAGCCGTATGAGCCTTTCCACTGGCACTGGCAGCATCTACTGCAAATACTGCAAGACCGTGGGTCATGTGTCTTCGAGCTGTCCCACCATTAAGAAACTGCTGTGCTTCAACTGCTACCGGTACGGGCACACCAAGAAGCAGTGCACCTACTCGCCATTCGTTTAAGTCATCAACTTGGCATCCACTAGTTTACTATATTTACTTTTATATTCACTATCTATTCTATTACTTTTCATTTTAGATATATTCAATCTATTACATTCATTAGCTATTACATCTACATTCTAGTACATTACATTACATTCGGCTATGTTACATTTTATATATTAATGTCGTTATACCACTGTTATGGTCCTTTCACATTTCATTTACAACATCTATTATGTATGTTCTATTTACAATTACATCACGAGGTGTGTCTCCTTTGTGTGTACGAATGAATAATAATAAATGTGGTGTGTGTGTGTGCTTGGTGACTAATTCTCTAGTTTTATTGTTCTTTTGTTAAAAACTACACTTTTCTGTCATCGATTGCGTCAGAACATAGGCATTAGATTCTTTCTGTAGAAGTAGAAGTTCTATTTGAACATTGAAAGTGCACTTCAATTATTGTCAAAATAGTCGCACAAATAGCAAAGTGGCGCGGATATATTCTTTGTTATAACAATCTACTAAATCTCCCTTATCTCCACACGTCCACCGTGAACCAACTGTTGGAAGCACTGCCCAATGTGCACACTCTCAACATTGCCATCAATGGCATTCATAGTTACGTTATCGATGAGGTGATTCGCTTGCTCAACCAATGGAAGGACAAATTGGTCACTCTCAAATTGTGGTGCGACTTTTCGGATGATTTGGAAGATTTCGTTTCTCGAAGAACAATTCGAGTATTTTCACTTGTGGCAGTGAGATTGGCCGTTCATGGCCTCCAAATTGCTGCACCAGTTCGAAAGCATTCGTGGGGTGTGCTCTGAAGATGACCAACTCGAGGTGAGTCAGTTGAGTGAGCGCGGCCAAATTGGACACCAACGTGGTAAAGGTGATGTTCGGTTTCCAGTCCATTTGGAGCATTGTCAAAGAGGCAAAACGACAGCAAAATTGGCCAAACTGATCAATCGATTTAAAGCGCCAATAATAACCACAGAGTTGGGCCACCTTGTTGGTGAATTCAAATTTGGGATCGAGCGCAACGGTCGCTGGGGGATAGTCAACAGTATTGTCAATATCAACATTGGCAATGTCAACATTGTAATAATTTCCCAAACAAATCTGACGCAATTTGGCACTGTCGAAGTGGTGCACAATGTCCCATACTTCACGGCCATAATTCCCGAGATAAAGTTTTGCCACTTCGAGTCGCGCTATTCTCACAATTATTTGAATCACACGCTCTCGAGTCCGGAGACAAAATAACCAAACAGATAAACAATATGACAACAAAACATGTGTTTCCCTTGAAAATGGCACAAAAATAAACCAAGTAACCATAACAAAAAACATATTTTAATATAATAATAAACAGTCATATTTAATAAACAACAAAATAATGCATCAATCAATAATTATCAACCAAATCTGCCACCTCAATGGTGCACTTCTCGAGTTCGTCCACGTAGTACTGGAAATCATCCATCTGCTTCCGTGTGAGTAGCACTCGGCGGCTCATTTCAATGAATCGATCCAAACACTTGTCAATGTGTTCGAGTAGAATGCGAACCTGTCCAGCGGTCACACCGTCAAAGTCCCCTTCTTCATCATCGTAGTAGTAATTGTCGCCGTAATCGTCGTTTTGGTAGTTGCTGTTTTCGATCAAGGTGTCCGCGTTTCGAAGCAAAGATTCCGCCTGACCGAATAGTATGTCTATCTCCTGTTGCTGTAGACGAGCAGTTTGATTGTTGTTGGCTTGTTGGTTTGACATTTTGACGTGATCGAAAAGGTGGTCGAGTGAAGAGGAAGGTGGTGAAGATAGACCAGAGCAAAGTGTGGCAAGACGGTTAATAATAATTATCCTTAAGGATTGAGCACATTCAGTACGAGAGCGAAAAGGCAGAGTGGCACTTTCGACATGCGGTTGTGTTGTGTTTGTGAGACTAAAGCATACGCATGCACAAACACGACATATACTCACACATGTTATCGGATATTATTTGTATGATAATGACAGGACCGACAAACACAACGATGGCGCCCCTGACGCCCTATCACTCGCGCATCAGACGATGACCGACGCAGGCAGATTGATTAATGGCCATGACTATGGCGTGATAAATTGACAGAAAAGAGATGAATTCAACATACATTAAAATGACCATCGGTGACAAGAGAAAAGTTTGGTTATGTTACTCGATTTCTATTTAATATTTGGTTTGTCCGGTTTTGATTAGATTTATTTAATCGAGTTTTTACTTTTAAGTGACACTTATTTTTGCAGCCGCTAATTCCACTTATTGTCAATACCATACAAAACTTTGTAGTGAATTTGGTTTGATCTCAACTTGTACAAATCCTCGTTCAGGACCGTTCAACAAGAATGTGACAGTGTATTTGTTTTTGTTGAGCACAATCGTCACTGTGCCATTGTCTGGTCGTTCGAAAGATGTGACCACAAAGTTGTCTCTGTTCATGTTATCTGACATGTTCAATTGATGTTGAATTCGAACTGAATTAGGCACCAAGAATTTAGTGAAATGACCCAGTGCGTAGTACATTGGTTGTTTGTAGTATTCGGCTGCGGTAACCGCAGCAAGCAATTACTGCCGGTTGATATGACTATTAGTAATAGTCAATGTCAACATTGATTAATCAATTTAGGCTTGATGTAATAACCAATTGTTCGAATCAAACATGTGTTGTGGTGCAAATGGAGACAAAGTTCAACTCGACAGTCCAAACAAATGTGGTTTGCATGAAGTACAATTGCATGCACACACAGTAACATTACATACACAAGTCTGTTTGTGTTATTGTTGTATCTTTTTGCTATTAAATTTGTTTGCTCTTTTCAGAAAGTGTGCCAAAGCACCAAGCACAAGAGCCTCGTCTTGTGGGACTACTCTCGAAGCACTTTGTGGCAGTCACCAAAGTTGATGATGTTGACTCGTCCTCATCAAATGGCACTTACGGACTTACTAGCAATTTCAGACAGAAGGTCTATGTCACCAGAATTGGCTTGGACAAATTTGTTACTGTGAAAATATCGGAGAATACTGATTGTAGCGAATCTGCTCGTATGTTCACAAGTAAGTTCGCCTTTTACTTTATCCATAAAATTAACATTTCCTTTTCCATTCAGAATCCTTTCTTTTGATCGTGTTGGTAATCATCGGAGCCGTGGTAATAACGATCCTGGTCTTCGTAGCCACCGTCTGGTATATCTGGTTTTGTTGTTGCAACGATACTGATAGTGACCACAAGACCAGTCGGACCCGACGTAAAGATACAGGAAACACTTTGGGTTCACACAAGACGAACAATTCGAACGGATCTTCTAAGAAATCTTCCATTAAGAGCAAATCCTCAAAGGACTCCAATGTAAAGTATAACTCTTCAGTGAAGGCCAAAGTGGCAAGCAAACCTGGCAAGGATAAGTGATAAGGCGCATTTCGGAATTCGATAGTTTTGATGCTAAATTAAAATTATTTGTGCGTAAATTGAATCTGATGAAATGAATTTGATTTAACTTCGAATGACAACGAAAACTATAGGAAATAGATTCAAAATATAAACCAAATCTGAAATTGCAAAATTGTCGCTTTATTTGTTCGCTTTATTAGTGCAAACTTTATTGTCTCGAGCAAAGTTCCTCCAAGTACACCAAAGTGCCATTACCGCCATGTTTGGTGCCATCGTGTTGTTGTTGTTGTCCAGCCTGATGCTGAACGTTGCTTCCAATCCTGCGGATGACGTAAGTTTTTGATTATTATCTTTTGGATGTAGTTTGTTCATCCTTTTTGTATATCTCCCAATGTAGAAAATATGCGAAAACAAAGTGGACGAAGTGGTTCTGATCGGCATGCTAAAGTCACACCTTCTCGTCATAAGCCGAAATAGTGCCAAACTGTGTTCGTACTTGTTGCTACTCGAATCACTGGACAAGGCCTGGTGACAAGATTTCACTGTACGATGGACAGCTGCTTGAGACTCGATGGAATGTACTCTACAAGCAATTCATCGGCAACACAATCTATTACCGAATTACTGTTCGTGACACGAAGGAGGGCGGTGTGCTGCTTTGTACACAGCACGAGTCGTATGTGTTCACGCTCGAAAGTAATCAATTGGCGCAAATCGATCTGCATAATCCGTTTGGATTTGATCTTACAATGGTGGAGCATATTTCCTCGACCGAACAGTTGACCTTTATCGACGTGGACTATTGCAATTCGATGGTGAAGAAGTATTTGTTCGCCAGTGACACTGTCAATGAGATCACTAAACTACAACGATTTAGCAGTGTCAATTTCTATTCGATATGTTGCTCGGACGATGACACGAGTGTGATCATGAAGGAAGTGTCCCTGTACACTGAAAAGGGCAACTGCAACCGAAAGTTGAACTGGAACAATTACGGAAAGAGTGGCTTCACTGATGGCAAGCGAATGTTTGTGTTCTCCAACGAGGTGGTGCGCATCTTTCACCTGGACGCCATGAGTGCACAGTTAACGTTGGAAAAGGCTGTCAAGGTTACAGTGGTCAAGACTCAGGACTTTTTCTCTATGGGCGGGTCACGTGCTCCAACACCGAATGGGCCATCGAATGTCACTCACTCAAATGACAAAGCCAATTCTGAACCTCATGATGGACCAAACACCACTGGTAATAGAATTGATTTATCGTTACAAACTCTAATAAATATTCTCACTTTAGGTTCCTCTTCATCAACCGGAATTATCATTGCAATCGTGCTAATTCTGATTGTGGTCATAATCTGAGGTGGATTAGTCTGTTTCTGCTTTTTCTCGAAAGACCCAGAGCCAGTGAAGAATAAAAGTGCCAAGAAACCTAAAGTGGGTGGCGATGTCGCTTCGCCAGCGAAAGATTCTGCTGCTGACCAAAGCAAAGCTCGCACCAGCCGGGCCAAAACGAGTTCCAAAGGCAAAACAAGCTCAAAAGGAAACTCTCGATCTTCTCGAAAGAGAAATTCCTCGTCTCGAGATAGAGCTAAGACTACTTCAAGCAAAAATTTGAACACCAACAGAAAAGACAACACCGGACTGAGTGAATTAATTGGCACAGGACGGATGGAGATAGATTCGACACCATAGCGATTCGTATCGCGCCGTCCTGGAGAGAGATGACTTTCGTTTTCCTGTACAACGATAAAATGGTCCATTTGAGGAGAACATAAATAAAAGAATGAATTAGTGTGGCCAATTTGTCGATGCGCTAATTTGATGGCTGAAGAAGTGAAATTTCGTGAAGTGATAATGGCAAATCTATTACTACATGTACTGCAGTAGAGGGACAGACAATTTTAGACCTTAATTTAATTACTGGACACATTCGAATTCATAAACGAGTGAAGAGGCTAGGAAAGAAGAGCAGCAAGAGATCGAATCGAGCCTTGGTCTGGCCGGTCGGTCATTTGCACTTTTTATTGCTCGAAATGTGTTGCGATGTTATCAGCTCGATGCGCGGTGACTGTGATGTCTGATTCTGGCCGCGCGATTGGCCAAAGCTAATTAAATCGGTTCCATTCGGTTGGCTCACTGCCAATTGAATGACTCACGATTGCGCCAGGCCTTTGTTTGCACGATCGAGTGCCACTGGCCGAGTGGAATTGCCGAGTAATTAGAAATTAATCAATTCCATTGGTCTTTGTGTCAGCGTTTGGTGGTTTGCATGTTTCACAACAACACCGAATCGACCAAATTGCTCGACCTTGCTGACCTCAGTTCGAGTTGTTCAATTAGCACTTGTGTGTTGCACTGCACAATCGAGTGCCAGTGCAGCTAACCAATTTATCACCTAGACTAATTTAGTTGTTGCTAATCGAATGACTTTGCTGGTGGAATGGCCCGAATCTGTAAATCAAACAGCAAATTGTTTGTCATCACTGGTCGAGTGGTCCAATCGACTGCGGTGCACTTCGTGACTCGGGCCGCCTCTCACATCGGCAGCAGCATTCGATCGCGTTTGACCCTCGCCAGTGTTAATGAATGGTGCCTAGTGTAAAGTAATTATGAGTGCCTCTATGTTGACCACTTGTCGAGTTATCGATTAGTGACCAAACCATTGCACGACCAGTAGACATCTCTTACTGCTCCGCGAAGTATCACTGAGAGCAATTGAGCCCGCAGTGATATAATTAATGGACCACTTGATGGGGGAAAGCGATGAAAATGCGATGAAATCTTAATTTTGTGCCTGTCGATTAGTGCGAATTATGATTTATGGAGGCAATCATTCCCACTGACGATGCGGTAGTGATGCTATAGTGTTGTCTCTGTTGGCCAAGTTGACAAACTTGTCGTGCCTTGGCCATTTCTGCGTGTTTCTACTAATTTAGTCCAAATGCCATTCCCCTTGTGTGCATAATTGGCCAAAGAGATGGCAAAATTAAACGAACAGATTATCAAATCGAATAAACTGAACGATTTGTGTGAATGAATTCGGCGGATTCAGTGATGGAGAAGAAGCCAGTTCACTACTCACATATCGGCTTCACTTTGACTTGACCGAGTGGCACTTTGCATTAATTCGCTCTTTCGGTAGACGTCATTGCCAATGACTCATTGCTACAGTCATTTGTTGCCTTTCTTTGCTGTCTAATGAGATAATTTGAAAATAGTAAGATTGTTGCTGGTTTGGTTCATTTGTTGTGTACTTTGGTAACCGTAAATGGACCGTGTTGAGATACATCCAGACCAAAACAATTCGGTTAGACAATAAATTGCGATTACACTGTCAATGTTAATGTAGTTAGGAAACTGATAGACCCACTAGACTGACTTTGCTCAAATCGCTTTCATAACTTAAACGATTAGTATCGAGAGGTAGCAGAAGGGGAAAGTAGTTACTTCGAGCGGAGTTTCCATTTGAGCCATGCATGGTCGAAACAATTGAAACCTGCAAAAAACATCTTTTCGAGCAACAGTAAAGCATTGAGGGTCACAGTGCACCAGTGACTTCAAGTTTGCAACTTGCCACAATGCAATTCTAATGGCACTTCTTGAAGGTGCACATTGTGCACTGAACAATTGCTTATTTGTTCGAGAGTTGAGAACGCAAACACACAACACCGTGCATACTTGTACTTTACCATTTAGACTTTCACTTTTTGCATTTGGACCGACAAATAAGAGTGTAAGTTATGGGACAAGTTGGCATGGTAAGCCGGGAATGGTCATTTTACATGGAAGAGGAACACACACACACACCAACCTGTGAGGCTAAATGTCAATATTGACCCTCTTGATCGAGTCTGACCAATTTATTGGCTGTTTTGTGGCTGTTTGCTGGTGATGGTCGGCACTTGTGATCTCACTTGTTGATGCTGCTCATTGTTTCATTTGATCACGCACCGAATACTTTATTGCTCGGCTCCATTTAAATTGGCCTGGCATTTACACTAGGTCAATCGAATGGCTTTGATTGTCTTGTTTGTATTGAAATACAATGCACAAGTGCTAATTTGTTGTTCTACTTGTTTTAAGATTCTTGGTCAAATTGCCATTTGGTGGGTTCTATTTGTGATTCTCACTTGGCGCATCTTCACATGGACGCCACCTTTCGAGCACATCGCACATCTCTCTGGCCAGTGAGTTGTCCATTTGACGCGTTGCATCGCGAGGTGCGATTATCGAGGTCCGATTGTCGGTGATTAATTGGCTCGTCTAGTGGTGCCGTGTGCGTGCGTGTGTGTGTGATGGCCGCCTCACCGACCCCATGAAGTCTGGCCAGTGGCACTCTGACAGGCATCCCGGGCACTACATTACCCCGTCAATGAGGCATCCATCCAACAGGCATCGGTCGTCTCGATCGGTCGCATCCTCTGTGGAGCGTAATCCTCTACCTCACTTGGCCTTGCATCTGTCCATCAAGCAGTGCAATGAACAGTCAATGATTGCACGTCATGTGTTCGATGCGTCATGTGTTCGACGATAACGGACATCTGTGTGTTCGATGCGACATGTGTTCGGTGAAAAAAATTGTGTTCGATGCGTCATGTGTTCGATATGTCGACGATAACGGACATGTGTTGATGAACTCGATTTTGACACTGAGGACTCTGAGAGGTCCAGTGAAGGATACCATCCACTATATCGACCTATTTGGGTGCAGACTTGGATTCTAAGGATACAAATGGATCTGGTGAGACCAGGGAAGGTTCCTTTCGACTCTATTGACCTATTTGGGTGCAGACTTGGATTCTAAGGATACAAATGGATCTGGTGAGACCAGGGAAGGTTCCTTTCGACTCTATCGACCCATTTGGGTGCAGACTTGGATTCTATGGATAATGTTGGATCTGAGAGGACCAGTGAAAGATATCTTTAAAGACTCTCAATTGACGCTATCGACCCATTTGGTGTTTTTACTTAAATTTTTTGGACCCTATTTTCAAAAATGGTTCCAAAGGTGAAAACGTTGTCCACTATTCGACCCAAGAGATTCTAATGGTGACGATATAATGAGTAACTTATGGAATATAGTTATGATTCTATGGTTCTCTTAGATTTGATCGATGGATTGGATGAACAAAGATTATCTTTGTGATTTGAGTTATTATTCTTTCGTTGTTTGAGATTAAGATAATCGATTGAATGCCCATTGGGATATACTAGATTCAAGATATGATTCGGTAGTTCCCTTGAATTGTTACCATAGATTGAATAAACAATGGCTATCTTTGGGATTCGAGATTTGATTTTATGGATTCTTGAGATTGAGTTAACATAAGACAGGCTTCTTCTTCAAACTCATTAAATAGAACCGATAGATCACTTCTAAATCTGCGTTAAATGATTCTTATGATCGAATAAACACGAGAAAGACTTCTTACCCAAAGTCATTAAGTAGATCAGAATGAAGATTTCTTCATTTGGGTTCAATGATTTTTTAGATTGGGTGAACAAGAGAAAAACAACTTCTTCAAAGTCATGCAGTAGATCATATTGTACAAAATTAACCTAAAAGATTCTGAAAGTGAAATCGATGTTCACCTTCAACGTCTTACTAGAATCCATTATCCATCTTCATGTTCAATTGATCCATTCCTTTCCTCCAATGTCTTACTAGTATACAATCTCAACCTTCTATGTCCTACTAGGATCAATTATCTATCTTCATTCAATACTTTGATGCATGGAGAATACCATTGGTTCCTTCAATAATCCCAATATCTATCGAGGATACCGTTGGTAACTTTTATGACCTCAATGTACATGTATTGATCCAACATCAAAACCATCAGTTCCAATAATTCACAGAATCGTAACACGAATCTTATAGATCCCAATAGTCATTCAATTAATCATTCAAATTCTAGTGATTCACTCAATCATAATTTGAATTCTAAGGATTGTCATTGGACATGCAATCCATTGTCCCAATCTTAGAAATCTATCATTGATTTCATTATCATAGGGTTAAGGGTTCGAATCAGGAATGTATCGATTGAGGACATGAAGATGGATAATGTATCTTAGTTGGACAATGTTAAATCCAATGACTCTATCCATGAAATTGTTGTTCAAATAGATTACAACTCTTGAATCAAAGTTAAACATGAATCTTAAAACGTAAATGTTGGTATCCATGTTCAATATGAAGTTGAATATTCAAATGATGAAACAGTACCAAGGCGGAATTTTGCAACAAAGCTAAAGGCATTGAAAGGGACTAGCCCTTTGAGAACAAAGTAGCTTTGTCCTTGGAAATTTGCTTAAAAATTACTTGACCCTTTCATATCCTTACTACTTTACTTGATTTCAAGTAAAATTGAAATGGTTTTAAATGTTGAATAATATTTGTTAGTCGGGTAGTCATAACTGCAACAATGGCGAATTCTTCTGGAAATTAGTCTGGAGAATTATTCGAGCAAATTATTCCCGGTAATTGATCGGGTAATTAATCCGGACAAATGTTCTGACAAGTTATTCCCGGTAATTGATCGGGTAATTAATCCGGACAAGTATTCGGGCAAAATATAGGTTCCTGGATTCTAAAAGATGCTTCGATAACCTATTGAATCTTTGAGGTTTAAGGAGAATGCAAAGAAAAATTGTTTAAAAGATCAATGGAATACTCGATATTGAGATACTGACATTGAGATAATCGAAATCTTTCATTTGATTTCTTTTCAGAGTATATGAAGTAGATTGTTACTTTCTTTATATCTGATCCTCGAAATAATAATTTATGAAAAATGCATGTTGATTCTTAATCAATTTTCTGGGATCATGAGAATCCGTGATCAAAAGTGAAGAATCTGAAGATTTGTTGACTCCAAACTTTGAAACCTCAATTAATACAATCTGACCTACTGCATGACTTTGAAGAAGGAGTAATACTCTTGTTCACTAAATCTCTAAACTAGATCGAATCATAACTCGAATCCTATAGCTCCCAAATGAAAACACAATCAACCGTTCCAATCATATGAATCCATCTAATCATAACTCGAATCCTATGGTTGCACAATTGAAACACAATCTACCGTCGAGATTATGGGTAGAACAAAATTTAATCCTCAATAGAGACTTAGGTCATCGAAAGAACAAATTTCCCATGGATATGCTGTAGATCCGAATGAACGCTTATCCATCTATCCATTTATCGATCCATCTATCAATCTGATTGGGTGGTAGAATATTTCAAAGTGAAGGAATCGATTGGAATTGTTCCTGTTGATGGCTATTAGAACAGAATTGAGAGAAACTTGGGCCTGAAGGTGATAGATGGAACAGAATTAAAATAATCCGGTTCAGGTGATGAGTAGTAGAGATAAAATAAAGAATGAATTCTCGAAAACATTAAATGTAGAGAATTTATCATATGAGGATATGAAGATGAATAATTGATCCTAGTGGAAGGTTGAAGATTCGTTGAACACAAATGGGGAAGAGATCATTCGGGACAAATGCATGACTTTTAAGAAGGTTGTACTCTCATGTTCCATAGTTCCACTCCAATGAATAATAAATAGAATTCAAAAATGTCATTGGACCGTAACATTAAAAATCTTTTTTTATTCAATTGTTGACTAAAATTTCTTCTTTAGAATCTACTGAAATAATTTTGATAATCGAATATATCAATTGTAACTTCAGGATCTTTCTGAGTCAATATCATACATAAAATACAATTTTACCTTCAATTGGGAACTCTAATAGAAGTACTCATTACCAATAACCAGTTTCTTCTTATTCTGTCTTACTAGTCATCACCAGGAACCAGTTCCTTTCAATTTTTCCTACTAATCAACGCTAGGAAACAGTTTCTTCCTATTCGATCATACAAGTCATCAGTATGAACCAAGTCTGCACCCAAATAGTTCAATTGAGTCGAAAGGATTCTTCCCTTGTCCCCTCAGATCCATTTGCATCCTTATGAACCAAGTTTGAATCCATTAGGGTCAATAGAGTCGAAGGAAACCTTCCCTGGTCCCACCAGGTCCATTTGTATCCATAGGAACCAAGTCTGAATCCATTAGGGTCAATAGAGTCGAAGGAAACCTTCCCTGGTCCCACCAGGTTCATTTGTATCCATAGGAACCAAGTCTGCACTCAATTGGGTCGATAGAGTTGATGGTATCCTTCCCTGGTCTCACCAGGTCCATTTGTATCCATAGAAAGCAAGTCTGAACTCATTTTGATCGATAGAGTCGATGGTATTCTTCTCTGGTCTCACCAGGTCCATTTGTATCCATAGGAACCAAGTCTGCACTCAATTGGGTCGATAGAGTCGATGGTATCCTTCCCTGGTCTCACCAGATCCATTTGTATCCATAGGAACCAAGTCTGCACTCAATTGGGTCGATAGAGTCGATGATATCCTTCCCTGGTCTCACCAGATCCATTTGCATCCTTATGAACCAAGTCTGCACTCAATTGGGTCGATAGAGTCGATGGTATCCTTCCCTGGTCTCACCAGATCCATTTGTATCCATAGGAACCAAGTCTGCACTCAATTGGGTCGATAGAGTCGATGGTATCCTTCCCTGGTCTCACCAGATCCATTTGTATCCTTAGGAACCAAGTCTGCACTCAATTGGGTCGATAGAGTCGATGGTATCCTTCCCTGGTCTCACCAGGTCCATTTGTATCCATAGGAACCAAGTCTGAACTCATTTGGGTCGATAGAGTCGATGGTATCCTTCCCTGGTCTCACCAGATCCATTTGTATCCTTAGGAACCAAGTCTGCACTCAATTGGGTTGATAGAGTCGGAAGGAACTTTCCCTGGTCTCTCCAGATCCATTTGTATCCTTAGGAACCAAACCCTTGTAAAGTCAGTCAATTACACCATCGTTTCGATGAGTCTGTCACCATCGAACACATATCGCGCTTTCGACGATGTCTGTTTGAATTAACGCACATTTATGTCTGTTATGTCTGTTCGTGTCCGTTTGTGTTCGACGACCATCGAACACATGTCGCGTCGAACACATGACGGCAGACGCAGTCAATGGTGTCGTGTTGGTTGTCTGGTGCTTGTTTGATGCAATCCATAATTCATACTTTTGTGCTCTGTCTGGCCACAACCGGACAGTACTAAAGTGTACACCGTTTGCTTTTTAGGCACGACATGATGGCTCACCATCAGCACCGAGCCATGGTTTGCTCTATTTGACTTCACTGACATTGGCAGTGTGGCACGTGCACGAGCTCGTCATTAAACGGACAGAATTGGCCTAATGCCAAGATTACATCTGATCACCGATCGATCGGCAGATGTCTTTGCCTTTGCCTGTGTAGATGAGCAACACCAACTCACAAATACACAAACACAAACAGACTCGTTACGCAACTCAAGCTGTGCGGTATTGTCTGGCCAGGTAAGCTTTACCTTTGTCAGGTGTGTTCATCATCCAGTTAGACTCACGCATGTGATTAGCGTGGTACTTAGATTTGACCGCAATAACTCACACTCAAGGATAATGCTTGTCCACTGCTGTATGTTCGTTTTCTCGCTCTCTGTTTGGGTTCACTTCTCCAATCGAGTTGATCGCGCCAAAAGATAAAATTCAAATGAAGTGCCAAACAGATGCAACAAACAGCGGGAATTATTAGTGATTGAACTCGATTGGCTGGACATGAGGCGCAGCTGTACACTTTGCATTAAACTCTGACCTCGGTCAGTGCCATCACGGTCACCGACAGTGTGGTGCAGTGCATTGTTGCTCCTCAAAGGTGATCACTTTGACATCGATTGGGGAGATAATTAATTCGATCAAGTGTCAAATCGATATGACGAGACGAATTACGTTCCACTGGCAGATTTGATCTGATATCGATCGATCGCGACCAGATGGGCGATAGAGCCAAGTAGAGGCTTGATCGATCGTCAATTCGTGTGACAGCTCACTGCTGTGGCACTCAGGATTACGAGAGCAAAAGGACTCGATACATTGCATCAACTCTCGGTTTATTTGTTTCGTAAGACAATTCGCTTATTCGAGCCACTTGTGCATCGAAACCTCAAACGATAGAGTCATTGTTTGTATTGATGATATATTCGAATCAAGTCACCAATTTATGCGCTGACAGTAATTAACTCGCGATCCACTTTGAATTATGCGAAAATTAATTTACGATTCCAAACGAATTCGAGTGTGTGCGGCTTGGCAGAATCGAGTCGATCAATTTATTGTTTGCTCGGCTAAGCTGTCGAACGTAGGCGTTTGTGTGACTGTGCCACCGTGTGATGTGATTCATTGATTCATTGATAGTGAGTCCAATTTGTTTGTGACAATTTGTATTTCGATTCCACTGGGCATTGCTTTATATGGAGAGGGCAAATTGAAATCGAGTAGATGTGGCTAGAGGAGGGTGGACACAAATTAATGAACGAATTCCGAGTGGACTAGAATGTGTGTGCGACAGTGGCACTAGTGGCCATGTGGTAGTAATGGACAAGTAATGAGTGCCAAATCACTGACTGGGAGTTATTAATGAATTGGCACTTGTCCTTATAAGTGCGTGGAATGGCTCGGTGCTGTCCACAGTGCTTTGTTATCGGTAGGTCGGTGTGCTTGTGGTGAATATTCTCGCCGCTTGTACTGGCAAATTGATTTGCGCTGAGTAATGATCACACTCGCCATTGACTGTCACTGGCAGCAGACACAATAGCCAACAGATCGACCACTGGCCGCATTCGATCCACCAGTGATCATCATCCTCATGTGTTTGCTTTCCTCGCCACGTGATTAATTGTTTGCCAAGTTTGGCTCTATTCTGCTCGGTGCGATCTGTATGGCTTCGATCCGATCGCATCTCATACCACCAGGTGAGTCGATCACTACCTAATGGTTGCGCTTGTTGTTGCCACTTGCAGTAAAAGTTCATTTGTCTTCGATCAACAAGGCAACAGACAATTAATTCGAAATCAATTACCCAGACAGACACACGAATCATAAGACCTGTTGATATCATTTGACCAACATTAGCAGCGCATTTAATTTTAAGGGCCGTAACCTCCTACTTGGCACCACCGGCCTTTGCCGGTAAGTTTGGGCAGGGACCTTTTTTTTGCTCCTCACTTGATTTTGGAAAGGAAAATTGTGAAGTGCCGGTGAACAATAATTTTGAGGTTACGGCCCTGGGTGAATGGACACATGTGTGTGGCCAATTGATTCGAAATTAGTCAATGCAAATTGGACTATTGTTGCCTCCAGAGACCTAAGGTCAATGTTCACTGCTCAACTCAATTCTGTCTCTTGTTTCGATTATTTACACTTCTTTATCTTTTGTGGCATGTCCATGTCCGTTCGGTTATTAATTGGAGCACGAGAATAGTGTGCGACGAGAACGGTGGCCAAGAATACAAATGACCGATCACCTCTGTGACCACGATGTACCTGCCATTAGTCATCGATGGCACTTGTTTGTCTTCGACTGTTGCATCGCTCTCGATCGGTTTGTGGATTTGAATAATTTTCGAATTCGTTTGCTCAGTGTGCTCACCGTATTGGCTCGATTCAGATTGACACTACCAACTTGGTAGTACCAAGTGCCCTCAGTGCACTTTTATTACACGACGTGCTTGCTGAATTGTCTCGAGTGCACTTGCCAGTGGCTTTGTTATTCAAATTGACTGCCATATCGTTTCGTCTCTTCTTGACTTGCCATTTATTCTGTGAGCCAAGTGAAGATTTCAATTAGAGCATAGAGTCCGCAGTGATGAATGAAGCGATGAAGTGAGATGCACCGAATTATGAGTGCCACGATGGGCTCACTCACTCGGCCAATCAGGCCTCTCATCATCGTGTTCGTTCATAATTAATATGCACAGCGAGAGTGAATCGACGATGACGAGAAGTCAATTCTGTGCAATGCTGGACTCATTCAGAACCGGAACCGACACAAGATGAACGAAATTAGAACGACCGAGTGCCGTACTGCCGTGAGGCATATTGCCAGTCTGGCAAGAGGCAACTGACGAGGCTATGCAAACTATTCGGAAAGCACTCGGTTAGGACATTAAATTCTGCAAGAGTTGTCAGTGAGAAATGTGATGGACCTTGATGGACCGTGATAGTCGGAACGATGGCAATGGAATTACAATGTAATGTGTTCATTTGCTTCATTTGCTCATTACACCGTCGATTAATTCGGTACGTAGGTTTGTGCCAGGCCCATAGATTGCCACTCGCCACGGAACCCTCGGAATGGAGTGAGTGTGTGTGTGATGGTCTCATTACAAGTTCATTAATTGCAATGGTACACAATATCCATTTGGTCTAATTAGGCCATTTAAATTCGCATTACAGGACGCTGCCAAAGACCAAACGACCACTGAGATTGAAGTCGATTCGTTTGCCGGCAAGTCGTCAATGTGTTCATTATTGCAATGAGAGTATTAATTAAAAGGCTCACTTTGAATGTGTTCCCTTTGGCAAACGGTTCCACCGTGCTCCATTACTAGTACTGATAAGTAGATTGCTTGTTCGGATTGTCGCGCTGTGTGCCATTTGGCTTGATCAATTTGCTTTCAACACTCGGCCTGAGCTGATAACTGGGCATGTAAATGTGTCTTGGAATATATTCTTGCACATCTCTGTCATCAAGTGAAGGTTGCATCACACGGACAAGCACTGTCTCACTGAATGAATGCTCCAATGATTGACTGAGTGACAGGACTTGCACATTGTCAGTGCCGTACAAGGATAATTTAAAGCAATTCGATCGATTTGCATTTACATAATTCAATTAGCTTGTTTGTGTGTGTTGTTATTAATTGACATTCTATTCTAATTAATCCATTATGTATGCTTTCATTTGCAGATTACCTGTAAATTATTATTAATATTAGTATCATTTATTATAAGTCACAAGTACGCCATCTTGGTGATGTACACATGAAAGTTTCTCAACGCATAAAGACATTTTACTTCCCGTCTGTTTTGTTGTATTAAATTGGTAAATATTCCGATATATGTTTTCCTTTCTGGGATAATTTGAACGATTCCGAGGTCCTCATTTGAATAATTCAACAATTACGACGGATTCCCCAGTGGTCGTGCGCTCATTGCTCAGTAAATGCACAGAGAACGCGTCAATTGAGAGCTTAAGCTCTCTTCACAAAGTGAATTTTCATTCGTTATTGCCAATAAGATTCAGCGGAATAAGCTTAACGGTAGTTTTAATGTTTCAGTTTGAGGCACAAGTCATTATCAAATTTAACTAGAATGGAAATATTCAGTCGGATAGTGATTATTTTGAAATGAGTGCCAATCAAAGCGAGTTCATTTGCAAATCGACTCCAATCGATTAATGTTTGATCGCTTCGTTCGTGTCCTTTGACTTTACTTTGGCTGTGGTTGTGATTTTTTGTTATTCTCCACTTTAATCAATTTGCAGTATTTTGTAGAATTTTCCACACGCACAAATGAAGACATCACAACAAAAACAATTGTTAAAGCAATTGATCTGATCATAATTGAAAGGCACCATTCGAACCAATTAGCATTATCACTCAATTGCCGTTTATGGTTATTTGTGTAATAGTTTCTTCTGCCTGGGCAACAAATGTACCAGACATTAATTGATTGTGCGGAAAGAAGCATTAAGTTTGAATTGTTTTTTATTTCATTTATATCATTTGATTACCATCTTTTGGTGGTTTTCAATGGCAAAGGCACAAGCTCAGGACATTAATCGGCCATTCGGTAATAATAATTTTAAATAGATTAATCGCAATCTTGTCGCCGCATAGATTTTGAGTTTGTTTGGTTTTGCCACCGCTCGATAACAAAGGCACAACTTTGCGGAACGTCCATTATTGATGTTCGTCGTTGTGTGTTTGGTTTAACAAATTCACAAACAATTTGTTTCCATTTGCTTCTCAATAATTGTCCCAACAGTAGTCTTCGTGTTTGAGAATCACTTGAGTGAACTTTACTTCATTTTAATTTCATGCCTCATCCAAATTGCATACGTGGCCTTGCTAAACTCGACTGAATGTGCCAATAAATTCATTTACCTGGTAATCACTTATCGTGTTCATCGTAATCAGATTTATTTATTTTTGCCTTTGGTCTTATTTATTGATATGTTAATTAGCTAATAATTTTGTATTTTTTTACATTTCGGCGATCTCTTCCTATCTCACGAGACAAGTCAACAAACAGAATTTGGTCCATCAACATGTTTGCATATTTGATGAGCACAACAAATTATACTATCGCAATTTGTCCCTCGATTTAAGTTAAGACGAACATAAATAAAGGATAATTTGATTTATTAATTACGGTTGACTGCCATGAAGCAATTATTAATTGATCACAGCAATCAGTGAGGCCAACATGGAAATATGCGAGTGATAGATCAATGGCGATTTGACGCATTACTCGCTACCTCTACCTCAGGGGTTATCACTGCGGCCAGTGTTAATTAAGATAAGTGGCCAGACAAATTGACACCTCGAATCAGTGCCCGAGATGTGTCATTGACTTATCCGAACAGATGACCCTGGCAATCGATGCATTAACCATGCAAACAGACCAACTTGTACCTCGTTCGTTGTCCGCCATTTAGATCAACTAACCAAGACAACAAACACACTCAAGACATACCAATTTGGCTCGCAAAGTTGAAATGACTGGTTCGGAAAGCCAATTACCAATTAGCAATGTTCGTCAGTGGATGCGACTAGAGGGCAAATGTGCACTTATCGCCACTGATGAACGCTTGTAGTTTTGTGTTTAGGAATTTTATCGCAAATTAATTGAGTTCAGTAAGCAGTGACACTTTTCTGGTCGTGATGCACTTCACTTGTAGTTTGATTTATTCATTCAGTGCCGACTGCCACAACACTGCTGCTACTAATTAGACCAATCGATTCGCCTCAATTGGACAGTGAGTGATCACTAATGAGTGGCGAATTCAATCAGACTGCGAGCTCGTATCAATCAGTTGTGATCATTCCTTGTGCAAATCTTAATTGTCTGAGCGGGGGGCGAAGCGAAGCTTCGCCAAAGCGAAAGACTTCTACCATGACTTTTTGTGTTTGTTGTTATACATATTCCGGGAAAAGTACTGAATCAAATTGCACCAAATTTTCAGGTTAAGCTTAGGTTACAGTGTAGATGTGCCCAAAAATAGTAGTTTACTCGAAAACACAAAGATAAGATAAGACAAAAAGCGCCACCTGGTGTTGAAAATTGCAATTATTGACCAAACAGCTGACATTATGATATGTTCGAGATACAGCACATGCATTACTTTTTATCGCAGTGTAATCACACAGACGTGTTCTGTTTTGTTGTCATTCGTGAGTCGAAAGTTCTAAATGGCACCATTTTGAATGGTGATTTGTTGAAGAGGTCTTGCTGGACGACGCCAACAGGAACACGCCAGAGGACTAATGAAACAGCATCGACCCAAACATAACGAACCTGTCCCAGCTCTACCAGTACAGTCTTATCCTGTGTATTGATCACGCGCCAGCTACACTCCTGAGATGATTGAAGTCGCTAAAGAGTTTGATGAAGCTATGAATCCGATCCAAATGAACATCTGTATTAAAGGCATACGTTCTTTTCCCGATCTGAAGCTAAACAATGACAACCTCTGTAATTTCTGCAATAATCAACGAACTGCAAATATGTTTACGAAGGAGAATCATGGATCCGGGCAAGGTCCCTCTAGTATTGCAAAATCTCACCGATATATAGAAAATGCTCATCGCCCGTGTGCATCCTGTGGTTCGTATTTATCGACTAAAAGGCGCTCAGTATGCCTTTAGTGGTAACTTCATCAGATTTAAACAAAATATCGAGGATTTTTGTGATCTGCTTCCTTCTGACGTTTCAACGATTATTTTATAACAAAGGAGGTGGTTCTGATGTACCGTGTTTTAAGGCAGATCGAAAGAGAATTGAACAAGCTTTGATTTGGTTGAAGATTAATCATGAATACTACAAGAACATCACAATTTTGGAAGAGAATCTTCTTTTGATACCTGAAAACGGGGATCTATCGCAATATCTTGAAACTTATGCTGACAACACAGAAGATTCGTCTGAGCCCGGCAGAAACCACAATGACGGTGAACCTGTTATTGAAGAAACTTTTGTTCCTCTAATGGATCAAGCTGACTTACAATTCTTAAGGTGATCATTGGCGATCTAGGAACTTCTAAAAACCGACGGAATGACCTATGTTGCTCTCACTCGAGTTAAAAAATTAGAAGACCTAATGTTTGATAAACCAACTGACTAAAGTGAATTCATCAACGAAATTATCGCCAAATCATATGCTGATGTCTAAATCTTTTTTCTAACTTATGTTAATTAATAAATAAAATAGTAATAAAAAATAAATTTGTTTGTTGCTCGGGTATTGGGGGCAGGAGAGGGGAGTTGCACCCGCTCAGACTATGTTCCTTCGGAGCCAATGATGTTTTGACAATCTTCAATTAATTAGACGCCATTTAGACAGACACACAGTGGTGCTAACTCTTTCCGATTGCTCATTTGTCACTCGAGACTGTATTGAACCCTTTCGGGTTGCCAAGTCGAATTTTACATTTGTAACTTATCACTGGTCAGTTCTGTTCACCTTCACCAAGTCCAATCGATCAATGTTTGGCTAATGGCCAATGTTGATCACAGTGTTACATCTCTCTATCGTGGTCCATTAGGCGGCCATACAAGCCTTGTTCGATTTCAAGCACACATCTCGCCTTGGTGCAAGTCAAATTGATGTTTCGCTTGCCCCTTTCGGTGCTTCGTTACACCGAATGACTAACCAAGTTCCATAACCCAACGAGAATTGTCTGTGTGAGAGTGTTCACCAAATGATGAGCACAGAAATGAATCGCTTTACAATTCACTGGCCATCTTTTATGTTCGTGGAGAGCATCTCACTTCTTTCCTACTAACTCACCTCTCTGCTGGTCAACTTAAAATGGCCGCACGTTAGCATCAGTTAGAGTAATTTCAATGTCAAAATCGTGATCTTGCCTTGTTACTCCATTAATTATCGTCTGCAAATATGCCAGCGAGTGTTTGTGTGTGAATGCTTCTGTGTTTGAGGTAGCGAGCGAGTCACTTTTTTTTAATTAGCTTATGTGTGATTTCGCTAAGCTACCTGTGAGCGAGTCGAGAAAAATGGCAACTCACCGATTGACAGTGACTGGCTATGTGAGAGAAAGAGAAGGCACCGAGATGTATACTAAATAAAGTGCCACTCACGATGGCTACCGTCGAAGTGATGCACAGCTAAGCAGCACTTGGTAGCTAGTTGATTCGATTTAAATTAAACACAATTAGACCAATGGAGTGAGGCATGTGCAGGTAAGTAAATAAACACGAACTGAGGAAGAAATGCTTCACTGAAATTAGATTAAACTCACAGGCTAGCTGGAACAAGGTGCCCTCCACCGTATGCACTCCGTGCACTTCACTGTCATTTTCGTTGGCAAAACAAACGTTCGAAGCAAACAAACAAAACAAGTGAAGCGAATAGTGGAGAGATGAGATGCCGCTCGATTACACAAACAAATACAAATTAAGATAATTGCGGCGAGATAAGACGATAGGCAAATCGATTCGATTAACTCCAATCAATACCGAATTGGACAATCAGTGCACATCTGCAGCTTATGCACAATTTGGCTTGTGTTTGCCAACTGCCGGCTAAAACTTTGCGGTAAACAAGCTTTGTGGCCAGCCAAGCAATGCAATCAAATCGATATTAATTAGAGGCAATGTGTTCAGACATAGACATTTTGTGATGGCACTCGGTGTGCAAATGGATTTGAGATCGTTTATCAGTCCAATCAACAAGATAAAATGGCAAGAGTAGGAAAACATTGACTGAAAGCTATTTCTATATTTATAAATCTTGACCAAAGTAAACTGTGATCAAACGATAATTGAGATATATTTGCACTCAAATGAATTTGCTGATACACATAATTTGCAGGAACAGTCAGACCAATCAGTGCAATCACAATGATGATCATCAAGATCGGCAGCTTGAGTGCATCATCGGGACAAACACAATCAATCATCACACTTACGAATCTCGACAATTCTAACGCTTCAAAGCGCCAAAAGAGTTGGTACACACCAGGTTTGAAGGCTCAAGATTGAAGATGTGTCAAGGAAAAATGTGTTGTGGTTTGTGCATTTGCATGATTCTCAAGCAAACTAACACTTTAATAAATTACCAAAATAAAACGATCAACGTGCCAAATTGTGTAGGTTGGCAAGTTAGCACAAGCGTTGATACTCATTCGGCACACTGACAAATTCATGCATCGCACATGTGATGCTTCACAGTATTGAATCAGACGGCTAAATTATGACCAAGTACCTGTAATAATGTACAACATTAATCATTCACTCGATTGACTCTCGAGCAAAGCATTCAAAATAATCTTAAATTACCTAGATTGCCAATGGCATTGGCCCAATGGGTACCAGAAGAGTCCTTGTAAAATTGTATTGAGCAAACAAGTGGCTCAATTTTGCACATTTTTTGCCAAATAAACAGTTACGTACTTTACTGACAAGTTGTGAGTGACAAGTAAAATAAATCAATTGTCGGGTTGCCATTTTTGTATTATGATTCGCATCGTCGTTTGTGCGGTTTTCCATTTTCCGTGAGGTCATTTTTGAAATTGCTTTAATTCAATAAATTAATTTATTGCCTTTCCAGACAATACAGTCGCTAAATACCCATTGGCCAATGGCTAATGTTTGCAATGGCATAACCAATGAGTATTTGTTTTGCCCGAAGTTGAATCGATCAATTAGTGGTCCATCGAGATTATGTCTTCCTGCAATGAAAACTTGCAAATGCAATTACTTGTCCAGACAGCATCGAATATGACCGGATGTTTGCCATGATGATGACCAAGCGCACCAGCACTACGACAATGCAATTGCAAATGCAAATAACAATTGCAAATTGCATCGCCGTCCTATTGATTGACATTGTATTGACATATTCGCGAATTTTCCAACAAGCTAGGGCAATTGTGTGTTATCCCTGTTGTTGCCATTATCACCTTTCCCGCAAAGTTGTGAATGGACTTTTTACTAAAATACTGGGCAGATATTTTTACAATCTCAAACTCTTTCCTCTCTCATTGAGGTTGGATGTCGATTGTGAACTTGTACTGAATTGAGCTATATTTGGTGGTTTGGGATGAATCCGTGTAGTATTAAATGATATGTCCAGCACAAGCAATATACATAAGTTTACCTGAAAAGAATTGTCATTGCTGCAATGACCGCATGATGTTTGACTTTTCACCACTCAACACAAGGTAATTAAGGATGTCGTTGATTTGCATTTGGATTTGGCCAATAGAGCAAATATTGACAAGCTCAAACAGTACACTTCACTAGCCAATCGACGTTGTTCTAGGCAACTTGATTTTTTGACCAGAAAGCGACCATTTCAAGTTCAGTCGTGTAGTTGTTTTTATTCATTTGTCTTTTCACATCAATTCAGGGTAAAACTCGTTTCCCTCGATCAGTCCTCTCACTGCGTGTGAACTGTCAAACGGCGGAATTTTATGAACTGTGATAATTACTGAATGGTCACAGATTATCCTTTTTATGGTGCAGGACCTGAACCTGCAAGATTGAATGAGGAAAATGATTTGTCTTCCATTGATGAATTCAGAATCTTTCGATTGAGTAAATTTGATTTTGTTGCTATATTTTCGCATTTCAATGATATCTACGACCATGTTTGAGTAAATAGGCAATTTAATTTAATTGCTCATGATTTAATGAAGCAAGTCTTTTTTATTTGGTGCATTTTATAAAATCCTATCCTGCAAATAAATGAACATTTTTCTCTACAAAGCTAAACCCAAGTTTTCTTTGTTAATTGGAACCTTCTGGATCGATTGGTAAAGTCAAAAGTCCGAAATAATTTCCGGAACATTGAGATATCTTATCTCAAAGTCAATGAAAACGGCCTTTTTGATGTATTTTGAGCTCAATTTACTCAGAGTTGAAGAAAGCTCACTGTGGAAAATTGGGGCACATCTAAAAGCTTAGAACCTATAGAATCTGAATCCGAAGAGAGAAACCAAAAATTCAAAGTCATTATCGAGATAAATGCGATAAACAACACCTAGTCACAAGCGCCAAAACACTCGTATTTCAGAGCCACTACTGTGGAAATCGCTCATTGCAGTGAAGCAAACTCCTGCTGCCTGCCGCTGACAGACCAATGTTTACGTTTTGAAAGATATCTGTCACGAATTTCCTTAGTGAAATCATTTTATTGTGCAACTAATTGAGCAATCGATAGCTGATAAAGAATTGTCAGATGAACATCTATTTAAGAACCACACTCCTATTACCCAAATCATCTTGTACACTCAGTGACTATGTGTAGCTCATCATCACCAATCACCACCTGCGTGTGTCTAGTTTTCTTCCCTATTTAGCAGATCATACATCAGGCAATGCTTGTTTCAATATCACTTGTCCCCTCGGAACCGTTGTCCTTTTCTCATCTTGTACTATGCATCAGTGAGGTTCATATTCCGGTGAAAATATTGTTCAATGAATTGCATATGAAAATCTGTGCCCAAAACCATAAAGGCAATTTGTTTCTAACACAAAATGCCTTATCAAACAATTAGCTAATTGGGATGAATCCTAAAATGACACGTTGGATCTTATAATTTGTTTCAAATCCCAAATGATGAGCCAGATAATTCTTCAAATTGGTGGCTGAGGTAGTTCCCCAAGATAGAGTTTTAGGAAGATTTCACAATAAGGTTATTGGTTCATATCCTCAATTAAAGAATAGGGAGGTTCCCGGCGCCACCACCAATAAACTAATTAGAGGTTGACTCTATCAACCCAATTGGGAAATATTCCCAGGACAATCCATTGATAGGATATGATGAAGGATGACTTCAGGCCACCACACTGCCCCAGGAAACTTAAGATAAACAATGCTTCCAATGTACTTGATCAAGATTGCTTGGCAGGTTGGGTAAAAGTATAGAGCCTTCGGTGTAGATTCTCGGTCCTGGTTATCAACTTGGATACCAAAATAAGTTTGGTAAGTTTACTTGAAGTTTCAGTGACTGCTGCACGGATGGTATGTTTGCATCGTTGATTCGCTGCAGTCTTTCAAAGTACTGCCCGCGCGCTATTTACACCCATGCTAGTATTGACAACCTCAGTGATCTTATTCATCTATATCTCGAGATTGAAGTTACTTTTTTCGATTCTCTCTTCTGTTTCTGAGAGTTTAAGAATCAATGTTTAAAATGATATATGGGTTTATATTGTATGACTATAGAAAGTACAGTTTTGAGCACCTCAAAAAGTGCCAAAAACGGCAATTATTGACCATAAATGATAAGATATCTCTATGTTCCGGAAATTTTTTTGCACTTTTGACTTTACCAATCGATTCAGAATGGTCAAATTAATAAAAAACAAACTAGTTTGGCTTTGTAGAGAAACCCGTGTTGCATAGTGCATATTATGCATAATAATTATTTGAAGGAAATATATTACGACGACCATAACCAGTTTTGATCGACTTCACTTCACTGAAGAATCACTTATCGTCTCATCTTCAATTGAATAAATGAATGAACGAGTGAATGAAGCAAGAAATCATTTGTGAACGACCTCTATGTGAATGTCAAACCGAAATCTTATTATAGTGGGTTAGTCATTGGAAAGATTTTCCACTGAACGCTAGACTTGTATGCATTTTGCATAAGGTGCCAAATTCAAACAAGGCCTCTCACGTGGAAAAGTGTCACCTCTCTCATTACACCAGTGAAGCAGTATTTTCTATTTCGACGCATTATCAACGCATTAACGACCGCTTGGTTTTTAAACGAAAGAACGGAAAATGCCCGCTCAAACCTGAGCGATTGTTTGATCATACAGGTGACAAACAAAGAAGGCTGAAATTGAAATTCTCATGTCCTGTTGTCAGTGTCAATATCTTATGGTGGCCATTCTGTTAAAGTTGATCATCTCGCATGTTGGACATTTGCAATTTGCTCATAAAGTTCGGCTGACAGGTTCAATTAGCCAGTTTGATTTATGGCATCTCGGGATGCCTTATATCGCATCTGTGTGGATAGTTCGGCACAGTGGACCTTTTCGAATTCATATTTTGCCAATGGTGTGCGCAGTGAACTCGCTCGCTCTCACTCACTCACTGTCCTCGTCTTTGTGAGCAATTTATCTCAATCTTCTGTCGAGATTTATTGGTGGCTATGAGATGGACATGATATAATCGAACAAGGGCCGCATCCATTTAGTTCTTGTTTTGGATTAGTAGCTCATCTCATCTCTCCCGGTATGATTGGTCGCATTATTTATAGCGAGATTGTCTTTCCATCATAGACCTTGTGATTTATTCGATCTCGTACAGTGACACCGATTAAGACATCACAGACTTGCACATTGCCATTTAAGTCTACAACTGCACCAGTGCACGTAAATGCGTTCAATCTGTCTTGTGCAGCTTGATTGCATTTTGTTTAGTGATCTCGAAAATGAAAGTGACTTGTCTCACTGATTTGAATAAATGTCCAACTATGTCGGTTATCAACGAACCAATTTGTCCTGTTGCTCAATAGTTCCATAGGTCAGACCGTTCAATCTCGTTAGTACACTCTAATTATAGACTTTTATTTCCTTTAGGTTGCTTTTCACTTATGATGAAATGATTCAATCGGTGAAAGTTATGAATTATGAGAACGAGGAAATTGGCCAAATCTAGGTGTTTTTGCGATCGGATGGTGCTAGTGGGATGAGGTCTGTGTGCTCGGTTTGTCATCGTTGCCCAACACAAACAGGTCAAATGTAAATAATCTTTGCATTAGGTTCGATCGAAATTATGGCCTTCGATGAAGTCGCGTGGCACGGGCCGAGATGGAGTCAACTAGAGCGGACAAGGCCAGTCTACCTGCCACCGAGTGCAACTAGATCACAACGAGCCCGCACCACCCAAAGCGACCTGTCCGAATGTGTTGAGTCTATTGATTGTTCGACAATTCACCACAAAGAGTGAGCACCATTTAAACTGATTCAATACTGCCTTGCCTTACTTCCACTACTCTCCCATTCAATCGCCCAATAACAAGTTTGTACTCGTGCAATGTGCACTCAATAGTTTTTACTACATTTACCCGCCAAGTACAGAAACATGTTGAACTAGTGTGACACTACTGGCACAACTACTAGCATTATTGTTACCATTACCCGACAATTTGCCACTTCATTCGGGACTTTGTATTGCGAGGTGTGGATGTGTTATTGTGTTATTATTGGCCGTGCCATTATTATCAATTAGCCTCACTGACAATGGACTCATCCGAAGTGAGTGGATTACTTTGTTAGCAACCGGCGAATAGATCACACCGAGCACTACCGAGACTAGTCGACAGTCGGTTGTCTTTTGTGGAGATGTGCAAGATGAGCTTCACTTATCTACGACTCGGAAGGCCACACCACAATGGGATGCATCCTCTAATTGTCACCGGAAACTTGCAGTTCGGGTTGACAGTCCGCGCACTGGCCAACTAAAGTCAATCAGATTGCAAGCATGAAATCGAAAGTCATGAAAGTCACCTCAAGCCGACACACCCACCACCCAATCGAGTTAATTAAGCCAATACATTGGACTCGAACGGAAGGCACTCTGCACTAATGCACAGCTGGACAGACAGTTCTTCTGTGCTCTCTGCACACAGCATATTGCATCATCGCCTATCGATTCTACTTCGTTGTTTCGATTTGAAGTTAATTTTAAACTAATTACACACATGGTATAAAATTTAAATTTGGAATTTAATTAAAATGTGTTCAATATTTCAAAAAACATTAACACGTTAATGAACATAATTTGGATAGAAATAAGGAATTGTATTATAATGGAAATAAACTAGAGAAAAGAGTTTTGCTGTTGCTTTTGAAAATCTTGATGAGACCACATAGGGTGGTCGATAGTCTATCGGATAGACTCATTCGGCTAGATTCGATTCGGTCATGGTACTATTATCAACTTGTTCCACTTGTGGATTTCGACAATTGATACACAGTAACTGAGGAAACATATGACCATAGAATTGTCCATTAGGGGCGTAAGTCGGCCTTGCAAAGCCGTTTGCTAAAAAAAGGCGAGGGCGGAGCAAATCCATAATTAGGTTGCATCGGTTGGTAGCATTGATTAGGAGACATGTAATACCCAGAATTATGTCCAAGAGGAATGGTAACAGGGTAATAGCCACAAGCAGAAAGGGGTTGGAATTGCATCTGCTACTGTGAGAAAGCCAAGTTAGATCCAGTCTCACTTCCAACATCGAGAATATTTGGTTCGCCTGGGGACTGAAGTCCGTTTGCATTTGGGAGCATTATTCCCCCTGCCATTTTGGGCTGCCAAACATTACGGTTCAGAATTTGATTCTCAAACTGAATTTGCGGAGATGGGAGCAGTCCGCCATTTTCTTCGAAAGTAGGAGTTTGAGCCACTGGAAACTGCATCTGAATGGGGTTAGCCATCGGAACGCCTGGAGTTTGAGGAATATGCGCATTTGGGTTTCCATTAGGGAAAGAAATACGATTCTGTTGCGGATAACGATACGATCCTTGGCCATTGATCGATTTTTGCCCGTAGACCTGTTGTCCTTGATTGATATACTGTCGAAAACCACCATTGCCACGGCCACGACCACCACGGGTGCTAGCGTATCGAGCCTGCTGGGGCTGTTGGGGTGCTTGAAGAGGTTGTTGATTCATAATCGATCCAAATGGGTTCAAACTGTACATTAGACAAAAGACTAAAAGGGTGACAGACAAAAATGGAGGAAAGGACGAGCTAGAACACAAGTGTTGTGTGGAGCAGATCGAACTTCGATTGAGACAGGCAAACAAACAAAGGAGACAGCGCCGCTTTGTGCTTGTTCGTGCCACAAGTCTCGCACCGCCCACTCGAATAGACTTGGACTGGCCCAAAACATGTGTTCAGTCAACGATTACCTCTACCCTCCACGTTCACCACACCACAATCAGCATTGATGTACATAAAATTTCTTTTTCCTTTTCCTGCTCACATTTAGTCTTCAGTTTGTCTACTGATCAGTCACCTCGTACAGTGCAGCAAAACTGATTTTTCCTTAACTAAACATTACCTCAACAAATGTTCAATTATTTAAATTGGCCATTTGCTCGTGCACCCAAAGAAACCTCCAGCAACCGAAGCAATACAATACCGATACAATCACCAAATGAACGCTCCCCACAAAGGCACAAATGTTCAAGTTGCCAAACGAAATTCTCTATCACATCTTTAGACGAGTGCCAATTCGAGATCTACTTGTGCACGTATCACTTTTACCTGTTTTCAATTTCACCAACTCAAAACTGTGACTTGTGCCATGCGACGTTCACTGACACTTAAACTGGCCGGACCAATCAGATTTTATTCATTCGAACGAGACTACATCCATCGAGAGGCAGCTCAACTCAGCAAGTCAAAGAGTTCATATGATCACTATAACAAGTATGCACTCTTGTCACTGTCAACCATTCGTGTCCCACAGTTGGAGGCGCTGAAGAGAACATTTCCGCACATTCGTTTTCTTCAAATTTGTGCATCTGAAAAGGACAAAGTCCACAGTGCATGTTTAGTATTGTTGGTTACAAATCTACTCGAGTGTTGGAGTGAAAACTTATTTGCACCGCGGTGACGATTCAGATGATCTCTTCTGTCTGTACGTGCCAGTCGGCACAGTCGTTCGATCCGGACGAGATTAAAATCTATCTGCACGATGCAATGTCGCTCAAGACGGACTGGCTCGATCTGTACGGTGTTCTGCAAGCCACTTATTTGACCGCAGCTACGCTGGACGCCGATCTCGGTGGTATTCTACTGCTCGCCGGTGAGAGGATTACTTTGACCTTCTTCGTTGACCACAAGACTATCCATGTGTTTGAGCTGGAGAACAGTTTCGATCCGTTCACTGTGGATCGGGTCATCTCGTCCACTGAACCACTCTCCTTCTATGGCATTTCGTGGACCAACTGTAGTCTCACCAAGTATGACTTCAATGGCTCGAATGTGGTGTCCCGTGTCAACAGTGCAGGCAAGAGCTATTCGATTTGTGCGTCCGATGATGACGAGCACGTCACCATTCGAGATGGTCCCTGTGCCACCAGTGGCAGTAAAGGACCACCATGGACTAGTGCCACTGCTGGCTACACCGATCTGGAGCACTTTTGCATGTTCACCAACGAGTCGGTCTATGTGTTCAAGTATGCGGCCATCTCGGCTCAACTTGGTGAGAAGGTCTACGTGACCAAGGTGGCACTGACAGACTTTTTCGTAATGGTACAACTAAATTCGACTCACACCCGAGCCTCGAGAAGACTCAGCCTAATAAAGATCTCCATGGCATCCTGATGGCAATTGTCATCCTGATCATCATCTGCTTTACACTCTACTGCATTCTCAGTGGTGGACAAGAAGACGAACAAGAGGAGTCCCTACAGGATGAGGAGGAAAAGCCAAAACGGAGGAAACTGTTCAGTGGAAAGTTCAGTAAAGCAAACAACAAACGCAACAGTGCCAACTAGAGACAACAAGACTGTGCAAAAGTGCACCTTGGATGTGCGGGGAAGCTAACATTCAGTACAGTGTTACTGAGGGCTGCCCCTAAATGTTGGCTTTCACTGAGGTGCAGAAAGCACGCTTTTGTTGTCTCTAGTGCCAACAGTTCTCGCAATTCGTCCGCTGGCAAAAGTAGCAAAGCCAAAAGCATGTTGAAACAACGAGAAGTTCATCAAGTGCTGACAGCCGTCGAGTGTCGGGCAAGAGTTTGGACAGTGCCAAAAAGAGTGCCACCAACCAGAGCGTCAAATTATCGAAACGTTTGTACAAGAAGGCCTCTGCCGACAGCAGTACATCACCAAACAAGGGAGCTACAAGACCAAATTCACGTACAAGTCGAGTAGCAGTTCGGTACCGCGGTTGGCAACAAGCTCAAAGCTAATTGAAACTTATTGATTAGTCCAATCTGTTCATTTATTGCAGAATCTATTTTGTATTTACTTTATTATTAAATGGTTTTAATGAATGCGGTTCGATCGAAGCTACATTTCAGTCGGAGGTTGGCAGTGTTTGGGTGTTTGTAGTTTTTGCCTAAAAAATTGTTTCGTCGTGTAGTAAAAGTTTTCTCGTACTTAATCAATCTTAGGCATCATATCATATTCCAATTTGCCATTTTGCCAATTTGCCTTAGAAAGGTAGCATCTGATTCCGTTCATGAGTTATATTCGAAGTACTATGTCAATGCTAAAAGTTTCAATAAGTAAGACCCGATTTATCATTCTGTTAACAAGTTCTTGTTTTGAATAAAATCTCATGCATCTTTTATGAAGGAAAGCGGTCCCGTGCCAAAGAACACTTTTCCGTGTTTGTCTATAATAGGACAAAATTCTCCAAACAAAACAGTTTTCAGTGCTAATTGATATTGCTTTTCAGTGTATTTCGAAACGTGTCGTATTGATGTTCTCTTTGGAGCAAATTGTGCGAAAATGACGGCAATGTGTTATATGACATCTGTTCGATTGGAGTGAGCAGTCTGTAATGGCCAGTTAACAGTTCAATAGACAAATTGACTCAAATTGCATTGGCACGTCGGTGGGATAGGCAAAACATATTATTAGTGAGTGCTTAGCTGGGTACCATGGTGGACAACGCTGCACGGAGCCAAATGAAGAGGTATTCCCGCCTCATTCGCCTCCATGAATGCTAACAGTGAATTGTGCACTGATTTGTGCTTCGTTCGAAATTGTAATAATTTAAAAAATGCTTTAAGGGCATTTTTAACATTTTGTCGCACTCTGCTCAACATGGCATCCAATGTGATCAAAGTGGTCATTTGTAAATTATTCTTCTGGTGGCGAAACATAGATCTAATCAAAAAATCGAACGCTGATTGAAATTATCAAATTATCAAAATTTTCCATTTGCAACAAGTGGAAGAAGACCACAAAACTGGCATTTGACATTTTGGTTTATCGCTCTTGTTACACAATTTGCAATGTACACTTCAATATGAAAACATGTAAAGTTTAAAAATATTACATATTTTTCTGACAGCCGCAGCAAATGGCAATTGCAAATTGACTCACTATATTCAGTGATGCTAATAATCGATTGTTCACAAAGTTAGCGATTACAAATTAGTGTAGCACCCGAGAGAGCGACAAAACAAACTTTTGACTTAGCAAGACCAATAACAAAGTTGACATGTTGTCAGTTCGTTGAAAGTATTTGCACGGAAGGCAATCGATTGTGTCCAAAGCATTTCTAGTTCGAATGAGCAAGTGAGCTAATGTCAATGATGAATGGCCGATTTTCTAACTATTCGTTTTATCTCTAACATTAAAACTACATTGCTAGGGACATTACAGCCATCTACTTTGGAGTACAATCGCTATCGGTTCGTTTAGCTAAGTAACAATATATTTGGTGACTCACAATCTTCTTCCATTTCCAATTTTCCATTTTGCCTTCGAAAGATAGTACCTGAATCCGTGCGCGTTCATCTTGAGTTGCACGTAAAAAATGCGCACTATAATATTTATATTACCATCAATACCAAAAGAATCTACAATTTCAGAATATTCAGTTCTCTAGTTAGACATCATCTTTCCTGAATCAAATTACCAATTTTACATACTCTCCTGTATTACTCTAATGTGTGTTTGAATTCCAAAATTAAGGCGCGGATAAAGATGGAAGCTATTGGGGGGTAAAATCAAGAGACTTTATTATTTATTGATGATTATAAAATGTTGGACACAATTAAGACAATAATAATAATAGTAAAAATAAAGTATCTATCTTGTAAGAAAGTTCATCCAATTTTGAACATTTGCCGCACAATTAGGCAGGACTTGAGACATGAGATGGCCAACCATTCATTCACGATTAGCGGCTGGCTTCAGACTTTAAGTCGAGATATACATTGCTCTCGAGCACAAGTAAAAGCTGCGAAAACTGATGTATCAAACTGCTGGATTCTGCACAAACAACTTGGAACCTCTCAAATATTGTTGACTGCACCATTGTTGGTGGATGGATAAAGTTATTAACCCTTTTATATTTATTTTGGTTATTAATTCTATTAAGTATTATTCTTATGAATATACCATATTGACTGAACGCGGTGCAAGTGTTGTGTTATGTCTTAGATAGTATGGACATGTACCTTCGTCAATTGCGAATGCAAATTTTCCATTGCACTTTCATAGTGAGTAAGGCACTTTAATGTTGTGATTACTGTTTTCTTTGAAAGCTCTCTCCTTTCACTACTTAATAGATTCGATTTTACTGGAGTGAGCCACTTTCCTCAGAAACAATCAACTAGGCTAGTGCTTGTTGGAAACAAGTTTGTTCGCCAATTTGCCATTTTGCCATTTTGCCATTTTGCCTTTGAAAGGTAGTTCTAGATTCCTGCTCATCATGAGTTGCACGTGAACAATGTTCCAAATAACATTAATGTTACCGTTTTTTTTACCACGATTCATGTCAGACCTGGTCAATGGCCAATGACCAATGATCATTGGGAAATCATTGGCGTAATGTATTGCAATAATTGATAACACAATCAGAGCAAAAACAATCTCCAAACTGAATGTCGGCTCATTAGGCGATCGTAATATATAGTTTACTCATTCCAGTCATCTGTTCATTGGCCTTCTTGTAACACTCCCTGCATGGTCAATGCTAATCAACTTGGCTGTATCCTGTCGATTGTTCAATGTGTCAAATGGTTACTCTACACAATTAAGCCAACAGCAATAAAACTTGCCACTGCACTTGTGAATGTTTATTTTCAATTTGCTAAAAAGTTTTTTTTTTCATTCTCAAACCTAATCTCCCTCAAATATTGTCAGTTCGAGTTGGCTTAATTGCGGATGCAAATTTTCCATTGCACTTTCATTGAGTGTAATGCATTTTAATGTTGTGATTACTTTTACCGCTGGCAAACTACAATAATTATTACATCATTTGCTTGTTATAATAAAGATTCAATAGAATAAAAGTCTCATCATATCAAACAATTGAGATGCAACACAATGCGTTAAGATGCATTTTTCAATGAAACCTCAATGAACTAAACAGTCAATCTAAGCAGACTCACACTCAATGCACACATTACTCAACTCTTATGTCATTTCAGAAAATTAATTCGACACAGAATTTACTAATTTGCCATTTTGCCAATTTGCCATTTTGCCAATTTGCCATTTTGCTAATTTGCCAATTTGCCAATTTGCCATTTTGCCATTTTTGCCATTTTGCCATTTTTGCCAATTTGCCATTTTACCAATTTGCCTTTGAAAGGTAGTATCTGATTCAGTACGTGTTCATAATGAGTTACACGAGAAGAATGCTCTAAATAACATGTCGTTTTCCAATGACCAGACAATGCAACTATGCAACAAAACAAAGCTGGTTCCAAAGCAAACTGAGCCAATTAAAGTTTCATTGCAACTAACCCAATTCATTCAATTCAGAACTTGTTCATAAATAAATATTCAGAAATGTTAATGTCTGATAATGCAATGATAATTGAACTGATTGTGAGTCAGTCAGTCAATAAGCTCATCAATAATATATAACGATCGAAACATTCGATCTAGATGAAGGTACATGTCCACATTGTCCATGACATAGCAACACTTGCACCGTTTAGACATTATCAATTATAGCACATTCATTTGTCGACACATTATTCAAGTGAAGTAATCTGTTCGGATGGAGTGAGCACTCGGTAATGGCCAGTTAACAGTTCAATAGACAAATTGACTGGAACTGTATTGGCAAGTTGGTGGGATAGGTAAAATATACGATTAGTGAGTTTTTCCTTGGTGGACGACACTGCGCTGAGCTAAACGAAGACGTATTTCCGCCTCATAAGTCTGCCTGACCAAGTGAATGAGCTCACTGGTTTGTGCTTCGTTCGAAAAAGCAATAAATTGAAAAGCGTTAATGACATTTTTGAGTATTTTGTGGCACTCTGCTCAACATAGCACCCGATTTGATCAAAGTGGTCATTTGTAAATAGTTCTTCTGGTGGCTAAACACTGACAATTTGAACAAAAAATAATCGACATTGGATGATGGAAATTGTCGAATTGCCAAAATTTTTCGTTTTCATCAGGAAGAATGCGAACACAAAACTGTCATTTGACAATTTGGTTTATTGCGCGCTGCACAATGTACACATCAATACATTTCAATCAATATGAAAACAAGTAACGTTTAAAAATATTACACATTTTTTGGGTAAGTATAAATTTTCATTGTGTTTTGCAACCGATTGTGTGTGAAAGCATTTCTGGTCCAAATGAGCAAGTGAGCTAATGTCAGTGATGAATGACCGATTGACTAATTAATCATTTTTCCACTCTACATTACAGTCATCTACTTTGTAGTACAATCGCAATCGGTTCGTTTGGCAAACGAACGATATATTTAGTGACTCAATTTTTTCGGTGCAGCCAAATGTAACTGAAAAGGTCAATGAAAACCACTGAACATGTGCGACATTTTAACCTTATTCTCGAGAAATCGAAACCATACGCATTGGTTTAATTTGATCTGCCAATGTGCCACAATAATTGTCAGTTCGAGTTGTCTCAATTGCAAATGCAAATTTTCAATTGCACTTTCATTGAGTTATATTTGCTGGCACGCTATTATTGCGCATTACTACATCATTATATCATCTCCATTTTGCCAATTTGCCAATTTTTAAATTCTGCCATTTAGGAATCGAACAATTGACGATGATCACCAACCGAATGGACAAGTGAACAATGCCACTGACAATGACACAACAAAATTGGGATGAACCAGAGATCGATGAGGTGGGAAATGTGACCAGGTGGTCAAGTTTTGTGCCTACATTGTGGACGCTCTGCACGAGTACATGTCTACCTGCCACTTAGGTAAACTACGTGGTGGTACCTGGGCTGTGCTTGGTAAGTTGGTTGTTCACTGTTGACCAATTAACAGATTGACCAATGAATCATTTCTTCCTAAACGCGATCATAAATCAATTGAACTACACAACTCATTGAATAATATAATTTTATTATTGTCCGCATTATGTGAAATAGTGAAAATGCGCTCTGTTTGGAGATTACATTAGGTCAGTGCCCATTCAACCACTCGAATCGTCATCGGACTTTTGATTTTCTGACTGCTTTTGAGTGGAGTCTGCTGCTCTGGAACCACTGCTTGGTGCTGCACTCGAGCCACCAGCACTACTACTTTGGCCTTTGGATGATGGTCCTGCTTTGGATGATGGCCCTGCTTTGGATGATTTTGCTTTCGATGAACTGGCAGCCTTTGATGACGCTGGTTTGGCAGTACTCGAGCTTGCTGTAGACTTGGAACTTGCCTTGGAAGTCGCCTTTGAGCTTGCACTGCCCTTTTGAACTGATCGCGGTTTAGTAGTGGCAGTTGATTTTGCATTCGACGACGCCTTTGATCCAGCAGCAGAACTCGCAGCTTTAGACCCAGCAGCGCTTGATGCACCAGAAGTCGCAGCTTTAGAGCCCGGAGCGTTTGATGCGGTAGAACTTGCATTAGATCCAGCCGCACTTGATCCAGCCGCACTTGATGCAGCAGAACTTGCAGCTTTAGAGCCCGCAGTTGAACTCGGTTTAGCCGACGATGGAGCTTTTGATGAGGCTTTAGATGCACCTGCTTGTGAACTAGCTGCTTGGTTGGATGTGACATTTGAGCTTTGAACGTTTGATGATGCCTTTGAAGTCGCTTTCGATGCTGGTGCAGCTGTGGATTTGGGTTTGGCAGATGATGCTGTCGCTCTCGAACCAGCCACCTGAGAGCCTGCCGCGGAACTAAGTGGCACGTGTGACGATTGTTGCTGTGAACTTGGCACATTCGATTCTGCCTGTGTGCTCATTTTGGGTTCACACGAACTTGGCATGTAGGAAGTGGCAACACTGCAGCCCGGCCGGGAGGGTGGCACTGGTGCTGTGGAGTTAGAGAGTGAGTTGATTGGTCAGTACAGTACAGCAACATACCTGGCATAGTAATGTCCCAACTTCGTTCGTTGTCCACCACGGACTGTTTCGGTATGGTCGAAGGTGCAACTACTGACTTTTCAACTGCTTTCTTACTACGTTCGTTCTCAATCGCGGACATCTTTGCTATACCCGAACAAAAACATCATTTGAATTAGCTTAATAGTTGGCAGTACTAGCTCTAGTAAGACACTCACGTTTGTCCGAGTATTGCGAGAATTCATATCCGTCTGGCATTTCAGGTGCGCCCAGCACTTTAGAGCCCATCTGGGAGCCAATCACAGCCGAGGCAATGTAGGCAGAGTTCATCAGTAAATCGTCTTTGGCTGCTGGTGCAGGTTTACTCGAGGCATTTGGGCTCATACTCGCAGAGTTGCTGGTTGAGCCACTGGATGTACTTGCTGTCGAGGATGCCTTCGATGAAGATGGCTTTGCTGATGATGGCTTCACCGTTGAGGGATACTTTGAACTTGGCTTACTTGAGGCATTTGGGCTAATACTCGCAGAGTTGCTGGTTGCACCACTTGCGGATGCGCTTGCTGCTGCAGATGATGGTTTTACCGATGATGGCTTCGCAGTTGAGGAATACTTCGAACCTGGCTTGGCCGACGACTGAGCAGACGACTGACCACCAGCAGCTTTCTTCGATGGTCGTCTCTGGAGAGATGTCTTGGAGGCGTGCTTGCTCGAGCGAGACTTGCTCCGTTTCTTCTTTGGCTCCTTCTTGGTCGACTCGACTTCGCCATCTTCGCCACCATCTTCTTCTTCTTTATCTTGTTCATCTTTTGAACCCCACTGACCCATCTGGTTACGAGAGTTGTACTTGTGGTTGGGACTTGTAGTAGAGAAAGTACAGGACAGACAAAACAGAGATTGACGATGATGATGACTGCACTTAACAATCGAACACACAACAACAAAATACAGACCACAAAAGGCATTAATATGAGATTTGTTCGATGACATTTTAATACAATAATGATGATATTCTAGAAATTAGACTATTTATCGGGAACATACTTTTCGAACAGTAATTACAAGCACAATCATTATCAAACCGAAACCAAAGGAAAATTTGAACATAATTGGTTGTCAGGATCATTGAACAACATAAGACAGACATTTACAAGAATTGAATTTATTTGTTGAATAATAACATTTTATAAAAAAATTGAAATATATAAATCATAGCATATTTAAAAATAGCACAATTTATTGATAAGAAAATTCATATAAAGACCACATTGAATGTAATCACTAGACCAATCATCAGACTTCTTAATGAAAAATTTGTTATTTGAGGTAGGCATAAACTTAAGACTACGCGGTGGATTATTAGTGGTGTGTTTAGTTGAGATCCAACATCACGAAAACCCTTTTCAATCAATGATCGTTCCTCAATGGACAGGCCGGCATGATGAAAAGCCACTCCAAACCGAATGGCCACTTCGAGTTACTTAAGCTTGTCCCTGGCCAGTGTTGTTTTCTTCAAAAACTGTTATGTTGATGTTGCTGATAATGACGCTTCATGATTCGCACTGTTGTTTGCCATTTCAGGATGAAAAAGTTTATTTGTTTGACTATCCAAAGGACTAGAACAACTTAATCATAAGAAAAACTTCAATTAGCAGTTTATTCACACACTCATTGAGGCCCCACAGTGACTAATGGCGTAGTGTCCCACTCTGAGATGGTTCGCATTGGGCTGCATCCTCTAAATCGTTCAGGACATGTCTCTGGGCTCGTCCGAAAGCAGGGATAGACTCGATGGAAAGTATTTTCCTATTGGCTGAAAAGACTGTGGCTAAGTCAATTACTTGAACTTGTTGCTGCTTCTTCATGCAGACAGCAGTGAACGATGCCTACTAGTAAAGCTTTTCCATAACTAATAATGTATCATTTTTATCCTTATTAATCGCACACTCGGACAGTGCTAACCACTGGGTGTGCACAATTAGAGCATTACTTGGTGAGAGTCACTTGGCAATATATGCAAATTCGCACAGACCAAATAACGATCGACCAATTCCACTTGGCACTTTAATGCATTCTCGTTTGCTCACTTCTCGGGCCGAATCGAGCAGACAAACTGAAACACACCAAAACCACACTTCAACCCAATAGCAACATTCAGAACATTCTGAATTTCAGAAATTGGTTGTTTGTGGACTTTGATTGACAACTTAAAATTCCAACATCGTACTCTTCCTCGTTATCCACCAATATTAATGTTGTCTCTTTAAGGACAGTCGCGGAGTTACTGTTTTACGAATGGCCCCTCTTCACATTTCAGTGCTTATTTTGATGATCTTTGAAGGGCCATAAGTCAGTTAATACTATTCCGATTTAGTCATACTATAGCTTAAATTAAAGATAAAACGTTTGGCTTTAATTGGATTAGTAAACATTTAAAGATATAACTTTTGTTAAAGATATAGCTCGAATAATGTAAAAAAGTTGGGTATTTTGACACTTTGATAAGATCTCACAATGAACTGAGATAAAATTTGTTGGGTGTTTTCTAATCAATTTTTAGTAAATGTTGTTACCTTTAATTAAAACCCGGACTCAACAAAATCGGTTAAATTTTGAATGTAATATGGCAAAAACAAAATGGTTAGTTCGAGGTTTACAGGAGAAGGAAAAAACTAAAAAGTAAGCATTGGCAGGTATGGGGAAAATACGAAAAGTGCATCTTGGAAATGTTGATTTTTCTGGACTTCCAGTTGGAATATTGATCCAATTTTTTGTCAGATGATAGATAATGAGATAACTGATAACTTAAGATCTTAAAATAATTTGAAATTTTTAACCAAAAAGTTGCTCCGCGACTTGCCTTAACGGTGAATGCTTTCCAGAAAATGAACCAAAAAATTTGACCAATTCGGTGGAAAATGGAAATACTCTGGCTGTGTGTGACTATGTGGCAATGCACACAAACATGAATAACTCTACAAATGGTGCCGTCATTTATAATCGCAATTTGGATGTGTACAGACCGAATGGATTAACTGCACAAACACAAACAGTAATGCCACATGGAGTGATCGATGGCCAATCGGGAAGTGTTGTCCGTTTGCACATTGAGCTTTGAGCTATATATGCAGATCATCAATTAGAATGCATTGTGTGTTCAATTGAATGAAATGCATCACTGTGCATCAAGGTGCGTCCAGAAGCAAAGATGCACTGTGTGATGTCACATGATCACTGATGTGTCACTGGCAATGGCGCACTCCAGCAGAGTGAATCAATGTGTTCATGAATCAATCGAATTGATGCTAAAGAGAAGTGAGCGCCATTTGCAACAGCAACACTCAAGATAATCTCAAGTTTGTGTCGACTTGGGCAAATGCTTTTCGCGGTACAATTGGACACTTCACAGAGACAACACACTTTGTGCTTGTGCAGTGATGCCATTTTGAGTAGTCTATTTGTGGTGGAATGCTGTTGGTCAAATTGTGTGTGTCAAAGAGGATTAGTGATTGCCAAATAGAGTAATGCAAACAGACAAACTCACAGTTGGATGATCCTGAAGCAAGCACAATGTAACACAATCAAACTTGTAGTTCTGCTGATAAAGAGAAAAGTGTGATTCGGTAGTTAAGCTTTGCAGTGAAACCAACTCACAATTCCTTATGAAATGAATATATCAATTAATGTGTTCCACTGCAAACCACTCCACTCACTTACTTACTCACTCCACTTACCGTTCAAAATAATTGGCCGTCTAGAGCCGTCAGCACAATCCTCGAATTGATTCAACACGACCATTCACTCAAATATCGATCCTGTGACGTGGGCTTAGATCAAGTTAACAAACCTACCTCTTTTCGGTTTTTACACTATATACCTCGTTATTATCGCTCCAGATTATTACTCTGCACATTACTGCCACTATGCACATTGCATTGTACCAAAAAATAAATTCTTACATTGAGATTTCCGTCCAGACAGATGGTGTCTGTCGTGGTGATGGTGCTTCCGCTCCGAATGCTTCTCAGTCACATCGAGTAGAACCATTGCTGACGAGCTGATCTAGCTGATTTGGTCGATTTCGTAATGAACCCACTCAATTTGTCTCTCCTGGCCGACCCATCGTTCACTATCTCTTTTCTTTAATTTAACCTTTGATAAATTGTTATTAATTTTCAACATTGCACCACAAGTGCCAATTCAACAATTCCTGAAAGCATGAATTTAAAATTCAGATACTCTTGAATTATTAAAAAATTCACGCATTTATGAATCTTTAACCGTGCACTAGTGCGGCTCACCAAATGTGCATTCCAATGCCCTTCCAATCACACAATCGACCGATCGGTCAAGCATATAAAATCAATACTCTCCTCTAGAGATGACACAAAAGGAACAACATCGAATGGACAAATTGGCCTAACGAGCAGAATACAGTATGTACAGTGAGAAGTGTACAAGGCGAAAAAGGCCAACTGATGCGGTAATAAAGACGTTTATACATTCGATCGAATCTTCAGTTGAGAAAGCCACTCATTGGTTTACATTTGTACAATTGTCGAATTTGGATTGTGTTGTGCAAAAAAATCACGATGAATATTCGTTCCGAAGTAAAACAGAACTGATTTCCATTTCAAAATTACCCAGCCAATAAAACACTGACATTAAGTCCAACTCCCAACTCCCAACTGAGAATGAATGTGCATGTTTGCAAAGTGTGCAAAATGCAAAGTAACACTTTGAGTAAATGCACAGCAAAGTGTTCGATTGCAATTGTGTGTAAGTACAGTGCCGTGGATGTGTCGAACTAATTAACATTGCAATTACAACTTTTCCCAAATCAAAAGCTCGTGGGGAATGCAAAAGCTCACTTCGCGAAGTTAGCGACGAGTAAGGTTCGAGATGCGACAATGTTTTGGCAGTCAAATCGATGAGTTTGTCAGTCGAGGCATCGAGGCTTGATGTGTCTCGCCTTTTGGTGGTCTTTGCATTGAGACTCACAAGAGACGAAAGTGGTCGAATTACAGTTCAAGTGCTCGCCACTGAGACGTTAAATTGCGGTTCCAAAGGCAAGGTAAACAAAACACAGAATTGTCTTGCACATAAGTTCAATTATTCACAAGGCACACAGCGGACAGTACCACACACTGACAACTGTATACAACAAACGAGCATGCATTTGCAAATGTACCAAAGGAAAAGACAATGACGGGCACTGGTTCTGGGTACTGGGGTATGGTTGTCTGTGTGTGGCCAACTTCCTAGAGGATAAAGCGAACAAGACGAATTAATTGACTCGAAACGCTCACTACATAAGATAAAGGTGCCAATCCGACAGAGAGACATGGTTTCATAATACAACTTCACTTTCATTTCCAGAACGAGCCCACTCAAGTTTATGGTTAAAATCACTCAAATTCGTTTGTTTCTGATTTTGGTGAACAACAGAAGAAGATTGCCACTTATTCGGTGGTCAAACTTGCCAAACCCAACACGGACTACTTTAAACATCAAATCGAGCACGAATTTGCGGCTCTGCCTGCCTTGACCAGCTCTACAGACATTGACGGAATGAAATATCTTTTAATGCAAATTTCTTAATCATTGAAACTTTATGATGGCAACGTTTATAAGCATATTCTCTTTTGTGAGCTGTTCACTGTTGCATTTGCTAAATTACCAACGGAATTGTGCGAACACTATCGACGACAAGTAACCCAATCAGACTCTTCGTATGCGCCTTTGTTTGGTCTACGACAATTTATGGCCAATCAGATTGTGATTATTTACAACCGAAACGCTGGCTTGACTACTGGCAAATCTATTGGCACCATTAGCGAACAGTTGATGAACGAATTTGATGAATTGCAAAATGTGAACAACGAAAATTGTATTGATCAAATGAAGGCTATCCTGACTGGTATTTCAAAAGCTCGATTTAATCTACATCCTTTTCGGAAAATTGCTCCCATCATTCCGTTAAACCAGTTACGTTCGAATTTGTTTGATCTCGCCTTTTCAAAATTGCCACCCGATCTTCAGCTCGACTGTGCTCAGGCTAGTGCCACTGATCCAAAGCCCAAACAATTGTCGACACTGGCCAATGTTCTATCGAAGCACGTGATCGATTACTATGCGAAGAAGAGGGTCACTCAAGCCGAGCAGATTCAACAGATACAGTCAGTGGTCCGTGAATGTGCCTCGAATGGTGACGAAGCTAAATTTTGTCACTATTGCAACTCTGTTGGACATTCAGTTGGCCAGTGTGGGGAACTCGCGTCGATGACATGTTACAATTGTCTCCAGACTTGCCACGGTGCAAAGAACTGTACTGCCGATGTCTTGGATCGAAGTCACAGCCTGTTTTGGTTTCAATGCGTTCAATTTGGTCATTTTGCGGGCTACTGTCCCACTGTGGTTTGTTCCCGCTGCAAACAATCCGGACACATGGCACGCCAATGCGCAAATTAATGCATCTATTTTAACTATATCACTTTTCACTATATTTTCACTTTATCTACGCATTTGCATTTTTCTCATTATATATTTAATATTATATTGTATGCTTAACTAAATTCAATAAATTCATTTGATATAGTCGATATAAAAATTGGGCATTTGATTAATTCGTGGATATGAAGCGTCGAAGAACAAATTTTGCATTGTCGAATTCATTGTCGCCAACTCTACATTCTGCAAATAATTGACTTTATGAATGGCCAAACAGAACAAACGATCAACACGAATGTCACAAACACAAAGTTCTGTGTAAAACAATTTATCATTTGTTTTTAAAGAATGTACCAAATTAGTGAATGATGAAACATAAAATTATAATACCTAAGTTATTATTGGAAAAAGTATGCTCAAATACTTAGTAATTCAATTACTGTGCATAAATCAATAAATTAAATTTTGCTTTTTAATTTATGAGTTTTAATCAATATTTCTGGCAAAATATTTTTTGGAATTACAATTTATTTATTTTCATCTACCTACTTCTAAAATAATATATTTATTAATATTTCCATGTAACTTTGCATTAACATTTCTCTTCATGTCTTTCCTTGAATTTGTTTGCTAGGCAAGTTATTGTTAAAAGTTTACTTGAATGCTCAGGGAATTTCAATTTATAATGATTAATAATTTACTTCATTTTTAATATTTAAAATTTCAGTTTGGTTGTGAACCAACAATGTTAACGCTAACTATTTTAGCTTTTTATTTTTTTAGCCTGGGGCTCACCAGCGGAAGCCTGTTCCAGGACTCCATAACCGAACAACCCGTGGATGCTGAATCACTTCAAGCCCTGAATGCTGTTCTTCCACAAATAGCAAACCGAACCAAAGTGGTCTACCCTCTTCGATACCGTCGCATTTGGGAGGTGCGCAACACCTTGTTGGAAAATGGTGGCACTGCAGATTCGTTCCAAGTGTCCGCTTTTGTCAAGATCAAGCCTCAAGATCCGAAAGTGTTTGAAAAACCAATTTTGGAACGATGGATCAAGATGAAGGTGGACGTGGTCAATGCAACTTCCTATCGACTAACTGAGTTCAAAACTGTCTTCTTGCATGGAGATGAACGCGATTTGATTTAAATTGTAATTGAAACGATTGCGATTGAAACGAAACAAAATTGTTCGCTTCTTCTTTGAAACAACTTCTTATTTGCACGTTCAATTCCAATATTCCAAACAATGTTAAATTAAATGATATTAAATTTTAATTAATTGATTATTTAACGAGCACTAGATATGATGGTTTTGTGCATTAAAGAGTGAATGATTTATAAATTAGAGTTTTAAATCAAATCTTTATTTTAGGACAATATGTCTTTGTCTTACATTAAATTGTTTTAATCCATTGCCAATGGCTTGACACTAACCAGCTTGGGGGCATTTTTCAAAATCTCCAAAGTGACAATCAAAGTTTCATCATATGGAGTGGGCACAATCTCAGGCAAATTTGAATATGGACCAGGCTGTAGACGTACGAGTGCTACCAATTTGTAGCCATCAATCGGGTATAAAGTGGGCGTAACTCGGGAGATGCTCTTGTAGCGCAGGGGAAACTCGAGCTTGAGAGCGTCCTGGATTTCGGGCAAAACATCGTACAAATTCACCAAATAACCTGGACGAACTGGCTTGTCCGTTACCGGATTCCAACATTGTCCGAAAGAGAGCAAAGCAAAAAAAGAGATAGCAGCTAATATGATCTTCATTTTCGTAGATACAACAATTTCAGTTCGGTTAATTAAAATATCATTTATATCAACTTTAATAAATGGACAAACTTTAAACAAGACAAATGTAGATTCTTTCTGGGAACATATTTTAAATGTACGATCACTTTCTCTCTAAAAGTGATAATGTCATGAAGCCATATATGACGTCAACCGAATGAATTAACATTTACAACTCAAATGTTTGTCAAAAGTTTGAAATTATATGTTAGAGAGAAGATTTTGAGAAGAACTATTACTACAATTGAGCTAAATTTACATGGAATTCAAAACAAACAAAACTAACATTTCACAAATAATGAGGAGAATGAATCATTAGCTGATAAATTTATATTCAAATATATTTTTTTAATATTATTTAAAAAAATTGCTGTTAAAATAATTTTTGCTTTCCCATTTCCGAAAAAAAACATTTTCTTAATTAATAAATTTCAGTTTTAAACTAGCCATGCAATTCGTGTACATAATATTTTCGATTGTTTTATTCAATTCACTCGCCTGTTTGTGTTCTTTTAGTTTGAATGGCTTAATTTTGAATGTTTCAGTTGTGCAAAAGTATCCTTTCTGCAGTATTCAAGTGAATTCAAATGGAAATGTAATCAGCGCATATTCGATCGACATTGAGCTCGTCAAGATGTTGAGTGTGAAATATAATTTTGGCGTAAACTATGTTTTTGGTAAACAGATTTTTGGTCAAAAAGTAAACGGAATTTGGAACGGTATGATTGGTCAAGTAGTCAATGGTCTGAGTAGATTTAATTTGAAATGTTTTGTAGTTTTATATCTTTACTTTAACTTTTTGCTGTTCTTTCCATTTAGACATCAAACATGGCAATTTGTGCCATCACATGCTCACTCGATCGTCAGCAAGTGGTCGAGTTCACAGATTCAATTTATTTCGACGATATGTCTCAACGACCGGACAAAGTAACGTCGCTTATGATTTTTATTGCACCATTTTCCGCCGGCGTTTGGATCACTCTATTTATTGCGACAATAATATCAATAATATTCGCAAACATTCTTCTGAGCATAAAATTTTCAAACTTGGTCATGTGCTTTGTTAGGTTGTTTCTAAAACAAGGTAAACTTGATATTGTTTCAAATATTTTTGAGCCATTATGATGTTTTTTAGATTTGTCATTACTATCAAAGTCAGAGTACATCAAATATCGATCTTTGTATGCTCCTTATCTGTTAACATTTTTGATATTGTCCAACGTTTATGGTTCACAATTATACTCAAATATTATGGCACCTCATTATGGCGAGCCAATTGACACACTCGAAGATGTACTCGAGATTGTACGAACTGGGAGCCATACAATTCTTGTGCCCACTGGTTCGGTGATTATGACCAAAAAGACAGATCCCGTATATCAGCTCATTGCAAGTCATGCGATAAGGTATTTTGCATAATGAATCAATTGCATAATGCAATTTGCACTTTAACATTTTTTATGTCAAGTAAAAATAGCCTCATCAAAGATCTACAACAAGATCAAATAGTAAAGCTGATTGAAAGCGATCGAAAGTACGTCTTTCCAAATAGTAGAACAGCATTGCATCTTCAGCGTTCCCTGTACAGTACAAAGTCACTTCACATTGGATCGGAAGGTCTTAAAAGTGAAATGGGAGGTTTGGTTTTGGCAAAAATGTCCAATTTAACGAGACCATTCAACACAATGTGAGCAAATTATTAAATGATGTTGTAATGGAGATTACAAAAGAAACTTATTATTTTAGGTTAAAGCGCTGGCGAGAAATGGGCATTATTGAGGAATTAAATAAAAATACTACAGAATTATTAAAACGTCAATTAAAACAACGAAATGCAGATCAATCGCAGACAATTTAACCAACACGAAAGTCAGTTGAATGAAGCATTGGAAAGCACTCAAACTATGACAGTTTTCAGTCTGTACTTTGTCTCACTTGCAATTTGTTCTGCTACCTTTGTAATTGAAATATTATTTTTCTTCTCATCAACTTGTTAATTCTGACTATCTAAAGCCATAAATGTTTTAGTAATCTACGATAGATTGTTCACAAAAGTGTAATTTGACAACATCAAAATACGATTGATCTACAATAACAATTAAATTAAATTAAACTCAAAACGTTTTAAGCTAGCTTTATTATTATTATTAAATTAAATTAGAATTAAGACAATCAAAGAATGAATCATTGAACGTGAAAATGCATTTCTATTTGCCAACTGCTTTCCCAACGAAATAATTCTTCAGCAGAGGAACGCCATTTGTATTCGAAACGGTGAGGGAAGCTCCATTTCTGAAATAATCAGGCTCAGGAACGTCGGGATCAGCGGGTTTGATTTGAACATTTGCATTTGCGATGAAGCCATTTTCGGTGTTCTCGATGACCAGATCATTGACGCTGCGGTAACGAATCGGAAAGTCGACATTGAGTTGTTTGGCAATTTCGGGCAAGACCGCACGAAAAGCTTCGAGCACCTCTTCGGGAATTGGTCTGTTGGTGCTCACGTATCGACCCCAACAGTCGCCAACAGAGGCCAAAGCCAACAAACCAACAGAGACGAAAACGAGAGCTTTCAGCATTTTTCAATGATTACCAGTCAGGTCGGACAAGTGAATGATTTGAGTGAAACTTAGATTTGATTATAATTTGACAAAAGTATATCTCCTATTTATACTCACGAATTCTAACATACTCCGACACCGATGTCAACGATAATACTCGTGAAAAGATGGACTTGCCTAGATTTCTCGAGCTGAAGCCAGCGAATGCGGATTTTATTGTGGGCGTTACCGACTCGTTGTATCAACAGTGGACCAAAAGTAATCGAAAAAATTGAGCAGCAAAATTTGGTCCGAACTTCCACTGGTGAACTGCAACTTTATTGTGACCAAAGTGTGTCTCACCTTTGGCCACATCACCAAACTGGTTCTGTTTGATTGTAATTTGTATGAGATTGAAGTGATCGAACTGCTCACCAATTGGCGCCAAACGCTGACCACACTGGTACTGGTCGTAATTGGGGTCAAGTTCGAGTGGCCCCGAGTGCTGCGCACCATCAACAATCTTCCACAGCTGCGTCATCTGTCGCTTTATATTACACGAGGACTTGCACTTTCCCGTGTTGGCCCAACTGAATAGCTTCTACTTTGCCTACCACAACTACTACTTTGGTCTGACTCGTACCTGGCTCTATCGGCTCTTTGCCCAGCTCAATCCAGACTGTCTGCAGCACTGTGGCTTTGGCTTCTTCTCTGCACGCACCCACAGTGCGCCCTTTGTACGACGAAATATGAGTCTACTGGCACAAGCGAAGCCACTAATTGCGCAACGGCTAACTCGGCTCAAAGTGCCCAAACTATCGCGCACGTTTCTCTCATTTTTGACCGCCAATTATGGCTCAATCGACTGGCTGGACATTGTGTTCGACTCCTGTAGAGGCCTGGCTAATGTCGCAAATCTGACACAACTTGACCAGCTAACCGTTCGAAGTAATTCCCGTCCTTACTCAGCAAGTCCGCTGGACGAGCTCTCCGATAGACAGCTTATTCGTGCACTGCCACAGTTCGACTCAGTACGACACTTGGTGGTGTTGGATTTCACTATTAGACGCGAAATTTTACGATTCTACTTTCCAAATGCTCGAGTGGAACGATTGGTACGTGGCGATCACAACCAGGTGGACTATGCCAAGCCGGACGATGCCATCAATTTGAATCTGTTCAACTGGAGACACGTTAATCAGCACAATTTTGAACAAGTGGTCGCACATGCACGACAACACTTGAGGCAATACCATTAGGTAGAGAGTCTCTACTAGAGAGCATTCGATTATTTACATTATTTACATGTTAACTAACCATTTAAGATTACTTATGCTTAATGCTCATTAATGTTCATTTAATATTCAATATTTAATTTAATATTTACAACTATAATTACAATTTATTAATCGATGTAATTACAATTTTAATCATTACATAATACGCGCATGCATAATAAATCGCATTAACAAAGATATAATTTTATGATTTGATAATGGCGGTCGGCTTTGAGACAACTAAAACTAGATGGCGATTGAGTTTTTCGTTTATTAATCAGTGATTTTAAGACTAACTTTGCTTGATTATCAACTGATAAAGACAAAGCCCCCTTTCGCCATCTAGTTTAGGACATTTTAGTTGTCTCAAAGCCGACCGCCATTATCAAATCATAAAAAAACGACTAATAGTTTCTATTTTTGGGCAGATCAATGAAAAGTAAGTCTTTTTGAGCACACCTGAAATGGTTGTTGTATTGAATTACTCGTTTACCAAAATAATTTGCATCACAAAATTGAGAGAGTCGAACCTCTAGTTTCACCAGTCGTACTATTCCGCCTCTGATCTGTATCTTTGTTATGGAATAAACCCCGCATCCAAATTGTCCACCTCTGACCTACTGCTCAATCACAACTACTGCACTCTCAGTTTGGTGGTGACCGTGACTTTCTCAAAATTTCCCGGCACCGGTGTCAGACCATTTGTGCTCTGTTTCAAGCATTGCATTGCCACAAGAGGCAATTCTGTTGTTAATTTAGCCAAAATATCGTTCGGTAAAAATTTGGTTGTTCTTTGATGGTTGATTTTGATGCCAAAATTTCGGTTTCTTCAATTCGGACCGAAATTGTGTGGTACTGTGAGAGGAGAATCTCAACGCGGCGTGTTATCTCGAGTTCGACACTGTTCGATCTGTATTGCTCAATCGAAATGGACCCTGAGAATAATCTCGCCCAAAATGGTGTCCTCAAGAGCAAATATAAAGCGGTAACTCGACTACCTCAAATTGATAGGAGCGCGCACTTGTTGCACCGTCTCAAGAGAAAACTGCACAAATTGTCATGCCGAATGCATTATCACAAGAGTCAACCGTTTCAAGTGTTGAACCGCCAGTGAATGTTCAGGTCAATCAAAACTCTGTCACTGTGCCCAATTCAGACCCATCTATTGTAAACCAAGTTGCAAATCCAAATATGGCCTCAGCCAACTAACCCGAGCCAAGAAAATGCTGAGGAAAGCAGCACTCTTCCGTTTGTCCCACCAAAAGGTCACTGAGTAACATTCTACCAAGTTGATGGCATCTTAATGCTTACATAAGTACATATACAATACAAATAAACTTGAAATAAAAGTAAATCAATTTATTGGTCAATGCAAATTAACATGTCAAATGAGTTTTATGTCAGCTCAAGTCAGGCTGATTCAATGTGCACAAATGTGCTGGTCACAAGCTACACTCGGTGCATTGGTCATGTGCACATTGACTGCTTACGAGTTGAATAGCATACGGCTAAATTGAAATTTCAATAAATTTGGAACAAGACATTCAATTTTGAATGGGACTTACCGATCAATTGAACAGTTACAAATTGAACATTTTGAATTGATCAAATAAACGATCACTTTAGCGAATTCGAATGGACTATGCCCGTTGTACGATCAAATGTTTGAGCAAAGTTCCAAAGTTATCATGACTATTTAAAGCTTTTTTTGGACAGAAGTGGTCGAGTGTGAATGAAAGTCATTAGCCACTCTCTTGTCTTGTGAATTATTCGCGATGCCTTTCCACTTGCTATGTTGGTCACTTCTTTCCGTGTCAGTTGCTCTCGCCTCCGAAGAAAAGTGTCGTTCCCTGCTGACTGGTCAAGACCGAGTTCGACTGCTTGGGGCACTTTTGTCTCGATTCGTGCTCATCACCACCAACGGAAATGTGTTCGACCTTGCCATTGGCTGCTGGAACGGTTCAAGCAACAAGTTGCACTTAAGGACAAGTGGCCCTCGCTGGCTCAAACACTGACTGAAGGAAAGTTCCAATTGGTGGTGGCTCTGACCGACAACCAGCGCGAGTACATTGTGGCAATTCCCACCGATTTCAGAGTCAACAAGTCAATGTTCGACATGGAAAGTGGCACGATGATGTCTGCCGAAATTAGAGCCAACCTTGAAGCTTCAATTTCCGTGTCATCAAGTGACTCTTGGATCATGTATGAACTTGGGAATGGCAACCTACTTACCAAATAAGTGCTCGGCGAATCTATGCTGCGAAAATGGGAAAGCTTTGCAGCAAATTGGTCTTTATTTCTCTGTTCGATGGGCAATGACCAAGGTCAGGTTCTACTCTCTGAAGATGATTGCACGAAGAAACTCGACTGACAAGTTTACGCTGGCTTCGAACAACAAGGCCGATTGTACCTGATTGAGCCTAATGAGGTGCACGTAATAGACATCACAAAGTTGCGAAAACATCTCCCCGACCAAACTGCCCCACTCACCAATGTGCCATTTGGCCACTTTTTCGAATGTATCCAACCGATGACAGCTTTGCCAGTCTCTCAAAATGGCCAATCTACTGAAGTGCCACTGAGCTCGTCAGTCACTTCAGCCAGCTCAAATGTGTGGCCCATCGTGGCCGTAGTGACTGTCATCATTGTGATTCTGCTGGCACTGCTACTGATTGTGGTCTACTTCTGTTGGCCCAGTGAGTCAAACTCAAACAAAGCTCGTTCGGACAAGAACAAACAATCTCGTTCAAGAAGCAACAATTTGACAAGCAAGGTCAATCAACAACAACCAGTGGCAGCCACTACTATCAAAGTGGTAAGTCAGCCAGTTGGTCTTCGTAATGCAACTAGATCTGTTGCAAACAGTAAAAGTTAACTTTACCTGCTAATTGTGTTATTTATTTGTTGGTCTAATCGCATATTGCACTGCTCTTTGACAAAGACTTTGTGAATGTCTTTAATGTGATGAAAACTTGACCAAATTGACCGTTTCAGGTGGTGATGTGAAAGTCTTTACCGTTGATCAATATTTAACCGAAAATCCATTCGCTCTCCTTAAGATGTTTTCCCCCAGTCTCAAACTGCTCTTGTCCTACAACATGGACACATGGTCAGAGTTGGGAAATGATTCGATTAAATGAAATTGAATCAATTTAATTGATCGAATCACTGTATTCATATAGATGAGGAATTGATATCGCCACTTCAGTTGTGGTTCCAACATTGAATCATCGATCTCTTTATTGATCAACATGAGCGAAGGTTCATAATTATAGATGGCCGAAAAAAGCTTCAATAATTGTACCAATTGCGATTGATGCCACTTCGACCAGTGGCCAGTATGAAACAATATTGAGGCCAAATTTAGTTTGATCACTTTTGCAGTTTGGCGGTAATTTTAAAGTGCACCAAATCAAGTTGGATTGTGAATGTTCAATGCCAAGCCGAGAAACTATCGACTCGATAGTATCGAGCTAACAATTGTAAGTCAATTGTGCAAAATTAAAATGTACAGTAGTTCGCAATTATAAGTGATTCAAAAATTTTAATGCCACAGTAAAAAGTAATAAGCTGATGATGATGATTCGAATCGATCCTCTGGTGCGCCTTGTGCCAGTGCCTTTCTCTTTCTCCCTAGATGCTGCTCTTCACGGAAGAATCTTGCTTTTTGACCTTTTTGCGTTTGTCCTGTTTGGCACGTTGCTTGTACTTCTCATGCTTTTTAGCGAGTTTCTTCTTATTTGCCTTTTTCTTCTTGCTCGAAAGACTCGAACTGCTTTTGCTTGAGCTGTCACTCTTGTCGCCACTGACACTGTGCTCGAGCCCATCCGCCGGCAGACCTGCTTCCACATTGATCATCTGGATCACTTTGTAGGCCATGTAGCAGAGCACTGCACCCAGTATTGCACTAACCAGTGCCACGCCAATGTACAGAAACAGCTGATTGTCTGAGTAGTCTTCTTTGTCTGTTTGGATGGAAAGGAAAAGGTTAGTGGATCATTGAACACAATAGAAAGTATATTATGAACTTACCATGCACCATAGCAATGCAAACAGACAATGTTAAAGGACAATGCTCACAATAGCGTGGTCGGGAGCTAAATGGGACGGAAGACAAAAGGCAATAGCAATGCCTCAAACATTCGAAACATTCGATGCCTTTATGATTTGGAAAATTCGAAAGATTTCAACTCAATTTTCGTTTTTGGAACTGTCACCATAAGAAAAAAATAATTCAGTTCTGTTTTGTAATCATGAATAGTATTCATTGAATACATTTCACAAGACTATATTTAATCATTTAATATTTAACATTAAGTTTAATGATTTTAATGATTAAAACAATTTTTAATAAGTATAGCAAAATTATTATTAGTTCAAATATTTTATCGTGTTTAAAAAACTGTATCTAAAATAGAATATCATTTTGCGTTACTAAGTGTCGGACATCATCATCATCACGAGTGCAAAATTTAATGGCAACAATTTTAGTATGTTAATCGCGTTTGTACACACTTCAAACTAACAAGTAAGAACACAGGTAACAACAAAATTTCAAACGATAATATAATTATCGAATGAATCTAGCAACAAACACAAATAGCAGTAACATGATAGATGGATGGATGACATTGGCATAATTGATTGACATAAAAACTGATTTCGAATTGAAACATTTCACAGACAAAGAAGCTTTACTCACAAAAATAGTTTGTTCATTTTAAAAAAATGCAATTATTATTGCTTATTCTCTCGGTTTTTGTGGCTTTGGCCAATTGTGCACGGAGTGAATTTGCTCCAATTGTTCAATTGAAGGATGGACAAGTGAGAGGAATTGTGCAACAAGTAGAGTCTGGCGGAAAAGTTTACCTTTACGAAGGCATTCGATATGGTGAGTTGAGTTCAATTATATTTTTCTTTTGTAAACCATTTTGATTTTTAAATTAAAGGCAGAGCTAATCGATTTGAGAAACCGACACCAGTTGAGCCTTGGAGCGGCGTGTACAATGCCACCAAATGGAGAGATTCCTGTCCTCAGGCTTCTAACAATTCGCCCAATCGCACCCAAAGCATAAGTGAGGATTGCCTCTTTGTGAATGTTTGGCGACCGGTGGAGGAGAGCACCGCAAATCGAACGGTCATGGTTTGGATCTATGGTGGAGGCTACATTGGCGGCACCATTTTTGCCAAAATCTACGATGGCCGATACTTGACTCAACAGGGAGATGTTGTCCTGGTGTCCATCAACTATCGACTTGGTCCGTTTGGTTTTCTCTATGGTGGCACTCAAGATGCGCCCGGAAATCTGGGTCTGCACGACCAAATCCTAGCACTCAAATGGGTGCATGACAATATTGACCACTTTGGTGGAGATGCAAACAAAGTGACTATCTTTGGTGAATCTGCTGGCTCGTTTTCTGTTGGATCGCTAGTTCTTTCGCCACTGGCAAAAGGCCTTTTCCATCGAGCGATTCTTCAATCGGGTGCACCCAACTCGTACTATGGCATAATGTCACATGCTGAATCGTTCAAAGTGGCCCGGTCAATTGCTCACAATGTTAGTTGTGCAAACGTGGACCAGATTCGTGACATTGTCCAGTGTCTACGCAATAAGACAGTCCAAGAAATTGTCAATGCTGCCCAAAATTTGTGGAGTATTGAGCATAAAAAATTTAAACCAATCTATGGAGACGAACTGTTGCCAGTTAGACCGGTGGAAGCACTGAAGAGGGGCAAATTCAATTACAACATTGATCTTATGTACGGAGTGACCAGTCACGAAGGGTCTGGTTTCCCAATTGTACAAGATAAAGTGCGCGATAAGAATTTGACTGTTCAATCGGTTAAAGAAGCAATCGAGCAAATAGCCACCGTCTTCAATCAATCGCGATTCAGTGAGGAGATTGGACAATTTTACACTTCCCAGCTGCACAACAATGCGACACAAGACCAACTCAAGTAAGTCTAATCTGTGTTTGACTTTTTACAATATTTGAATCTTTCATTCAGAATTGCAGTCAGTGACTCATTCGGTGATTTAATACTCACCTGTCCTACCATTTTCTATGCGGAACAGTACGCCAAACTCAACTCCAACCGACACTTTTACTCGTACCGCCTGGTGAAACCAACCCATCTGCACAACTGCACCGGATGGATGTCTGTGTGTCACGCAGAGGACCTTGCCTATCTGTTCCCACCCGAACAAATCAGAACCGCTCCCGAATTGGCCCAACTCAGTCGAGACATGATCAAGGCATGGACAACCTTTGCCAAGACTGGTCGCCCGGGAATGATGGGCAATGTGGAGTGGACTGAGGCATTGGATGCAAACAGAGATACTGTAACTAAACACATGTCACTCGATGCAGCGGATTACAAAATGGTTCCTCAATTTTATAAGGAAACTTGCAACATTTTTTGGAAACCAAAAATATTCGTTTAAAATATTTTTGTAGTAAATAAATAAAGTTAAAAGTTAACAATGATTCATTTGGCGAGTCTTTAATTTGAAATATTTTGATACAATCCAATTAAGGCGCGTTATAAAGATTTAGTACTTGAGATTGATTCAATATTAATTGATAAGATATGAATTGTGTATTGTAATTAAGACATAAATAGATGTGTTATTGAGTCAAAATGTGCAAATTACATTTGATTTTATTTTTAGTGGCTGCATTTGTAGAGAGCGTCTCAAGTGAAGTGCAATCTGGCCCAATTGCAATTGTTGAACGATGGTCGAAGTGCTAGTTCACCAATGTCAGGATGGATTGAATTGCACAAGTCGCACTTCTGTCAAGGAATTTGTTATGGTTGATCATGGATTTAAGTTTTACTTTGTCAAGTCAATCTGCAATGTAATTCAATTTGCAAATTTGACTGTTGATCAATCATTTCTGCTGTCGATCAAACTCAAACATGTTGTTTGCACTCGAAGAGTTGCAAAAGTGCTCACTGGTCGGAAACGTCGCATTCGAGCGAACGATCACTTTCCACCAGAGTCATTTCCTCGGTCCTTACCAATCAGTCTATAGGTATCAATGTCAATGTATCAATTTGGTGACAGATCGGCTAGTTTGAGCATTTGCCATTTTGTCATTTTGTCAATTAGCAAATTTCACTGTTAATAAATCGTTTCTACCGTCGAGCATTTTCAAATATCAATTGATATATTGATTGCCTGTTGCCAGAAGTGGAAACATTGGTATTACTTAAAGCAATAAAAAAATCAGCTGACAATATGTAAACACAAATGTGTCGCCACCTAAATATTTTGTTCAGTTTTCTCATAACACAAAAGAGACAAGTTTCTATTTGGTGAATTTGTGTGTTGCGAGAAGTTGTCTATAATTCTCTTTTTGATTTGATTGTCGTTTGCTTTGTGTCCATCTTTGATTGAAAATGCCCCGACTCGTGCCGTTCGTTTTGGTGCCTGAATTACACAATTCGGACAGCAGTGATTCTGAGGAGGACGACGAATCCTTGTCTGACGAGCAAACGCGTCCAGCTTTTGTTCGCAAAGTGTACGGCATTGTGCTCTGTCAAATTGCGTACACCATTTGTATCTTCTCCTTGCTTCAGTACTTGTGAGTATATATCCGTTTGCTTTCACAAATACCCTGTAACATTTATTTATTTTTGAATTTACAGTCAATCGTCGGTGTCATTCATAAACGGCAACACCTACATTCGTTACTCGACTCTAGCTGCATTGAGGTAACACTTTGACAATGTTGTTATAACATAATAATTATTTTGCATTTGAATTTACACGTTTTGTTCTAGTTTGCCTGGTTACTTCGGATTCTCCTCGTTGGAAAGTGGCACAAATTGTGCCGCTCAATGGCTCCTATCCACACAATTACATTCGATTATTTATCATTGTATACAACTTATAAGTTGATGTACTCTTTCAATTGAGATTCGCTAATCTTTTGTATTTTGTATAGACAACGACGATTTCTTTTGCCCATGGACTTCAAGGTTTTCAACAAATGAATTTAATTTCGATTATGGCCAAGTTTGTCGTTTTGTGCTTTGTCAGTTTCGACATACATATACTCCACACACGATATTACTTCTTAGATTCGGTTTGTTGATTGTAATTGTATTGTTTCAACAAATTTACTTTCGCCGTTCTCTAGTTTGACTTGACCAAAATGGTTCCCATTAACTGGCTCTTGTATTTCTTGGCCTTCATACATTTGGTGAGGCTAAATGTGAATTTTATTAGTCAACAACTTATGTTTTGATAATGGCGCCCAGCATTTAAACTACTAAAATGTCCTAAACTAGATGGCGATATGGGGGTTTTGCCTATTAATCAGTGATTTTTTAGACTAACTTTTCTTGATTAAAGGCAAAACTTACTATCGCCACCTAGTTTAGGACATTTTAGTAGTTTAAATGCTGGGCGCCATTATCAAAACATAGTTGTTACCTAATAGTATTATTTTGTGGTTCCTTTCTTTAATTTGTCTTACTGCCATGATGACGGTAAGTCCCGTTTTGACCCTGCTACTCATCCGTTTACTAATAATCATTTATGTTCACTCATTTTAGTACTGGATTCAGCTCATTCTTGGTGGACGAAAGTGCTGTCAACACCAGGAAGATTACATTCAATCTGCTTTGTTTATCCACATGACGTTTGTCTACATGTTTAGCAATCTTTAATGCTTGAAATGTTTTTATGAATTAATAATTTAGAATTATATTTTGAAATAATAATATTATTGATATATGAACATTGCCTTTTAATCATGTTAATCGAGTTTTGAACACGAAATTGTTGGCTTGACAATGCTCTTTATGTAGCTGTTTTAACTTTGAATATTTGAATCTTTTGTTTTGTTTATAAAATTTTGTGAAAATGCCCTAGTTTCTTTATCTTCTTTATATAGCGACGATTTTCAATCGGCCAATTATTCTCCTGTGTATTTGGTTACAAAATATAGTTAATAGCCTTTTCAAAGAAGCATGATATGATCTCTTGAAACCCAAAAATGTTCAATATTGTAGGAATGGAATTCAAATTCCATAAAACAATTGTGTTGCACTATTGATTCTTTACCTGATGGTTGTCATTGAGTTAGCATGCCAATTAGAAGAATCACTTTCCGCCAGAGTCATTTCCTCGGTCCGTACCAATCAGTATATAGGTCATAGGTTTAAATATCAATGTATCAATTTGGAGACAGATCGGCTTGTTTGAGCATTTGCCAATTAGTTTTCCATTGTGGTCAATCTGTACAATGCATAATGTAATTCAATTTGAAATTTCACTGTTGTTAGTTTTTACCATCGAGTAATTTCAAACATATTGTTGTTTGCAATTGATTGCAAAGATTGGCAACGTTACTTAAAGCAAAAAAATCAGCTGACAATATGTAAACACAAATGTGTCGCCGCCTCATAGTTTGTTCTGTTTTCTCATAACACAAAAGAGACAAGTTTCTATTTGGTGAATTTGTGTGCTGTGACAATTAATTAGTTTCGCTTGATTTGTGTCACCTGTTTTGTGTCCATCTTTGCAAAAAATGCCTCGATTTGTGCCATTCGTTTTGGTACCTGAATTACACGATTCGGACAGTAGTGATTCTGAGGAGGACGGCGAATCCTTGTCTGAAGAGCAAACGCGTCCAGCATTCGTTCGCAAAGTGTACGGCATTGTGCTCTGTCAAATTGTGTACACCATTTGTATCATCTCTTTACTTCAGTACTTGTGAGTATATATTCGTTTATTATCAAATAACTCAATTTTACGTTTATTTTAAAATCTACAGTCAATCGTTCATGTCGTTCATAAACGGAAACACCTACATTCGCTACTCGACTATGGCAGCACTCTGGTAACACTTTGATAATGTTGTTATTTTGCATTTGAATTTGCACGCTTTATTTATTTTCTAGCACGTTTGGTTACCTCACATTCTCCTCGTTGAAAGATGGCAAAATGTCTCATTCCTATCCGCACAATTACATTCGATTGTTTATCATTGTAAGTTGATTTACTCTTTCTGTTTTGATTAATTCACTAATCTTTTGTATTTGTATATAGACCACGATCTTTTCTTTTGGCCCGGGATTTAGGATTGTCCAAATGAATTTAATCTGGATTATTGTCAAGTTTGTCATTCTGTGCTTGTACATTGTGGACATTCATCTTCTCCACAAATGTTTCCTAACCTCGGTTTGTTTGTTATTGTATTGTTTCACAACATTCACATTCCCCCGTTCTCTAGTTTGACTTGACCAAAATGGTTCCCATTAGCTGGCTCCTCTATTTCGTGGCCTTCATACATTTTGTGAGACTTAATGTCAATTTCAGTATTATTTTGTGGCTCCTTTGTTTGATTGGTCTCACTGCCGTGATGACGGTAAGTCTAGTTGTGCCCTACTCAACCGTACTCAACTAATCATTTATTTGTTCACTCATTAGTACTGGATTCAACTCATTCTTGGTGGACGAAAGTGCAGTCAACACCAAGAAAATTACATTCTATCTGCTTTGTCGGTGTATGTGACGATTGTCTTCATGTTCAACAATCTTTAATGTTTCTTTATTGAAATTTTTATGAATTATAATTATATTTTGAAATAATACTAGTAATATTTATTGATATGAACATAGTCTATTGCCGTTTACTCATGTTAGTCGTATTTTGAAATGGTTGGCATAATGCTCTTTTGTAGCTGTTTGCAATTCACTTCAGTTAGTCAATGTCATAACTGTGCTAAGTTGACTAATCCTTTCTACTGTCGAGCAATTTCAAACATACTTTTTGCACTCGAAGGACGTTATGCTAAAGTGCTCACTAGTCTGAAACGTCGCTTTTCGGGATTACTTTCCACCAGAGTAATATCCTCGGTCCGTACTAATCAGTCTATAGGTCATTGGTATCAATGTCAATGTATCATTTTGATGACAGATCGGCTTGTTTGAACATTTGCCATTTTGCCAATTTGTCAATGGTGCAGTCAACACCAAGTGACCAATCCTCTTGGCAACAGATTCGAACCAATATTGGCATGACATTGGTGAAATCACCAATAGTAATAGCACTTTTAAATCGAAACACTATATATAGCAATCCACAAAGAGGAAAAGTCACCAGCCACCAAGCAAGAAACAAAGAAAAACAAATCATAAATGTGTAATTGAGAACAGTTTGCTCTCAATTCACTTCGTTTAGCCATTGAATTTCCACTGCAATGCAATTTATCTATTACAAAATGTAATATATTTGTCAAACGAATTGCCACTTCATGAAGTTCACTTCAATCGAAATACTTTGGTTTGTTACAATTGAATGCTTTATTTGAGGCTAAAAAAACAAAACAGGCAAACAAGAGCATACACCTATTATGATATCATGAGATAGACGATCGATACAAAAGTGAACAGTGGAAAGATTACCAAAATGTTCATTTACCAGAAATCCAAAAAGTTTGGACGTTAAAGAAAAAATTAAAGTTAAAAGACACAAGTTTCATGATGAACGCTGTTTAGAAATCTAAATCTAAATGTCTCGCTTTCTACAACGATAATGTATTGAATTTTAACTTTACTTATTCGCATTATATTTGCGTATAATTAATTTAATTAGATTTAAATTTCATTTTAATCAATTTTAATCAATAAAAATGCAGCCTGTAATTAAAGGCCTCGTAAACGAAAGAGAAGCAAAAAATCAAAACAAATCAAAACAAGGCACGAGTAAATATACCAAATCATCAAACTTTGTATATTTCTCAAGTTTTGCTACAAAAGCGACATTTCAAATGTAAACAACAGAAATGTCACCTGCAAAGTTGTTATATACCTCGTTTGTGTATGAACATTACTTGGCATTTTGATTTTGTTTACTCGCTGTATGAGCTAACTGTCAGCTGCTAACAGGCTCGATATCGCACTTTGCATCACAAACTTCAAACTCATTATTCCTTGCATCGGCAACGATTCATCCTGATCGTTATCACCTCGTCCTAACCTAACCCTCACCGAATGCGCAATCCAAATGGACACCATAATGGATCGTAGTACGAGTAATTTATTTGTGACTCAATTTCCAATCCTCAAACCAATTCTATTCGCTCTCTTTGTATTGCAGACATTTCTGTTTATTGTAATGTCTCTCTACCCCATCCTAACGGGAATTCCACTTTTGACTGTTCTCTCTACACTGTTAAGTTGTCTTTTGTTTATGGCCATTGAAGCATTGGTGTTCTTTTGTCTGCTGGACATCGTACTGCAATACATTCCACTGCTGGATCGAACCTCAATTGGTGGCACTAATTCATTGACAAACCTCAAGCGAATTTTATTTGCACTGCTCGTGTTCAAGTCAGTTGTGCTTCTTGTGGACCTTCTGGTGGATGCTTTCGACCAAATCTCAAACAACAATTATACTTTGAATTTGTCCTTTGTTTATTGGCGAGTTGTTGATATTTTGACTGTTGCCTTTCAAATGGTGGTCGTCAGCCGAGAACACTTGCTCCTGGTAGCCATCTGGATGGTTCTATGTGATTGTTGGAATTGGCGCTGTTTTGAGCATTATTGTGACTGCCATTCCATCCAGTGCCGCTCCCCATTATGAACACATTGTTCTTCGTGTGTTTGCCTCGTTTTTGGACCTAATTATCGCTGGTTTAATGGTGATCTTCTTCGTGAATCTTGGAAACACCAACTTGACCTCACCCGACACAATTGGCGCCTTACCATTAGCGGTTCAATCAACCAACACTCGTCCACAAATGAATCTTTGAACACAAATGGTCAAGAGGTCAATGATGCTCAAATTGGATCGATGTCCAACAATTCATTGATAGAACGTACATATCACTTTGAGTCATTATCATTGTAATCACATATTCTATATCACTTATTTTTTTATTTATCAACGTGCATTTAACATTACCATTCTATATGCATTGCTAAATGTAAACAATAAAGACTTTTTTACTTAAATGAAAGTTTTTCAAATTGGAGTGCATGCTAGTCTTTACAGTTGTGTTTGCAATTACTCAATCTTTTTCAATATATCACCATTTTCTACTTTGCCAGTCTGCATCTCTGACTGCTCAATGAGTTGTTTCAATGTGAATACTTTTTGTAATAACAAAATATTAATATGTTTTGCGAAGTTTGGATCACAAACTTGAGTACAAAATCAACACTTCCCAAACTGTGTACTTCATTTGTGTGTGGTGCCTTGCTAAATGCCTTTGTTCGCACACTCTTGTGTTGTTCACTCGGTTGACACTTTCATTTAGGCTGCACTCGCAAAAGGTTGTCTCTCACTCAGAGTCACTCTTGCTTCTTTGTGCATTTCCCATTTGGTCTTCAAACCTCAACCTAACAGTTAACCAAACCTCGTATCCGCAATGGATCGTAATACATTGGGAATTCTCAAACGAATTCTACTCGCTCTGCTCGTGTTGCAGGCAATGGCTGTGTGGTTGTGTGTAACTCACTTCTGCACAATGCACTGCACAACTGCATCATCGACATCAAGAAGGAATATTCTTTGCAAGTTGCCTTTATCGCTGTGGTGGTAATTGTTTACATTTTCTTTTATGTCATCCAACTGGTGGCCGTCTATTTCGAGCATCCCGTCTTGCTATTCATCTGCATTGTATTCAAATTTACCTTTGTTGGCATTGTCATTCTTTTGGTCATTCCCGCGTTAATGTTCGCCAAACTATCCTCTGCTACTTCCCAGTATGATCACATTGCTCTTCTTAATTATATAATGATAATTATGTTGGCTTGCCTTCTGGACCTGATTGTCATTTATGTGATGGACGCCTTCTTTTGGAATGTTGTAACTAATTTACTTAATGATCTGAACTTTTCGCCTGAGTCTGGCCAATTTAAACCTCAACCATACACTCGTGCTGTTTAGGTGAACAGTTCAACTATTTACTCAATTTTCTTCAAGGTACACAAGATTAGGCGTCATTTGTGTTTGCTATGTTTAAATTCTACACAGATTCATTGTAATCAGTACATCACTTATCACTACTACATATTTAACATTACTATTCTATTTTTTATAGATTTTTTGGTGACCTTCAAGTCATCAACATCACCCGTCAACATAATTTGGTCACTTATTGACACTCCACAAGATCTGCTCGACTATACTCAAGTTCCATCGATGTCCAACAATTCCAATCTCTCTGTAATTATCATTGTATTATTATCACATATTCCATTTATATTCCACTTATCTTTACCACTTTATCAACACGTAATTGACATTACCATTATGTATCACACAATGTAAACAATAATAAAGACTGATTTTTTCAAATGAAAGTGTTTCAAAGTTTTAAGTGGAAACCTTTTTGTTGTCAAATAAACGAATCATTCAACCAATGGCTGTGAACGATAATTCAGAATTATTAATTCTCGATTGAATACAATTAGAATCAAATAATTTTTCATGTATTTGAACGTATAGTTGCTCAAATAACAATTCCATGAATGTACCTCGTTTGTGTGTGCAGTGTGCACTTATTAACGAGACAGTTTTCTCATTCACTTTTATTGTGATTTCGTGACTCGATTTAGACTTTGCAATTTGACTGCACTCGCAAAAGATTGTCACACTCTGTTTTCCTTCCTTCCTCACTCCCACCTTCTTTTTTGTATTCAACCCGTTCTGACCAAACACAATACGAAAGCACAATGGATCGTAGTTCATTGCAAATCCTCAAACAAATTCTACTCGGTCTGCTCGTGTTACAAACAATTATGGATAATTTAATCTACTTCAAGAATGGAGACTATTTTATGCTTCCTTCTTCGCTCTGCTATTTGTTTACATTTTCCTTTATGGTATTCAACTGGCGATCGTCGACGTAGAACACTTCCCAATAGTTGCCATTTCAAATGGCCTATTTGCGTGATACTCGAAGTGCTCTATACTTCAATTGTCACTGTTTTCTTCATTCTTATGGTCGCCCGCTCATCATCCACTGCCCTTCCCCAATGTGATCATGCTATCGTTCTTCGTGTGTTTAGTTGGCTTTTGGACCTACTCCTGGCTGGGGTGATGTTGGCCTTCTACCATTTGCTACATATTGTACATTTTTTTTGGAGAGAATCTTTATTAACCCCTAGGATGTAAGCATATATAGAGGTGTAAATTGGTACATGATGATGAGTTAGTTACATTTAGTGTAATACATAAGAAATATTATGCAAATAAAGAAAATAATTAGAATGAGAGATAAAAAATATGAATAAAAAAAAATATAAATGAATAAATAATGATTAATTACAAATGATTAAATATTTTATAAACAAATTTATGGAATTCACTATAGCACTTGTCGGTGGTATATGTGCTTAGTGATAGTTGAGTAGAGTCGGTCCTGCTGTTGACAAAGGCCTCAAAGTCGAGCCTATGTCTCGCCCAGGCATCACATTTGGTGATCAAGTGGATCGGGGTGTGTTCGCCCTTTTGACACTGGCACATCTTGTCGCGCTCGATGCCCACTCTGGTCAGGTACTGGTGAAACTTGCCGTGACCAGACATGAACTGGGTCATGATGAAGTCTGGCATGTTCGAGCACTTCTTCCGGTCCATGATTGTAGGAAAGAAGCGACTAGTCACCCTTCCTTTGGTGGAGGTTGTCCACCATTGGTTCCATTCGGTATCCGCTACTTGGTTCAACACTTTTGTATTGTAACACATATTGTACATTGTTGTTGTTGATTTATTGGATTGGAATGATTTGATTTGCATTGGAATCAGTCTTGGCCAGTACTTTAATTATTACTTAAATTAATACAATTGATTTATTTGTGAAGGAATTTTCTGCTTCATGCTACATTCTTTGATGCTGAAGTTGGCTTTACAATTGTGTTTTCAATATATCATCAGTTTTTACTCTCACTTTTGCAGTCTGAATCTCATGGACAATGTGCTCAATGCGTTGGTCAATTCGAATACTTTTGAGAATAATAAGTTTTGCAAAGTTTCGATCGAAGTCACAAACTTGAGTACTCACTAGTGCAAAAGCACTTCCCAAACTGTTTGGCAAACTGTGTACTTCATTTGTGTGTGGTGCCTTGCCAAATGCCTTTGTTCGCACACTCTTGTGTTGTTCACTCGGTTTGCACTTTCATTTAGGCTGCACTCGCCAAAGGTTGTCTCTCGCTCTTCCATCTTTGTGCATTTCCCGTTTAGTCTTCAAACCTCAACCTAACCGCTAACCAAACGCCGAGTTCCCAATGGATTCATTTCAAATTGTCAAACGAATTCTACTTGCTCTGCTCGTGTTGCAGGCATTCGTCGTGGCATACTCATACAACTTCATGATCAACTTCATCATCGACATCAAGAAGGAAAATTCTTTGCATTTTGCTATGATCGCTGCCGTGGTATATGTTTACATTTTCTTTTATCTCATCCAACTTAAGGCCGCCTTTTCTGAGCATCTCCTCCTTCTATCCATCTGTTTGGTATTCAAATTGGCCTTTGCTTGCATTGTCATTATTTTGGTTATTCCCGCGTTAATAATCGTCAAACTATCCTCTCCTACTCCCGATTATGATCTCATTGCTCTTGAAGTGTTGGCCCTGTTGGACATGATTGTCATTGGTGTGATGGGCGCCTTCGTTAACAATATTCTAACTAATTTATTTAATGATCTGAACTTGCCTGTGTCTTGCCAATTTAAACCTCAACCATACACTTGTGCTGTTTAAGTAAACAGTTCAACTCGTATTTACTCAATTTTCTTCAATGTACACAAGATTAGGCGTCATTTTTTACTATGTTTTTATTCTACACAGATTCATCGTTGTAATCAGCACATCACTTATCACTACTACATATTTAACATTACTATTCTATTCACAATGTAAACAAACTGTAATGGTGACCTTCAAGTCATCAACATCACCCGTCAACAGAATCTGGTCACTCTTTGACACAGATCTTCTCGACTTTAATCTCAAGTTCCATGTTCAACAATCCAAATCTCTCTGTCATTAACATTGTATTATCACATATTCCATTTATATTTCACTTATTTTTGCTACTTTATCAACACATAATTGACATTACCATTTATAATGTACACAATGTAAACAATAATAAAAACTTTGATTTTTTTTCAAATGAAACTGTTTCAAAGTTTTAAGTGGAAACCTTTTTGTTGTTGTTCGATAAACGAAGCGCACCATTCAACCGGTGGCTGTAAACGATAATTATCGATTGAATACAATTAGAATCAAATAATTTTTCATGTATTCAACAGAAACCACGATGTATAGTAATTCATTGCAAATCCTCAAACGAATTCTACTCGGTCTGCTCGTGTTACAATTTACTCGACTTTAAGAATGGAGACTATTCTTTGGCTTCCTTCTTCGCTCAGCTATTTATTTACACTTTCCTTTATGGCATTCAACTGGTGATCGTCGCTCGATAATATTTCCCAATAGTTGTCATTTGCGTGATTTTCAAAGTGCTCTATACTGCAATTGTCGTTGTTTTGTTTATTCTTATGGTCGCCCACTCATCATCCAGTGCCGTTCCCCATGGGGATATCACATCGTTTTTAATGGGTTTGGTTGGCTTTTGGACCTACTCGTGGCTGGTGTGATGGAGGCCTTCTACAAGAAATATCGAACCATACATAGCAGTTATGGTAACTTGTCAACTGATGACCCATTCGACACTTGTCCAACCAATGTCGTGTAGATTTTCCATGATGATGTTCGACATTAACTTTGTGAAGAAATTTCATTGCTTCATGCCACATCCTTTGATGCAGTTGCCTTTACAGTTGTGTTTGCAATTGCTCAATTAATCTTTCAATAAATCACCATTTGTTACTCTAACTTTGGCTGTCTAATGGACAATGTGCTCAATGCGTTGATCAATGTGAATACTTTTGAGAATAATAAGTTTTGCAAAGTCTCGATCGAAGTCACAAACTTGAGTGCAGAAAAAACAACACTTCCCAAACTGTGTACTTCATTTGTGTGTGGTGCCTTGCTAAATGCCTTTGTTCGCACACTCTTGTGTTGTTCACTCGGTTTGCACTTTCATTTAGGCTGCACTCGCCAAAGGTTGTCTCTCACTCTTGCTTCTTTGTGCATTTCCCATTTGGTCTTCAAACCTCAACCTAACCGCTAACCAAACGCCGAGTTCACAATGGATCGTAATTCATTCATTAAACGAATTCTACTCGCTCTGCTCGTGTTGCAGGCATTCGTGGTGGCATACTCGTACAACTTCATGATCAACTTCATCATCGACATCAAGAAGGAAAATTCTTTGCATTTTGCTATGATCGCTGCCGTGGTGTATGTTTACAGTTTCTTTTTATCTCATCCAATTTAAGGCCGTCTTTTCTGAGCATCTCCTCCTTCTATCCATCTGTTTGGTATTCAAATTGGCCTTTGCTGGCATTGTCATGCTTTTGATCATTCCCGCGTTAATAATCGCCAAACTATCCTCTCCTACCCCCGATTATGATCTCATTGCTCTTGAAATGTTGGCCCTGTTTGACCTGATTGTCATTTGTGTGATGGGCGCCTTCGCTAACAAACTTCTAACTAATTTACTCGATGATCTGAACTTGTCGTCTGTGTCTTGCCAATTTAAACCTCAACCATACACTTGTGCTGTTTAAGTAAACAGTTCAACTCGTATTTACTCAATTTAGATTCAGATTAAGCGTCAATTTTGACTATATTTTAATCCTACACAGATTCATCCCTGTAATCAGTACATCTCTGTAATCAGTACATCACTTATCACTACTACATATTTAACATTACTATTCTAATCACAATGTAAACAAGCTGTAATGGTGACCTTCAAGTCATCAATAACCCGTCAACAGAATCTGGTCACTTATTGACACTCATGGATCTGCTCGACTTTATACTCAAGTTCCTTCGATGTCCAACAATTCCAATCTCTCTGTCATTAACATTGTACTATCACATATTCCATTTATATTTCACTTATTTTTGCTACTTTATCAACACATAATTGACATTACTAAATGTAAACACAATGTAAACAATAATAAAGATTGATTTTTTTTAAAATGAAACTGTTTCAAAGTTTTAAGTTGAAACCTTTTTGTTGTTGTCCAATAAACGAAGCGCACCATTCAACCGGTGGCTGTAAACGATAATACCCGATTGAATACAATTAGAATCAAATAATTTTTCATGTATTTGAACGTTTAGTTGCTCAAATACCACGAATGTACCTCGTTTGTGTGTGAAGTGTGCACTTATTAAGGAGTTAGTTTTCTCATTCACTTTTATTGTGATTTCGTGACTCGATTTGCACTTTGCAATTTGACTGCACTCGTAAAAGATTGTCAAACTCTACCTTTCACCTTTTCTTTTTTGGTCTCCACCCCATCCTGACCTAACATGAACCGAATCCACAATGGATTACGTAATTCATTGCAAATCCTCAAACGAATTCTACTCGCTCTGCTCGTGTTACAAACAATTGTGGGTTTTATTGTGGACAATTTACTCGACTTTAAGAATGGAGACTATTCTTTGGCTTCTTCGCTCTGCTATTTGTTTACACTTTCCTTTATGCCATTCAACTGGTGATCGTCACTCGATAATACTTCCCAATGGTTGCCATTTGCGTGATATTCAAAGTGCTCTATACTGCAATACTGTGATTTAGTAAATCATTTACGCTTTCCATTTTGGCTGCACTCGCAAAAGGTCGTCAATCTCTGCCTTCTTTGTGCATTTCCCTTTTGGTCTTCAAACCTCAACCCAACCGTTAACCAAACACCGAGTCCACAATGAATCGTAATTCATTTCAAATTCTCAAACGAATTCTACTCGCACTGCTCATGTTGCAGGCATTCGTCGTGGCATACGCGTACAACTGCACCATCGACATCAAGAAGGAAAATCCTTTTTTGCATGATGTTACCATCGCTGTGGTGGTATATGTTTGCATCTTCTTTTGTGTCATTCAACCTTTCTATTCATCTGCAGATGAATGCATGCTATTCAAACTGACCTTTGCTAGCATTGTCACTATGTTGGTCATTGACAATGTCAAATGACATTGTCGCGTTCGCCTATCCATCCAGTGTTGCTCCCCATTATGATCACATTGTTGTTCATGTGTTGGCTTGGCTTCTCGACCTGATTGTCCTTGGTGTAATGGGCACCTTCTTTAAGAATGTTCTATTCACTCTAAACTTGTCATCTGTGTCTGGCCAATTTGAACCTCAACCATACTTTCGTGTAACCACTATTTAGCCTAGATGATCTATGATGTTCTAACATTTCAACTATTTACTAAATCTTCTTCGATGTACACAATCAGACTACGTTTTGTACTATGTTTAGATCCTACACAGATTAATCATTGTTATCACACATCACTACTACATATTTGACATTCTATTCACAATTGAGGTGTAATGGTAATCTTCGCCGTGAACCTTCAACTCATCAATAACACGTTGACTCAATCTGGTCAAATTGACACTCCTAGATCTACTCTACTTTATATTTAAGTTCCATCGATGTCTAACAATCCATAACATGTACATCTCTCTGTGTCACTATCATTGTAATCACATATTCTTTATATATCACTTATTTTTTACTACTTATCAACACATATTTATACATTGCGTATTACTCAATGGAAACATTAAAGCATTTTTAACTTATTCAAATGAAAGTGTTTCAAAATTGAGTGTGAAATTTCAATTTCTAATTATTAATATGATATTAGATTATTTAATAATTTATTATGAGATTAGAAATTGAATGTGACCCGTGTATGAACGATTTGTCATTTTGCCAATTTGCCAATTTGCCATTTTGCCATTTTGCCAATTTGCCAATTTGTCATTTTGCCAATTTGCCATTTTGCCATTTTGCCAATTTGCCAATTTGCTAATTTGCCACATTTCAACATTCGAATGAAACACTTTGATTTGCCCAAATCAGTGAAAGTGCAGAAGGCGAAGAATACTCGTGGACAAGCGAGACTCGAACGAATATATTCGAGAGGTGAAGGAAGTTGACGAGTAGATTAGTGCCTAACACGCACTTTTCTACACTTTATTTTGTATTACACCAAACATTTCTCTTTCTCAAATGTTCACTTTCAAGGTCTCCTTTTGGGGTTTCACCATTTATCCTTAAAACATTGTCATAAAAATTATAATTTATTATTGTTTGGGTTTGGTTATTAAGGTTGGAGTTTCTGTATTATATTTTATTGTAATCAACTTTTTCCAGATGTAAAATATAACTTGATTGATTCTGTCTAATTACAATTTTTTGCTTTTAATTTCAGCAATACTATTGACACAATTCAGGCAGTGATCAAAAGTAACAATCCCGAACTATTGGTAGATGTACTTCTAGGAGCGTTCAGTGATTTGTCCAATAAGATTCCCAACAAGAAGAATTAACTTTATTATTGAAAGTATTGTCTACCGGTGTACTATCGTAAATTCTGTTTGTCTAAATTTCAACGTACTTTAATATTTCCGTAATATTTAATTAAATCTTTGTATATAATTTGTAATGTTTTGATTTTTACTAATGTCCAACGTGAACGGTATTTTAGGAAATTCTTTTTGTCAACAGCAGTCAGCCGACTCTTCGTGATATTTCTATTTGTATTGCTTATTTTAGTTTCACCTCAAATCTCCACCAAAATGTATTTGCCATCTCGTGCACAAATCCACGCCAAAAGTGGCACCAACGACTTCATGAAAAGTCAGTGCCAGCCATGGCTTACTGAAAACTGCAGTTTGATGGTCTTCTTTTAACACTCTTTGCATGGTTAATAAATTTGGCCTTCTGTCAATTCTCCTGCAATGATCCGCAATCGCCGCGAAATGTCTCAAATGGTCAAACACTACAATCAAATGAACAGAAATAAAACTTGCAATTGCACTTGTCAATTTGTTTATTTAGAATTTGCCAAAAAGTTTGCTTTCTCAAGCCAATCTTCTTCAAATAATGTTCAGTTGCGAATGCAAATTTTCCATTGCACTTTAATTGAGTGTAGTACAATTTAATGTTGTTATTACTTTTACCGCTGTAATGCTACAATAATTACTACATCACTTGCTTGTTATAACTTCCTGGCTTCGGTCTATCTTGTTATCCAACAGAAATCGATTCTAGCGCAATTGGATCAAATCATCAGCAAATCAAGCTTATTAAGCTTAAGTGGCCGTAAGCGTCAAAGTATTCGAACTAATTTGAATATCTTCAAACTGTGGATCGAGTACTCCAACTTGAATCGCAAGCGAATGGAGGCAAAACATCGACAGTTCTATCTGAGTTTGTTTGTCAAACAGAATGCTTCGCAAATTGTGTTTTTGCGAAATATGATTAAGGTAATCAAGTTTTTTTTAATGTTTGGTTTTAGTTTTAATTTTTAGGCTTTACAACATTTTAAGCGCTTCCACGTCTACTCCTTTCGAGTGTTGGCCAATTTTCGCATCACCACCAACACTTACAATTTGGTAAATTCATTTACAAATTCAGATATTTTTTTAAACGATTTATAAATCTCTAATTTTTTTCAGATAATTTCGTACATTCTTTATGTTTGTTTACAAGAATCAATTTTGAAAAAATTAACATTTAGATCGATTTTAAATCAAGTTAGATTAGTTAAATCAAATTCTCAAATGCATTTTTACTATGAGAATTCAACTTGGGTATGCTTTATTTTGATTTAATTAATTATCAAGCTTATCAAGTGACATGTGTGATTAGTGTTCATTGGTGAGTGATAAGATTAAGATTGCTGCTTTTTATACACAGGAGAAAAAGTACTTTCTATTCCAATCGATACTAATGTAATACCAATGTATTAATGTTTTCTGGTGCTCGATCGCATATGTTGAATACACACTGTTCTGTCTGTATTGAGTGTATAAAGTACTTTTTGTCAGAAGAATGTAATCAAATCAAATGTTTGCATTTGAGCCTTGGGGGATTTTCATATTTAAAAGCACATAATTTATTTTGCGCAACACAACAAATCGACATAATGGTTGCAAAAATTACAGTCTTGGTTGTGTCTTTCAATGCAGTGGGTCATGTTAATTCGTGTGCCGGTGCAACTCTCGCACTCCTACAACGCGGTCATCGAGTAATCTTTCTACTGGAAGAATCGTTTCGTGGGAAAGTGTCTCCGTTTGGATTCGAAGAAGTGATCTACCAGAAGGAGGCCAATAAGCACGACAATCCCGGTGAAGACTATGCACAGATGCTGCTCAATCAGAAACTGTTTGGTCCACAGCCAGTGTTGGAGAAGCTTGGAAATCTTAGAGATATGATGAACTCGGACGTGTTCATCAACGAACTGGTGTACATCAATGATGCCGTGAAGCGTGCCTTGAAGCAATTCAAACCCGATTTGATCTACTTTGATGGATTTGCAATCCCTCCCGAAATTCTCTTTTCTGGCATTCCTTGGATTTTGAACTATAGTCCTACTCCAACACTATTCTTGGAGTTGGGTGATGATGACATTCCACCTGGTGGTACTGGATTTGCTACAAACGGTGATCGAAACAATTGGGATGTTGCTCGAAGTATTGGGCGAGATGTGTCCATTTCAAAGAAATATTCAGATGTTTGGGAATCGCTTGGTTATCCACGTTATATGGACGACTTCAACATGCCACAGAACGAGACTTGGCTCATGACTGTCTATGCTTGGCCTGATGTGATCAACCATTCGGCGATTAGGAACAGATCAAATTGGTTCAACTTGGAAGTGTTTCATCGAGTCACACCAGACATTGCTGAATTGAAAGATTTGATGCCTAAAGATTTTCTAGACGATAATCTCGATGGTAAATTCACTGGAAGGATAATCTATTTGTCAATGGGCTCGATGGGTTCAATAGATCTTGAATTGATGAATCGTTTAATAGCAACTTTAAGCAAGACGAACCACAAGTACATTGTCTCAAAAGGACCACGTCACCAGCAGTACAGTCTGTCACGAAACATGTGGGGCGATCGTTTTTTGCCTCAACTGTCCATTCTACCGCACTGCGACTTGGTGATAACACACGGTGGCAACAACACGACAACTGAAACTTTTGCGAGAGGCATTCCAATGGTAATTCTGCCATTGTTTGGTGACCAGCCCGACAATGCACAACGCTTCACTGAAATGGGCTATGCTCAGCGAGTTGATCCCTATCATTATGAGGATCGTGAATTGATTGAAACTATGGACATGATGATTTATGATGAGGAAATGAAGGAGAAAATCAAGAAAGCTGCCAAAAACATTCAAGCCCAAAACAGACATCAAGGATTGGCGGTTGAAATTGAACAACGATTGCTTTTGTCTAAGAATTAATATACTAACAATAAAATTAGTTTAACTTTCTTTGTGTTCTTTTTTTGTAAAGCGAATTTGTTTGCGTTGCATTACCAATTGATTGATAAAGCACAAATTGGTTATAAAACAAACCAAGAAAAGAGACCAATTGAACAAGCCGTAGAGCAAATGGCATACCCAAGTATTGAACAGATGTGCAGTGCAAATCAAATCCAACATGCAAAAGATTAGTCAGAAATTTGTTCAAATCAAATTAATCAACTATCGAAAAGTACCTAGGTAAGAGTATATTTCAAAACTGACATTTTAAAACTTTTTCTAAATTAATTTTCCGATTTAATGAATTAAGATGCTGGTTTGAGTAGTTGTCCAAATTGTATTGCTTGATTGCTAATTTTTAATAAATCAGGATCATTTCCCAATATACCCCAGTTGATGAATGAGGAGGACCTTTAAATGGGTTTATTGATAAAATGCCTAAAGATGGACGTGGAAATTTCCAAATAGGGCTTTGAATCTCACAACCCAAAGCGTTCACAAAGAAGTAAGCCCTAAATGCGCAATTGGAGATTATATTCTATTTAATAATTTAATTTAATAATAATTTTATATAATTCTATTTGGTGGATTTGGATCATTTTCAATAAAGTTGAATCTTAACACCAATTGGGCCTTTGGATAAAATCACCAATTTGTTTGATTGAAGTTCTCCAAGTAAGGTTTTAAATCTTTAATTGAATCTTTAATCACGAATTATTTCAACATGTCATACAATCAATGCATAATGAACAATTTAGCCAATAATTGATTTTGCTAAAGCCGATGGAGCATAAAGCAAATTGAGCAATACCAATAGTTGAAGCGTGGAATATGTTAGAATGAGGCAAGTTCGTCCAAAGTAGATTGCATACCCAAACAGGATGAACAGAACAATTGCGATTGTACAAAATAGATATTTTGTCAAGGTCTGAAATTAAAAATTTCTATTTGATTAAGAAGATAATAATAACATTTTGTTACATTATAACCAGATGGGTAAATATAATTTTCAAAATAATATGATCCAACCGTTAGGATATAGATTTCCAGGCAAATGTTGATCAAAATGTTCATTGAGAGAAAGTACTTTTTGGTTTTAAAATATTTTACTTGGCTCATCATAGATTCGGAATTTGTCATACTTTCTCAAAATTCAAATTTACTTTAAAGTTCATCACTGACGGTCTCATAAGTGTGATTGTAGTGAGTTGTCTCCTCTTGTTCTTGTTGTAATTTTTGAATAATCCAAAGATCATTTACATAAAGCAGCGTGACAATTATTCCAATACCAAGCCAAACAATCAATGAATAACAAACAATTTCAGCAAAAGTTGACAAAACTAAATTCGATGGAGCTTGAAACAAACTGAGCAGTACAAGAAGTTGAATTGTAGCATATGTTAGAATAAGACAAACGTGTCCAAATAAGATGGCCCACTCAAATAGAACAAACAAAACAATTGCAATGGCACACAATAGATAGTTTGTCCACATCTAAAATATAGAAATTTTGTAAAATTTAATGCAAAACAATGCAATAATATTTACATTATCACCATAAGCATTGACATTTTCATAATAGACTGACCCAATTGTCAAGCCATAGATTGTCAGGCAAACATTTGCCAAGATGTTCAGTAAGAAAAAAATCTTTTTAGATTTGAAATATTTTACTTGGCTCATCATAAATAGAATAAGTAGAATTCATTATTTTGCAAATGTTTTCTCAAAATCGAAATCGAGTTAAACCTTGGTGAATAACAACATAAATTGATAATTTACATTCGACTTCCGCCATTTTTTAATGTTTCCTGTAAACAATTTTAATCAAACAGGAAATTAATTTAGAATTAGTAATAGTAGACACGTGCTAAATTATTATTATTATTTTAATTCTTTAGGAAAAAGTTTTCTATTATTTCAATGGCTGTTTTAATTTTTCTCGTAAATTAAAATTTGTTGTTTCAAATTTACCTTAACACGCAATTAATTCAAGAATATAAATTAATTATATTATTTTAAAATTTAAAACAAAATTACCACAAATTTTTCAGGAGACATTATTTCGATTAATATTTGCATATAAAATAATGCCAACAAGCAAAAGGAGAAACCTTGAAATAAAGTTTATTATCGAAAAAAGTAATTAGAGAATCAGACAAACTTGCCAGTCATTGAAACAACTATTCCAACTGTTTGATCGCCAATTTGAGATAACAAAACCATCCGAGCGCGAATCAATCTGGAAATGTGTGAATAACTTTCCAATCGATCGAGCCCAAATGAAGCATTCGAACAGTTCCAAATTGCCTTGGCATTTCGCATGTTCAGCCAATCACAATCAACAAATTTGACCAAGCTGAATTGCACTTTGAAACGCGTATTCAAATCAAAGAAGTCCAACTTGTTTAAAATACTAATTTGATAGACCAAATCGAGTAGAAATTGATCAAACCCACAATAGATAAGATGATCAATGTACAGTGGATACAATGAAAAGACACAAGTGGATAAAAGAAGAAGTGTATTACAAAAATTGAGATGCAACACAAATGAGCTCAATAGTGGATCGTAACACTCGTATAGTTCGAGATCAAATTTGTACTGCAGAATCATGGACGCAATCAACAATCGTAGAGCGAGCACAATAATATAACTGTACAGAGTGGCTTTCCAAATTAGATTAAACTTTCGGTGATTTGGACTGCTGAATCTATCCAAGAACAAATACTGAAGCAAACTGTTGGGATATATTTGCACAATGTTGCTGTTTGCAATTTTAGTCAAGATGCTTTTAATTTGTTTTCTTGAAGTTGATAATTTAAAATACATTTTAAGTTTTTATTTTTAAATTTTGATTTGAGCGATTCCCGGGCAGCACATCTGGTACTTAATATTTTTGACGTCTCACCACATTCAATGTAAATGTTTTTTTTTGTGGTTGAATTTTGTTTATTTTGCGATTAATCATTTAAGAATTTAGAATTTACAGAATTTTTTAGACTATCATCAGGATCATCTGAAATGTAACGTCATCTCATCAATTTAGTTCACTATAATTTTAAAAAAAATTAACTACAAAATTCTCCCAAAACTCCATTAATTTTGACAAGAAATTTCCAATTGTTTTAATTCAAATGAAAAATTAATTGAACCAAAATTGAGTTAATTAAATTGATTGATGTATGGCAAAAATTGGCTTCTTCACTTATTGTTTCTTTTAGGTATTCGTTTTGTATATTCAAGTCAAATTGTCACTTTGACCATTTTTCATTTCAATGTCTAACAAAAGCAATTAACAGCAAATGTAACAGTTTAATTTGAGCGAGACTTTTTGATGTTTGACATTTTAATTTATGGAGTCCAAAAATTCCGTTTTAATTTCAAATTAATAATTCCGTTAGCAATTAATTAAAAGACGAACAAATGCTGAAACCAATAGACAAACAGATTGCGTAGACTAAAGATGTTGCCATGCAGTGTGTGGAAGATCATAAAATAGACGTGCACCTGCAGAAATATCGCAACCATGATGATCGTGTAAACGAATCTCATTTTGGACCGAAGTCGCAGCAGCCTGTCCGACTTGTCTGACTTCCAAACTATTGACATAATTAAAGAATTAGTCATCGAAATGTTAATCAAATCATCGTCATTACATTTGCCACCAAAGTAGATGAGTCGCTTGCCACCTGCTTTTCGAAACACGAACCGCATACATGATCAGCTTCTTCTTATACTCAGGGTTAAACAGAATAATTATGAGTATGCCCGTTTCCTGGAGGATAAACCGTAATTTGCCAATTTGCCAATTTGCCATTTTGCCATTTTGCCAATTTGCCAATTTTGCCATTTTGCCAATTTGCCAATTTGCCCATTTGCCAATTTACTGGATATTAATGTTTATTGTGATACTTTTGGTTAAGAAGTACCACCACAAGTGAGAATAGGCAAAGTATTGCAAAGTATAATGCGCATACTTGTAAAAAATGGCAATAAAATTTACAATAAACAGTTGAGCACATGATGATGATAGTTTCAATGACCTTGTTATTTGTTCTCTGCAATTTTAGTTTATGATGTCGAGTGTATTAAAAGACACTTGTAAACTTAATTGGAGCACAACTTTCCATGTCAATTTGTGATAATAGTCGCGCTTTCGTAGTATTTTTTAATCCAAGATATTATTTGCTTTGATGTTTTTCATGTTAGTGACGCTAATTTTGAATCCTTTTGTTGTTGTTGTTGCTGCTGCTTAATCAAACCAAACTTAGTTTGACTAACAAATAACAGAAAATGAATTCCATCTTAAATTGGCTCCGAAATGTGTTGCAAAACTATTGCACTAAAATCCAATTTGTCCATCAATGGCAAATTCAAAATTGTACTCAACTTTTCACACCAAATGAGCCCTGGCAATTGTCTGCCTTGTGTTCTGATTCATTTCACCCACCAGCGAATGAACAATTTGTGTTTCACTTTGAACTTCACCTCAAACAAAGTGATAATTATTGTCATCTTCATGATGATAATCGTAATTGTTCAAAAAGTCTCAATAAACATTTAAATATAATTTTTGATGCTAAAAATCTACCTAACAAAATGGAAAAACATTTCTGCAAATCAAAAATTCAGTGCCAATTGATTGTTTTTACTCTTGATGAAAATGAACAAAAGTATTATTTAATAAATATTTAAATAATCATTTTAATCATTTTAATTCCCCAGATTCATATCGTTTTGATGCAAACGAAATGCCAATAGTGTTGAAAGCTCATACTGACAATGGATTACAATGTTTTAACTAAGAGACAATCATAATGGTCAATTTAGATTCAAGTTTGGTTGAGTGGGATAGACTTTACCGAAATAAATGACTTGCCGCAAATTGGTCAACAATTTGAGTGAATCGAACACTCGTCGAGATTGGCCATAAATGCTCGCCCGAGCAGTGCCACTGTCCATTTGGATAGTTTCGAGATTGGGACACGCGTACACTGCCCACCTGAGTGAATAATAAGGCACAAAGGCAAGATGAAGGGTACGTAGTGAGATGTAACGTGGCCCACTTTGGCTTAATTTAATTGGCCAACGAAAACGCTCCACTACAGGATAATCCGGATAATACCAACAGAGAATGTTCAAATAGGCGAGATTGGTCAGCTGCTGAATTGAGCATCAAATTGTGAAGAGGATAGATAATGTGCAAGTGCAGGTGAGTGAGTGCTTGGTAGTTGTGATAGAATTTGCACAGCACGGTCCAGTCTGTGCGCACGTCAACATCGAATGCATTGTTGAGCATCAATTCGGTGAGTGAACTGGTGGGCTTGCTTACGAGTAACCTCGAGTACTGGTCGTTCGCTTCCTTCATGTCATTGTCTATTCCGTAAATGAATCCAAATGTGCGCAGTCTCTTCCACTGACCAATCTGTGCAATCGAAATGTTAGCCTCCTCGAACAGTAGTCCACAGTGAAATGACTCGAGGCGGGCCAAGTTTGGTGGCAAACGAATTCGAGGATGCACTGGACCTTGGCCAAAGTCACACAGCACCAGTCGACGCAATGATGCGAGTGTTGAGGAGATCTGTTCGAGTAGAGAATTCCACTGGTCGCTTGAATTGATCCGCTCCCATCGATAACCAACAAACACTTTGAGTGTGACCAGATTAGGCCAACTGTGCACCAAGTATGGCAACATGTCCAGTCGTTGGGCACTGTATTGACGATATTCGAGTGAGCGAATGTTGGGGTATTTGCGCACCAACAACTCGAGTGTTCTCTGTCTGTTGGTCAAATCACCCACAATGAGATTGTGACCGTAGAAGGTTGGCATCAACAATCCATCGTACAGTTCGTGGTAGGTCTTTTCGGTGTATCTGTGTGTTATTTTGATGCATCTTCTTTGTGTTGCAGCAATTTGAGCAAGTGAATTCCATCGACGTGACACCAGCTCAACATAAGGCAACTCCCAAATTGGCAAACGAACCAAAATGCAAATCCAACAATCGTCGATCAATGTGTTGACCATTTTTGGTAGTGTAATTGGTAAGTAGAAAATAATGTCGAAAACATGTACAAAACACAAAATGAAATGAAATACAAAACAGGAAGAGGAATCAGTTTATAGGTGCACACATTTGCGCACTGCAAAGAGAAAGCCAAAGGGCATCTCGACTCGATTTATCAAATTTGAAGGTTGAAGGGAAATGCGAGGTAAAAGTTCAATACAAATTGGTGAACCCTTTTGATCTGAATAAATCGGAAAGTCTTTTTTGTTTGTTTGTTGTACATTGAGTACTACATTGACAGATTGCAAAAAGAATCGCAAAATAATTCATCATTACGCTTCAAGCTTTTGGGTTTCATGTGACATTTGAGTATGCACAAAAAAAACATTCACTCTGAACTTCTATATACAATTTCAAATGATTTATTATTTTTAATGATACACGACCAATGATTTGGGGCTGTCTAGGTATGAGTTTATTTCAATATTTTATAATTCACATAAAATTCTATCATGGGTTTTGGGATCAACACAATTGTTGATTGGAAAATATGGTATTTCACAAGAAGTATTTTAATAGTAATTTAAAAAATAAATTGCAGACAATTACAATAAATTATAAACAAGATTGAGGAATACATGACGATTACTATACAAATTAGTAAATTGCTTGAAAAGTCCAAGTCCAAAGGGAAGTTTGAAGTTGATTGGACGAAGATGAGATTCTACACGATTTGACTTGAAGATTTGTTGAACCGGAAGCGACAGACTTAACACATTGTGAACATTATCTTTTATAAAACGGATGGGTAAAAAAGGTTGAAAAAGCGTATGATGAATCCTATTGATGTGTATGCTTGAAAAAAGAGCAATAAACATTTGAGCACCTGATGATGGTCTTGATGACCTTGTTCTTTGTTCTGTGCAATTTGAGTTTGTGTATTATGTTGAGTGTATTAAACAGTGTAAACACTAAAGTACACCGTTCTTGTAAAGCTAAATGGAGCACAACTTTCCATGTCAACTTGTGATAATAGTGGCGCTTTCGTAGTATTTTGTAATCCAAGATATTATTTGTTTTGATGTTATTCTTAGTGACACGAATTTTTCTTCGTTTTTGCTTTGTTGTTGTTGTTGCTTAATTAATAATTATAATAAATATCATAAATTCTTGTAAGCTCAAGTGGATAGCATTTTCAAAACATTACGAACAGCTTTCATGACCGAATATTCATCATTATCATCGTCGCCATTTGCATTGCCATTTGCATCATTGTCAGTTTGGTTATGCGAATGTGAATTAGTGATTGCAATCGAGCCCGCACTAATCGATCCATTACTAGTATTGATCACTACTCCATTTGCTGTTGTGATATTTATTACACTGTTCGGTGATACATTTCCGTTTTGGTGACATTGTCCAAGAACAGAAGTTTCAATTGACAAAGTTTGTGTTTGACCAATTTGGACACTGAGCTTTTTAAGAAGCCAAATCTATACAAAAGTTTATCATTCGAATTGAAAATGGCAAATTGGCAAAATGGCAAAATGGCAAATTGGCAAATTGGCAAAATGGCAAATTGGCAAATTGGCAAATTGGCAAAATGGCTAAATGGCAAATTGGCAAATTGGCAAATTGGCAAAATGGCAAATTGGCAAAATGGCAAATTGGCAAATTGGCAAAATGGCAAATTGGCAAATTGGAAAATTGGCAAAATGACTTACTTCAATTCTTATATGAATCGTTTCAGCACTTTCATCATTTCGAATGTAATTTGAAAACAGCCGTTTCGCGACATCACACAAAATAAAGTTGACAAAACCGAATCTTGCCATTTGTGAATAGTCGTTTTGGTTGACTGTTTGGACAAAAATCTTTAAACTTTGAATTCAATGTTTCAAGTTTACTTACTTTTCGAGTATATAATCTTATCGTTATTTGTACTGACAATCGAGATACGGCACTGGGCGATAATATTCTGTTCTGCAATGTTGCTTTGAATCGAATGAACAAACAGGGACAATGCGTTTGAGTAATGTGAACATATTTGCGCAAAGTATTTGTTGGTTTTTGTTTCACAATCGGAAATCGCGAATTGACTCGAATTGATTGGTCGTCTGTCTGATTGACCACTCAGTAAAAGACCTATTGCACCAATTACACTCGTCCATTTGCATTCAATGTAATTCATTGTGATCTGTTGTCTCACATTTGTGCGACCTTTACATTTGACCACTAAAGAAGAGGAGTTTCTCGAGTTGCTCATTTGCTCATAGTTTATGATCTATTTCATAAAATATTTAATTATATTACTGAAAAAAATTCACAAACAAAATATCCTACCATATACTTTAATTTACACTTTATAATTAATAATCGATTACTTGGAAGAATGTTCTGTTTGTGAATTTCCATAATTTCAATAAATTTTGGATAGAAATATCCATTTCCAGGAAGCATGACACGAGTGTTTGCTATTATTATCAATTGAGAGTAAAAATAATTTAAAATTGTTAATGTAATAGTTAACAAACGAACCAATTGGCTTGAATTTAGTTTCCTCATCATCGTCATCTCGTACATGAATCGAAATTTTGTAATGAACCAACATTTTTCTGTCACTATTATTCCAAATTCCCACAGACATGAATCCATTGTCGCATCTGTAGCCCTTTGGATAGAGTCGCAGGTAAAATGCATCACTTGATGGTGGAAATGTGGGCGATTGGATGAAACAACAAACATTCGATGGAGTCAAAAGATTTTGCGCATTTTCAATTGTCCAACTGTACTGCAGCTGTCCCACTGGTGATCCACCATTGGTCAGACTGGTCGATGGACAGGACAACTTTTTGGTTGATCTGGTAAATATTTTTCTATTTGACAGCAATTTAATTTCAAATAGTAAAGTCAATTTACCATCCGGACAATATCTCGAGTATTTGTGAATGGATTCAGTGAGAATGAAATTGTTCAACACTATTGGCATTTTGTTTACGTCAAAACGATTTGAATCTGGACAATTTAATATAAAATGGAAATCATTATTTAAATATTTATTCAACAATAAACATTTACATTTACAATAACATTTTTGTTCATTTTCATCAAGAATAAAAACGGTCAATTCGCACAGAATTTTTGACTTGCAGAAAGGCATTTCCATTTTGTTAGGCAGCTTTTTAGCATCAAAAATTATATTTAAATATTTATTGGGACTTTTTGTACAATTTATCTGATTATCATGAGGATGATGACAATGATTATCACTTTGTTTGAGATGAAATTCAAAGTGAAACACAAATTGTTCATTCGCTGGTGGGTGAAATGAATCAGAACACAAGGCAGACAATTGCGAGGGATGATTTGGTGTGAAAAGTTGAGTACAATTTTGAATTTGCCATCGATGCACAAATTGAATTGTGCGTGTTTTAGTGCAATAGTTTTGTAGCACTTTTCGGAGCCAATTTAAGATGGAATTCATTTTCTGTTTGTTAGTCAAACTAAGTTTAGTTGGGTTAAGCAACAACAACAACAAAACGACGCAAAATTAGTGTCACTAACAAGAAGAATGTGTCAAAGCAAATAAATCAATGTCTTGGATTACAAAATACTCCGAAAAGCGCGATAATTATCACAAGTTGACATGGAAACTTGTGCTCCATTTAGGTTTACAAGAGCGGTCTCCTTTAGTGTTTAATACACTCGACATAATAACTCGACATAACACGCATAAACTCAAATTGTGGAGAGCAAAGAACAAGGTCATCAAGACCATCATATGCTCAAATGTTTATTGTAAATGTTTTATTGCTCTTTTTGTATACGCATCATCATTTTCTCAATCTTTTTAAGGACAAAATCATATGACTAATCATATAGAATGTATGTATATTATACATGAGGAGATGATGTACCACAAGGACAATTCGGACCAAAGTATCAATTCGAGTGTGTTTGCGAATGCAATTCCACTGAACACACTCCAAGCAGCCAACCAGTATTGGTACATTTGTGTTGCTGCACTGCGAATGACCATTTTTGTGCTTACCGCGTGTGTCGCTCTGTTATACTGTGCCCGAAGGTGTATCATTGAATTTGGTCATGTCGAGATGAAACAAATTCGAGTGCTGCTCGTTGTGGGCTTTTGCTGCTGTTCGATTGTGACCGATTTGGTGATGATTCTACTCTTTCAAAGTTTGGTAAGTTGGTGGATTGATCAATTTGTACACTTGAACTGATGTTAAACTTTCAATAAAGAAACACTACCAAAACGGAACAGTGAACGAGCCAACAATGATTGCATTTCTCTTTTGTCTCCTGTGTCGAGTTCTGTTTCTCTTTCTACTGAATCTTCATTATTATTTGGTGAAATTTGCATTTTACTATCATTTTGGTCACATTCTTGCTACGGTCATTCTCACTCCTGTTTGTGGTGCAATACTTTTGCTTTGTCTATTCTCACTTGTGGAGTCTCGCGCGTAAGTTGATTTGTAATTCACTATGACTACAACATTTGTTTGATTTAGACATTTTTATGAACATTGGAAAATCTCGTTTTATGTTATCAGTAAATATTTGTTGTTGTTGTTATTTCTATTTTTTATATTGATTTAAATATTATCTCAGTTTTATTCGCAATCTCCGTAGTGCTCTTTCTGGTCATTTTGGCCAATTACCTGACAGTGGACTTGGGCGCAATTGAAATTGACTCAAATCAAAGCGAAATTGTGCACCAGGCCAAGTACAGGAAGAATCACATTCTCGTGTACTTGCTCGAGTTTGGATGGATTTTCCTGTTTGTCGTTAGCTTCGGGCCAATTTCCGATTATCTTACACTCGGATTTATGACTTTCAAATTTGTTCAAGTAAGATACTGATATATTGTGATTACATCTTTTAATGTGTACTGAAATAGCCGTGTTTCTTTTTGAAGTGTCAATATGAAATTTACTGCGACAAACAAGAAAGCACACAAACGAACGTCGAATCGTACTCTCGAGCGAACAATCCACCCGAAGTTGAGGAAAATGATGAAACTGAGCCGTTGTTGTCAATTTGATTTGTGTGCAAAAATTCAAAACTGACAGTACCAGTGAAATCAATGCACACAGCACGTTAAATTGAAATATTAATTTTATTTTATAATTCAATAAATTACCAAATATTAGTGAATGTCGACATATTGTCAAACACGATTCAATCTCAAAATCAAATCAAACTTATTTTGATTTATTAAATGTAAATGTAAGGGTAAATGCCAAATTAAATCAATTGGTCTGACCTATTAATAGTAGCAACATATTCCAATTTGATATGCGTAAATTAAATCGTAAAGTAATTAACGATAAATCAAGATGACAATATTCAGTAAAGTCCGAAAATCGACCAAATACATTCAGTAAATAGAATTGCGCTCAAATGTACTAAACATGGTACATTTGCATTCCAAATTGTCACGAAAATATATATTCTAATGCATGCTTCTAAGGCAACATGCTAAAATGCTTTACTTATTTCTGTATGCTAAAATTTAAGACAATTGTCTGCAAATAATTTTCACATAATTTTCACATTCTATGAATGAATCTAACATTTAATTTTCCATGGAAATGTATCAACATACTGAATATTCAACTCAGGTTGAGTGGGATAGAGCTTACCGAGATAAATGACTTGACGCAAACTAGTGAGCAATTTGAGTGAATCAAGCACAGGTTGAGTTCGACAAAAGGCCCGAATACAATACATCTTTCTGTCCATTTGGACTGTTTCAAGGTTGGGCAGCACGTCCACCGCCCACTCGAGTGGATAGTAGGGAACAAAGGAAAGATGAAGGGTGCGCAGTGAGGAGTAAAGTGGTTTTGTGGGACATAGTTCGGTTCGCCAAGGCAAATTAACATGTTCATCGCCGTAAGGAAGTAAATTACTTTTATGCCAACAGAGAATGTTGAGATAGGCGAGATTGTTCAGCTGGTGCAAGCCCGAATTGAACATTACACAGTGGAGAGGTAAGAGAATGTTCAAGTGCACACGAGTGAGTGCTTGGTAGTTGTGATAGAATTTGCACAGTACGGTCCAGTCATTGAGTACGGCACAATCGAATGGATTGTTGAGCATCAATTCGGTGAGCGGACTGGTTGGCTTGCTCACGAGTAGCCTCGAGTACTGGTCATAGGCTTCCTTCACGACTAAGTAATTCAATACAAGTTAGTTAGTGACAGTGTTCATTTGAAAGTACATTACATTTATGATTGTCTACCACGTAAATGAATCCAAATGTGCGCAGTCTCTTCCACTGTCGAATCTGTGCAATCGAAATGTTAGCCTCCTTGAACAGTAGTCCACAGTGGAATGACTCAAGGCGGGCCAAGTTTGGTGGCAAACGAATTCGAGGATGCACTGAGCCTTGGCCATAGTCACAAAGCACCAGTCGACGCAAGGATTCGAGTGTTGAGGCAATCAGTTCCAGTAGAGAATTCCACTGGTCGCTTGAATTTTTCCATTCGGAATGGACGGACCATTCCCGTGCATGACCAACAAACACTTTGAGTGTGACCAGATTAGGCCAACTGTGCACCAAGTATGGCAACATGTCCAGTCGTTTGGTACTGTATTGACGATATTCGAGTGAGCGAATGTTGGGGTACTTGAGCACTAACAACTCGAGTGTTTTCTGCTTATTGGTCAAATCACCCACAATGAGATGGTGACCGCGCAAAGTTGGTATGCCCAATCCATCATACAGTGCATGCTGCATTTCAGTGTATCTGTGTGTCAATTTGATGCATCTTCTTTGTGTTGCTGCAATTTGAGCTAGTGAATTCCATCGACGTGACACCAGCTCAACATGATGAAACTCCCAAATTGGTAAACGAACCAAAATGCAAATCAAACAATCGTCGATCAATGTGCTGACCATTTTTGGTAGTGTAATTTGTAGAAAGTAATAGAAAATAATATCGAAAACATGTACAAAACAAAATGAAATGCAAGCCAAAACAGGAAGAGGAACCAGTTTATTGATGCACACATGTGGCAAAGGTCAAATTGCCTGTGGCGATTGTAAACAGATGTACAATAAACAACAACAAAAAATTAGGAACGCTTCACGATTTTGCGTGTCATCCTTGCGCAGGGGCCATGCTAATCTTCTCTGTATCGTTCCAATTTTAGTATATGTCTCGCCGACGCGAGACAAACAGTAGAGCCTGCTGTACTGCTTTTATAGGGTCGTGACAGGAGGTTTTCCAATCGTACAGGTGATATGACTTTGCTCATTGTCACCCAAAGCTGAAAACAGGTTAAATTTTCATTTTGGTATACGAGATAATGTTAACAGAGTCAAGTAATACTAAGGTATTATAAAGTTTGAATCACAATTGGTCGAGTCAAGTAGATTCAAATTTATTTATGATTTATGATTTTCAACTTTTCAACCTAGACAAAAGCACATAATAATCACAATGCACCAAGTGACGCAATGATTTGTGTGATGATTTTCTTTACAGAAGACTTTTGGAGTAATACATTGTACTCCAACATGACCAATTTTGTATTGACCAAATTGAAGTGATGTAATGCTTGTATATTTCCTCAAAGTCTTAATAATTCGTAAACTAATTTCAAATGTTTCAATTATTTTGTTTCTCAAACATCTTACCATATTAGGTCAAAGATAAAGGAAGCTGGTACCGCAGTAACCCGTCCAACGCTTACCTCGTTTGTGAAAGGACTTTACTTGTAAATTTGCTAACTCACTCTCTTTGTGTGATTCTAGTCTCGAATCGATCGCACTCGACTCACTTTGCATTTGACTGCACTCGCGAACGGTTGTCGCACTCGAGAACACGTCCTTTCTCCTGCATTTCTCAATTCCCCTTCTTCTAACCCAATCCGAACCGACTCTCCCCACTATAATCCACGATGGATCGTAATTCATTTTTAATCCTCAAGCGAATTCTACTCGGTCTGCTCGTGTTGCAGTCTGTTGTGGGAATTGTGATTTTGGCCCACTTATTCGATTCTTGGTATATCTGTATTGTTATGTTATTAATCTACATTGTGTACAGTGGCATTGAACTGGTGGCCGTCACTAGAGAAAATGTCACCATGGTTTGCATTTGCATCGCATTCAAAGTGGCCTTTGTTGTGTTTTGCCTTGCTGTCACCGTTATGGCTATTCCTGAGATCGCCAGCGGCCTTAAACTTATTGGTTACATTTGGATGTTTGCTCGGCTTTTGGACCTGATTGTCCTTGCTCGAATGGTGACCTTCTTCGTGAAACGCCGTCAACTCACCCCTAGCCAGTCCACTCCATCTGGCTATTTTGTGACTCAACAGAACACTCATCTAACCTCTACTTTTGGCACTACAGCTCAGGTGGTCTATGATGCTCGTCCCGGAACAGTTCAAATTTATCCTCAAGCTCCTCCGATGTACCCATAAAGAACCTTACGTGCTAATCATTGTAAATTACAATTTGTAATCACATATTCCATATATATCACTTATCTATACATATTTGACATATTACACTATTCTCTATATATTCAATATGTAAACTAATAAAAAACTTTTGCGATTTGTTCAAATGAAAGTGAATTCACCATTTTGTATTTTCACCTTTACCTCGCCTTTTCCTTGCAACCTGACTAGTGAGTTTGATCATTCGAGTTAGCACGAGGTTGTCCTTCTGCCTAGATGTTCGATTCAGGTTGTGACTTCAGGCTGCTTGCTATAACTCGTCTGAACGTTGTGATTATAACTAAGTCCGCAAAATGCAAAATAAACTTTAGTTGGAGTTAATAAAATGCTTATCGTAAATGTTAAATTAGTGTTCTGACCTTTGCCCTTTTCGTTCTATTGTCACAAGTCACAAGCTGAAGTAGAGCTTTTTTGATTGTGACTCAATTTGTCTATTTTAACCAAAATGATTAACTTAACGTGATCATTTATCAATATCATTTATTGTTCAACTTGCACTTGAGCTTGAATTTGTCACTGTTTGACTGCAGTCAACATGTTGATAAAGTCAACTTTCGTTTAGGCTATAAAGCCAACAAAAGTTGTGTTTTGTTGTTTTCACTTTAGTTTGCTCGTTGTACTCGTAATCATGTCTTCTCTCACTAGTAGTCACTACTGCCTTTACATCTCGACAATCTTGGCCACTCGTGGTTTGACTTGTCTTTTGATCTTCGTGTCACCCCACTCTCAATCATTATCAATTTCATCACTCTACTTTACAGCAGACCTTTGGTGCTTGCAGTATTACCTTGTACTCCAACATGACCAATTTTGTATTGACCAAATTGAAGTGATGTAAATGTAAATTAATACATTACATCGTTTGCATATTTCCTCAAAGTCTTAACAATTCGTAAATCAATTTCAAATGTTTCAATTATTTTGTTTCTCAAACATCTTACCATATTAGGTCAAAGATAAAGGAAGCTGGTACCGCAGTAACCCGTCCAACGCTTACCTCGTTTGTGAAAGGACTTTACTTGTAAATTTGCTAACTCACTCTCTTTGTGTGATTCTAGTCTCGAATCGATCGCACTCGATTCACTTTGCATTTGACTGCACTCGCGAACGGTTGTCGCACTCTTTCTTTGCACATTTCTCTAATAATTGCCTTCGCTTCTCCTAACCCAACCCGAACCGACTCTCCACACTACAATCCACGATGGATCGTAATTCATTTTCAACTCTCAAGCGAATTCTACTTGGTCTGCTCGTGTTGCAGGCAATTGGTTTTTTGGTGGGATTTTCGGTTTTGGTCTTGCCAGACTATTCTTTATATATTTGCCTTGTTCTGTTATTAATCTACATCGTGTACAGTGGCATTGAACTGGTGGTCGTCACTAGAGAAAATGTCATCATGGTAGGCATCTGCATTGTATTCAAAGTGGCCTTTACTGTGTTTTGGTTTATTTTCACCGTTTTCACGATTCTTAAGAGCGTCCGTTCATCTGGATCCAGCAGCCTTAGCCTTTTTGGTTACATTTGGATGTTTGCTCGGCTTTTGGACATGATTGTCCTTGCTCTAATGGTGACCTTCTTCGTGAAACGCCGTAAACTCCCCACTAATGTGTCTACTCCATGGAGTCCATCTGGCTATTTTATGACTCTACAGAACACTCGTCCAACCTCTGCCTAAGCAAAATTTTGGTACTACTCCTCAGGTGGTCTATGAGGCTCGTCCCGAAACCGTTCAAATTTATTCTTTAGCTCCACCAATGTACCAATAGAGGACCTTATGTACTTTTATCATTGTAATCACATATTCCATATTTTATATCATTTAACTAATTCACTTATCTATACATATTTGACATTTTACACTATTCTCTATATTACTCAATGTAAACCAATATAGACTTTTTCTATTTATTCAAATTAAAGTGTTCACCATTTTGTACTTTCATCTTTTACCTCGCCTTTAAGTCCGCAAAATGCAAAATAAATTTACGTTGATAAAATTCTTATCGTAAATGTCAAATTTGTGTTCTGCCCTTTGTCCTTTTCGTTCTATTTTCACAAGTCACAGGTTGAAGAAAGTTCTTTTGACTATCACTCAATTTGTCTATTTCAACCAAAATGATTGACTTAATGTGATCATTCATAAATATCATTTCCTGTTCAACTTGAACTTGAACATGACTTTGTCACTGTTTGTCTGTTGATAAAGTCAACTTTCGTTTAGGCTATAAAGCCAACAAACATTGGGTTTGGTTGTTTTCACTTTTAGTTTGCTCGTTGAAGTACTCGTGATCGTGTCTTCTCTCACTTCTGCCTTCACTTCTCGACAATCTTGGCCACTCGCGGTTTGACTTGTCTTTTGGTCTTCATGTCACTCCATTCGAGCATCATCAATTGCATCATCACTCTTCGTTCACTCTTCACCGCAAAATGGAATTCAATGGAGCATTTTTCATTGGTCTGTTTATCATTACCATCATTGTAGTCCTTTTGACCATTTTCTCTGTGCTGGTATACCAAGCTGAAGATGGACTTTTTCTCGACATCAACAATTTTTTCCGACGTTGCTTAGCCCTTTCTACGCACACTCCTGTATCCTTTATCGAACCTCCCACTCTTCAAGATACTTCTGCTCCTGCTGAAGATAGAGGCGAACCAGTAGGCGATCCTGCTAATCCAAGTCCCGAGTTTATGGAGGAATTGCGTAACGTTCAAGATCCACCACCGACTCCAAGACAACGGTTCTGCTTTGCTTGCGGTGACTAGCCGTGTCACCCGCTCTCTTACGCTCAACATCAAATAAATGATAATTTCAAAGCCGTCAAACCTTATCAAATCTTATCTACACACTAGTTCTCAAGTGCATCTGTACAATTTTGTATATGTTTTTATCCATTCACTTGTCCACTTCTTAGATTACTTCTCTATACTACTTATATCCTTCTATGTAGACAATTTCAATGTATTCACTCATTTGATACTCAAACCTTGAACCTTTTTTTATGATCGTAAATGTCATTTTATATGTAAATTATGATTTGATTTTCTATTTTTGATTTATGATTTTAATGAAATATAAAATCGACTACTTGTATTAACAAAATAACTTTGCTGAATTTCCGTTCAATTGTGTACCTTATTTTGTTGTTGAAACTTAGAGATTTTGGAATTTGCTTATTGTTGCATTGTTTTTTGTTATATTTGATTTGTGCTTTTGGACACGAATTGTAATTGGTCTAACCTTTGATAACATTGCTGACCTTCTTTGATAGAGGGGGTTGAGTGTGATCTAATAAAGATATGATATAATCTATAAATCCGAGAGAAACAAACTAAACAACGAGGCAAACAGTAACGAACCGCAAATGTAAACAACCTGAACTGTTCTGATTATGATTAGCAATTATCAATAATGAGTCAATCAATTCGACTGTTTCAACTCAATTGCACTTTGTACACAAACGGTCTGACCGTTACGGTCATTAGTTTCGTGTTGAACTTGACTTTGTCACTGTTCAATTGACTGTTGATGAAGTCAACTTTTGCCTATAAAGGCAGACAGACTTGTGTGCGGTTGTTTTCACTTTTAGTTTGCTCGTTGAAGTACTCGTGATGGTGTCTTCTCTCACTGCTGCCTTCACATCTCGACAATCTTGGCCACTCGCGCTTTTGGACTTTTGTCCTGGTCTTTGTGTCTAACTCGATCATCATTGTAACTTCTCACTTTTCTTCACATCAAAATGGACGCTGTCGATCTTGGGGCCATCATACTTTTGGTCGTTTTGGTCGTATTAGGCGTGGCTTATTGGGTGTACAAAGCTGAAAACACATTTACTCGCACCATCAACAATCTCGTTCGTCGTTGCTTTGGCCGTCCTACTCTGCCTCCTCCATCTCCTCCATCTCCTCCATCTCAACCTGCAGACACAACCACTGTCGCTCGCTCTGGTGCTACTCCTTCTGCTGTAGAAGACCTACGAATAGAAGATGTAGATGTCGACGACGAAACAGGCGAGTCTTATGAGCCAACTGACCAAGTGAATGAATTGGATGAGTCGTCTACTGCTGGACCATCGACTAGCGATCGTGTCACGAGGTCAACCGCTCGATCAGGCAGCCGTGATGGACCAGTCACCCGCTCACGATCACGAACACCAAATCGATGATCGTCATCATCGAACCGTCTATCAAATCTTATCTTCTCACCATTTCTCAACTGCATCTGTATACTTTCGTAAATGTTTTTATCCCTTTCCTTGTCGACCCATTCGATTACTTCCCTATATATTACTTATACTCTTCTATATATAGACAATCTCAATGTATTACACTAATTAGACACTCAATTTGAACCTTTTTTATGATTGTATTATACAATTTGTATAGGTCCTTTTATATGTAAATTATGGTTTGATTTACTATTTAAATAAAATCAACGATTTGTATTAACAAAAATTTGTGTAGATAATTTGTTCATGGAATTTACTTTTGAGTCACAAAGAGTGAGTAACAAATTGTGAGTTCGATTCGCAGATATCTAGATCCGTCCAAATTCAGTTCAACACGTACCTCATTTGTGAACGGACCTTACTAGACCTTACTTTTTAAACTTTACTCACTCTCGTTGTGTGATATCGTGTAGATTTGTACTATACATTTGACTGCACTTGCAAAAGGTTGTCTCACACACTTCCTTCCTTTTGCCATTTCACCTTTGATCATCATCACCTCGTCCTAACCCGAACTGACTCTCCCCACTACAATCCACGATGGATCGTCAATCATTTTCAATGCTCAAACGAACTCTACTCGGTCTGCTCGTGTTGCAGTCAGTTGTGGGACTTGTGGACACTTTTGTCGACATCTCCAAAGGACATTATACTTTGGATGTCTTCATTGCTCTGCTATTTGTCTACATTGTGGCTTTTGGCATTCAACTGGTGGTCGTCGCCGAAGAGCACTTCACCATGGTAGCCATCTGTGTGGTATTCAAAGTGGCCTTTGCTGTGATTGAGCTTATTTTGATGATTCGCTGGATCATCCGTCCAATCAGCGAAGTTGACAATTATAGAGATTATGCTTTTGTTGATGGTTATGTCTATATTGATGGCTATGGTCGTCGTTATGCTCGTGCTGGTGATAATGGTCATGATGGTTACATTGCTCTTTGTGTTTTTGATTGGCTTTTGGACACGATTGTTCTTGCTCTAATGGTGGTTTTCTTCATGAAAGGTCGTCAAGGCACCGCTAACTTGACCACTCCATCTGGCCATTTTGAGGCTCAGCCGAACACACGTCCGATCAACGCTTTTGGCACGACTTCCCAGGTGGTCTATGATACTCGTCCCGAAAACGTTCAAATCTATCCTCAAGTTCCATCGATGTACAAATAATCAACGAACAGTTTGATCATTGTAATCACAATTCCATCTAATTCACTTATCTGTGCATATTTGACATATTACACTATTCTCTATATTATATTACTCAATGTAAACAATAAAGACTTTTTCGATTTATTCAAATGAAAGTGTTCACCATTTGTATTTTCACCTTTTACCTCGAGTTTACCTCCAATCTGAGTTTGAGTTAGCACAAGGCTGTCTTTTGCCCTCTGTCCTTCTGTATTTATATGAATCATACAAAACCCAACCCGAACCGACTCTCCACACTACAATCCACGATGGATCGTAATTCATTTTCAATCCTCAAGCGAATTCTACTCGGTCTGCTCGTGTTGCAAGCAATTGTGGGAATTGTGATTTTGGTCTTGCTAGACAATTCTTGGTATATCTGTATTGTTCTGTTATTGATCTACATTGTGTACAGTGGCATTGAACTGGTGGCCGTCACTAGAGAAAATGTCACCATGGTTTGCATTTGCATCGCATTCAAAGTGGCCTTTGTTGTGTTTTGCCTTGCTGTCACCGTTATGGCTATTCCTGAGATCGCCAGCGGCCTTAAACTTATTGGTTACATTTGGATGTTTGCTCGGATTTTGGACCTCATTGTCCTTGGTCTAATGGTGACCTTCTTCGTGAAACGCCGTCAACTCACCGCTAACCAGTCCACTCCATCTGGCTATTTTGTGACTCAACAGAACACTCGTCCGATCACTCCTTTTGGCACTACTTCTCAGGTGGTCTATGATGCTCGTCCCGAAACCGCTCAAATCTATCCTCAAGCTCCACCAATGTACCAATAGAAGATCTTACGTACTTTTATCGTTGTAATCACATATTCCATATTCTATATCACTTATCTTTATTACATATTTGACATATTACACTATTCTCTATATTACTCAATGTAAACCAATAAAGACTTTTTCGATTTATTCAAATGAAAATGTTCACCATTTTGTATTTTCATCTTTTGCCTCGCCTTTACCTTGCAATCTGAGTTTGGTAATTCGAGCACAAGGCTGTCCTTCTGCCTAAAGGTTCGATTCAGGCAGAGGTTGCCTGCTTGCCTGTGACTTAGTGCGGCTTGTTATAACTCGCCTGAACGTTGTGATTATAACTAAGTCTGATGCAAAATGCAAAATAAACTTTAGTTGACGTTATAAAATGCTTATCGTAAATGACAAATTAGTGTTCTGCCCTTTTCGTTCAATTTTTACACAGGCTGAAGCATAGCTCATCTGATTATGACTCAATTTGTCTATTTCAACCAAAATGATTGAGTAACGAACCGCAACTGCAAACAACCTAAACTGTTCTGATTATGATTAGCGATTATCAATAATGAGTCAATCAATTCGACTGTTTCAACCCAATTGCACTTTGCACACCAACGGTCATTGGTTTCGTGTTGAACTTGTTGACTTTGTCACTGTTCAAATGACTGTGTTGATGAAGTCAACTTTGGACTTTATAAAGCCAGACAGACTTGTGTGCTGTTGTTTTCACTTTTAGTTTGCTCGTTGAAGTACTCGTGATCGTGTCTTCTCTCACTGTTGCCTTCACATCTCGACAATCTTGGCCACTCGCGCTTTGACTTCTGTCCTGGTCTTCGTGTCTAACTCGATCATCATCGCCAATTGAATCATCATTGTAACTTCTCACTTTCTTCACCTCAAAATGGACGATGAAGTTCTTCTGATCATCATAATTGTGGTCGTTGTGGTCGTATTAGGCTCGACTTATTTGGTGTACAAAGCTGAAAACACATTTACTCGCACCATCAACAATCTTATTCGTGGTTGGTTTGGCCGTCCTACTCTGCCTCCTCTACCTCCAACTCCACCTCAACCCAATCAGGTGTCACCTGCAATGCCAACTACAGTCGCTCGTTCTGGTGCTGGAGAAGAACTAGAAGTACAAGAAGTAGTAGATGACGACGACCAAACAGGCGAGCCTTATGAACCAAGTGCCGAGTTGACGCAAGCATTGGATGAACTTGACGATCAAGCCATGCATACACCACCGCCGACTGCAGGACCTAGCGATCGTGTCACGAGGTCAACCGCTCGATCAGGCAGCCGTGATGGACCAGTCACCCGCTCACGATCACGCTCAACACCAAATCGATGATCATCATCATCAACCGTCTATCAAATCTTATCTTCACACCATTTCTCAAGTGCATCTGTACACTTTCGTATATGTTTTTATCTCTTCCCTTGTCGACCCATTCGATTACTTCCCTATATACTACTTATACCCTTCCATATATAGACAATCTCAATGTATTACACTCATTAGACACTCAATTTGAACCTTTTTATGATCGTAAATGTCCTCTTCGTATGTAAATTATGATTTGATTTACTATTTAAATTGATACTATTTAAATAAAGTCGACGATTTGTATTAACAAAATTTGTGTAGATAATTTGTTCATGGAATTTACTTTTGAGTCACAAAGAGTAATACAAATTGTGAGTTCGATTCGCAGATATCTAGATTCGTCCAAATTCAGTTCAACACGTACCTCATTTGTGAACGGACCTTACTAGACCTTACTTTTTAAACTTTACTCATTCTCGTTGTGTGATATCGTGTAGATTTACACTTTACATTTGACTGCACTCGCAAACGGTTGTCTCCCTCGAGTACTCGTTTTTCTTTGTATATTTCTCAATTTGGCTTCGTTTCTTCTAACCAACCCGAACCGACTCCACACTACAATCTACAGATGGATCTTGATTTACTGACAACCCTCAAGCACATTCTACTCGCTCTGCTTGTGCTGCAAGCAATTGCGGGAATTGTGGTCCTCTTTGTCAAATATGAAACTAATGATATTTTCTATGTTATCCTATCTATGCATATTGTGTTCTTTGGCATTCAACTGGTGGTGGTAGCCAAGGAGCACTTCACAATGGTACTCATCTGTTTGGCGTTCAAAATTGGCTTCATCGTGTTTAACCTTTTGGCTTTGGCTATTTTTGTGATTAATCCTTCCAGACCCAGAGACGTTAGCCTTTATGGTTACACTGTTCAGTGTGTGTTGGACTTGCTTCTGGACATGACTGTCCTTGCTCTAAGGGTGACCTTCCTCGCGAGAGGCCGTCAAGTCACCGGCAACGTGTCCACTCCATCTGACCATTTTAAGGCTCAACCCAACACTCGCCCGATCAACGCTTTTGACACTACTGTTCAGATGGTCTATGATGCTCATCCCAGAAACGTTCAAAACTATCCTCCACCGGTGTATACAAGTAGACGCACAGTTTGATCATTGTAATCACATATTCAATATTCTATATCACTAATCTGTACATATTTGACATATTTGACATATTACACTATTCTCTATATTATATTTCTCAATATGTAAACAATAAAGACTTTTTCGATTTACTCAAATGAAAGTATCATTTTGTATTTTCATCTTTTACCTCACTTTTCACCTCCAATTTGCAACATTTTCCGTATACGAGATAAAATGTGAATATAGAGCAATGTAAAGATTGTCAAATCGCTTGGTGCTGAATTGTCAATTCAGAATTGACCAAAGTGATGTAATAATGTTTGTATATTTTCTCAAACACAACTCGAGTGTTTTCTATACAAATCAGCCCATAATGATACATTCGTAATCCTCCTATAAAACTCATTGTCACCAGCAATGCATTTAGTTTCATTGTTCCAGAACATTTTCATCATTTAATTTTGACCTCGTGAATTTGTGTGCTTTTAACCTTTATTCCTAATAATAATTCTCTAATAATTATTAAATAAATTTCAATTTTGTTTCTTCTAACCCTACGGTCAAAAATGAAAGCAATTTGAACCGCAGTGGTCCGTCCAAGTCTGATCATCAATTACCTCATTTGTGAACGGACTTGAAAATTTGCAAACTCACTCTCTTTGTGCGTCTCTATAGACTATAGTCTCGAATTGATACGCACTTTGCATTTGACTGCACTCGCGAACAGTTGTCTCACACTCTTTTCCTTCCTTTCCTTCCATTTCACATTTGATCATCGATCACCTCGTCCTAACCCAACCCGAACCGACTCTCCCCACTACAATCCACGATGGATCGCCAATTATTTTCAATGGTCAAACGAACTCTACTCGGTCTGCTCGTGTTGCAGGCAATTGTGGGATTTTGCCGTTCTTTAATCAACTCCTCGAAAGAAATAGATGCTTTGACTGTTGTCGCTTCTCTCATTGCTATGCTTTTAATCTACCCTGTGGCATATGGCATTCCACTGGTGGCCGTCGCCGGAGAATACTTCACCGTGGTAGCCCTCTTTGTGGAATTTAAAAAGATCTCATATGTGATTTACCTTGCTAATATTATTAATCGTTATTTTCATTCCATTATTTATAATTCACCCAGTACCGGTAGCATTTTTACCGGTTACACTGTTTTTGGTGTGTTTGATTGGCTTTTGGACATTGCCATCCTTGGTCTAATGGGGGCCTTCAAGGAACCGTCAAGTCAGCACTAACTTGACCACTTCATCTGTCCACTTTTGTGACTCAAGCCAACACTCGCCCAATCTCTCCTTTTGGCACTATCCTCCAATGTACAAGTAGACTATCTTTCTTTCTTTTATCATTGTAATCACATATTCCTTATATTTTACTTATCTATACATATTTGACATTATTACACTATTCTCTATATTACTCAATATGTAAACAAAAGACTTTTTCAATTTATACAAATGAAAGTGTTCAGAATTTTGTATTTTCCTCTTTTACCTCGCGTTTACTATCAACTAGAGTTTGTGCAGTTTTCTTTTCATTCCTTTTGCCCTTTACCCTTCTGTATCTATATGAATCATATAATATGATTAATTCTGTGTAATAAAGTAATACGATTACAATCTGTCCTTATTTGTGCATTGTCTGTGAGTGTTTTCTTCTGTGGCCTCAAATATTCAAGAAACCTGCTTTTGCGTGTCTAGTATAAAAGCATGTCTCAAACGATTTATTCTTTCATTCTCTTCAGCTCGTCCCAACCAAACTTGATTTTTAAAATGCAATAAAACATTTTCATCCGTTTCCCAAACCAACCCAAACCAAATCAACACTCCAATCCATAATGGATCCCAAATCCTTTACATTCCTCAAGCAAATTCTCCTCGTGCTGCTTGTGTTGCAGTCCGTAATGGCAATTGTACTTCATTTCACCAAACTCAACACGGACACCGCAATTTGTTCTGCTGCCCACGAAATGATATATTACATTATGCTTTCTGCAGTTCCACCAGTGTCCGTCTACTGTCAATACTATTTTCTGTTGTCCATCATTATAGTACTCAAAGTTTTGTACGCTGTCATCCGTCTGGTCTCAATCGTTTGGATCATTGTGATCGCACAATCATCGCCCACAGCTCGAATATTCAATTTTGTCTTTATTGGTTTGATTGAATTGTCTGTAGATCTGTTTGTCATTGTCATTATGGCTGTATTTATTTGGAATCTTCGTTCAACACTTAATTCTGCTGCATCTGATCGACTCGGAAGCAAGCCAAACACTCATAACCGAACGAATGCTCACAATACTAATGGTCAGGTGGCATTTGATGTTCGTCCTAAAGCTGCTCAACTCTATCCTAAAGTGCCTCTTTTAGATGCGTAGAACGTTACGTATTAAATTTTATCACTGTAATTTAGTAAATGAAGTTAATTATAAATAAAGCTTTTGTTTAAAGTCTATTTTGTGTTTTATCCTAAGCTAATTCGATACAGAGTTATTGCAATTAAAACAAACTGACTGAAGGTTACGAGGCTCTGTTGAAAAGTAGTGAACAATTTTCGGAAAGTGAAAGCCATTGATTGGTGGAAGTTAATACTCGAAGCCAAACACGAATTACTGGTTGAATTGTTGCTTTATTCTTGCTGATAAACTTAGAGCTTTGTAATGTTTGAGATTATAAAAATAATTCATTTGATTCTATTTTAACTGTGTTCATATCGATTTTTTAACCTAATGCCCATTTGAATAAAGTTGTACTCTTTACAGTTTGTTCTTGGTAAGAAATCAATCATATTGTCATAGGAATTGGACATTAAACGAACAAACGCCCAAATCAGACGTAATTCAATGTGTCACTGTAAAAATAATACAGATAATAAAATTTAGGTTTTTAATAATTGTAATCGTTTATTTGTTTGGGTTGACTTAATAATTTTATTATATTTAAAAGCATTTATTTTAACAATTAAATAACGAAAAGAATATTTACAAATAATTAATGAGAATATTTCGTTTGTACAACTGCCACAGTAGGTATCACTGAACGAAGTGAACCTTTATATCATGCTTTCCCTACCACCTAAATCGATTCCATATATTAAAATAAAATTCTATGCAAAAAATCAACCCGATTGGTGAAGTGGATCATACCACCCCGGGTTGCATGGCTGACAGTAGCCCTGAAAAGTACCCAACACATTTCAGTGCATTGATCGATCGATTGAAGGAGGGTTGAATGGTTTGCCACCTGTGGATGAGCAAAGTAGACAAACTGGTCCATTTGAGCATCACTGTGCTCAGATCAACATTGAACAAACCCAGTGTGTCATACAATACCAGTGTGGAAATAATGCTGCAATAAAATCGATGCTAATCAGATTTTGTCTAAATCGACCATGAAGGATCAGTTCATTCGTGATTGGTTGCATCAAGAATTTCAAAAGTTTACGATCAGAAATGTGACAACTAATCGCATGATCAAAATAACTCTTGATCATGTAGACGTGCCCAAAAAGTTTCAACGATTTGAGTGGACGCATTCGATAGCGTTCAATCAGCTGTGCCCAACGATGACAAACTGTTCGAAGGTGACACACAGTCTGCAGTGGTAGGTGCTCAAAAAATAGAACCAGATCCATGTCACTGAGATTTGATATTTTCATTTTGTATGAAGTTGTAAGTCAATGTTGCGAAACTTGGGAACTAATCAAAAATGAATTATCGAAATGTCGTTTGATCGTTGTAGCTATATATTGCTGTGATGTGCAGTACTGCTCAACACTTCTCAAAGCGCGTGAGTGAGTGAGTAATTTGATTGTTAGCATGCGTGGCCTGGATAAAGCATGGTCCCCAGCAGCGTGAGGCTCACTTATTGGATGAGCCAGACAAATTGTCTCAATTCAGTGATTCCTATATCAAATTCCTTCATATTCATTATTGATTCAATACGCCAATTTAGAATTTATCAATGCAATAGAATTGTGAAAACACATGGCCCAAATCAAATTGACATGATTCGCTCGATCAGTTTTTATGAAGACCAAACCCGATGCATTACAGTGAAAACAACCTCCGTCACACAATTCAATGAGGTTTAATCTGGCGATGATGATAATCTAAACACAAAATGACGAACACAAGCACTATATGTACTACACGAATGAACACAAATATTTTGCAATAACAATGTAATAGTTTTGCATAAATCAATTGACCAATCAGGATCGAGAAAATGGTCGGTGCTCATATTACGCATACACAATGAACATAAATTCCCAATGTTGTCGATTTGGCTCACAACGTCATCTGCATTCGGCTTTGCATGCCTGAGTTTCAATTCTAAGAGACACAACAATTAGTCAAACACAAGCCACACACAATCAACAAGTATTTGTTATTTTTACTGTAAAAGTTGTCGACCTCAGTCCTGTTTCTGTCGCGCATCATTCTCCAAATCCTCTTCCGACTTGCCCTTTGCCTTCAGAAACCGAAGTGAACAGTTCGATGGAGTTCCTTAAGGAAATCAATCGAGTGTTGGTGGTGAGTTTGCACAATTGAATGATATCAAACTGCACACGCTCAATCACAAAATGTCATTCATATAAAATAATATTCAACAACCTATTTTCACTCCTTCCAGTCTAAACTATCAATCCAACTTTATTTCATTTCCACCCCCCTTTAAGTTCATTCTCATTTTACTTCTCTCTTCCACACCACCAGTTAAACCTCAACTAGTGTCCATCAGCAATGCACACAAATCATTTGCAACAACATCGAATCTCTGTCCAAATGCCACCATTAAACAAGAGATTGAGACAAGTGAACCAATAGTAGAAGATCAGTTTTCTAATCTGCAATGTAATGTGACCCATTCTGCTCATCCCAAACATTATCTCGAGTTGGCGAGTAAGTTGTTGTGAAATAACGTTGAACCACTCAACAAGTCACATCACATTTACTCATTTCATTTTGTATTCCAATAGTAGACAAATTTTACAAACATTTAAGATAATATAGATTTTTTATTATAAAAGTTTAAAAGATTTACAGGATAAATGAGATATATTGTAAATATTTTAAATATAAATGTTAAAATTAAGAGAAATAGTTGAGAGAAAAATTAAATGGCTCATTCGAGTCGACGTTGCAGCAGATCGTTGTCCACCAGGACATATTCATTCGCATCCCGATTGTCCTCAATGTTGAGAAGATACTGCTGTTTGAGAGTTTTTGGTAATTTGAAGTGACAAATGCGGACATGAATAACTACATTGCTACGTTCTTCTGAAGAGTATCGACAATTTGGCCAAGAACACGAGAATGGCTTTATGCCGAGATGAATACGTTCGTGAATGGCCAGACGTCCATCATTTGGAAATGTCTTGCCACAATCTGGATGCTTGCACGTGTGTCTGTTCGATCCAGCAGCAGTAGAGCAGTGAGTGTTTTGACGTTTGCGTGTGGATTGAGAGTGGTTGGTAGATTTGCGTTTGTGACCAGACGAAGTTGATGGTGCGTTACGAGATTCGTCAATAGCACTACGTTCCATGACCCATTCATCGAGTAAGACAGTCTCCACATTCGGATCATCGAGGTGGAGAGAAGGAACAACATCGCGATCAGCACGACCACCGCTGAAATGACTTCTCAGTTCAGTCACCTTTGAACGCAGAACATCAAATTGGTGATCTACACGAGCGAGGAGTTGATGCTTCAGTTGTTCACAATCCACTTCGAGACGTTCCTCGAATCGATCCAGGAAGAAGCTGAAACGATGATTGGGACGATGAGCCATTTTTATGGTGAGAATAGAAAAATCGAGATTTATATTGAGGCACAATGAAAGCAGTGTGATTACAGACAATAAACAAAACAAGCATGTTTGAGTGCTAGGTTTATACGATACAAAGACACTTGCATCGACTGACATCGATTCACTCTGAGTTGTGTGTTTCCAAACAGATCTATTTTGTGTCGATCATTGACAGTAATCAATTAATCCCATTTGTCTGTTTCACCATGTCTCGTCTCACGTATCGTTTCAGCTCGTTCATCGATCGATTTGAAGAGCAGTTGGAAGTGGACTGTAACCGACTGAAACGTCAACTTCTCGCTCAGGTTGATTAACAATTTGCAGTTTTGCGGTCAAAAGTGAACGAACTCAGGAATCGTTTCCAAGGTGGCCAAGCTCGTTGTGCTCGCTCTGTGGCCATCGTGTTTGTTGATCCACCAGTGGAGATGGTCTCACTCGACCATGTAATTCAATCACAACATGCTGATGCCCAAAATGCCGCCTCAACTTCAGCTCCAAAACGCAAATCTGCAATTGGCTCTCGATCTGTCAACAAACGGCCAAAGACGACCCACTCTGTTGATGAATCGAGTAATAACAAGTTTGCTTGTAAATTCTCTGGTTGTGGCAAATCTTTTGTCATCAATTATGGTTTGATTTGCCATGAACGAATCCATTTGGGCATCAAACCATTCAGTTGCACCTGGGACAACTGTAACTATACTGCAGAAGAACGAAGCAATGTAGTTTGTCATGTTCGAATCAAACATTTCAACCTGCCACCAACCAAGGCCCAACAGGAACGTCTCAACATTGCCGATGATCGCAATCCTGAAGACTTTATTCGTGTGGATAACGAATTGGCTAATCGTCGACTCGAGTGATGGTGAGATTGCTCTCGAATACATTCACGAGTCACTTTATGTCAATCCATTTCAATGATGTAACTTACATTTTAACTTTTAAATATAAACTTGAAACGAATTGTTAATATATTGTTTGTTGCTCTGGTTTTTATGTCTTTATGTTCTCTATAAGTCAAAATGATTCACATTCGGACTCATTTGGCTCGTCGCGAAAGTCTAAATTCGGTTGTGGCTCATTCTGCTTATTTCAAGAATTATCTCGAGGCGGTGAGTGAGTTGTGAAATCATGCACCACTGAATAAATCAACATCACATTTACTCATTTCATTTGTATTCCAATTAATAAACACATTTCACAAAAAAAATCCAAGATAATGTTTATTTAATGTTTTTTTATTTTTTTTATTATTATTTATTTATTGTAAAAGAAGAAGATTTACAGGAAAACGATAAATATTGTAAATATAAATGTGACAATTAAAATTAAGAGAAATAGTTGATGGCTCACTCATGTTTTCATGTTTTCACAGATTTACTCTTCCTAATCGAAACAATTCACTTCAAAATGATCTTGACTCATTACAATTCTCCTTCTAAGACCAAACAAAATAAGTAACAAATATTTCATACAAATCTCAAACCATTCTTTGTATCACAACAAAATATTCTAATCAATTTCAAACACTTTAGTCTCCAACACTACATACAAAAGCTTCTTCCCAAACAATACTCATGCAAATTTCCCACACATCGCTACCGATGTTTACATTACACAATTTCTCACTGGGCATGGTTCTTTCAACCAATACCTCCAGAGATGTCATATTATCCCAGACAACCACTGCCCTTGTGAAGACTCAAATCTTCAAACACATTCTTTTACACTGTACTATTTTCCTTAACTTAATCTATGCCATTTAAGGTTTCTCTCCTACTTCTGTTGGCCAATTTATCCACGATAAATTGGCATACTCTATTTTTAAACTTATTTGTAATTATAGGTATCTCACAAATGGTTGGTAGATTCTCGTGATGAGAATATTCCAGATCTTCGTATAATGGTATCTCCAGCTACCCTTTACAAAACACAATGATTTCTGTTCCATTATAATTCTATCACAATTTATTTTCTTACTATAATATTTCAAACCATTCCAATCCTAATCAATTTTCAATGGCAAAATGGCAAATTGGCAAAATGGCAAATACATTGATAAAGTATTCAATGTATTCTCTGCATCGTCCCATCACCCAATGCCACTCAGATAAATATCCCAAATATTTCATCACATAAAAAGTTGCATTATCCATGCACAACTATCGACCTCACCAGTTCAGTTAATTTCAATGTTCATTTCACGAATTTACATTCACGGAAGAATGCAAATAAAAAGTGTACTGTCATTACGAATAAAGATGTTGCCCATTCTGCTCATCCCAAAGATTATCTCGAGGTGGCGAGTGAGTTGTGAAATAATGTTGAACCACTCAACAAGTCACATCACATTTACTCATATCATTTTGTATTCCAATAGTAGACAAATTTTACAAACATTTAAGATAACTTTTTTATTATTATAAAAGTTTAAAAGATTTACAGGAGAAATGAGATATATTGTAAATATAAATGTTAAAATTAAGTGAAATAGTTGAGAGAAAAATTAAATGGCTCATTCGAGTCGACGTTGCAGCAGATCGTTGTCCACCTGGACATATTCATTCGCATCTCGATTGTCCTCGATGTTGTGAAGATGTTGCTGTTTGAGAGTTTTGGGTAATTTGAAGTGACGGGTGCGGACATGAATAACTACATTGCTACGTTCTTCTGAGGAGTATCGACAATTTGGCCAAGAACACGAGAATGGCTTTATGCCGAGATGAATACGTTCGTGAATGGCCAGACGTCCATCCCTCGAAAATGTCTTGCCACAACCAGGATATTTGCAAGTGAGGCTGTTTGATCCAGCAGCAGTAGAGCTTTGAGTGTTTTGACGTTTACGTGTGGATTCAGAGTGGCTAACAGATTTGCGTTTATGACCAGACGAAGTTGATGGTGCGTTACGAGATTCGTCAATAGCACGACGTTCCATGACCCATTCATCGAGTGAGACAATTTTCATATTCGGATCATCGAATTGGAGAGAAAGAACAAGATCGCGATCAGCACGACCACCACTGAAACAACTTCTCAGTTCAGTCACCTTTGAACGCAGAACATCAAATTGGTGATCTACACGAGCGATGAGTTGACGCTTCAGTTGTTCACAATCCACTTCGAGACGTTCCTCGAATCGATCCAAGAAGGAGCTGAAACGATGATTGGGACGATGAGCCATTTTTATGGTGAGAATAGAAAAATCGAGATATATATTGAGGCACAATGAAAGCAGTCTGATGTGCAGACAATAAACAAACCAAGCATGTTTGAGTGCTAGGTTCATACGATGCAATGACACTTACATCGACTGACATCGATTCAGAGTGTTTTGTGTTTAACAAACAGCTCTATTTTCAAAATAGTATTTTGTGTCGATTATTGATAGTAATCAATTTGTCCGATTTGTCTGTTTCGCCATGTCTCGTCTCGCGTATCGTTTCACCTCGTTATCGATCGATTTGAAGAGCAGTTGCAAGTTGATTTTGAACGCTCAGATTGATCACTAATTTGCAGTTGTGCGATCAAAAGTGACCGAACTCAAGAATCGTTTCGGTGGTCAAGCTCGTTCTACTCGTTCTGTCGCCATCGTGTTTGATGATCCACCAGTGAAGATTGTCTCACTCGACCAATGGAGACAAGCACAACATGCTGATTCCCAAAATGCCGCCTCAACTTCAGCTCCAAAACGCAAATCTGCAATTGGCTCTCGATTTATCAATAAACGACCAAAGATGGCTCATTCTGTTGCTGAATCGAGTAATAACAAGTTTGTCTGTAAATTGTCTGGTTGTGGCAAATCTCTGGCTTCCGAATATAGTTTGATTCGCCCCGAACGAATTCATTTTGGCATCAAACCGTTCAGTTGAACCTGGGACAACTGTAACTATACTGCAGAGGAACTAAGCAATGTGGTTCGTCATGTTCGAATCAAACATTTCAACCTGCCACCAACCAAGGCCCAACAGGAACGTCTCAACATTGCTCATGATCGCAATCCTGAAGACTTCATTCGTGTGAACAACGAATTGGCTAATCGTCGACTCGAGTGCTGATGAGATTGCTCTCGAATCCACAATTCATAAGTAACATTATGACATATAATGATTATGTCAATCCATTTTAATGTCGCAATGCCTCATAATGATGTAACATTTTAACTTTTAAATAAAAACTTGAAATTAATTGTTACTATATTTTGTTGCTCTCATCTTAATGTTCTTTATGAGTCAAAATGATTTTAATTTGTCTATCCAATGTTAAGCTTTTAAATGATTTATAAAATTGATAAAATTGTTTGACATTTATTTGCTCTAGGATATTCACCAATAATGAATAAAGAACGATCCGGATTTCCAATAGGGTTCGGTCGGATTTGGAAGTTGACAGAAATCATTTTTGCGGTGAGTAAGTTGTTGGGAAAGCAATTTGCACCACTAAACAAGTCATTATCACATTTACTCATTTCATTTTGTATTCCAATTAATAGACAAATTTTACAAGCATTCGCGATTACGTTTTCTTTATTGTCAAAGTAGAGAGGATTTACCAGAACAACAAAAAATATTGTAAATATAAATGTGACAAATAAAATTAAGAGAAATAGTTGAGAGAAAGGTTGATGGTTCACTTGAATCGACGTTGCAGCAGCTTGCAAGTTTACTTATTCTTGTTCCTGTACTTTCGATAGTTGAGCATTGTAGTAAATGAATTGTAGATGACCGTGTACTTGATCGATAGTTCAGTTGGCTCAGGTGGCGCACCATTCTCGAGGGTTAGTCCATTGAGCACAAAGAATGCTATGATTCAAACAGATCAATTAGTATGTTTCACGTTCAACAAACAAATGTCCTCGACTACTTACAAAGCAGTTCCTGCATCTGTTCCTGTGTGTCCTTGTCGAGTTCTTTCCAGCATTTGTCCACCAAAGTCGCAGCACCAAACTGTCGTGAGACGAGATAGATGAAGCCTGTTGAAGTGATGCCTAGGACCATTGCATCGGACACAGACCGAACTGGCACTTGCATTTGATGTGATCCGATAATGTACAATTTTTGTTCAATATGAAGTGACAAGTGATATTACTCAAGTCTATCATTACACTCAAATACACACCGACTCAACAATACAGCCAACAAGGTGATGCTGAATCAAATTCTGCTGATGGTAGACCATCTTTTTAAGTTCGTCCACTTCGTTCTTCAGCAAATTGAACTGTCTAACCATCGTGGTCGAGTCAACAGAATTGTGGCAAGATTGTTTTGTTAGTTCGTACTCGATCGCGTACTTGTCACATTCTTCTTTGGCTGTACAAAAACAAATCATTCAATTATTTATTTAAAACAATCCTTCAATACTTACTGTCAATTTTGAGTATTCTGCACTCGAGATCGCCCACCATGTCGTTGAACCAAATCACCACATGAGGCCAAATCGCTGGAAAATTCACCCAATCACGCGAGAAATGTTGCAATCGATAGCATCTCGGCATCTTCAAATTTGCTCTATAAAAGCCCGAAAGAAGAATTGAAACTTAGGGCCATACTTTAATTACGTGATCAACTGACTGGATGGGTGGTGTTCAAGGTGTGATCACGCTTTGATCACGCGAATTTGGAAGGGGGTCTAAAGTTCAGAACAAACAAAGAATCCCGAATTCTCGTATCTTTAGTTATAAAAATAATCTAAACACATGTAAATAGTTTGTTGCCATACACTACTAACCATATTACCTTGTGCAAGTCCAAATATCACAAATACACATTTCACATTCGCCTCATGATTATCAAATTTTAGGGGTAGGGGTGAGGGGTCATCTTCTGATCACGGGTTGATCACACATGGTACTAGGGGTCAAAAACCTCGATTTTTTGATCACGTAATTAAAGTATGGCCCCTTAAGATTCACTTCATCTTTGCATCGAGTCTACTTTTATCATAGAGGTGAAACACTTTCTAACAAAATGGAAAATTACATTGTAACGATCTGATGCAGATTGTATTTCGTCATGGAAGCATCACCAGTTTGGTCTTGGGATAAATTCCTATTGGTCCTGGATCGATTGCCATGAGGATACAGCATAACTTGAGGTAACGTACTGGTTTTGACATGACCAAGTCGTTATGCCATTGATAAAGCTATTGCAGTACTAGAGATCTTAACTAACATTGTCAGATCGATTGAGTACATGCAAATTGAGATGTACAGTATTGCACTGTGATAAATCAATTTTACAAGCGAATCGCTTGAAGCGAATAAATGAAAACTGTTCAAAATTATCAGGACAGAATATCCTTCATTTGTTTGCACTCAATTATACCTATACAGGCCTAGTAAGTGCCAATGATCTAAGCCTTAGTTTCTATTTCGGACTCTAAAAAGATCAAAATATTCACTACACATTAAATTAACCAATAAACTATTAATCAATCCACTTTATTCGAGCCAACTCAACACATCGACATCTCAAACCTAAACACAAACTAATATCATGTTTCAGTTCTCATCTTGTCATTCAGAACCAATATTTGATCACTATTGAAAATCAAGCCAACTCCAATGTTCATATCAGAAATGTGCAATCGCAGAAAATTTCAGAGGAAAAGTGAACAGTCATTATAAATGTCAACACAAAGCCGAGTTAATGTACCAACAGGTTGTCATTACCGAAACAATCAAATCAACCGCAATAAAAAACACATGAGTCCATCTCGGCCAATATTTAGCATTTTGATGGAGCAAACACTACCCATACAAATGACCCAATTGTGATTATTCCAGTTCCTATCAAAATACCACTTTTAAACTCATTTGACTCGTCCCGGTAAAGATGTGGTCCACTCTGCTCATTCAAAGGATTATCTCGATTTGTTGTAAAATCATGCACCACTCAACACATCGCATTTACTCAATTAATTTAGTATTCAATTAGTAGACAGATTTTACAAACAATCCAGATAACGTTTCATTTATTGCAAAAGTGAAGAGCATTTACAGGAAAAATGAGATATATCGTAAATATTAATGGAACAAACAAGAATAAGAGAAATAGTTGAGAGAAAGGTTGATGGCTCACTCGAGTCGACGTGGCAGCAGATCGTTGTCTACCTGGACATATTCATTCGCATCTCGATTGTTCTCAATGTTGAGAAGATGCTGTTGAGCAATAGTGCGAGGCAATTTGAAGTGACGGGTTCGGACATGATCAACTACCATTCCACGTTGCACTGCTGAGTATCGACAGTTGGCCCATGAACACGAGAATGGCTTTATGCCGAGATGAATTCGTTCGTGCATGGCGAGTTGATTATCCCATGGAAATGTCTTGCCACAGTCTACATACTTGCACATGTGCTTGTTTGTTCCAGCAGAAGTAGATTGAGTCTTTTGACGTTTGCTGATGGATTGAGAGTGACTAGAAGTTGATTTGCTATTGTAACCAGAAGAAGTTGATGGTGCGACTCGATATTCGGCTGCAGCACGACCTTCCTGGATCCATTCATCCAGTGAGACAGTCTCCACATTCGGATCATCGAGGTGGAGAGAAGGAACAAGATCGCGATCATCACGACAACCACCGAAAAGACTTCTCAGTTCAGTCACCTTTGAGCGCATAACACCAAATTGGTGATCTACACGAGCGAGGAGTTGACGCTTCAGTTGTTCACAATCCACTTCGAGACGTTCCTCGAATCGATCCAAAAAAGAGGTGAAACGATGAGTGAGACGATTAGCCATTTTGTTGGTGAGAATAGAAAAATCGAGATTTACGTAGAGACACAATGAAAGCAGTGTGATTACAGGAAATAAACAAAACAAGCAATGTTTGAGTGCTAGGTTTATACGATGCAATGACACTTACATGGACTCACTTTGAGTGTTTTGTGTTTGCCAACAGGAATTTCCTATCGAACCAATCAAATTAACCGCAACATCTGAAAGCCCTCGAGTCCATTTCGGAATCAAACCCTACCGATACAAATAGCCCAATTGTGCAATTTTGACTTTTCCAGTTCTTATCAAAATGTCACTTTAAGTCACATTCGAACTCATTTGGTTCGTCCCGAAAGTCCAAATAAGGATGTGGCCCATTCTGCTCATTTAAAGGATTATCTCGGGGTGGTGAGCGATTTGTGAAATCGTGCTGTACCACTGAACTAGTCAACATCACATTTACTCATTTGATTTTGTATTCCAATAGTAGACAAACTTTACAAGAATATAATATAACGTTTTATTGATTGTAAAAGTAGAGAGGATTTACAGTAAAAATAAGAAATATTGTAAATATAAATGTGACGATTAAAATTAAGAGAAATAGCTGAGAGGAAGGTTGATGGCTCACTCGAGTCAACGTTCCAGTAGCCTGCAAGCTTACTTTAAGTAAGTTACTTGTTTTTGTACTTTCGATAGTTGAGCATTGTAGTAAATGAATTGTAGATGACCGTGTACTTGATCGATAGTTCAGTTGGCTCAGGTGGCGCACCATTCTCGAGGGTTAGTCCATTGAGCACAAAGAATGCTATGATTCAAACAGATCAATTAGTATGTTTCACGTTCAACAAACAAATGTCCTCGACTACTTACAAAGCAGTTCCTGCATCTGTTCCTGTGTGTCCTTGTCGAGTTCTTTCCAGCATTTGTCCACCAAAGTCGCAGCACCAAACTGTCGTGAGATGAGATAGATGAAGCCTGTTGAAGTGATGCCTAGGACCATTGCATCGGACACAGACCGAACTGGCACTTGCATTTGATGTGATCCGATAATGTACAATTTCTGTTCAATATGAAGTGACAAGTGACATTACTCAAGTCTATCATTATACTCAAACACTCACCGACTCAACAATGCAACCAGCATAAAACTGATGAATCAGGTTCTGCTGATGGCTGACCATCTTTTTGAGTTCGTCCACTTCGTTCTTCAGCAAATTGAACTGTCCAGCCATCGTTGTCGAGTCAACAGAATTGAGGCGAGATTGTTTGGTTAGTTCGTACTCGATGGCGTACTTGTCACATTCTTCTTTGGCTGTACAAAAACAAATCATTCAATTATTTATTTAAAACAATCCTTCAACACTTACTGTCAATTTTGAGTATTCTGCACTCGAGATCGCCCCCCGTATCGTTGAACCAAATCACCGAATGAGGCCAAATCGCTGGAAAATTCACCCAATCACGCGAGAAATGCTGCAATCGATAGACGAGTGTCACGTGAACTGTTTGGTCTGCGGTAGTTTCGATCACTGCGTGGTTTCGAACTGAAGAAGAACAATGTTCATTTGTTGACTAACCAAACTATCCAAATTACATCAATTCAATTACCTTTATTTGGTTCTTCACTTTGTTCATTCTTCACGGGACGTTCAGCGCACAGTTGGTCCGGTTCTTGTTTGATTTCAAACTTAGGATTAGGTTCACTTGAGGAAGCTACAGTTGGGCAAGTTTTGTTGGCGTTAGGTAATTCAGAAGAAGTAGTTGAGTGATTTGATGTAGTTTTGGTTGAAAAAAATAGATTTGAAACAGATTGGGTGGTAGTAGAAGAAAGTTGTGCGGCGGTGACAGTGGTCAAAGGACTCCATCCATCGAGTGAAGTGATCATATCATCGGGGAATTCTTGCTTGATGAATGCGAGTTGATTCATTGTTAATTGTTAATTGAATACAAAAGTTGTCAGATTCAGATTGTTGATTGGCAAGAGAGCGAAGAGAAAATAGCAGAACACGTGTGTTAGTGCAAACCGATTCAATCAATAACAATACAAAGTCACACAGTGACAGTCGTTTAGAGCATGAACAATCAGAGTTGGTACGATGCTTGTAACACAGCTCACACAGTCGATTCATTCATTGGCTGAATTTACACTAGAGCGATTTCACGCGACTGCGGCTAGCGCGACTGACGCGCAAATATCAAAAATTTTTGAAATTGCACTGCGATCAGTTGCGCGACTGGCGACCTCGATACCGTTCATATAAGTTGGTACTCTACAGCCAACGCTAGCTTCTCAGTCGCTCCTAGTCGCAGTCGCGCGTAGTCGCTCTAGTGTAAATCCAGCCATTCTCTCTCGCTGGCCTGTTCTCATGTTTATTGATTGTCAACATCAAAATGGCCAATCGTCTCACCTATCGTTTCACCTCCTTCCTGGATCGATTCGAGTCACGATTGCAAGTGGACTGTGACCAACTGAAATGTCAACTCCTCGCTCAGGTTGATCACCAATTTGGAGTTGTGCGTGCAAAGGTGACCGAACTCAGGAATCGTTTCGGTGGTGGTCGTGCTGATCTCGATGTCGTTCCTTATCTCCGCCTCGATGATCCACAAGTGGAGACTGTCTCACTGGGCGAATGGATCGAGCAACGTTGTGCTGTTGACGAGTCTCGTAACGAGCCATCAACCTCGTCTGGTCACAAACGAAATCTTCAATCTCAGCCTGGCACTGTCAAGAAACGTAAGATTCAAACAACCGTCGATGTCCCAAACAAGAAACATGTTTGCAAGTATGAAGGTTGTGATCGAGCATTCGTTAAGGAAGTTGAGTTGGCTCGTCACGAAAGAATCCATCTGGGCATAAAGCCATACTCGTGCTCGTGGCCTAATTGTAGATTCTCTTCAGAACAACGTTCCAATGTAATTGCTCATGTCCGAATGCGTCACTTCAAACTGCCTTCCACTCTCAAACAGCAACATCTTCTCAACATTGAGGACAATCGAGATGCGAATGAATATGTCCAGGTGGATAATCAACTTGAACAACGTCGACTCGAGTGATGCTGAGATTGCTCTCGAATCCAATCACATGTCAATTCATTTAAATAACCATCACAATATTTCAAAATGAATGATGCAACTTACATTTAAATTTTTAAATAAATACTTGAGACTAATTGTTACTATATTTTTTGTTACTCTCATCTTAATGTTCTTCAATGATTCAAAATGAATTTAATTTGTCTACCTAATGTTAGACCGTTAAATGATGTAGGAAAATTGATCAAATTATTGGACTTTTATTTGTTCTAGGATATTCGCCAATGACTAATAAACGATCGAGAACGATTTACGATTTGGTCGATTAGGTCGCATTTGGATGTTGAATCATGAAAATATCAAACAAACAATTGGACAATCACACCAATGCTCAAGAATTTATCTTCTTTATCTTATAAGCGCTTATCTTTTGCAACAAATTCTTCTGGATTTCGATATTCGATGATGTTACGTTCTCGTTGTTCTTTGATTGTGTAAAGAGCGAGAATTGATTTGGTGGATCAGATGAAGTGGTTCGGGTGGAGTTGGTTGACAATTGGCAGTTTCTGGGTAATTTGATTTGTTGACCGAGCAGAATTGAGAATACGAATAAAACTTGTACACTGTATTAATGTAAAAGAGTCGCCATGAGATTGAAAGAAATAGTTTGAAAACACCTTTTACATCTTTTACAACATTCTGGAAAACGACCATTGAAACCTAAATATTCAAAATATAATAAAAGCTTACATCTGTGGATCACGAGCTACTAAGAAATCATCTGAGCACAATTTGAGAAGTTGTTTTTTCAATAGTTTTAGCATCTACAAGAAAATTTAAATAAATGCATAACCATTTAAAATGTGACAAGAAACAACATGTAGATAACGGTTCACAAAGTAATTTCTCAATCGAATTTATATTGTTGAACATGTAATCTAAAAAAAATATACCACTCAAACTAAAATGAATTATGAAGTTATGAATATGTTTTGAAATCTAAGAATATCCAATTTTAATTACTTGAAATCTTAATCTGCCAATTAGTCAATCAAAATATTAAATCATATGATTTCTCTTTTACACATAAATATTGACATGACATTAAAGTTCCCGTCAAATTAAGTTTTATATAAACTTCAAATGAATATTCAGATTTAAGCATAAAAACATCATTCTTTTAATCGAATAATTGTGTTGCTTTAATAATAAGTTTTTTTAATAATCTGGTTGTTAATTATTAAATAAATTAAAATCATTGCCGAAACAAATGACAATTTTATAATAAGAAACCATTTATAAACAAACCTACAGATCAAAGATTCATTCAAAGTGTTAAAGAAATGCAATGAGATAGCCCAAGGATTGATTTTCTCGCTATTTGCCTGGCTTTACAGACAGTTTTATTATGATCTGTGGATTACAAACCAACTAGGAAATCATTTGAGCAAAAGTTGTAGAGTTGTTCCTAAAGTGACAAAGAAATGTACATAAAAGCAAATTCAATACTGTGATGATAAAGTGTGTGTGAAGTAACTCTATACTTTGTCTCTAAACAAAAATAATACATTCACCTTTTAATTTGCCAAAGGTTCAAAAATAATTCAATGATAATTTCTCACGTTGAAGAATTGTTGAATTGAAAAAGTTTCTTGCACTCTAAAAGGTTTGATAATTGACCAAAAAAGTAAAAGACAGTTCTTTCAAATCATCATTAGAGCAATAACGCTAAAGTTATAATTAATAAATCACAAACTTTAAATAATCTTTTAGTCAACAGTTGATTTGATTTAATGAAAATTAGCATTGTAAAAGACATCATAATTGTTGCATTGAGAATGTTGTACATCAACGGTAAATCGATAAATTAGTACAAAATGATTGAATTATCTGTAAAGAAAACGGATGAAACTCAGAAAGTAATTCAATATGAAGAAACGCCAATTTAAGCTTTCAAAAGAATTAAACAAAATTAAGTGTTGATCGTAGAAATAACTCTATCTGTGAACAGACAAAAAATTCTTCAAAATTTCAAAGTTATTCAAATAATAGATAATCTAGAGCAGAATAATGACAATGACAATCACTGCTAATAATCATTACAATCATTGTCAATCAGTCAATCGAAATAATGAAAATTTTGATTTGAAACTATTTTTTACAATTAATTCAAGATACATAATAAGAAGAAAAGCTTAGAAGAAACAAAATATATATGCTTTGACTGTCTCACTATTTCATAAAGTTAAGTTGATAAGGTTTTATCATCTATGAGTCAAAAGTTATTTTTTCTGATTAACAGTTTTATCAAATTCATAGTCAATTTGTATGACTTTTGTGACAGTGACCAATAGTCGAGTCATACTCAGCCTTGTGTGCAAGTCTTGTTCTACCTCGTGTTACATTGAACTTGTTGGTTTAGTCTGTGCCTGTGTTTGAGTGCCTTCACTTCAAAAGTGTTCGACCTTGTTTGACTTTGAATCTCTGTTTCAACATTCCATCTTCACGAAATTCAACAAGAAGAAAGAAGAAATTCAACGACGATCACTCGAGCCATTCACGCATGTTCGCAAAAGGTTCCTCTCCTGATTTTGTCCCTTGTCACTTGACAACAAACTATCCATACTATCCGTCTCGAAGTGAAATTATCTCGAATTCGTCCAACATGTCTAACATTGCTCAAAGTTCGACATTCAACTCTCAATACTTGGTTTATCAATACTCAAATGATCGATTGCCAAATCCTTTCAAACACTACACCTTTGCTCCACTTAATACTAACGCACTCAACATTCCCAAAGTGCTGGCGCCACCAATGATATCACATTCGGACATTAGAAGTTTCTGCATTGAATCGCAAGACAAATTCCGTGATGATCTTCTTGGCTCCGAGAAATCAATTTGCACGATTATGCAGAAGTACTCCCGTCAACAGGTGGATTATCTCAACTATTTGGTTATTGAGTATTTCGACAATTTGAACACCAAATTGAAACAACAACAACAACAACCTGCACTCCAATACTGCCAAGTGGTGCAACAGTACGAGAATTATGTTTGCTATGGTCAACGATTCTGGGAATGGTGTGTCGAGTCAAAGCTGTACAATGAGAAGACTCTGCGTAACTACTCGACTCTGTTGCGTTGGCTATTGCAACTTTGCCCTCTTCAAATGTTGAATATGATTTGTACGTCCTATCGGTTGAGAAGCAAATACAACACTAAAAGTAAATTTGATTTCAAAATGGCCAAATACAAGCGAGAAGATGATCCATGGTGAGTATACTACTATTTTAGGAGTTGGCTAAATTATTTAATATATATTTTTTTATTTACAGGAAAATTCATAATTTCATCAAGCGTAAAAGTAAATTGACGTTTAAAGACGGTTCTTGGTATTATGCGAATGTTTTCTCTACTTTTCCTCTGATTAAGGAATTTTTTGTGATGGAACTTAGAAATTACCTGAACTTTCCTGATTATGATATTAATGTTGAATTTGAAGTTTTTGATGGTCTTTTCCAAGGAAGAATTGGCGAATGTTTCAACTGGCATTTTTCTTTTAAAGAAAATCATCATCACGGTCCCGCTGACCAGTGGTCATCTCTGGTTTTGGCTATTTCAGCGATACGAAAACATTTTGAGCAAAACTTTGGAATTCTGTTCGACATTGGTTTCAATTCGATCACTCTCCGTTTTGATGAATCTGAATATTGCAACTTTCCTTCAATTCAAATTCATGTCCACACATCTGTGCTAAACCGCCTGTTTGCGTTTCTGTCACGTCTGGGCTGTTTGGACGTTTTTATGGGTCATCTATTTTACTGGGCACAGCAAAATTCACTTTTGGATGGAACTTTGTTTGAAAGTAACTTCGATTTTGGATTGCTGATTGTGTTTTACCTTGAACAACTAGCCTACACATGTGACAAGGCACCATTTCCGACTATAGAAAAATTGATTCAAGAATATTCTCTATACACGAGACGTTCAATTGCAGGCTCGCTTGATTTATTTGAATTTTGCAATGATCAAACTTTTTTGGCTAAAGTTGATTTGGACTACTTTGGCGGAGACACTCGCATTGGAAATTGGATGATTTTTGATTTCTTTGAATTTTGTCACAATTTTGATTTCTCCAAGTATGTCATTTGTCCGTATGATGGGATTGCTCGTGAAAAGGAGGCCTACGAACAGGAGAACAATTGCAAACTGAACTCGATTATTTGCATTGAAGGTCCACATCCGAGTTTGAAGTTACGAACAAACGAAAAGTGCACAGAAGAGAGAATGCAACAATTCAAGCATTTGATTGACCGAATGCATTCGATACTAAAAGATTGCAATCAACCGGAAATGTTCTACATTGAAGCATTGACCAATCCAAGTTATTTCATTAATTCAGAATATTCTTCAAATGAATCGCAAGCTTTACATTCTGTAGCCGAAGTTTCGGACCTGACCAGCGATGATGAAGACGATTGGTATGACTGCGAACTGTCAATCGATTCCATTGCCGATTCATTTGCCGATTTATGCGCGATTGACGAACTTGCAGAACTCAATCAGAATGAAGAGAAAAACAGTTCCACTGTGAATGATCTCATTTCAACCAATGAAAGTGGAGACCAAGAAAATCAATCGAACATTGAGCCACAGATTGAGGACCAAACCGAGTTCAAGGAAGTAGACAACAACGAAGAGGACAAAGAGGACAAGTGTCGATTGATGTAGAATGTCGCCAGTTTATATTTTTTTTAATTTACTTAGTCGATGAGGAAATTTGGTTTTTTATTTTATTTTTTTCAGTTTTTTATAATTTTTTGTTTATAAATTTATAAATCAAAACATATTTTTAGAAACATTACATCCCTGTTTGTATTGTATTAACAATTACGCTATAAGAAAACTAATTTTATTATGATGAAGATTTTTATTCACTTCAGTCAGCTCAATAAAGATTGACATTAAAAAAACAAAACCAAACTGGATTAAGTAATTAACATAATATATCAGATTTTTCTGCTTAATCAAACCAAATATTTATATGAATCACAAAATAGTACAATATCATTAATGGAGTAAAATAATCAACTTAGTACGATTGAGTGATCTCAAATCTTAAACTGTCATAAAATTTACTATCAACATAAAAGCTAGATTGAAATTGATGGACCATTTGAATAGAGAAAGGAAATTATTTAATAAATAGCTTCGATGAGTTGTAATTTAAGATCTCATTGTTGATTCTCTCATATTAGCACATTTATAAATTGTGATATACTTAAAACATGTGTAACTTTTCACACGGAACTGTTCTGATATAACCAAAATTGCTTTTGACTGTTATCAACAAAATCCTGAAGTTAATTAAGATTAAGTCACTTTTTGATTAATGCGAGTCTTGATAAGATAGCAAGATATAAAATGAAGGTTTGGTTGATAGGAGACATAATTTGTGTTTTTGGTAATGAGAGAGAAATATTTTAATAATATAATAATTTTACCTTTTAATTTGATGCCGGCATGCCATCAAGACAGAGACGTTCAAATAAAATGGAAAAATTACTTCAACTTGTCCTGTTTCTTCTTTTTCTGTTGTCCTGCTTCTTGGTTGGCGAGACAACTTGCGAATGTCTCAAGATTGGCATGCAGTGCAGCCTCAACAAAGAGTGCTGCAGTGCATTTTGCTATGAAGGCGCCTGCAGTTGAACTGACAAAAAATGAGAGTTTATTTAAATTTCAATTTTAAAATAAAACGAACAATCATATTTGTTAATTATTTTTATTTGTTCCATTAATATTTACGATATATCTCATTTTCCTGTAAATCCTCTCCACTTTTACAATAAATAAAACGTTATCTTGAATGTTTGTAAAACAGTCTACTAATTGAATGATTGATGTGTTGAGTGGTGCATGATTTCACAACAACTCGAGATAATCTTTTGAATGAGCAGAGTGGGCCACATCTTTACTTGCACTATTGGGACTAGTCAAATGAGTGTGCTTTTAGATATTGAGGTTGATTTGATTGGTTCGGTAATGACAACCTGTTGGTACATTAACTCGGCTTTGTGTTGACATTTATAATGGCTGTTCACTTTTCCTCTGAAATTTCCTGCGAGTACAAATTGCTTGATCAAATTATTGGACATTTATTTGTTCTAGGATATTCACCAACGACAAATGAACGATCATGATTTTCCGAATAGGTTCGGTCGCATTTAGATGTTGAATTAGTGATCATTGGATGAAGATGAAAACAACACCAATGTGGTTTAGTATGTCAATAATCAGGTTGTCTCTATCGAACCCATAAAGCACATGAACGAGCACATCTAGGCATCTGCAAATTTGCTCTGTAATCCCAAAAAAATTGGCAAATTGGCAAAATGGCAAATTATTGGGGAAACAACAGAGGAATTTAATTACAGGCTTAAGTTACAAAACATTTTCCCCCGATAACTCTTCTGATAATATCGGCTTTTTGATCAAATCGCACCAAGAACTATCAATCAATTTAATAACTAATGCTTAGACCAAATGGATTTCAATTTATGAGTGCATGAGTACTGACCACTAAATGACCGATAAATGTGGTTTCAATATTGCAGTGCTTGAGATATTAAATTGACTAAAATTTACAGATCGATTGAATACATGCAATTTGAGATGTTCTGTACTGTTTTTGCATTGTGCCTTGCAATCACAATGTGCAATATACAGGAGATAAATGAAAATTGTTCAAAATTATCAAGAAATAATACGATCCTTCATTTTTTGTACAAATAATAAAAGTTAATGCATATATAAAGTTGTGAACCTATAAAAATTATAAAAACGTTCTACTAAAAATAGACTAAAACGAAAGCGACCTGTGCACATGTGCAATTCAAAAATGACTATGCATATAAATGGAATTCTATTCGAGATTGCAATTTGGAACATATACACACAGTGACTTTATGTTTGCGAACTTCAGTTTGCTTTGTGTTGCCTTTTGAGATCGAGTTTGTGTCATGAGTGACAGCAGCAGCAGCAGCAGTTCGGCCTCCGCGCCCGAGTCCACCAAGCCAACTGCGGTGGTTGTGCATTCGCCCAAGCCCCAGCCACAGCCCCAGCACCAGCCCCAGTTCGTCTATCCAATCCAGTTTGGTGACTATCCCCAAGGTGTGCACTGTCCTCGCTGTAAACGTGATGTGGTCACCACGGTCTACTACATCAACGGAAGCAAGACCTGGATTGCGTGTCTCGTGATCATGACCGGGTAAGTTTACTCATGACCATTGAGCCCTTCATGTATGAAATGTCTTTGTACTTTACAGATCTCTCGTTACTGGTCTCAGCTGGATGTGCTGCTGGATTCCGTTTTGCATGAATGAATGCAAAGTGAGTGCGCACTTTTTTAACTCGATGTTCGATTGCTATATTTTCTCTTCTCTTTCTCTCACAGGACGTGGAGCACTTTTGTCCTCGTTGCAACCACTACTTCGGTGTGAAACGTCAATGCTAAATTCACCCGTTTGTCACTCTAGGCCTCAAAGCAATTCATACAATTTGTATGATACAAAATTTATCCTATCTTTATGATATTAAGAAATAAAATGTTTTGTTAATGTTATTACTCGTATCGTTTTTTGCTCTTTTTGCGATTATTTTCATTTTGCACAGAAATTGCAAAAAATGCTAATTCGAAATTATTTTCATATTCGAAAAAGTTATATGAAAACAGTGTTTCTGGTGTTTGTTTGAAGTTTAACTTCTGAGTAACATTTGAGTTCCACGACTTGTTACGACTGTGTTCAAATAAGCGCGTTTCAACGCAAACCCAAAAACTGAATATTCGAAGTTGTCCCATTAAAAACATTAGAATTGCAAAGTCGAACGTTAGCTAAAAGTCGATTTGGAATTGTACAATGGCACAAGAAAGTTACGATTATTACTATTTAAGTTCGTTTCTCTCTAACCTCTAACACGAAAATGTCTGGAAATTACTTCTCAGGATTGATTTCGCGAGAAGAAAGTCAACCTTCTTCTTCTACTTCTACTCAAGTAGCTTCGAGCTTACCTTCCACTGTAGCGCAATTTTGTATTTGATAGTCGCCATTTAGTTTAATTCAGTTTATTACCTTTTGTTTGCAAATGGACTTAATTTAAATCGAACTAAAACATACAAACAGCCAAAGACAGAGTTGATGATGTTATGTCCTTTGGGCAATAATTAATTGTGCGCTAATCAAATGGTGCCAAATTGCACTCCGTCATTGAAAGATTTTAACTTTGCCTCAGGCCAATCCACTATTCGGCGACTAACTGTGCTTTACTATTGAAACAATTAAATTGATTCAAAAAGGCACAATAAAATGGTTTGTTGTGTTGTACCACAAAACACTTTAGATGGACTCAATTTGCTTCACTGCATTGATTTTTGATTTTTGATTTAGTGGCTCAGTAAACACGAGTTGTACTAATGACCAACTAAATGCTAATGCCGATTGATTTTATTGAGAGAATTGCTCATAAAGTGCCCAACTGTCAACTGAAAGCAGTGTCTCCATGCTTTCTAATGTTTTCTGCTTGTCATTTTGTGGACTGCGAAGTGCCTCCCAAAAATGACAATTCTCTTCGATGAAATGGCCACACCACAAATGCAGATGCAGATGCAAATGCAAATGCAAATAGCAAATTAGCAAATTAGCAAAATGGAAAATTCGTAAATTGGCCCAATTGTGACTATTCCAGTTCGCATCAAAATGAAAGTTTGAGTCAAATTCAAATTCATTTGGCTCATCCTGAAAGTCCAAATAAGGTTGTGGCCCATTCTGTTCATTCCAAGAATTATCTCGAGGCGGTGAGTGGGTTGTGAAATCATGTTGAACTCAACATCACATTTACTTATTTCATTTGTCACTTCACTTTGTTGTAATAAATAGATTTTACAAAAAAAATCTAAGATAATGTTTTATTTATTGTAAAAAAGAAGATTTACAGGTAAACGAGAAATATTGTAAATATAAATGTGACAAATAAAATTAAGAGAAATAGTTGAGAGAAAAGTTGATGGCTCACTCGAATCTACGTTCCTGCAGCTTGCAAGATTACTTATTCTTGTTCCTGTACTTTCGATTGTTGAGCATTGTAGTAAATGAATCGTAGATGACCTTGAACTTGATCGATAGTTCAGTTAGCTCCGGTGGTGCACCAATCTCGAGGGTTAGTCCATTGAGCACAAAGAATGCTATGATTCAAACAGATCAATTAGTAAGTTTCATGTTCAACAAACAAATGTGGTCGACTACTTACAAAGCAGTTCCTGCATCTGTTCCTGTGTGTCCTTGTCCAGTTCTTTCCAGCATTTGTCCTCCAAAGTCGCAGCACCAAACTGTCGTGAGGCGAGATGGATGAAGCCTGTTGAAGTGATGCCTAGGACCATTGCATCGGACACAGACTGAACTGGCACTTGCATTTGATGTGATCCAACAATGTACAATTTCTGTTCAATATGAAGTGACAAGTGACATTACTCAAGCATTACATTAGCTTGTCATTACACTCAAACACTCACCGATTCAACAATGCAACCAGCATGAAACTGATGAATCAGGTTATGCTGATGGCTGACCATCTTTTTGAGTTCGTCCACTTCGTTCTTCAGCAAATTGAACTGTCCAACCATCGTGGTCGAGTCAACAGAATTGTGGCGAGATTGTTTCGTTAGTTCGTATTCGATTGCGTACTTGTCACATTCTTCTTTGGCTGTACAGAAACAAATTGATTATTAGTCACATTCCACGAACATAATCCTTCAACACTTACTGTCAATTTTGAGTATTCTGCACTCGAGATCGCCCACCATGTCGTTGAACCAAATCACCGTTTGAGGCCAAATCGCTGGAAAATTCACCCAATCACGCGAGAAATGCTGCAATCGATAAACGAGTGTCACGTGAACTGTTTGGTCTGTAAAAGTTTCGATCACTGCGTGGTTTCGAACTGAAGAGGACAATGTTCATTTGTTGAGTAACCAAACTATCCAAATTACATCAATTCAATTACCTCTATTCACTTCTCCACTTTGTTCATTCTTCACGGAACGTTCAGCGCACAGTTGGTCCGGTTCTTGTTTGATTTCAAACTGAGGATTAGGTCCACTTGAGGAAGCTACAGTTGGGCAAGTTTTGTTGGCGTTAGGTAATTCAGAAGAAGTATTTGAGTGCTTGGATGTAGTTTCGGTTGGAGAAAATAGATTTGAAACTGATTGGGTGGTAGTAGGAGAAAGTTGTGCGGTGGTGACAGTGGTCAAAGGACTCCATCCATCGAGTGAAGTGGTCATATCATCGGGGAATTCCTCCTTGATGAATGCGAATTGATTCATTGTTAATTGTATACAAAAGTTGTCAGATTCAGATTGTTGATTGGCAAGAGAGCGAAGAGAAAATAGCATAACACGTGTGTTTGGTGATGGCAAGTCACACAGTGACAGTCGTTTTGAACATGAACAAGCAGAGTTGGTACGATGCTTGTAACACAGCTCACACGGTCTGTTTTCATGTTTATTGATTGTCAACATCAAAATGGCCCATCGTCTCACTCACCGTTTCACCTCGTTCCTGGATCGATTCGAGTCACGATTGCAAGTGGACTGTGACCGACTGAAATGTCAACTCCTCGCTCGTGTTGATCAACAATTTGGAGTTATGCGTGCAAAGGTGACCGAACTCAGGAATCGTTTCGGTGGTGCTCGTGCTGATCGCGATGTCGTTTCTTCTCTCTACCTCGATGATCCTAAACTGGAGACTGTCTCACTGGACGAGTGGAACGTGCAACGTCGTGCTGTTGATGAATATCGTAACGAGCCATCAACCTCGTCTGGTCACAAACGAAATCTACAATCTCAGCCTGTCACAGTCAAGAAACGTAAGACTCAAACAACTGTCGATGCTCCAAACAAGAAACATGCCTGCAAGTATCGAGGTTGTGATCGAGCATTTGACTCGAACAAGGACTTGGCTCGGCACGAAAGAATCCATCTGGGCATTAAGCCATACTCGTGCTCGTGGCCTAATTGTCGATTCTCTTCAGAACAACGTTCCAATGTAATTGCTCATGTCCGAATGCTTCACTTTAAATTGCCAAAAACTCTCAAACAGCAGCATCTTCTCAACATTGAGGACAATCGAGATGCGAATGAATATGTCCTGGTGGACAATCAACTCGAACAACGCCGACTCGAGTGATGGTGAGATAGCTCTCGAATCCAATCACAAGTCAATTCATTTGAATGACCATCACAATATTTCATAATGATGTAATTTACATTTTAACTTTTAAATAAATACTTGAAACTAATTGTTACTATATTTTTTGTTACTCTTATCTTAATGTCCTTCAATCAGTCAAAATGAAATTAATTTATCTATCTAATGTTAGACCGTTAAATGATGTAGGAAAATTGATCAAATTATTGGACATTTATTTGTTCTAGGATATTCGCCAATGACTAATGAACAATCGAGATTTTCCGATTAGGTTCGGTCGCATTTGGATGTTGAATCATGAAAATATCAAACAAACAATTGGACAATCACATCAAGGCTCGAGAATTTATCTTCTTTATCTTGTCCCATTTTGTTTCGAGCAATTGTATTTTTTCTTCAGTCTTTTCAGTTCTAAACTTTCATCGACGAATTTGTTTAACTTAGACTGTGCCAATATAGTCCTTCGAGCAATTTAATTTGTTTCTAAAAGTCTGATTGTAATTCCATTGTACCAGTTTGTTGTTGTCACTGAACAAAGTAAGCCAAACCAAAAGCAATCAGTAAGATTACAATTGAAATTTGTAAAACTGTTGAACGATTCTAAGTCCGTGCTTGTTGAATTGTTGGTGGCTCAATCTCGGGTTCTACTGATGGAGCTATTTTGTCAATTGCGTAACGCTCTAATTGCAATCGAGTAACTCAAATCCATGGATCTCATTTTGACGCACAAATTTATTGCTTGAAAAGTTTGAATTTTGTCCTCATTTTGGAAATGTGTGAATGAACAAATCGAATGTGTTTGATTATGGCTGATTGGTCAGTGGACTTGTAATCACAGACTTTAATGTCAACTCAGCAGTTTTTATCTTGATCTTGTATTGACAATTCATAAAACAATGTTTTGTTTCAATTTTGAAATTGTCGAATTACTTTTACCTGCATATACAATATTCGGTTTTGTACTGATTGTTTATTGAGATCCAAAACGGTTCTATAGAATATATCGCAAAATATGATTTTGGAAATAAAATTTGTACTTTTTATGTATGAAGTTTCAATAGAGTTATTTAAAAAAACTTGCTGTAAATCGAACAAGTGGCGATTGTGTTCAAACTAATAAAAAGATAAAGATAGATTGAATGTGGAAATAATTGGGTTATGTTGACATTTTAATATTGCATTTTTGTTAGTAATAAACTTTAGTAATAATCAATTTTTACATAAATTAATAAATTAAAAAAATTAAACCATATTCGATTATCTGCTTTTACTTTTCGGAAATGTCTTTTTCTTATCATCTTCTGTATATCACTACAGTGTAGTAGCATGTGAGAATTGTTCCTTGAACAATGAAAACAATGCCTATGGGCAGTAAAAGGGTGAACATTTTATCAGAGGAAATGGACTAATTTTTGACTTCCAATGTGTTAAATTGGGACAAATATTTGCAAAATTTTTGTGAATACCATCTGTGGGAGATGTAGTAAAGGAATTAGAGTAGTAAAACATCTTCTATACATGACATCATCTTTATTAAATTAAAAAATTTAAAAAAAATTAGAAATGTTTAATGTTTTAAAACATAAATGTAATGTAAATGTAAATCTGAAACTGAAATACGGGATATATGGGAAAATAATATAGCATGAAAGTTGATGAAAGTTCACTCACTAGAAATTGAATTCAACAGAAAGTGTTTATTTGGTTGTGGCAAAGATGGAAAATATTGCGACCCATAAATTTAAATGGACATTGGTTCATTTAAAGTTAGTTCATTCACATATTCGGTAGATTGCAAGAGACTTTGATTTTGCAGATGTGACCATTTCATCGGCAAAAGTGAAAAACAAGTGCAAATCAGTGAATAGAGATTTACGGATAAATAATAAACTTGAAAAACAGAGAAAAAGCATAACTTGACATCCAAAAATCATGTTTGAAAAAAAATGAAAAAATGAAAAACATCTTAAAATCAAATTCATTTTTATTTGGTAGAGCAACTTTGTAGTGCATTAGCTATAAATCACACATCTTTAAATCCAGCAAATAAAGTATTTATTTTAAATAGAAGTTTCGGAAATAATAAGCAATTAATTTAGGAATAGAAATAAGTGAATTTTAAATTAAAAACCTTTTAAAATGAAGAGGAATTTGGTTGAAAATATATTTTAGTATACTCCCTCAAAGCCATAGACCTTTATGCAATAAACTTAGCTGTTGATGTAAAAAAAAGTATAAACGAATAAGATTGTCTGGCATGCCAGGCAAAGTGCGAGACTTTTAAAAAATAAACTAGAAACTTGAACTATCAACTGAGAAATTTTTAAATTGACTTTATCTGATCCATTTGGTTCACTAAAGAAGTGTATTGGGACCAATATTTTTATTTAAAATGTGCAACAAATTTTTCATCATTTTCCACGTAGTAAGCACATATTTTTTTTAAACTTGGCGCTACCAGAATTGAGCGTAATGTTCCATGGCGCCCAAGTTAATTTTGACTATTCGATTACATATGTTCACAAGTTTATCTATCCATAATCTTTTAATTCTAGGCTGTACGGTTTTCTAAGAAATATCATTTGTCACAAGAATGGGCGTCATGATCCGTGGCGCCCAGTTTTGGTGTGACTAGTCGATTACATTTACTCCCTAGTGTATGTATGCCAAATTTGATAATTTTAAGATCTGCGGTTCTCTCAGAATACATTTGTCACCAGAATGGGCGTCATGGTCCATGGCGCCCAATTTTGATGTGACTGCTCAATTACATATGCGCCCAGGTGTATTTATGCCAAAGTTGGTAATTTTAGGATCTACGGTTCTCTCAGAATATGGTCAAAGGTTAACAGACAGACAGACAGACAGACAGACAGACGGACACGATGGCAATAGCATAAGCTTACGACTCTAAAAGAGTCTCGCTAAAAAGTACATCTTGAAATTGAGAAGAAATGAGAATGTGCGTTTAAATTCGAGATTGTTTTGAAGGCAATAAAAACCTGCGTGTTTAAAGTATACATTAGAAAACAATTAAATTGTCAATAATTTCAGTTTGACTAACCTTTTAATATTTAATATAATCTAACCTTATCAAGTTGATTCAATTAACATTGGAGATAACAAAAATCGTTTATTATAATGTTTAAATTTAAAAATTTTTCAACTTTTGAAGTTTTAGTCTTGCTGATCGCAATAGGAAACTAAAAATATGTCCTGTAAACCAAATAAGGTAAAGGGAGAAATATTGTTCATACATGTACTCAAAGTATTCAAAGTCATATAATATGTATGTAATAGTATGTACAATTGAATTCTTTTGAAAAATAAAAAATATTTTTATTTTTAATGCAAAAAAAACAATACCAGAAATTATAATTTATGATTTATATCATTTAAAATAATTTGTAAAAGCATTCACTAAAACGTTGTTAATAAAAAAATATATTTAAAAATTAATATAACAAAATAACCTTTTAAAACCATACTTTCCCGATTTAGCAACTAATAAAACGTATCACTTGTAGAATCAGATCATTTTCCATTTATAAATTTGATAGCTGATAAAGCAATAACGAGAATACTTTTTAAAAATGCATTTCACAGAACTCACACTCACTCTGTTCACTTTCCATTGGATCACCTTCTTCCTATGGTCTTCGTTTGGTTATGCTTCGTCAGTTGGTTGCCTCGAGAATTGCCTGCATTGATGTGAATTGTTTAGATGAGTTGAGTTCATCCTTGGTGCTCTTCAAAGGTCGGGTTGATTCTCCATTCTATTGGTAATTATCAATCCATTTGACACTGTCTCCTTCTGCTCAACATTACTATGTGAGAATTATAACATGTGAGAATTGTTTCTCGAACAACGAACACAATTCCAATTGTTAGTAGAATACTATCATCATTGTCTATGAATGAATAATTTAATTACTTTTTTTTATCAATGCTGGAAATCTTTGTAACTATATAATCTCTAATTTTATATAAATTTCAAATATATTTTCATTTTAACCATTAAAAAATCAATTTATATAATTGACGATTCAAAGATAAAGTGTTAACCTGTCCAAAAATTGGTCCTCCATTGGATAATTGAAATTCGTTAACCTTTTATTTATGCTGAAATGAACTCGAAACCTAACATTTTCATTGTAATCCAAAAATTAATCAAATGAATATTAAGAGAATGGCGCATTTAATAAATTTAACACAATAATTAACTAGTATTCGAATGTAATCTAATGATAAAATCGAAGGCTCGTATTTGAGAGCCAAATTAAAAATTTCACATATAAAGATTTCTCAAATGATTCTCGTCGGAAAAAATTGAGTAAAACTCAACAGAACATAAATGAAAATAAACTATTTTTAAACTGGCTTTAAAACAAAAACCTAACACTTCATTTTCAGCTGTACGTATTAAAATTAAAGATGTAATAGAAAATTGAATTTGAATATACGATATAATATAAACCTAATGAAAAGTCAATTTGAGATTAATTAGTGCAAAAATCATCATAGATTAAAAAATAGTTTACCTTTTATTGCTCTGGTATCTGTATTCTGTCTAATATAATTGTGACTTGTGTGTTACTAATTGCACTTGTTTTCAGTTATAATTCATACAGGTTAATATATTGTAAAATAAAATATTTTAACGTGGTTCAATGGCATGAATGAAAACAAACGCCCCAGCAATAAAATGTAAGAATAAGTGCATTTTCGCTATATTTAAAATTTGAATAAGTTGTTTACCTTTGAATGTACCAACGTTTACAATGTTTAATGTTAATGTTCACCAGCTCAACGAGTTTTGTTCGTCAGGTGTTTGATGATCTAAAATAATGAATCATTTAGTATTGTTTGGAAGTTGTAAATAATTTGAATGTTGTTTTTCAAAAAAATACAACAAATTCAAGCAAAAAACGAAATTTTACATTTTGAGATCAACTAACGACAAAATAGAATTCAAGTTAGAAAATGTGTCCTCTGAATCTTCAAGCCCAAGTCTATTTACCTTTAATAATTCGTATACAAAGTCAAAATTTGTTCAGGAATCTCTGTGCTATGGATGCATAAGTAAAACCATTCCGTTAAAATGACTGACGGTGGTTGAACATGTACGAGATTGAACTCGTAATCTACAAAAATATACGACTCAAAAATTCCATTGTAACTAGTATGTTTTTAAATTTCAACTGAATATATTTTGTAGATATGTATGTGTATATGCTTTCATAAAGATTTTAATTTAAAATTCATGAAAAGTACATGAACAGTAATTAGAATAGAAATTACCTTTAATAACATACACATCAGTTCAAAAAAAAACTTAAAAAAAAGTATTTTTAAAATTACGATTCACCTTTATAATAAGCACGTTTAAATTAAAACGAAAAGCTACACTTGAAACCGGGGTACGAGATTAACAAAATGCACAATTCTTCTTGCCTTCCTTCCAGTGTGCTTGTGTTCTTAAATTTAGAATAATTCAGCTTAAATGTCAACGACCAAAATAGTCAAGTTGAATCTATCAACCTTGTTAAATGATACGAATGAGCAATTTAATTTAATTTATTAATATTTTTTAATAATTTAATAAAGAAAACAAATAAAAAATAATTTGTAATGATCAATAAACATTTTATGAATTCACTTGTGCTGTACTGCTCATCTTGAGCAGAAATTAATATTTTCCGCATTTTCAATGCTGACTTGAGTGACAATTTAGGGAAAGTTTGGATTTGCACCGTTTAAGGTAGAAAAATATAAAGTTATAACTTGTTGAAATCATTAGAATTGGCCAATTTATAAAGTTTAATTAGATTTTCGGATTTTTACCTTTTGACAATCCGTGACGTTTCTAGTGTTCTTCCAAAGATCACAATATAGTTTAAACTTTCTGATTGAGAATGTGACTTATTTTAAAAGAAACTTTTTAAGGACACCCTGAATAAATAAATGAAAACAGGGACAATTGAATCCTTTAATTTTAAATTGAAATTATAAGTTGTGTGAGAATTTAGAAAATAAATCAAATAAAAATTCTAAAAATTATTAAAGGCAGTCAATTGTCCAATGATCAGTATTATGTATAATTGTCAATGCCGAGTTGTCACTATTTTTAAAAATAATTTTTTACCTTTTATTTATCATTTTGCGGGTTAAATTTATTTTCTTATCTTCAACTATTATAAATAAATGCGTGTATAAAGATATTCCACAATTTGTTTTCATTAAAAAATGATACCTTTTAAGTAAATAGTAATTCGTAAATCAATTTTACAGAAAGTAAAACTAAACTCATTTAGCAAAGTCTGACGATTGTTTAATTTGAATGCGAAATGAGTTTGTATGCAAATGTGAGTATTTTAATGTAGTAAAATAAATACTAATTGTCAATTAAAAAACTTTAATTAAAAGAACTATACAAACTAAACACATACCTTTCCAAAGGAGGCGAACGTCACTTGTCCATACTTTGCATACGTGAGTCCATAAAGTTTGTCTGTATGAAACTGTTCAATGTACCTCGCCAATTTCAACCTCATTTGCAGACTGCCAATTTGTCTGGAGACAATCGATATTGTCATTGCACGTCGTACAGGTCGATGGAAACGTTTGCTGAGTACTGCCGCAGCCAAATGCACACCAAATATGAAGAACAATTGTGCAATCATGATGAGTGTCAAGATGACTCTCAATGTGAAACTTAGTTGTTGATAGGTCAACATGAGTACAATCATTGCATTGGTGGGTGCACATATCAAAATGTACACTGTCAGTGCTGAACCGTACATTCGGTTAATGTCATCAAGGGCGAACAGTGATTCGACTATTAGACGCAGAAATATTTTCAAATTCAAGAAATTGAATCGAACCATTGCAATTTGATTCAAAAAGAGTTCAGTGTTGAGCCAACGAATGTAGGCAATCCAGGCGATCAGAATACTGAAGGCGGCAAGGAGGATGAAGGTGAAGCAAATTAGGTTTACAGTTACATAGTGAATTGAAGCATGGAATTGAAAGGTCAAATAGCCTAGAAGACCGGAAATTGAGTGAAAGTAACCATTGGTGTAGAAATAGACAAAAGTTTCATATTGAATTATGCAAATGTGAGCATCTAGGCACAAAAATTGTAAAAACCATTAAAGAAAACTTCAACATATCAACTTACTAGTAACAACATAAATCACTCTAAGTATATTGACGATTAAAACCAACACAAGCCGTGTAACATCTGCAATCGTTTTACGTTGACCTTTAAACATTTTGAATTTCTTTTCAACATTCAAATCGAAATAATTCGCTAGGAAAAAGTCAGTTTTACCATCGATTAATATTGACTTCAATATTCGAGCTGAAATTCCACAATTTTTCACATAAAGTAAATTGAGAAAATAAATGATTAACTGAAAGAATATTATTAGGAATATATTCTGGAATTGTGGTTGATTCTCCAGATAGACCGCGTTCAGTAGAATTGTATTGGTAAACCGAGAAAGGGAATTTTGGTAGAAAAGAAAGAAAAACATTAGTCCGATTCGATAATATAGAAGTGATTTGTTGAGTTGCAAACGTTGAATTGCTTTTCGATTTCCATCTGCAATCAAACTCAATGTATGAAAGTAGGCTCGAATGTAGTCAAAGTTTACTAAAATGTTTAATTTTAATGTTAATTTCAGAAAGGATTGAGAATGTTTAAGAAAATTCGTGAATAAAGACATGTTTTACAGATTTTTTTTTCAGAAACGTAGATTTTAACGAAATTTTTCTTTGAATTTTTCTTACGGCAAAAGTAATTTTAAGTTGAAAAAACTGAGAAATACAAAGAATTATATTTATAAATAAATTCTTATTTCAATGTTAGTCATTAAAAAGACAATTGGTTTTCGCTTTTTAAATTAAACTATTGGGAGGAAAAATCAATATTTATGAATTTCTTAATATTTTAATGAAACTTTGAATATAAAAAGTAAACTTGAAAAGTTAATTTAAAAGTTAATTGTACTATTCCATGAACATTGCTCAGTTATACTACGCTAAATTACAATGCTAAATAAATAAATAAATTCCTAAAACATTTAACCAAAAGAAATTTTGATGTGCTTACCAACTTAACTTACAGTTATCGTACTAAGTTTACATGATAACATGAAAATACACATCAAAAAGTTCACATTCCACAACTTGCATTGTACTGAGTAGAACAAAATAAGCTGCAGTTAAGCTAACATTCAAGATTGTCTTGTTCATCAAAAATCAAGAACACAAAAAGATATTTCAAATAATTCAAGTATAATTATTATATAATTACACTATTAAAATTAAATATAATAACCTTTAATTGAAAATCTGATTCAATTCAGGTATCAACTTTGTCGTTTCATTCGAACTAGATTAAACCGACGTTAGATAAATTTGAATTTAAAAAATATAAATTCCGAATTTTGACGAGTGAATTGAAATACATATTCACAATTTTGTTTACATTTTTCAATTGCTAAAATGTTAAATTTTTATTTACCTTTTATTGCAAAATCGTTAAAACAAACTTTGAATATTGAATGATTAATTTAAATATACGAGAAAATTAAAGTGCAACCAAACTTTTTGTTTAGAATCCATGATAACGTTTTTTCTCTTAATTATTGTATGTTTGATTCGCGTTTGCATGAAGCGAAGTAATTGAAACGAAAGAAACATTTAAAAAAAATTAAAGAAATTCCTACAAATATCGATTAAGTTTTGGTAAATAATATGGTAAGTGTACCTTTTTCGAAAACTATATTAAAATTTATATTAATGTTTGTAAAAACATTTACAAGACAAATAGGATTTAATAATATCATTGATGTGTTACAAATAAGGTATTTTTTTAGAGTAACCAGTCTATGATCCCTAAAGTTGAGAAACAGTACAATATATATCAACAGGATAAAAGTGAACAGCGACTTTTGAATACTGAGACTTGAATTTTGGAGCACATTTATTTGAGATAATCGATTGGTTCATATGAGATTCATTTATTGCTTTGCCCGGATTGTATGTCACTAGATAAATGTGGGTGATATTCATATGGCATTGAGTAGAAATTATATTAAAAATTAAAGGCATCAAAAGTGAGAACATAAAGTATAAGAGCAAATTATTTCATATTAAAACCTTTTAATTCCTTTCCAAGATGCACTTCAAAAAACTTCAAAAAGTCACACTCTCCAAGCGCGATAACTATTCAATGATGGTTGCTACGTTGAAAAAATGTTTAATAAAATTTTGAATATACAAAAAATAAATTTGAAAAGTTAAATTGCAAGTGCATTGATTTGAAATAAATTACGCAGGTATTATTATAAATACATGAACCTAAACAGATACGCAACATATTTAAGGTATTAACTTTTCGTTTAATTTGAACTGTCTAATTAAAGATTAAACAGACATTAGATAAATTTTGAATTGCTGCGAGTGAATTGAAATAAATATTAACAATTTTGCTTACGTTGTTCATTTGCTATATCTCCTAAAGTCCTAAGTTTTAAATTTTAATTATTTTATATGTTATAGCTTAGGTATCCCTTGTTATTATCCAGTACAAATCTGCTTATCTTATCTTTAATCTACAGAGATAAAAAATATTTTGTCAAAAAAGTCAATTTTGCCTGGCGCCATAAATATAGGGACAAAGGTCAAAACTGTATAATTTTTGGATTTTTATAACATTTTCCTTAAAATTAATTAAGAATTGAATTAACTAATACAAATTAAAATACTTGGAAAAACATTGGCATAATATTTATATATAAAAAGTGCTTGATTGTAATATTTGGATCACAAATCAGAAAAGTTTGATTTGATTTTAAATCTACGTATACGTTATGAATAGTTTAAGTGTAATAATTGCAACCAATGCATTTTATGAATCGATTAAGATCAAGAAGAATGTTTGTTTGTTACGTGAATTCTTTTGAGTTTGAGTTCTATCAATGATTTACCATCGAATAATTAAATAATAAATAAATATATAACAATTTTAAAGAAATGTATTATTCCAAGAGGCAGGCAAAAAAGAAGATTTTTATAATAATGTTACCTTTTTGGTCAATTAGAGAAAAGCACAATAGAGACAAGACAAATTTAAATATCTTTATTTTAAAAAAGTAAAGAAAAAACGATTATTTTGAAACCGAAACCGTTGAATATGTTACCAATTGGGCAAGTTAATAAAAATTATAAAATATCAATTATAAAATCGGTATAAATAGATAAAAGTATTTGTTTAGGAGAAATTAGGTTAAAAGCAATAAAAACAAATTAAGAGTTGCGCCATCTCGAGTGTGTTGGTCAGTTCACATTTTCTTCTTTTCCGCATTGACAAATTTGAGTTTGTGGTCCTTGCCATATCGATAGTCAAGCAGCAACTCCTCCATCTTGTCAATGTGTCTCAGTGCGTAGATGCCAATTCGATGGTCGCCATTGACGAACATGACCCGTGGCACACAGTTGGGCTGCTCCGAATGGTTGGCAAAGCGAATTTTGTTGCCTTTGCGCATCGAGTCAATCGCGTATTCTGGTTGGGATTCGACAAAATGTTAGAGTAAATTGATACAGTCCCCACAGACTTACCCGAATTGAGATTAAACAGAAAGCTACACTTTTGCTTGTCATAGATGACGCCCCTTCGTTCTGCCTCATCGTGCGAGATCATCTCGCCACAGTACTCTGAGATAAATTGGCCCTTCTCGACAGTGTCATTCACAAAGCAGCCCCAACCAGCCACATCCGAACAGCCCACCAGGAGGCGCTTCTTCAGTCCACGTTGAATGTTGACATTGTTGCAGCGAATTGAGCAAACATCCTTCTCGAGTGAACCTAAAATGGTAGAATTTAAAATTGTATAGTTAAATTGCGATTTGACTTACCTGCTTCACAGGATCGACACAAGTCAGGATCACACTCTCGGGCAGCATTAAAGCACGAACACTTAGTGGTGCAATTGCCTGTACAACTACAACCCGGGAATCTCTCGGGACAATCCACAGAACAGTTGCAATACTTTTCACAGTAGACACCAGCCACAACACAAATGCACTTCTTGTCACAGGCTCGTCCCACGTGGTCACAAGGAATGTACTTCCTGCCCAGTGGGTCACCATCCTCCTTCTTGGCAGAATTGGCCAACTTCTCAACTGTGATAGTTTGCTTCAGTTTTGCAATACTTCTTTTTTTATTCTTCTTGTCCATTGGCTCGGGTCGAGGCTTAACAGAAAATTTCTTGGCAAGTTCTTGTGCCATGACATACACCTCAGCACAGGTCTTTCCACCACCGAGTGTGACGGCAACGGAACAGAAATTGTTATCAAAAGTTTGCAAGAGAACGTTAACCAAAGTTTGTTCGGAATTTGACCAGTGATCTGTTCGGACTTGGCACAAAGGAATTGGAGTGTAGCCTTTATTTGGACCGATCAGTTGATAGTCTTCTTTCCGAATACCTTCCTGTAAAATCAAAACATTAATTTTATACTTTATAATCAATAAAACTTACAATGTTGAGAAAACACTTTGGACCACAAACTTTCGCGATAGACAAATCCTCCTTCACTGGTCGGAAACTTGAAGTGTAACGGTCTATTTGATGATAAAGAAAATAAAGGGTCATTTGTAAATTCTATTAATAAGCACTCACCATGAAAAGCACAGTCATACTTGAAGCAACGTCTACAAAAGGATAATCGATGCCAGCCCAAAGCTTCATCAGCCGAGTAAACTCGTTCAAACAATTCGGCTTCATCAATGCTGGGCATATATTCCAAAGGACGGACCTTTCCATGGAAATCTTCCTGAAAAGCTTCATGTCTGTGAATAATAAAAAAGATAACGGTTACTAACAGTTTTCCAATAATTCAAAAGACAACTTACCTTTCTTTCATTTTCTCGGGACCGAATCCAAGTTCGGGCAAGGCTGCACTGATGAGATGATAGATGACCATCTCCTGAGCAATGTCTTTGATAACTAAAGAAAATGATGATTAGATCAAAGGTCAATCAAAAAAAGACAACTCACGTTCTTTGTCCTTTGTGAGCAACAATTTGAGTGGATTGTTAGGGTCAGTCGATTCCTTGAAATAGCCAACCAACTCGTCAAATGCCTCGCCTAGGTAGACATACTTTCGTTTCCACTCCTCCTGGTCGAATGAGTTCATCAGTTCAGCCAAAAAGGCATTCACACCATGCTGGTCACCATCAAAGGAAGGCACAAAGCGCAGGGTCAACTCGTCTGGTACAAATTCATTCGAATACGCAGGCGACCAGTCACACCTAAAGAGGAGAAGGCAATCAGTCAAATTATGAGAGGAGGAGATTGCATACATGTGAGGATAGGTTTCCATGTTCGGCATCTCAACATCACCAATCTCGATGGACTTCTGCTCTAGTACATCCCAAACCTTGGCCTATTATGAAAAAAAAAACATTACACAAAATAATTAAAATAAAAACAAACTTACAGTTGCACTTGGCACGGGTGGTTCTCCAATAAGTTTGGGCATAGCTGCAGGCGTTGAGATATTTTTCATCAAACAATTCTCGGTGTCAATCTCAGTCACAGTAAGTCTCTTCATAACATTCTCCAACTCTTCTTCTTCTTCTTTTTGACAAGACTCGCTTGGTGACCATAGCAGTGACAGTCTAAAGCGTCCATCAAGGCTTTCTAGATTATTTAAAAAATTAAAAGATAAATAACCAAATACTCAAAAATTACTAAACGTACCTTTGCATTACTCTTCTGAGTTTTCGCGGTCTTTTTCTTAATAAGACTCCACCTGTTTTGGACAATTTCGAGATACTGTTCGGGAATGTCCTTGATTTGTGCCATTTTGATCGGAAGTGGAGGTTCACAAAGAAGGAGAAGATAATAAATTGTGGTCGAAGATGCAATCAAACCGAACAAACACTAGAGAGATAATGTAGAGGTCAAATTCAAGAAGTAAGGTACGATGGCATTTTGAGGAAGAGAAAACATATAAAACGATTTGATGAGAAGAAAACTTGCGATTTGAGAATGCTTGTTTGGGTTACTCGCACAAACAACAAAATGAGAAGAAATAGTGAGACGAACAATCGACTTTATAGTACTGACAGCTAACTCACCGATGACTAAGACTAATTGTGACTAATTGTAAGACTGAAACACCACATTGCTCACGCATGATTGAACTTACTCGTGAGTTGATAAGAAAATGGATGAGATTGAATAAAACTATGATACCAGTATAGATAGATTAGAATAAAAATATAAACTTTATTTAACCTTTTAGTAAACCATGGTGAACGAGTTAATCAGTGAACGTGCTCATGATTAAGAAACTGAATTTTAAGTATTTGAACACTTCATGTATCTAGAAATATAATCAGTCAAACTTGAGTATTTCAAATATCGCTAAAAAGTTGTAAGATAAGAAAATATGTTTGATAGATATAATGAAACGCATAGAGTTAATTCGGAAATAGATTTTTGTTATGTAACCTTTTAAAAAAGTTTTAATCGACTTTGATCCAAAAAAATATGTTAAAACTTGTGAAAATTGTGTATGAATATTTCATATTTACGTGAATTTAAAAAAAATTATAAAGAAACAGATCTGTCAAACTTACAATATTATGAGGTTTTTAATGAATTTACCACGAAAGAAATAAAACGTTTGTTTCCCTAATAATGAATACAATTAATAAAAATAAAATCTATTTAATTAGTCAATTTTATTAATAAGTGACCGATAAAAAAAGCCTTATTAAATTCATGTAATAATAATTCAATTAATAATTAAAAACAACAATCTATAATTTTATCATGAAACATTAAAATTCAAATAAATAATTTAAACAAACATTAGATAATTGCATTGGTTTACATAACTCGACATTGATCTTCGTTTTCGTCATTTTCTTCCTCTGATTCATAGACTTTCTCAATTGATACAGAGATTGGAGACGACGATTTGACTTGAGTTTCGGTTGAGTTGTTTTTTTGATCGATTTGAGTGAAATCCACCAGTACTGTAGATTCGGTCTCTTCAGCCTTTGGTTCACTTGTGGTTGGGAGTGGACTGAGATCGATCAGTTGAGCTTCTTTGACTTTCACAGGCGAATCGACAACTTTGTTATCAACTTGATGGCTTTCAATTGAGGTTGGTTTGGAATTGATTTCGAAATCGACTCGACTTGTAGAGACAGTTGGAGAATTCAAATCCACAGCTGGAACATTGTTGAATCTTCTGTCACGCTTGTAAATGTTAGACTTCAAATCGAAATACTCAGGATTGGTCAGCACTTGAAGGTAGTTGGTCGAGTTCAACTTCAAGTCAGTCAAATATGTTGACAAACAATTTCGAAATTGGTTCATACTTTTCTTCTTGCAAACTACCCATTCGTCGATTTCCTGATCAAATGGTTCTTCAACACTAATCCACGATAGAAAATGTTCATCTTCATCATCGTAGTAACCAAACTTGTCTTTAGTTTCTCCGCCGTAAGGACAAATGATATAATCTTCAAACTCAAACTGATGATAATAACGAAAAAATTCGACAATTAATTCTCCAGTGGTTTTCTTGTTTTCGCTGGTACCAATCCAATCAACATCTTCAACAAATTCTTTTTCAAACGGAAATTCAGTTCCATAATCATATTCATCACACGAGTACGTAATCAATTCGTCCAATGACTTGAAAACTGGTGGACTCGTTTGTTGAAGAGCGAATACAATCATCAGCACAAAATACAAATAAGAAAAGTGTTGATCATAAAAGCCAAGAAATTTTGCCCAATAGTTGAGTATGAGTGTCATTTCCATGAATCGATTATCACATTTTGAGAGGAAACGAATCAACTTCCAAGTGTTAGCATAACTTGTACCAAGACGAATGTAGCATTCAAATGATTCATAACCCCGTGATAAATGACCACAATCAAAACAAATAAAAAAGCCTTCATTATTCACATGTTCATTAACTTTGATTTCATAATTTCGATAAAAATGCTTTCGAATTGCCTTCAAAGCCAAGTTCAGTGTAGACCAATCGGGAATGTTCACGTAATCGTCCTTAAAAGTGAGTACAAAATTAAATTGATCAAATAAACTTGCACCATTGTAAAGAACTCCCATTTCGAGAAGTGCAAAATCAATTTCATAATATTTGAAACATTTTTTCAATTCTTGAATTAGAAAATTCTTCCAGGGTCTATTGCGTGGAGATACTGAATTATTGAATTCATTCTGCTGTTCTGAGAGTGAGCGAATTTCCTTGAGTGAATTGTGAAGAGGCCTGAAAATTAAATAGATCAAGTATTAGTAGGCTGAAAGTGAAATAGTTCACTAAAAACTTACCACAAGTCAAGAAGCATAAAAGAAACCATTTTATAGTCAAAATGACCTCTCCTAGGCTGAAACTTGGCCAATCCCAAATTGGCATTGCGCAACTTTTCGTGAAGTTTCAAAATTCGCCATGGAAACTTGTGCAAGTAGACATAGAGAAGAACGGAATAGCTGCGCAAGGTGTCATAGTTGAATAGTTTCGACTCAAAAAGCCAATCCCAAAAGCGCGGACCATAGCTGACGTAATTGACTCGGTCACATTCAACAATATCATCGTAATCCAAATCTTGTTGACGTAGTCTGTCTTTCAAATAGGAGAAATACGCGATAATGTCTGACTTGAGAGAATTCACTCGTGAACGATCGTAGTTACGCATGATGGTGTGGATTGGTTTGGTACTGCACACGAGATCGTCGAAGAAATCAGTGGAAATATTACGAGGCAGTGGGGAGTTACGACAGTGAAACTGTGGCTCGGGAATGTCGAGTTTGCGAACATTTCGAGGATAACCAAGTCTGGAAGCTTCATTCTTGCTGAGCTCAAAAGGATTTTGTGGAGGCTGCGTTAGATAAGAAGGCATTTCGGTGAGAACAGAAGAAACGATTTGGCGAGAAGAAAAGACAAAAAGAGGTTGGCTGTGTGTGACTTGCACAAATGACAAACACAAAAGAAGAAGAAGAGAACACCAACACGAGACTTTATATTACTGACTATGCTTTCACAGTCACACATTGTCACACTGTGCTTCAACTTAAACTCGTGTGTTGATAAGAAAAGCAACGTGACTAGATCAAACTATAATAAATTGATAAGATTTACTAATGACACACGATCATACAAACTGTACAAATACAAATTGTACAAACAAACTGACTCATATCGAAACATTGTCAATGATAATTTGTCATACACGCACGCTACCAAGCGCGCACAACACTGCAAATGAGTCAAACTTGAATATTTGGACTATACAAAAGATTGATAAAGAAATTTCAAAGATAAGAATACATTTGTTAAAATTATTTAATTTAATTGATAAAAATAAATGTATTTTACCTTTTGAGAAACAATTGTTACAAATTTTCATAACTAACTAGTATTATTACATGAGGTCAAGTCGAAGTCGTCATCAATAAGTCACGATCAAGACTGATTATCAATGATGCCATTGCAATGACGTTTAATAAAAAAGACCTTTTAAAAGACGAAATTAAACCGGATTTAATCACAATTTTCAAATGTGATAAAAAGCAAAAGATCAAAAGTAACTTTATAGGAACGAGATTGACAATGAATTACAATTGAGATAAAATGGTGTTGTTTAGAACGTTCTACTGGTTACTTGCAGTTTGACATACTCGTCTAGTAAATCTGTTTGTGAATTTATTAATTATAATTATAATTTGGAAAAATCAATGAAGAAATTGGTATAAAGAATTAGTCAAGAAAACTGCATAAATTATGCAGAATAATGTTACTTGTATTGTAAGTGCATTCCTGATAAGACATGCGAACAATTTGATTTTAACCTTTTAAATATCATCAATTGTGAACACTATAATTTACAATCACTTATTAATAAGATTGATTCAGAACATTTCATAATATAAATTAAATTAAACAAAAAGAAATCAACGCGTTTACCTGATATATTTTGAAAATTAATTTTGACAAATTTCGTTGGTCTACTTTAGATGTACGTATGAGCTTTGCATACTTAATGAATTGAATTCAGTAATTTAAATTTCGAAACTTTGTTAAATTTGAAGAAAACAACATAAGAAAGAATTGTAGAATTAAATAAAGTTAACCATTCAATACTTGCTTATTATAAACACATGTTGTAAGATTTTATCTGTTCAAAGATCTTATAAAAAGAGAAAACCTTAATTTTAAAATAAATACAATTCAGCAAACTTTTGCAATATTTCCTGTAAAAGAATAAAATAAATAAAACAAACTTTGAACCAGAAACAAAAACCAAACCAGCACGATTAGTGAATACACAATACATTATTAAATAAAGCTCGTTATTTTGAAAACCCAATTATTTAAATCTCCTATTAAAAATTACACACTTAAAAGCGATAATAATTTTTAAATTGCTTCATTAATCGTATTATTATTTCATATTATTAATTCGTATCGAAATGGCAATAATTGTAAATAAACCAATACACGAGAATATATTGATTAGTATGTGTTACCTTTAATCACAATTTTAAACTGCCGATTCATATGTCATTTGGCTAATAATAATTACAGTGTAAATTAAATTGGGCAACTTTAGATGCAAAACCTTTTGAAAAGAATCGTGCATTCCAAATGTAAAATCGATGACAACTTGCAAACAAAGATTGCATGTGTTTGTTAAATGAACTTCTTTTGAACAGTAAAATGTTCTGATAAAATGGAATACGTTTAAAATCGTTTGAATCGTTGAAAATTTTCAGTAATCATACATACCTTCATACCATAGACTAAAAATTTAAACTAAATTGACAAAATTTACAGTTAAATGGAACCCTTAAGTCGAAGAAAAATTAAAAATCAGTAAACTGTTAAAATTGTTTTTGTGCAAACAGATCTCTTGATTATTAATCAAATAAATGTAACCATTTAATATGGGCGTAGAACAACCAGATGAATTAGCCAAATTAAATAAAAAGTTATTTTTAAGAATTTAAATGTTTTCTGTTGAATTATGATTAAGATGTTGAAATAATTTTATTAGAATTTATGAATATAGAAATTTTTAGACCTTTTAATCAGAAAATTGGATGTATTACGAAAATAAATTTTAATAATCAAAAGCATGGTAACAGGATAAATCTTTTGGCGTGCAACAGTCGAGGCAAGAGAATTATGCAAACATGTAAGAATTCAGTCAAAAATAGCAACCAGTAAGACAATAAATTATTTTTTTAAATGTTTAATATAAAAACAAACCAAAAGTAACCAAACTTATAATTATAATTTAAATTAAACCATTTAAAAATACTTGGAAATTTGGAAATTTGAAATGAAAACCTTCATGTTTGAACATACTCATTACAAGCATTTTAAAGGCATTTTAAAATTGAAAAGAATTTTGGCTAAATTTGCGATTGATTAATGATTAACTCAATGAATTGCAACTTAGTAGAAAGTAATGAAACATTTAACATTTATTTCTGGAATTTGAGTGGAGCATTATCAAGCATTATTAATTTAAATTAAATCAATATGTGTGTGCTTAATCTGAAAAAGAAATTATATAGAAACTTTGTATTTAAAAAAGCTGTAGCTACAATTGTGAATAAAGTTTTCTGTTGATCTGAAACTGAGAAACGATTAGATGTACTCGATGAAACGATGATTGATTGTTAACTTGATGTAACCATGGTGTATCAGAGTTTATTCAAATTGTAATTGACACAAGTGAAATTGATGGTGATTTAACTGAAATAACATTTTTGTTAAATAAGTAAAGAAATTTTTGCCCGTAAATAAGATGCATAATCAAGTAGAAAACATTGTATTGGCACTTTATAATTTAGCGAGATTGTCGTTTTCCACTCCAAATGTTTTGAATTTTGTTGACCTTTTATAAACTTCAAAATAAAAATTGACGCACGTTATTAACTTGTAAGGGTTTTGTTGAATAAAATCACATTTGGTAAATTGTGAAACGTTTTCAAGGATCCTCGTGTTATTGTTTTAGTAAAATAATGTAAATTATGCAAATGTTTACCATTTAAAACTGACAAGCCGATAAAATTAAGCAATAAGTTAAAAAACTATTAAATTAAAGTAATCTTTAAATTATAAAATATGATTTCAATTATAACTTAAGAATTGCCTGTTTTTATAAAATGCCAAACAATCACTTTACAGTAAAAAAAGGCGATTCTGAATGAATAACTTATTGAGGAAGCTGACTTTCTGTATATAAAGCATTGGAAAGCATTTAGATTTGCGAATTTTTCAGTTATATTAACCTTTGAAATCTGTCTGTGATTCCGAGAACATTGAAAATAATAATAATAATTTTAATAATTTAACGAGAAACATACTAAATGGTGAATCAATTTATCCAATATGAGATGATCGAGTTTGTCCACCAAGCACAACTCGTTTTATTATAATGTTTACCTGTGTAGACTTTGGACCTTTTCCGCTTGTAATTTTAAAAAATCACTAAAGGCAATGTAAACCAAATAAGCCAAATGGAGCAATAGTCTCCGTTTTCTTGTATAGAATTGAGAAAATTACCCTTTTTAAAAAAGAACCATCTTACTTTTAATTTAAAATAATAATACGAAAAAGTTATACTAATAATGTAAGAAAATTAAATATTTTTAAAAAATAACCTTTTAAAAGTGCATCAATAATTTGGAAATCAATAAAACTTTGAGAATAGTTTAAAATAAATTTTTTTAAATAAAAATAAAACCATTTAAAAAATCCAAAGAAGTGTTAATTTTAAATTGAAAACATTTTAATAAATTTATTAGAGTTAACCATTAAAATTATGGACCACCTATCTGCTCAATCATTAATAAGGGATTTATTAAAAGTGTAACAAAATATGTGAAAAGTAAAATTACTATCATTGATCATGTGAACTCATCAGAATCTATTTTTGTTTGACTTTGATTTTTGTAACACTTGATTTTTTTTATAACTACACCTTTGTATATCTTCATTGGATAAAGGCTACGAAATAAACTAATAAAAACTATCATTAAAAAAAACTATCATTGTCATCAAACGTATGACTTTAAAAGACTTATGGGAATATATTGTTGTATTGTACGTGATAATTAATTGAAGATGGATTATTTGTCAGTAGAAATTGTTAATTGGAAATGGAAAACGATCATGTTAGAATTTACATTTTGGATATTTTGAAATTAAAAGAAATTTCGTTTAAATTTGCGATTGATTCACTCAGTGTATGTCAACTTGACAACAAAGTAAAGTTTAAAAAATTATTTAAAGTAATATCAAGATTATAAAATGTTATTTCAATTAAGATTTTGGCAAGTTAAAAATATTGTTTTACCTGTTTTATAAAGTGTTCAACAAATACCCTGCAGTAGAAATATGATTCTGAATAGAAAACTTTTAAAGAAAGTATAAAGCATAGCATTTCTATAGATAAAGCATTGGAAAGCATTTAGATTTTCTAATTGCTTCAGTTATATTAACCTTGTAATTAAAGCTGATAAAGGAATTTATGAAACATTGAAAACACCACAAATAATTTAATAATTCAATGAGAAACATACTAAGTGGAAAATCAATTTATCCAATATGAGAAGATTGAGTTTGTTTATAAAACACACAACTCGTTTTAATATAATGTTAACCTGTTTAGACCCCGAACTTAAAAGCTACTCAAGTTGTATTCGTAATAATCACAATAGGACAATAAAATTTTCTATGTAAACCAAATAAACCAAATGGAGCAATATTCTTCATTTTCTAAGTCCCAAAATATATACAATTGAGCCAATTATCCTTTTGAAAGAAAGAAAACCTGTTTGACTTTAAGCCAAATATTAAACAGTAAGTTTAAAATAATTATAATCAAATAACCTTTTAGAACATTACAGAAAGAAATTATTTTACAAGCTAAAGTCTTTTTAGAGTTGGCTAAAATTGTATCATATTTATTTATTTAAATTAAAAATAAAATTCTAAGAATAGTGAATTTATATTGGGATTTTAATAAGTAAGAAATTCTTATTATTGAAAAAATTTAAAATGAAAATTTATTTAATAAAAATAACAACCTTTTTATAAAGAAATTGAAAGGCGTGTTAATTTTAAATTGAAAACATTTTATTAAACAAAACCAACGAATAAAAACTTAATTTCATGTTCATATTACCTCTGGACACAAACACAATCAGTTGTAGCTGTGTAGTGGAATGGAACAAAATAAAACTTATGCAAATTAAAGCATGAGAAAATGCATTAAAATATTAACGCACAATCGCAACTTTCAAGAAAAAGTACTTTTAGGTGTTGACCGAACAACACAAAAGCCTTCGAGTGTAACATCACGATTACCATAGCAAACATTTATTTTCAGGATTCATCTTAGAGCCAACTGGACAGTTGAATGCTTGCGAAAATTTATCATAATTTTGCAGTGGAATGTTGACTCGATACTTTTCTGGACTATGCGGATCAAGTGGATAAGAATTGGATGAATAATTTGGATGCAAACAGTTATCCTAAAAAGATGAACAATTAGAAAATTAAATTGAAACAAATAGCCATACCAAGCCATATGCCAGAAAGAATAATTGTTCATGTGAATATTTTGCAAGAAAAAGAGGAAGTGTCTGAGAGGAAGAATTGCATTGAAAGTTTGAATGGTTGAGATGCTTTTCAAAAAGTCGATACGCTAAATTCAGTCCACCATTGTCGGCGATGTTTTCCCCTAGAGTGAACTTTCCATTTAGCTGCAATAAAACAATAATTTACAATTTACAATACAATCATTTGTTTTCATTACCCCAACTTGTTCATACTGTCGAACGAAACATTGAGAACGATTTTCATACTGCTCGGTAGCATAATCTGTCCACCAGTTGTTCTCCTCTCCATGTTTGCCATGCATTCTGCCATTACTGTCAAAGCCATGGATCAGTTCGTGTGAAATGGTTGTGCCCAAATGGCCATAATTTAGTCCAATTGGATAGTCCACATTGAACGATGGATCGAGCAGAAGTGCGTGGGTGATTGCTGTTGAGAAGAAAATTGATATTAATAAACACAATCACACAATTGCACATTCATACTAATAAGATTCGATTCTCGCCAATTTGCACCAATCGCATCAAACGTAAAGTTAAACTTTCTAAAATTAAAAACAGACAAATGTCTCTTAGTTTAATGAATCACTCAAAATGAATTACCTTTCGTTCGGTTTTGCACCATTTCTGTCCAACTTTCTAAAATTTCCACTTTGAATGATACGAAGCAATTTGAGATAACTAGCAGCAAAGTTTCCCTTGATTGGTTGTAGTGAATATGAATTCTGTCCATCATAGTCAAATCCAAATTCTTTGTCCAGAGCAGTGTCATCAAGAATCCAATCAGGGTGTGAAATCATAGCTCGCATTGCACTCACTTTTTCCAACGCTTTCATTCGGGTTTGATCATCGAGCCAAGTGTATTCATGTTTCAACGATTCACCAAATGTTCTTTTCATGTTTTGCCTCATTTCGTTCGCCTAGTCTCGAGCCACATTTAACCTCTCCCACCCAACATAGTCCACAAACAGTCGAGTGTAAATTAGAAGCAACAGTTCGAAATTTTTATCCACAAATTCTCTCCATAAAAGAGATCGGCGGTCTTGTCTTAAAGCATTTGACAATTTTTTACTTGTTTGCAAATTCTGCAATAGATCAAAGTAATCAATGGCCATCAGGTTTTTGAGAACTCGAATTGGTGTCGAAGAAATCAACTGTGTAATTGCAGTAAGCAAATCCAAATTTTGAGTAATCACTTTGACATTTTCATCAACTAAAAACTGAGTTGATGTGCCTGTTTTATTGGCAAACTTGCTAAGCAAAAGTGTCCAATTGAAATTAGTCGAATTGTTGGTTCTCTCCAAGAATTCAGTTAGAGAATATTCAATTTCGTCATGTAGTGAACCAACTTTGATGAACTAATATTTCGATCCTCCAGTGCAAACTGAGTTATCTCGTGAATGTTTTCGAGTTGTAGTGCTAAATACGACAAATGAGACAGAGATGGATTCCAATTGGCACAAACATGTGAGTAAAAGTCGTCACAAGGATTCACGGACAAGTCCATTGTAGATTTAAGAATTTTTGCGTAAATGTGACACCACTTGGTTTGACATGTTGGAAAACACTGAGAAAACTCTAATTCTGTAGAAAATTTGTTGTCTGTCGAGAATTCATTTTGTTGCGATAAATTGGGGAAGCAAAACACCAATGAAGAATCAACAAGCACAAGAAACACAATCATGAGAACCAAAATACATTTTCTCGAGACGAAATTTGATTGAAGTTTCAAATCTGATTCTTGGTTTGAAATCATTTGTACTGTTTCTTTGACCATTTTAAAGACAGTATCAAATAGACTGAAACACTTAAAGAAATAAATATTTCAATGTGTTGAATATGTTGAGAGCGATTATCAACTAAATTATTTGTTTAATTGAGATTTTTATCATATGGACATACTAGTTTTATGTTTAATCAAAGTTGATGATGTCACTGCTAACCAGTTTGATATTTACATTTCTAAATGATAATGCTTTCGTAAGCACAGTGACCATATACGTTTGTCTTCAATAACATTTTTTGTTTGAATTATTGCAAATGTTGGCATTGCTGATTTCCTTATACGATTATTTTATTATGATAACTAAAACTGAATTTAGGATATTTTATCTAATTGTTCATTCACACAATTACCGGATGGAAACTTTGTATATTTAAGGTAAAGTGAAGACAGAGTTACGTAACTGTACATCTCGATTACCAAAGCAAACATTTCTTTTTGGGATTCATTTTAGAACCAGCAGGACAGTTGAATGCTTGAGCAAATTTATTCAAATTTTGCAGTGGAATGTTGACTCGATACTTTTCTGGACTATGCGATTCTGAATCCCACTTTGATGAATAATTTCGATGAGCACAGTTTTCCTATAAAAATGTGAAGAATCAAATAACAAATGCAATTGAGTAAAAAAACATTAACATACCAGACCGTATGCTAGAAAAAATAATTGCTCATGCGAATATTGAGCAAGAAATGGAGGAAGTGAATTGGAAGAAGTGGTACAGTGAATTTGTGAATGATTGAGATGTTTTTCAAAAAGTCGATACGCTAAATTCAATCCGCCATTGTCGGCTATGTTTTCTCCTAATGTGAGCTTTCCATTGCCCTACAAACAAAACAAATTATATACAATTTGTAATACGATTATTGATTTGTTACCCCAGATTGATCATACTGCCGAACGAAACATTGAGAACGGTTTTCATACTGCTCGGCAGCATAATCTGTCCACCAGTTTTCCTCTTCTCCATGTTTGCCATACTTAATTCCATCATTGTCAAAGCTATGGATAAGTTCGTGGGAAATGGTCGTACCCAAATGGCCATAATTTAGACCAATTGGATAGTCCACATTGAACGATGGATCGAGCAGTTGTGCATGCGTGATTGCTGTAGAATAGAAAAACAAAACATTAATAAACACGTACAGTCAAGTTTTTAGATTCATACAAATATGATTCGAGTGCTCCCAATTTGTGCCAATCTCGTCAAATGTGAAATCAAACTTTCTACTACAAGAAACAAACAAATGTCATTTGAAATTATCAATTATACAAAATGTATTACTTTTCGTTTGGGTTTTCACCATTTTGGTACAACTTTCTGAAGTTAGCACTTTGAAAAATGCGATGTAAATTGAAATAGCTTGCAACAAAGTTTCCCTTGATGGGTTGAAGTGAATATGAATTCTGTCCATCATAGTCAAATCCAAATTCTTTGTCCAGAGCAGTGTCATCAAGAATCCAATCAGGATGTGAAATCATAGCTCGCATTGAGTTCACTTTTTCCAACGCTTTCACTCGTGTTGGTTCATCGAGCCAAGTGTATTCATGTTTCAACGATTCACCAAATGTCCTCTTCATGTTTTGCATCATTTCGTTTCCCTGCACTGTAAATTCCTCACCGCGCATATACACGCACTGCTCGCACACGAGCACTCCACTGCTCGTACGTGAGCAATGTCCATAGATGAGCAAAATATTTTGGAGGGTCATTGGGAATGTGCTCATACATAAGCACTGCTCATATATAGGCAGTGGGTGCATTTCACATAAGCCACCTTACAGGTAAATATTCTTCTTATTGTATTAATACTTCCAATTGGTATGACTTTCTTTATGATATTGAGAAATAATGGACCGGTAATAAGCCTTTAATAATTCGGGTATTTAGTTCGGACAATTTTCCTTGTAGCTAGGCCGGACAAATAGTGAGTTATTTTGTCCGGAAAATTGATCAAGTATTTTTTCGGTCAATTTAATGTGATAATTATTTAAGACAACTAATGATTTCTAAATTAAGGATTGCATAAAATCTTAATACCCTCCAGGAATTGTATCGATTGTTAATAATCGATTGTATCGAATGTACTTCTGTTGCAATTTGAATATGAGAGTGCCTCTTCAAGAGCAAAGGGCACGAAAGGGGGTACTGCTGTTCTCACTCGCACCACTGGGCTATGCTGCCACGAAGTGTGAGAGCATTTGAATGAGCAACGAAAAAGACCCCCCTGTCTCACTCGTCTTAACTCGCCTGTGTGGAGAGGGAGAGGAGGGAGAGGCTCATGAGACTCTCTGTGTGTTCGCTCAATTTGTCCGTTGGACGATCGTGTTGTGTTGCCTTGTGTTGGCTGCAGTTGGCTCACTGGCGCACGGTTCATGTTTGCGTGTATTTCATATTTTTATCCTTAGTTCGTGAAATTTCATTTAACGATTGATTTATGATTCAAAACAACAATGCCTATTACTTTGTGTTCATGAGTAACTAATCAATGTGAAATTAGTTAATGTCCAACGTTTAATTGTGTCCAATCACCCAAGACAACATACGCGACATGAAATGTTTTCAAGACAATTCAACAAGTTGTATCATTCATTCAAAAATATTGATCAACATTTTTTCAATCTTTTGAGATTAAGAAATTTTATTTGAGGAAGTTCAAGGTATATGAGTCCATAAGTAGTAATTTTATTTTAAAATTATATTTCTTTCACTATTCAGATTGATCACATCATTGACACATCACTCACTGGTTGCTATTGTATTTATGTTTGTGAACCAGCTATAGAAGTAAACTCACAATTTTTTACAACCACAAATGTGCCCTATCACGAATAATCTCGACAAACTCATCGTAACCATCAGTCTGAAATATGCATCTGAGAAAGGTCTAGCTGATTGATCATTTCATTTGACTCTTCTCCATTTGAAGCGCAATGTACTCAACGATAAAACTTCCATTTGTTATCAAACAAAGAAAAGTATTTCTAGTTAGAAATAAGTACTATGTTCGTGTCAACCAGTGTATCGACCACATATCAAATGTTCCAAGCATCGCGAATGATTCAAGTCCTCAAAATGCTTAATCTTTGCTGATAAGCAAAGATGGAGGTTGAGTTCGTGTTTTTCCTTCTCCATGTACGAACACTGTCATCACTCAGCAAGATGCCATCGTTTCCTGAACTGATTGTGAAAATTGCATGAAGTCGAATGAATGCAACTTCGAAGAATACTTTAAGTATAACCTGTGACTCGTTCATCAGCTAGAAAACTTGTAATTTGTGTCAAATTTTGTTATTTAATGTTGAAATTTACTTTTATTTTCTAATAAATATAATTTTGATTTTAAATTCAATTAAAATGAATGCATTTAATCATTTCTGGGTAGAATATTCTGCATGAACCCTAATGCATGCTTTCCGGCAGTGTACTTACTGCTCATATTCGTGCAGTTCTTGTGTGTGAGCATTGAAATTCAAACTTCACATTTCACTGCCCTGCACTGCGCTCACTGCTCGCACGTGAGCAATGCTCGTATATTGGCAGAGTACCCGCTCTGTGCGCATATATGGGCAGTGGGGAATTTACAGTGTGGTCTCGTGCCACATTCATCCTCTCCCTCCCAACATAGTCCACAAACAGTCGAGTGTAAAGAGGCAGTAAAAGTTTGAAATCTTTTTCGATAAATTCTCGATATAAACGAAGACGGTTAACTTTACTTTGAACATTTTTCCCAGCAAACAATTTTGTTCTTGTTAATTCTTGCATTGCATCAATGTAGTCAATTGCCATCACGTTTTTGAGCACTCGAATTGGTGTCGATGAAATCAACTTTGAAAGTTCAGTTAGTAACCTCAAATTTTGAGTAACCACTTTGACGTTGACATCATTTAAGAATTGAGTTGATGCGCCTGTTTTGATGGCAAACTTCTCAAGTAAAAGTGTCCAATTGAAATGTTGAAATGCCGAACTGTTCAATAAAGAAGATAGAGAATATACAACTTTCTGACCACTAAAAATCTCATATTTTTTGTAAATCTTGCCAAGTTCAAGTTTATAGTCGATCATTTCAAACAAAACATAATTGAGTGACGAGTTCCATTGGGATTTATTAATTTCGAAAAATGATGAAATCTTTTTCTTGAGCTGTAAAAATTCTGTGTACGGACGATATTTATTAAGTGTTTTATCGTTAAACAAAATGTGAATATTCTTATCAGTAATTTGAATGTGTTTAAGCAAAGTGTCAACTCCAACCAGAGAAGCTTCCACAAAGAAGTCCATCCACAGCTCAACATTTGTTGATTTCCACGAGTCCCACATTTTGGAAAAGTCAGATGATGAATTGATTTCATTTCGATAATCTGTGACATTTGAATGTGAAAATTTGTCAAACAGTGTCACCTGAGTATGACCAAGCAATTGTGCCAACAGTGCCTCCAAGTCTAGTTGTGCACGTTTAGGCAAATTCAATCAATCCTGGTACAGCTCAGTCATGTAGTGAACCAACTTTGATGAACTAATATTTCGTTCCTCCAGTGCAAACTGAGTTATTTCGTGAATGTTTTCTAGTTGTAATGCTAAATACGACAAATGGGACAGAGATGGATTCCAATTGGCACAAACATATGAGTAAAAGTCGTCACACGGATTCATGGACAAGTCCATTGTAGATTTGAGTAAATGTGACACCACTTGGTTTGACATGTTGGAAAACACTGAGAAAACTCTAATCCAGCCGAAAATTCGTTGTCTGTTGAGAACGCTTGCTGTTGTGAAAAGGTTTGATTGAGATCCAACGAGAACAAGAAAAACAATCATGGCAAACAAAAAACTTTTGCTCAATTCAAAATTTGATTCTCGTTTTTGATTTGAATCTCTATGAAATAAAGTTTCCATTATTATGAACAATAAATGCGAGTTTACATACCGAGGATTAGTGGCTGAATGGAAAGTGCCATAATTTTGTGCACTACTTGAAATCATTTGTATCTTTACTTTGTCCATTCCAAGGAAAGAATCAAATAGATTTAAGCACTTCAAGAAATGTTTTACTATGTCAATATGTTGGAAATTATATTCAACTTGATTATTTAATATTAATGAATTGAGATTGTTATCAAATGAACTCTCTAGTTTGATAATTTCAGTGCGAATCAGTTTGATATTTGTACTTCTAATGGATAATGCTTTCACAATGACAGTGACCATATACGTCTGTCTTTGCAAACATTTTTTGTTATTTTATTATTTTTTGTATTAATTCAAATGTTTTTATTAAAGCTTTTGTTATATTGTTATATTATTTTATTTTATGATTTATTTCTAGAAATGCAACTTTGGAGACAGTGCCCAATTCGGAAAATTTCTAAACACAAACAACCAAAATTTAGAATTAATGCCATACTCATGAAAAGATGAAATTATTGGTAAAAGACAATGAAGAATATCATTTGTAGCGGCATTCATTAAATCAAACTTAAAAAACAAGATCATAATGCGATTTAAAAGTACTAATCAATATAATTAATACAAAAACAAAGAGAATATGAATATGAATGGTGACACAGAACATTTCAATGTCATATTGTAGTGATACGTTTGATTAAATTTGATTTGTGCATTTGAGAATGCTTTTCGAGTGTAACATGCAACCGAATCATTGAACAGCAAACTGGATGAATGGCCTACAAGCTCATGGTGTCGGCTGGGGGAATTTCTTTAAATGATTTTTAAAATAGTTTTAAATCTGGTGATCTCTCTGAATTGACAATTGAGCAAATTAGACATTTGATTTGTTTATTCAAACATTTATTAGTGTTTAAATCAACAGTTGTACTTGGTATTCATTTCATAGTCATGCACTGACACAATCTTCAAAATCAATCAGTTCATCATTATCATTACTAAACACTAAGCAAACCGAAAACGCAATTTAATTTTTCATGATAATCATTGTAACACAATTTGATTCTTGAACTTGGTCGACTGTTGAAATTGCTTGCTCGTACCAAGACAAATATGATGAGGATAAAATGGCCAATTCGGTGTCCATTGTCGAATATTTGTAAATGTGATTCAAGATGTAGTGAGTCATGCACAACAAAAAGAAAATAAAAGCCAACAAGCCACACAACCAAAGCCGAAAGAAAGAAGTCAAAAGTGAACGATTTACTTACCTTTATAGGCATAGGGTTGCCATAAAACATTCACTTACAAAACAACTTGCTTCCCAAACAAAGGTATGATGCATATCAAGCAATAGTTTAAGGGAGAATATAATTGTGCGGAAGGAGCAAGGCGAATTTTAATAATCAAATTTGTCCATCTTTAAAATGAAATTTAATTTGAGAACATTTTAGAAGAGTTATTTGCTTTTATTAAGATGCACAAATTTTGAAATTTACAACAAAGTCATCTGTCAACATTTTTTTAAATATCCAAAATAAAAATTCTTCAAACAAAAGAAAATATTTCAGAAATTTAGATCAAATAGAAAATTACTTTCAGACAAATAGAGGTCAAACGTTTACATTTTTTTTATAAATGCACTGTTGGAAACAGCATCCAAGTGGGTAAGTATCGAAACAAAAACAATTTAAAAACAGAGTAAATTCCATAATGGTAAATTGGTGAAATTACAGGTAAAATGGAACATAGAAAATTATTTGTAGCAGCAAATTGACTAAACCATACACCAAAATTACGTTTGTAATATAGCACAAAAGTAATAATCAATATAATTAACACTAAAACAAAGAGAGTGTGAATGGTGACACAGAACATTTCAATGCTCAAATATGTCAACTTGTAGTGATACGTTTGATTGAATTTGATTTGTGCATTTGGAAATGCTTTTCGTGTGTGACAAGCAACCGAATTGTTGAACAGCAAAGTGAATGGTCCACAAGTGCATGCTGAAGGATGTGAAATTGTGACCATATTTTGGTTAGCTCCATCGCAGATCTCGACCAACTTCACTGAAGCAAATGTTGAAGCGAGCCGAGTAGAAGATTTCCAATTTGGAAATTTAAGAATATCAAATTGTCGTGAATACAAAGTTGGGATGCAAATTTTCAATGTTTTGAGACAGTTCAAAGGTTTGATGGCCAACAGAATTAGTTCAAACTTCACATAATTGCGATTTAAAGGGAAATATTGGCGATCAAATGACAATTCCAAGTGTTGGATTGAAGAAGTAAATAGTCGACAAAATGATTTCAAGTGCCCCAAATTGTTAAAGAAACAATCCACTGCACGATAATGCAATCGAGTGAGCCATGGGAAGGATTGATCGAACGGTGAAAGTGTGATCGAAGAATGTTCTGATTGTTGATATTGAAGGCTAATTGATTCGATTGAAGTGGAGGAAAGTGCTTCTAGTAGGGCTGTATTGAAATTGTTGATTGAACCAATGTGCAGTTGTTCTAAACGATGTTTTCTGGATAATGATAAAAGTGACACGACAATGTGAGGTGAGATTGGTGAACTGTCAAACTGAATTGAGAGTGATCGAAGTTGGTGCAATCGATTGGAAATTAGAGTCACAAGTGGATCACTTGATTCAAGTGGTATATTTCCGGATGTATGGAGTGATACGTATTTCAAAGTGTTATTCCATCCGAGAAGTAACTCACCGAGTTTGTGGCAAAAGAATTGACTCGATTGGCCTTGAAATGGTAGATCAAGACCAAATGCATCAAAATTGGTAACATTGGGAAATATTGTTTTGAGTTTAATCAAACTTGATGGCGAACATTGTGACTGTATGAGTATTCCAATTTGATAAAATTTTGGTGCACGAACAAACAGAACATTTTGAGGTTTAATTGGAAAGTGATTGAATTGACCAACATTTCGTTCCATATTTTTAGCACAAATGATCATCAAATTTCGTCTCTGTAAACAAACTTCTCTTTTCATTTGATTGAAACGAGTGCAAACAGTTGGACACACAAGTAGAAGGACATTGAGTGGAACGCGCATCAGAATGCACAAAAGACACAAATCGGGAAGTTGGGAAAAGTTTGTCATTTTACTAAATTTAATTAGTGGTAATAAAAATTTTCAAGATTATGTGGTCAAAACGAAAATCAAAGCATAACCACTAGATATAATAGGCAAATATTAGTAAGCATGTTTGCAGTAGGGAACATACTTTATGGATGGCCCTCAACGTATTTCAATGTTGTAGATATGTCAGCATATAAATAAAACACTCGAATAATTAGTATCTGACTTTTATGGTTTCCTAACGTGGTTTTATTCAATTTAAGTCATTCACAGACAGACAGACAAACACTCATTCTGTGGATTTAATCGTGATAATAACATAGTAAACAATTGAACTCATTTAGTTTGTCACGAAATTTTAATACAAGACCATTCTATTGACGCGAATGATTTATTGTTGCACAACTGAACAAGTCAAATCTCATTTAATCATACCATTTGTCATTTCATTTTGTATTTCAATTAGTAGACAACTTATACAATTGATTATATTGAATACCATATTGATAACGTATTATTTATTGTCAAAGTGGGCAAGATTTGCAGGAAAAAAAAAGAAATATTGTAAAAATAAATTGTCCTAATGGCTTTATCCTCAAATACTGTAATGTCAACTCAACTGTATATACGTAATGTTGGAAGTGCAGGTTTCGTATTAATCAAAAAGCGAATCACTGCGATTGAGTAGCAAACACGCATTTTAGAATTGCATTTTAATTTTGCACTTAGCCTACACCTACACTAAACAACGATTTGCCAACAACATTTACCAGTGGATGTTTTGATCAATATTTTTACAAGCAAAAATCCAACAAAATGAATGATAGTTTTTTTTGAACGAAAATTTGGCATGGATTTGAATTGAAATGATTATTAATTACTGTATGATTTATTACACGAACGAATACAACATTTATTGGTGAGATTGCTAATTTGTCTGTTTGTTTGTGTTCATTGCATCACATTCAAAATAAAGCAAACTATTATTGAACAATCACAATAATTTACAAGAATCCTAAATAATGTTTATTTTTATTGTAAAAGTGGAAAAGAATTACAGGAAATATGTGGTATATTGTAAATATAGATGTGACAATTAAGAATAAGGAAAATAGTTGAGAGAAAGCTTGATGTCGACTCACTCGAGTCGACGTTGCAGCAGATCGTTGTCCACCTGGACAAATTCATTAGCATCTCGATTGTCCTCGATGTTGAGAAGACGTTGCTGTTTGAGAGTTTGTGGTAATTTGAAGTGAAGAATGCGAATATGAATAACTACAGTGCCACGTTCTGCTGTAGAGAATCGACAATTTGGCCATGAGCACGAGAATGGCTTGATGCCGAGGTGAATGCGTTCGTGATTGGCGAGATTAAAATCACTTGGGAAAGTCTTTCCACAACCGGGATACTTGCAGATAAACTTGTTCGATCCAACTGCTGTAGATCCTGAAGTTTTCTGTCGTTTGTTGGTGAATTGTGGTTGGCAGACTGTAGATTTACGTTTGTAACCAGACGAAGTTGTTGGCTCGTTTCGTAACTCGGCAACACTACGTTCCAGAATCCATTCGTCCAGTGAGACAGTTTCCACCTTCGGATCATCAAGGTGGAGAGAAGGAACAGCATCGCGATCGGCACGACCACCACTGAAACGACTTCTCAGTTCAGTCACCTTTGAGCGCACAACACCAAATTGGTGATCAACACGAGCGAGGAGTTGACGCTTCAGTTGTTCACAGTCCACTTCGAGACGTTCCTCGAATCGATCCAGGAAAGAGGTGAAACGACGAGTGAGACGTTGAGCCATTTTTGTGGTGAGAATCGAAAAAATCGTGATTTTACGTCGAGACTAAAATTTAGTCACTAAATAAAGCAGTGCAATTTACAGTTTGTAAACAAAAGCATGTTTGAATGCCAGATTTATACGATGTAGTGACACTGACATCGTCTGACTCTGATTCTGAATCACTCTAATTGAAGTTGCAAGAAGTTGAAGTTGACGATTGGAGAATGAAAGTGAATGATTGGTGATGCATTTGAACCTATCTATAGCGTTTGTCACATTTGTCAAACGCAAATGATTTTGGACAATGTGGACAATACAAATGACGATTTTGTTGTACGAGGTTTGGTTGAATTGGATTTGAAATGAATTGTGTCAATTTTGTCTTCAATTGTACAATTTGTATCATTCTTGTTTCGTTGATTCGTCGATATCACCAAACAGATTCATCCAAATTATATTGACCAAAAGAAAAAAGGACGACTGATTGTTATATGAAAATGGAAACAGAGATGAACAAAAATTACCACATCTCATGAAGAAACCATAAAATGGACACAACTTTACCAAATATTTCACAACTAGAGATGTTCATTGTACATTCGATTTGCTCGGATCGAGTTTGAGTCAAAATACATTGGACAACTTGAGCATATGACAATGTCACAAATTGAGACCAACTTTCTCCACAAACTCACTCGGATCTCGATTATCGATGATGTTGAGTTGTTTTTGCTCTTTGATTGTCTTAGGCAAACCAAAATGGACCATTCGAATGTGAGTGATTATGGTAGATCGTAAAGTGGCATTCCGACCACAGACTCGGCATCGATATGGCTTGACATGCAGATGTATGGCTTGTTCGTGATTGTTTCGAGTGCTCAATACAATAAACCACATTTCACATAACCTACATTTGTATGGTCTCACTCCAGAATGTGTTCTTAGATGAATGTTGAGTTGACATTTCAGAACAAATTGCTTGTCACACTGGCCACAGTGAAAACGTTTCATATTTTGGTGAATCCGTTTGTGTTTGGTTAAATTGCCAAGCAGGCTAAAGCGTTTGTCACACTTATCACACGCAAATGGACGCTCACCTGTGTGCACTCGAACATGTTGCTCTAATCTGCATCTATAATCAAATGACTTTTGACAATGGGGACATTGCAAAGGATGATTTGGTTGAGCGAAGTTTTGTTGAATTGGATTTGTAGTGAACTCATTGGCAATTTCCTCTCCAATTGTATTGTTGATAGCATTCTGATTATATTGAATAGTTTCATGCGAATATTGAACATGTTCATAGTATTCGATGCCTTGTTGAGTGTCACTAGCTAATGAGGCAATGATGAAAATATTTTATAAAACATTAAACAAGAACTCACCCTCACTTTGTTCAATTCTCATTCTATAACCTTCTTCGTCAGACAATTCATTCACCACTTGATTGTCATCACATTCGTGAACTTCATTATATTCAACATTCTCATCCTCTTCATCATCATTGTAATCCGACAAATAGGCATGACCATAGACTGGTTGTTTGAATGAGTCGTTTTGAATTACTCGATACTCAACTTCTACTTCATCGTTTTGGTTGTCTTCATCATCCTCAACAAGTTCTTCCTTTACAATTGAGCGAGATGAAGAGTGAGGAGTGATTGAGTGAGTCAGGTCAAGTGGTTCAGATGGAGTTGGTTGACAATTGACAGGTTCTGAGTAATTTGATTTGTTGACGATTGGAACAAACGATCGAGGTATCGAGGAAACAAATGGTTGTTTGTTTCTATATGAGGGAATGTTTGCATAATGCGTAACATTTTGTGGAATAAATTTTGCGTACGACTGATTGTGATTTGAAAATGGAAACAGAGATGGTCCATTACTTGTGTCCAGTTTCTGTCTCATCAATCTGCTTTGATCGAATGTGCCGTACTGCTGCAAGTCAGTCAGTGCCTGGTCAAAGGCACGATCAACCATGTTGTCCACTTTGAGGTACATTTCGTGTTTAGTTCGGGTTTTGGATATGACAAAGTGATGCACAAATGCGGGCTGGCACAGTGGAGAGATGATCATGGAATGAATGAGTGGGCACGGTGAGAGCAGAAAGAGGAAATGAACAAGTCAAAGTAAACTAGATTTTGCCAACTCAAACTCACATCACTTCGTCAAGTTGTGTTGTGACAGTTCTTTCTCACCGCACAATGCGAACACAGCAAATCGACACAAACAAATGTACAAATTGAATTGATTGCTCAATATTTCAAGTCACTTAGCAATCAAACAAGTCACAACATAAGAATCGCATTTAAACAACAAACAAGACACATTTAATAAATGGAAACCAATTAAGAAATCGAGTAATGTCTAAAGTGAATTTGCACAACATTCGTCATATCACAAAGTTTGAGAGTTCCATCCAAGTATTGTGCAATATTATTAATTCTAGCCAAGAAACTTACTTTATTTCCAAATTCATCAAAAACATATCTTACCAATACACCAAAGTCGATTTTGTAAAATGTACAGATGTATTTCTAAATTAAAGCAAAATTAGTATTTGTCGATTACCAATGGAGTGCGCTCCGGTTTGATTATCAGTTTCTCACACAAATAAAATAAAAGCTGCTTTATTATTTTTTGTGTGTATTTGATTCAAGAATTTGCGAAATTATGCGAACAAGTCAGCATAACTTTTACTCAATCCATTTTGTATTCCAATTAGTAGACAGATTTTACAAGAATCTTAGAAAAGGTTTTTTTTATTGTAAAAGTGAAGATGATTTATAGGAGAAAATGAGAAATATTGTAAATATAAATGAGACAATTTAATTGAGAAAATTAAGAGAAATAGTTTAGAAATGTTGGAAATTGTTCACTCGAGTCGACGTTCCAGCAGATCGTTATCCACTTGGACAAATTGGTTGGGATCACGGTCGTCAGTGATGAGTAGTTCTCTTTTCTTCTTTCGAGCCAATTTGAAATGTTTCACACGAACATGTTTAACGACATTGCTACGACTCTCGGAGGAGTACTGACAGTTGGACCAAGTGCAACTGAAAGGCTTCACTCCGAGATGAATTCGTTCGTGAATGACAAGTTGAGCATCCTTCTGAAATGTCTTACCACAGTCTGCATACTTGCACACGTGCTTGTTAGTTCCAGCACAAGTAGATTGAGTCTTTTAACGTTTGTTTGAGGATTGAGAGCGGCTTACAGAAGACTTACGTTTGTTACCAGACCGTTTAGGGACTCAGCAGCATTACGTTCCATAATCCACTTACTCAGTGAGACAGTCTCCACTTTGGGATCATCGAGGTGGAGAGAAGGAACAAGATCGCGATCAGCACGACCACTACCGAAACGATTCCTGAGTTCAACCACCTTTGTACGAACAATCACAAATTGGTGATCCACACAAGCGAGGAGTTGACATTTCAATCGGTCACAGTCCACTTGCAATCGTGACTCGAATCGATCCAGGAATGAGATGAAACGACGAGTGAGGCGATGAGCCATTTTTGTGGTGAGAATCGAAAAAATCGTGATTTTACGTCGAGACTAAATAAAGCAGTGCAATTTACAGTTTGTAAACAAAAGCATGTTTGAATGCCAGATTTATACGATGTAGTGACACTGACATCGTCTGACTCTTATTCTGAATCACTCTAATTGAAGTTGCAAGAAGTTGAAGTTGACGATTGGAGAATGAAAGTTTGAAATGAATTGATTGGAAATTTTGTCTTCAATTGCACTGTTTGCATCATTCTTCTTTCGTTGAATCATCGATATCACCGAATAGATTCATCCAAGTGGATTGTGGATTGAAAGTGGACGACTGATTGTCATAGAAAAATAGAAACAGAGATGAACAAAAAGTACAACAACTCATGAAGAAACCATAAAATTGACACAACTCTACCAAATATTTCACAACTAAAGGTGGCTGATGAATGTGTTGAATATACATTCGATTTGCTTTGATCGAGTTTGAGTCATGACACATTGGACAACTTGAGTATATGACAATGTCACAAATTGCAACTCACTTTTTCCACAAACTCACTCGGATCTCGATCATCGATGATGTTGAGTTGTTTTTGCTCTTTGATTGTCTTAGGCAAACCAAAATGGACCATTCGAATGTGAGTGATTATGGTAGATCGTAAAGTGGCATTCCGACCACAGACTCGGCATCGATATGGCTTGACATGCAGATGTATGGCTTGTTCGTGATTGTTTCTAGTGATCAATACAATAAACCACATTTCACAAAACCTACATTTGTATGGTCTCACTCCAGAATGTGTTCTTAGATGAATGTTGAGTTGACATTTCAGAACAAATTGCTTGTCACACTGGCCACAGTGAAAACGTTTCATATTTTGGTGAATCCGTTTGTGTTTGGTTAAATTGCCAAGCAGGCTAAAGCGTTTGTCACACTGATCACACGCAAATGGACGCTCACCTGTGTGCACTCGAACATGTTGCTCTAATCTGCACAATGGGGACATTGCAAATGATGATTTGGTTGAGCGAAGTTTTGTTGAATTGGATTTGTAGTGAACTCATTGGCAATTACCTCTTCAATTGCATTGTTCGTATAATTCTGATTATATTGAATAGTTTCGTCCAAATATTGAACATGTTCATAGTATTCGATGCCTTGTTGAGTGTCACTAGCTAATGAGGCAATGATGAAAATATTTTATAAAACATTAAACAAGAACTCACCCTCACTGACATCTGACAAATAGGCATGATCGTAGAATGGTTGTTTGAATGAGTCGTTTTAAATCACTCGATACTCAACTTCTCGTACTTCATCGTTTTGATTGTCTTCATCATAGACAACAATTTTTTCCTTTACAATTGAGCGAGATGAAGTGAAGGTGAGTCCGGTCAAGTGGTTCGAGTGGAGTTGGTTGACAATTGACAGGTTCTGAGTAATTTGATTGGTTGACGATTTGAACAAACGATCGAAGTGTTGAGGAAATAAATGGTTGTAGGTTTCTATAAGCATGAATGTTTGCATAATGAGTAACATTTTGTGGAATGAATTTGAACGACTGATTGTGATTTGAAAATGGAAACAGAGATGGTCCATTACTTGCGTCTACTTTCAGTCCCATCAATCTACTTTGATCGAATGTGCCGTACTGCTGCAAATCAGTCAGTGGCACTGACTCAGTGCCTGTTCATATGCACGATCGACCATGTTTTCCACTTTGAGGTGCATTTCTTGTTTGGTTCGGGTTTTGGACATGATAAAGTGATGCACAAAGGCGGGATGAGACAGGGGAGAAATCATCATGGACTGAGTGAATGTCGGTGAGAACCGCAAGAGAAAACGAACAAGGTCAAAAGCAATTTTGGTAATCAAACTCACTTCACTTCATCTGTTTGTGTTGTGACAGTTCTTTCTTGCCGCAAAATACGAACACAACAAATCGACACAAAGAAGTGTTTAATTTATTACTCAATATTTCAATTCACTTAGCAACCAAACCCGGCACAACATAAGAATCGCATTTAAACAACAAACAAGACGCATTTAATAAACTGAAAACAATTAAAAAATCAATTAATGTCTAAAGTGAACTTGCACAACATTTGTCATATCACAAAGCTTGAGAGTTCCATCCAAGAATTGTACAATATTATTTATTCTAGTCAAGAAACTGATCCTTTATATCCAAATTCATCAAAAACATATCTTATCAATACACCAAAGTCGATTTTGTAAACTGTACAGACGTATTTCTAAATTAAAGCAAAATTAGTATTTGTCAATTACCAATGGAGTGCTTTCTCCTGTTTGATCATTAGTTGCTCACACAGTTAATCGTCAATTAGCATTCCAACTTGCATCCACTGAACACAATTCACTGTCATCAATTTCATCATCTTTCTTAAATTCTACCTTAATCCCACCACATACACATTTCACTTCATCGTCAAATTGTTTGTGTTTAATGAAAACTGGTTGAGTTTGAGATTGCATCTTCCTTAGGATCGAAACTTGTCAATTGATTTGTCAATAGCAGACCATTTTAATGCTTATCTATTCCAGGAATTGTGTTGCTAATCAATCAGTCGCTGCTCAATCGATTCACTATCTCAGTGTACTGCGTCACCCAGGTCTGTTGTAGTACCAATAGTCTCACCTCTATTTTGTAAGTTGCCATCAACATAGAAAGCAAACATTTCTCTCTCAAGCACATTCCCCAGTCTGAGTCGGCAGTGCTGTTATCTCTGATTGCTCTTATGCATTTATGTAAGTTCCAACTATGCCATCACAAATCGTATCAATAAACTTGACTGCATACCTCTCTACCTTATGATAATGCATTACGATTAACATTGGATTTTAGTTGTTCAATTAACGTTTACTGTCTGTTTGCGTGTGAACACATTCCTTGAACAAAACAATGACAAATTCACTAGAAAATCTAGTTTCCTGTCATCTTGTAGCGCCAACCTTCTCAAAGCAGCAAAACGATGAACAAATTTCGTATGTCAAACTTGTTCGCTCCGAATGGTATCAAATGAAATCAAAGAAAATTAATCGACAAATTATCGATGACAAACCGCAGGTCTCGTTTCGTCTTGGTTTGAATCCCAATTTTGTGACATCAACTCAAACTAGTGAAAAGGATTTATTTCGTGAATGGAAAACAAACAACCCAACAGAGCAATTGTTTGAGGTGAAACTTGACGAATGGGATGTTGATAGAAATGAGATCACCAAACAGTCGGATGGTACTGTTCACTGAACAGTGTTCAGTTGAAATGGAACAAGAAAGATGAGATCAAATTGAACATTTGATTCAATTGTGAGCCAGAGCAATTTTTGATCAATCAAAATGCCAATCTTGATGCTGCATTTTTGCTTTTTGTCGATGTTGTTGCACAAAGTTCAAACTTGAAGGAATCCATCTGTTGTCAGGTAAGACTTATCGTTTATCGTTTGTTCAAATAATAATTTTAAATATCAAATAAAAATAGATTAGGCTTACTTTGTTCAGTGACAACAAGCAGAATTTCAGAAGCAAATCAATTTGTTTGAGACAAAATTGACGGAAGCAAAGTTGAATGACCAACCGATCAATGGAAAATTAGAACATCAAAAACTTCAGGAACAAATTCCATTACTCGAAACAAAATTGAATGAAGCCAAATTAAATAACTCAAATTTGTATGACCTATTGATTCGTAAAAATTCAGAAGAGGCAAAACTTCAAGAGGAAAATCAATTGCTTCAAGCTCAGTTGGATGAGTCAAAATTGGATAACTCAAAATTGAACGACCAATTGGCCAATGAAAATTTGGAACAAGAAGAACATCATGAGAAAATTCAATTGCTTCAGACACAGTTAGATGAGTCAAAATTGACCGAAGCAAAGCTCAATGACAAATTAATTGATAAATGGTCCTCGAGACAAGCAATTAAACATGAAATTGCCAATGAATCCACTACAAACCCAACTCAACTAAAGCTTGCCAAACCAAAGCATCAATGTCCACATTGTCCAAGATCATTTACTTACAGATGCGCATTGAAGCAACATCTTTCAGTTCACACAGGCGAACGTCCATTTCAGTGTGCTTTGTGTGGCAAACGTTTCAGCCTGCTTGGCAATTTAACCGTACATGAACTGATTCACGATAATGCAAAAATGTTTCACTGTGACCAATGTGACAAAAAATTTATTAGGAAAATCTATCTTGACTCTCACCTACGAACACATTCCGGAGAGAGACCATTTCAATGTAGGTTTTGTGACAAACGTTTTAGTGAAATGGGCGCTCGAAGAAAACACGAACAATCCATCCATCATCATGTGAAGCCATATCGATGCAAAGAATGTGGTCTCACTGGCACTGAACCAAACAACATAATCAAACACATTCGAATGGTCCATTTTGGTTTGCCTTGCACACTCAAAGAACAAAAACAACGTAAAATCATTGACCATCGAGATCCGAGAGATTTGCTTGAGAAAGTGTGACATTTGTGATTGCTTTATTGTTGATGCAATATTCATTAATTGTGTCAATAATTTGTACAAATTAACTGATCAATGCAATATTCATATTCTTTTGTAATAAATTATAAGATGTTTTTATTTCATAATTTCCATTCAAATTCAGTCCGAAAACAACTATCGTTTATGAAACCTTTGAAAAACTGACTGCTGAATTGTTAAGGGGTACTTTACTTGTTGGTACACTGGAAAATCATTTCCTCCATTGCGATCGTCCTTGTTGAGCCACATTTCGAGATTTAGCAGAACTTTAGCATTTAATATACAATGTATTATATTATACATGTAGTAAATAACAATTACTCGCGTTCTTAAAAGGTCAAGCTCAATATTCAATAATCATGATATAAACACAAATTAATCATCAAGATTATTTGTTCAATTTGAGAAAAAACAATTTTACAGTAAACTAACATTAAATTAACCATTTTAATCTTATGAGAAAAGCAACAAATGAACAATTAAATGGATTACTTTATCCTAAGTGATCTAAGATCACCTAAGATATCTGCAAAACAATGTTAACCAGTGTTCACTAATTATAGAAAAACTTATAAATATTAATAAAAACATTTCTATTTGTATCATAAATTTGTTTGTCCATAACTCAAGTTCAGCACCAAATGGATCACAACTCACAATTGTCAGTGATCACAGTAAGATTTTCTCGAGTGAGGTGCACGAGTTGTTGTGATTAACTCTTAATTTTTAATTTCATGAAATTTTGTAATATAAGAAAAATTAAATGATCAGATGTGAATTGAATGTTGAATATAAGTCCTAAATAAATCGTGAGAAACCATAAGATTGTCAAGTAATTCATTATGAAACTTATTTATCCTAGCAAATAAGTTTATTAAATCATATTTTTTAGATCAAACTGTTGACATGCAAAACTTATTGGTGATTGGTGTAGTTTTAAGAACTTGAAAGAACTTGATGAAGCAACACACGCGAATTTTGTGTAAACTTTCCTAAACTCAAAACACTGCCACCAACTTTGAGGTTCAGTTTGTCCTCAAAACAAAATAAACTTTACTAAATGTTCAGAGATGGCGGTGCACATTCAACCCACGGCACACTTCCTGAACTGAGAAAGCATAAACATCGAGGCCTCAGAAGGAGCTAGAAAACATAACACGGACTGCAAGTGTGAGATTGCTTTAAGTTTGATTTTAGTTTTGATCTAAAATTCCTTTCTCCCTCAGATCACAAAAAATATATCAACTATATCAATTGTCAATTGTTCAATCAATTTTGAGTCGACAATGTCTCTACTCCACGATGGTGCTTTCCTGGCTCACTTTTCCCAGTCCAAAGTGTCAGCCAAACAACAAGTGAACAGCATGATCGATGCAATCTATGCTAAAGTGATGCTCGATCTCGAATTGTGGCTCAACAAGCACGAGACCAATGAGGTGAATGATTCAGTGCGCCAACTTGGAGTAGATCATGATGATACAACAGATGAACCAATGGAATTAATACTTCCAAACACTCACCAAATGCGAGCAAATGTGAATTGTTCTTCACTGCCTCCACCTCATCTTCAATCTCACTCGAATGATTTCTCACTCAAGAGCGAAATCGAATCAGACTGTGAAGAGAATGTCACTGAGCACAACTTACCTGGTGAATCACTAAACTGTCAACCAACTCCACCCGAACCACTTCAACCGATTCACTCAATCACTCCTCACTCTCCCCCAATTGTAAAGGAAGAAATTATTTATGATGATGAAGTTGAAGTTGATTCTCGGGTGATTCAAAAAGAACAATTAAGTTATAATCTTGGATATTTGCAATCTAACAATGAAAATTATGATGTTGCTTTTCCAAATATAGGAAACAAAGAAATTACCGAATTTGATAGCCCCAAAATAGCAAATCGATTCCATCAAAATAAATTGACTCAACAACCTCATGAATACAACCAGGAAGGAATGCATTTGGAAGACGATTTAGAGATCGATCAGGAGACATTGGACGAAGTGAAGAGAGGTGAGATGGAACAAATTGAATTGATTGATGATTTGATTTGATTGACAGAAATTGAGGACGAGAACATTAAACGATGGGGGAACGAACTTGAGACTGGAGATGTGAGACCAAATGAAGAAGATGACCGAATGCAAAGTGAACACAGTGAGGGTGAGTTGTGTATATTTGTACTTTCTATAAATTTATTATTGCTTTATCAGCTATAGAAACTAATGAAAGCATCGGAAATTCTGACAATGGTCAATGCAATTTGGATGAATTTATGGAGATTCAACAAAACTCGAATGATACAAACAATGCAATTGAATCGAATGAAATTGCCAACAAATCCACTACAAATCCAATTCAACCAAACCTTGTCCAACCAAATCGTCATTTGAAATGTCCACATTGTCCTAAATTATTTGATTGTAAATCCGCATTGAACAGACATCTTCGAGTGCACACAGGCGAACGTCCATTTGAGTGTGATCAGTGTTACAAACGCTTCAGCCAACTTTGTAGTTTAACCACCCACCAACTAATTCACCAAAATATAAAACGTTTTCAGTGTGACCATTGCGGCAAACAATGTGTTCGGAAATCTCATCTTGACTCTCATCTACGAACACACACCGGAGAGAGGCCATTTCAATGTAATTTTTGTGATAAACGTTTTACTGATATTGGCACTCGAAACAGACACGAACAAGCCAAACATCTTCATGTCAAGCCATATCGATGCAAAGAATGTGGTCACTGTACTACTACACGAGCAAATGTAATCGCTCACATTCGAGTGATCCATTTTGGTTTGCCTCAAACAATCAAACAACAACGAGAACGCAACATCATCGATGATCGAGATCCGAGAAAGCTTGTTGAGAAAGTGTGAGTTTTCTGATTGTCCGGTTTTTTGCTTTGTTTGACATTTTGATGCAATGAACCCACATTTTCAATCATTTACATAATTTGATTTCGAGATGAAAAACTTTCGTGTGCTTTATTCATTAATCGATTATTTCATAATACATTCGTTTTGTTGGTTTGACATTCTTTTGTTTCTATGCATGACTTTCTCAGTGTTTGGTGTGTTTGTTTGTTAAGTGACTTGTAATATTGAGCAATCAATTCAATCTGTACACTTGTTTGTGTCGATTTATTGTGTTTGTATTTTGCTATATAAGAGAACAGTCATAGCACAACTAGGTAAATTTGGTGAAGTGAGTCTGACTTGGTTAGTTTCCCCTTGGTCCATGATGATCTGTCCACTATCTCAGCCCGCATTTGTTTATCACATTGTCTTGTTTAAAACCCGAACCAAACTCGAAATGCACCTCAAAGTGGACAACATGGTTGACCGTGCATATGATGAGGCTCTGACTGACTTGCAGTTGGGCACATTCGATCAAAGTAGATTTATTTGAAATAGAGTGGGCAGATGTAGTAGACCGTCTCGGTTTTCATTTTCAAATAACCATCACTCGACAAATTTTCTTCCACCAAATGTTACTCATTATGCAAATTGACTTGTAATAAATTGTCAAATGAGCAGTTTTTATTTCATAATTTCCATTCAAATTCAGTCCGAAAACAACTATCGTTTAAGAGACCTTTGTAAAACTAACTTTCTGAATTGTTAAGGGGTGCTTGTTGGTACACTGGAGAATCATTTCCATTCCCTCATTTGGGATCGTCCTTGTTGAACCACATTTCGAGATTTAGCAGCAATTTAGCATTAAATTTAGTTTTTAAAAAATTAAAAATTACACGCATTTTTAAATGAACAAACTCAATAAATAATCAATTAATCATCAAGGTTTTTTGTTCAATTTGGAATTTTGCAGTAAATTAACATTAAATTAACATTAAATTAACATTAAATTAACCATTTCAATCTTAAGAAACAGCAACATTTGGACAATTAAATGGATTGTTTTATCTTAATAGAATATCTGCTCAACAATGTTCCAATAATGATTATTAACAAGAATATATTTGGATTTGATTCTGATTTAAATGGTACGAAAACTGAATTGCATCGACCATTTGTTTGTGGCTTCCAACTTCCACTTTAGACTATTTTGCTCTTTCGTTGTGTGTCTGCAATGTCTGACTCAATCCGCATGAGTTTGTTAGCTCAAGATTTTTGTAAGCCGATCTGCCTGAGTCCAGGGCTCAAATCTATAGTCCAACTTTAGTGTGTCAACCTATGACCTCTCTACTCGTATCACTTTTCTCTCCCACTGCCTATCTTCAATTACTTTCAAAGTAGTACGACACTCGTCAAGCAGTCCTCCCCGTTCACCCTCGGTCAAGTCTCGTCTGTGTCTATCTGTCAGCATCAACTGTTAGGACCTGTATTCCCCTACCTGTGAGGTATAACAAGCAATGAAAATGTGCGATTTTTGTATTGATTCAACTTTACTCTCTCAGACAGTGTGCTTTAACCGTCAGTCCTGTGTCTTTGTGCTTCCGTGCTCGAACTTAAAGATTTTCCTGCATTGACAATCTCCAATCTAGTCTCTGCAATCTAACTTTTGCTCCCACCACTATTTTCTAATTGGGCTTTTTCTTTAAATATTCATTTCACTCTAGCAAGTTTTCTATTTCATATTATTTTTCAGTTATTTTTTCTGTTCGTGTTTCAATTCTATCGACGTGAATACTCGCAAAATGCGCGAACGAACAATCGAGAAAACCAATATTCCACAAGATGATGATCAAAATATACGAAAACCTTCTGGTGAGAGGCCATTTCAGTGTAGATATTGTGATCAACGTTTCACTGGACCGGACACTCGAAGCAAACACGAACAAGCCATCTACACGAAACATCTACAAATCAAACCATTTCGATGCAAACAATGTGGTCACGTTGCCGATCAACGATCAAGCATAATCACTCACATTCGAATGGTCCATTTTGGTTTGCCTAAAACAGTCAAACAACAACGAGAACTCAACATCATCGATGATCGAGATCCGAGCGAGTTGCTTGAGAAAATGTGCAGTTGTGATTCATGTGGAGAGTCATAGTTCAATTGTCCATTAAACCATTGTTTACAAATTAAATTAAAAGTTATAAATAATAATAAAACATATTTGTATCATAAATTTGTTTGTTCATAATTCAAGTTCAGTACTAAATGGATCACAACTCAGTGATCACAGCAAGATTTGTGAGGTGCACGAGTTGTTGTGATGAACTCTTAATTATTAATTTCATGAAATTTTGTAATGTTACAAAAACTAACTGATCAGATGTGAATTGAATGTTGAATATAAGTCTCAAATAAATCAAGAGAAACCATAAGATTGTCAAGTAATTCATTGTGCAAATTATTTATCCTAGCAAATAAGTTTAATAAATCATTCATTTTAAATCAAACAGTTGACATGCAAAACTTATTGGTGATTGTTACTGATTGATGTAGTTTTAAAGAACTTTATGAAGCCACATACGCAGATTTTCTGTAAACTTTCCTAAACTCAAAACACTGCCACCAACTTTGAGGTTCAGTTTGTCCTCAAAACAAAATCAATTTTACTAAATGTTCAGAGATGGCGGTGCACATTCCACCCACGGCACACTTCCTGAGCTTATGAGCTGTGAGGTGAGAGAGCAAGTGATAAACATCGAGGCCTCAATACATGTGCTAACACAACACGGACTGCGAATGTGAGATTGATCAGTTTTGATTTAGTCAGTGATTTAGTTTTGATCTAAAATCTTTTCGGCTCAGAACACAAAAAATATATCAACTCTATCAATTGTCAATTGTTCATTCAATTCTCTCCACAATGTCTCTACTCCACGATGGTGCTTTCCTGGCTCACTTTTCCCAGTCCAAAGTGTCAGCCAAACAACAAGTGAACAGCATGATCGATGCAATCTATGCTAAAGTGATGCTCGATCTCGAAATGTGGCTCAACAAGCACGAGACCAATGAGGTGAATGATTCAGTGCGCCAACTTGGAGTAGATCATGATGATACAACAGATGAACCAATGGAATTAATACTTCCAAACACTCACCAAATGCGAGCAAATGTGAATTGTTCTTCACTGCCTCCATCTCATCTTCAATCTCATTCGAATGATGTCACATTCAAAAGCGAAATCGAATCAGACTGTGAAGAGAATGTCACTGAGCACAACTTACCTGGTGAATCACCAAACTGTCAGCCAACTCCACCCGAACCACTTCACTTGATTCACTCAATCACTCCTCACTCTTCATTTCACTCTATTGTGAAAGAGGAAATTGTTGATGATGATGAAGACAACCAAAACGATGAAGTAGAAGTTGATTCTCGAGTGATTCAAAACGAACAATCAACCAATGGTTGTGGATATTTGCAGTCTTACAATAATGATGATGTTGTTCCAAATATTGAAAACAATGGAATATCTAAATGTAGTGAGAACGAAGGGTCAAATCGATTGTCTCCAAATGCACTGTCTCAACAACCTCATGAATACAACCAGGAACGAATGCATTTTGAAGATGATTCAGAGATCGATCAGGAGACATTGGACGAAGTGAAGAGAGGTGAGATGGAACAAAGTGAATTAAATTGATTGATGATTTGATTTGATTGGCAGAAATTGAAGAGGAAGAGAACATGAAACGAAGGGAGAACGAACTTGAGGCTGGAGATGTGACACCAAATGAAGAAGTTGACCGAATGGAAAGTGAACACAGTGAGGGTGAGTTGTGTGAAATGTTCTTTTTACAAAAAACACTATTGCTTTATCATCTATAGACACTGATGCAAACATCGGAAATATTCAAGTGCACTCTGATGAACGGCCGTTGCAATGTGACAAGAATGTCAATCTCGAAACTCAACCACCACAACACTCAAGAGAACGACCATTTAAATGTTCGTTCTGCGAAAAATCTTTTATTCAATTGGGCACTATGAAAAAACACGAACAAATAGTTCATCTGAAAGTCAAACCTTATCGTTGTGGTCAGTGTGACAAAGTATTTGGTAACAAAAGTCACCTCCATTCTCACGAACAAGCCAAACATTTTCACGTCAAGCCATATCGATGCAAAATCTGTCTCTCACTCAGTGCCACTGAACGATCAACCATAGTCTCGCACATTCGAATGGTTCATTTTGGTTTGCCTAAAACAATCAAAGAACAAACACAACGCAACATCGTCGATGATCGAGATCCGAAAGAGTTTGTTGAGAAAATGTGAATCACAATTTGTGTGTCATTTGTGATTGTCATTCACTCAAATTCTTCAATGTTAAACATCCATTAAATTGCAAAACAATTTCATTTTTCACAATTGGCAGAGATAAGTAGTGAGAAGTGAAACAAATAAAACAAACTTTTAAATCCAGCTTTAATCAATTTTTATGGACAATAATATTGTGCCCAATGAGCATTGTTCAATATACATTTCAGTTGACTTTCGATTTCATAGCCAAATGTTTGTACAATTCAATCAAAAGTGTGACTCTACTTGTAGCCATCAAATTCCACTGCTCAGTTAGCATCACTTTGGTCGAATGATCACTGATGTATTCGATGTATATTCGGAGACAAATCAGTCCGGTTTTCCTTGAATTAGAAATGTAAATCTTAATTACCAAAACATATAATGAATTAATTTAATTTACTTTCCATAAGTTTCCCATCGAATCGACAGTTTGTCATCAAGTAAAAATCCATTCGATTCATCGAGAAGATATGGACGATACAAATTGACGTGCTGGAAACATACACCTCTATTGGATGAATTGGACACATATTGACCATCTATTAACAAAAATCAAGATAAAACATGCATTCAAATGAAATAACACAACACAAACCTTGATTTAAACATTTGTCCAAATCTTTATTGACCACAGTCAGTTTAAAACCAAATTCACCATCATTTTGTGTTGTATCTGTTATCTTGAGTACACAAATTACAGTACAGTTGTTGGTGGAATGAGATGGTTGGTTTGGAAAGATTTGAAGTTTAAATTTGAATTTTTCATTAGATGATAACGAGAATGACTTTAGTAAAGTCTTTACCAACACTTTTTACAGTGCATTTACTAAAAATTTTAACAGTCCAATTGTAAATTGGAGTTTTGTCCTCACAAGATGTTGACGAATTAGTTGACATTTTTTAAAGATTAACAATAAGATGTCAAAAAATGAGTTGCTCGACAATCAAATACCAAGGTTGATTATTCAAACACATCGCCAATTTGGATGGACAAGGCGAAATGTTGATTAATGTTGAAGTGAACACTTTCTGGAAACTGGTTGACTTGGAGTCCAACACTTTCGAGCCGTATTAACAATAGAACTAGCTCGAGCATTTCTCAATCACAGCTATTCCAAACAACTCTTTTCTGTGTCAGCACAAGTGTCGAGTTTTATGTGCAGCAGGTGTTCAAAGAAGCCTTGAAAGTCAGCACAGATGACAGACGCAATTGGCAAATTGGCAAAATGGCAAAAAATCAACGTTAGTTTGTATTTTCAATTGCATTCGAAAGTTAAAGTTACATTGTACAAGTCTGCATGTCCGAAAGCTTGTTGTTGTTGATATTCTCAACAAAATGCTTAATTTTTCAAGTATTCTTATTAATTTTAATATAATTTTAATAATAACCTAAAATTTATTAAAAATTTTACTTCTCTTTATTTGTTGTTCGAATGTGCTTGTAATTTTTGATCAATATACGCAAAATTATAAATTCCAAGTACAGATAGTCCTGCAAAAGCATTAATTACCAAACACCACCAATTTATAATTTTCTTGAATCCCCCAGAGAGATCCGAGGTCTTGTGACGCATGTATTACCAAACACCACCAATTTATAATTTTCTTGAATCCCCCAGAGAGATCCGAGGTCTTGTGACGCATGTATTACCAAACACCGCCAATTTATCCTTTTTTCTCTCCTCGAGTGAATGGAAAATCAAGGTAGAATGAGAACATACCAGCAAACAGCCAATCACAGTGCCAGGTTTGAGCGACTTCAGTGACATCTCGATTGGATATGTCTTGCCATCAAGGTAGATGCACTTTTTTATTCATCGAAAAACATTGCATTGCATTGTTTAGATTTTTGCGTTTAAAATGACTTTTGAGTTGAGTCTTCATGTATGAAAAAAAAATTTGTCAAATCTTTGCATACAAATGAGTGCGTACAGTTTGGAGGATTTATGCTCGTTGGTGGATGACACTAGTCTCACTAAAACAGTGATCACGTCAGGTAACTATAAAGATTTCAGTAATCTTCACTTTGATTGACATGAGGTAAAATCGAGAGGAGATTGCAAATGTTGCGAATTTGAATTGACACCTCTTTGATGACTTGCGATGTTTCCACTAGGAAAGACTCGAGGTATGGTTGAACTAGTTGAATCACTTTATCGGGTTCATTTGGCTTGAGAAGCTTGATGTATGTACATAATTCACATTGCCAACATCATCAGCACTCATTTAGTTGATCATCGATCGGGCTTGTTTGATCCAATTTTTTTACTTTTCACCATTTCAAGCAAACTTTTCCTCAACACTTCTCTCGCCAACTGTCGCGATGGCGACAACCACTGAGCAAGAAATGACTCAGAAGTGAGCAGACGAGCTCTCGGTCTTTCTGTTTGAGTGATCGATCGATGACTCGGACTGCAGAAGCGAAGTGATGATAAGAGAATGAGTAAAACACCACCATCGATGACTAATCGACACCTCATACTTCTTTTAGGACAAATCAGCAGACAGTGGCAAGCAAGATGACACTCGACGACAGAGAGAACCTCGAAAGCCACGTCGAAAAGTCGACTCGAAGACCAACAATTCTGTCCGCAACTGAAGGATCTTAGAAGGTAGATACTATACGAAGCTAAGAAGTTAACCGAAGAAAGAAGACATTTTATCTGTGTTCAAGAAGCCTAATTAGTGTAATTTCATTATTAACGATTCGCTCGCAGAGAGCCAGACAATAAATTCTCGAAGTTAAATAGAGTAAGTTGTCTCATTCCTACTTGGGAGCGCATTCCATTGCGACACCAACTTTCCATCAGTCACATTTTTCCGCACACTCAATTTAAACATTTTCATCCATTAAACTTTTTCTGTTCGGTGCTAATATTATCTTCGGCTAGGGCAGGCAAATGCACAGTGTGCAAATGCATTGCACACCATGATCAAAATGACAAGCGATGCAAAATATTTCTCAGCAAAATCAATCAAATGTTCTTCGGCTTTCACCTCCTTTCCGGTAGTATCAATAACCTCCGGAGTGTTGTTCATTTCCCCAAAAATATCACGAAACTTCACATCAAACAGAGCAAATCGAAAGGGAGACTGGCCAAAATTGAAGTACACTGATTCCTATTTCTGATGTAAATTTGCTTCTATTTTTGAATAACAAAATATCTATTTCAAGGTGGCTCTTTGTCTTAAAACTCAACCATACTTTTCCACCTTATACCTAACTGCTTATGCCCGTATCAATTTTGATTAAACCCAATTCAAGTATCCGCCCAAAGAAATTCAACGCCAACTCCAAATGATTCAAATGAATCCATCACAAATCCAACTCAACCAAACCTTGTCCAACCAAATTGTCATTTACAATGTCCAAATTGTCTAAAATCATTTTATAAATTTTTATTGTGCCTAATGAGCATTGTACATTTTATTCGAATTTCGTTTTCATAGCCAAATGTTTGTACAATTCAATCAGTAGTGTCACTCTACTTGTGGCCATCACATTCCACTCCTCAGTTAGCATCACTTTGGTCGAATTATCAGTTATATATTCGATGCATTTCGACTTGAGATCAGTGGCATTGTGCATGTCGGCCAAAGTGAGCACATTCGACACTGTCTCAATGGTCAGGTTTGCGGTTAGCCAGTCTTCACAAACACTTTTCAGTGAAAGAATTTGATACTAAATAAACAAAATTATATTAACAAACAATTAATAAAATTAGTTAACATTTACAACCTTATCTGCAGCAATAAACAATTCCAATGCGTGCTGTCCAAGAGAGGTAATATTTCCCGTGTAGATAAAGTGACACAACACCTCGAAAACCTCCTTCTCAATGTCAATCAGTTCAACACGATTCTGCTTGTTCTCTTCCAGATCGGAATGGTCAAACATTGCGGCAAAAACTGGCGATCGAACAGAGAGGATTGCTTTGTGTAGTTTGAATTGCTTGCCACCGACCACAAACACAACATCCGAGTGATTCGAATTCTCAAGCAAAGACTCATAGGCTTCAATGGTTTTCATATTCTCAACATTCGGAGACAAATCAGTCCGGTTTTCCTTGAATTAGAAATGTAATTCTTTATTACTAAACAATATCAAGTATTACTTCAACTTACTTTTCCATAAATTTCACATCGAATCGACAGTTTGTCATCAACCAAAAATCCATTCGATTCATCGAGAAGATATGGTCGATACAAATTGATGTGCTGGAAACATACACCTCCATTGGATGAATTGGACACATAATGACCATCTATTAACAAAAATCAAGATAAAACATGCATTCAAACGAAATAACACAACACAAACCTTGATTTAAACTCTTGTCCAAATCTTTATTCATCACAGTCAGTTTATAACCAAATTCACTATCATTTTGTGCTGTGTCGGTTATCTTGAGTACTCTAATTACAGTACAGTTGTTGATGGAATCGGATGTTTGGTTTGGAAAGATTTGAAGTTTAAATTTGAATTTTCCATTAGATGATAACGAGAAAGAATTTGCCAATGCTTTTTCAGTGCATTTACTAAAATTTTCAACAGTCCAATTACAAATTGAAGTTTTGTCTTCACAAGATGTTGACGAATTAGTTGACATTTTTTTAAAGATCAACAATAAAATGTAAAAAAATAAATTGCTCGAGAATCAAAAACCAAGGTCGATGTGTGATGAAATGATTTCAAATGCAATTGCAAATAATAAGTAATGTTACTGAAATTGCGATCAACACTCGAGAGTTTCCAATCGAGTCGAGATTAGGCAAACAACTGTGAGGCGAGTGCAATGTTGTGATGTGTGCGGATTGTGAGGCCTATCACGTGTTTTGACTACATCACAGCAGTTTAGGACAGATTCACAGACGACAGTACTGCTCAACTGTTGCACTGCTAAATTAAGTTGCAAACAGTAGATTCGCCAAACAACTAGGAATGAGGTCCAATCTTTTGGCCAAATGGTCAAATTATTAACTCAAATGTATTCCACGAAAGTGGCTCATTGTGTCAGATCATTTTGCATATTAGCAATTGCTTTATTTAAAGTACACGAATCACCACACTTGCCGCAAGTATAATCAAGGATTACGGCGCTCGGTAGCGTGAAGGTGTGTATCTCAATATCAAATAGCAAATCATTGTATGCAAACAGTTCTGTTAATTTTTTCTATTCTTGTAATTCTCAATTTGAATGTCTATCTGCGTTTTAAATTTTTACCAATAGTCGAATGCCGTTCACTTGGTTCTTGTACAAAACTTTGACCAACTTTGTCCCACAAAATTTTTTAAAATGCAATATTGACAATTTTAAATTCAACAAATGTAATGTTTTTAATTATTTAAAATTGTAATTTAATTTTTGCTGTAGTTTAAATTTAATTATCTTAAATTTCGTTAAAAATTTCAAACATTTCAATTTAAATTTACCAAACAAATTTGTAACATTACATCTCGTGTGCTTTGCTTACATACCTTTGCCATTTACAATTACGATTGGTAATAAAATTGCGACGCACTTCATTAACTCAATGACTGTTTGTGAGCATTGCAGTGTGCACACCCAAAATAACTTGTGATTCACAATGTTTACACAAGTAACTTGAATCATTAATCAGTAATGATAACACAAAATGCATAAATAGACGATTAATCATTGCATTTGAGCATTTGAATAGTTCAGTTTTTGATTTTGAGTGTTTTCAACCATTTCGGGTTTTGTTGTCAATAAGCGTCCATCAAAATGGTTTCCTTCAAGCTGATTGGCTCACTGGTCCTGTTGGCTGTATTATTCAACCAATCCTATGCTCGTCAGTACTGTTTTGGGGACAGTGACTGTCACAGTATGTTTGGTTTCTCTTCGAAATGTTACCGAAATGCGTGCATCTGTGAACTTGGTCACATTTACGATGCCAACTATCGTCAGTGTCGAAAGGTGTCCTGTTACTACGATTCAGATTGTACACGACTTTTCTACAACACTAAATGTTCGTTTAGATCGTGTGCTTGTGTTTCTGGAACGCATCTGGATCAATATAGTCAGACTTGTCTCTTTAATTGAGCAATTAACAATGTTGTGTAATGTTGTGTTTTACAAAAATTGCAACAAATTTCTTTGTTATTAAATAAATCGGTTATAATTTATATGAATTTGAATCTTTTAAATATTAAACATTTCTAGACTAAGAATGCCAATCAATGAAACATGAAATCCAGTTCAAGTAATTTTGTGTTTGTGATAATGTTTCTTCATTTTGCATTTGAATTTATTTCTTACTAACATTTTTTTCGTCGTATAATTGTATAGGATAACTGCTAATATTTTAACATCATCTTGAAGTAAATCACAATCTATCCGGTATCCATGTAATTACAGGTTTTTCTCACATTAATTTGGGCCTAATTTTTTGATGTAATAGAGACTCATGACAGCTTTCGACAACCACAACAACAACTTTAGTTTATTCTATAATAAAAGGTGCTAAAATGGACATTCATAATATCAATGGATTTATATATTTTGACTATTGTTGACTATGTTGTTTACTGCGCAGAACATTACAAGTTATATTAATTTTTGGTTAATTAAAATGTCATCAATTTTAATTTAATTATCAATAATCATATTTCAATATATTGTTATTGCAAATCGTTTCAAATATTTCATTCATATCATGAAATAGACAGTCGCAAAATTATATAGATTGTTTAGAAGACACACCAATCTTCATTTGGATTAGGCAAACTCGTGCTTTATGGCTTATTTGTGCCAACTCAGTGCACTGCAAACACAACACCAAACTGATACAAAGTAAATATGTTTATCATGCATAGTGTACAATATCCAAGGTAATTTATGAGTGCTGAAATGTTGCATTCCTCCTGTTTACTTATGTCTTTCAAGTTTATAAAAGAATTCATCAAATCCTTTGCTATAACTACAACTAATTGCATGCTCTAGATTGTTTGAAATACCAACTAATTTTGATTTAGATTACGAAAGCTCGTGCTTTATGGCTTTGTTGTGTCAACCATGCGCCAATGTGCAATGTATTGCATTCCTCCTGTTTACATTGTGCCTTTTAGTTTATGGTTTTGTTGTTGTCACCACAATGCCGTTTTCAGTACTTCATACAGTTTGCTGCTGGATTGACTACATTTTATTGAACATATAAAAACATAATGCCAATTAAGGTCACTTGTAGAAGAATGGAACAAAGTAGTAGTCATGACCTAAGTTATTTCGGTTAAGCTAAGGCCAAGTTTCTGATCTGTAATCTCAATGTAGCAATTTTATTTTGAAATACACAAAAATGTGTATTATTTTATTGGGTTATAAAAAAGTTATATTTGGCATCACAGAACTTGTTTTTTATCACTTTATATTTTTTTCGTTAACACTTTAACGCCACAATGGTTTGAAGATAATTTTAGTAAATTTTAATAAATTAGTTTGTTAGATTTGCGAAGAATTAATTGGAGTACAGCCAAATTGATATGATCAAGATGAACATTTTAAGCTATCTAAAAATATCTAAAAGTCACATAGCTATGACGCTTCAAAGGTCTGGTACATAAATGTCCCGATTGGTGTAAATGGGTTAAATCAAGTCGACTTTATAGCTACCAATTGTTATTTTGTCATCATGGCTAAATCATACTTTTACATGTATGTTGCAACAGAAATGGGTTGAATACTCGTGTTTGTGATTGCTGGTTATTAATGGTTTTGAGAAAAATTCCATTCACAAATATCTGATTATTGGTCGATAAAGATTGGGAAGTTGATCTATAGAAAAATCCAGATCATTGTTTCATTGATTACATCAATTGACAATAAATTAACACGTCTCAGAAGAAAATGTTTTTTAAAAAGTGTGCTTCACAGCCTTAGTCCAATTAAGGTATAATAAAAAGATATAATTGCTAAGTAAATATTACAAAGTACGTGGTATAAATAGATATCATATAGAGTTTACCTAATCAGTGCAATCATAGTAGACCAGAGACATTCTTGACCAGAATATATAAAAAATGTCATTCGGGAAAAAATTTCTCAAAATTGATTTTTGTTATTTTGTATAAACTTTATATTTGTTTTGTCAAAATGAGCATCAACTTGAATAAACTGTGCGATAAGGAGGAATACAACATATTGCTTGTTGGTCTTACTTTTGCTGGAAAATCAACGTTTATCAATGCATTTGTGAATTACATCAAATTTGTAAATTTCAATGAAGCTTTGAGTGGAGGTTGCGAAGAGGCAATTGCGACCAGATTTCGACTATGGGATGATAAAACTGGTGAATATAACGAAATTCGATCGGGTCAGGATGAGAACGAACTTGACACAGAATATGATTACTACACTAAAACTCAAAAACCACAAATTCATTCGATTCGTCACAACGGTAAGCACATTCGTCTGATTGACACCCCTGGAGTGGAGTGGAATTATCACGATGAACCTGACAACAACTATCTGCACACCTTAGCGCAGTGTCTGGCCAGCATTCCAAAGTTGAACGCAGTTGTGGTGATGACACGTGGCATTGACTTTACATATTACGAATTGTCTATTTTGCAAACCATACACAAAAGTTGCACAAATGTTGTGCTTTGTTATGTCAGAGATGTCACTTTCAAAACTAGTGACACTTATACATTTGATAAATTTAAATTTGAGATTCAAAAATGTACCCAAATCAACCCCCAGCTTGGTCAGAATCTAATCTGCATTGACAACTGTGCATTTCAGTGTTTGATTGCGCATAAACAAGGACACGTTTTTAGTGATGAACGAATTGACGAGTTCAGAGAAAGTTGGAATAAAGCTTCCAAGCAAATACAAACAATGCTCGACTGGGTTGCCAGCAGACAGGCCTGCCCGTCCTCAAATATGGTCGAACTGATGCAATCGTGTCAGATTGTAAATTCGTGTTTGGGAGTATTAATGGATGGAACATCTGAACTTATACAAAACAATCCAATTGTAAAATTGCTTAAACAAAGTCAAAGCGAATACGAACGACTTGTAGACATTTCTACAAAGGCGTGGGCAATGATAATCTACTCGAATGTGGTGAGTTATGATGAGCAATTATGAATAAAAATTGTCATTTTCAAACAAACAAAATCTAACAACATTTTTTTCTTAGGCTTCGTGGGATGGTTATCAAAAGTTGATTGAAGCATACAAAGACATTCACTCTCATAATACAATAAATTACAATTTACTCGTTAAACACTCCAACATTTGTCCAAATCGTCAATCATTCGAAGAACAATTCAGCCAACATTCTTCTTCCGATGATTTCAAACAATTATTTGCAGAACTAAAAAACTTGCAACATTCAGGTTCGTATTTCACTTTTGTTCAGTTTTGTTGTCTCAACTAATCAAAATTAATTTTATTATTTTACTAACCTCTTTTTAAAATTCAATTTAAAATTAAATTCTTGTAATTCTAATAAATTTTGGAAATTATCAATTTTAATTTATTTGAGAATGATTTGCAAAACTCTTCAAAGCCTAAAAGATTTTTTTCAAAACTTGAACTATTCCACCATTAGATTAAATGTAAATCGTTTGAATTTCATTTCTAAATTGAGGTTAATTACGTACACGGAGAATGAATTTGTAATGCTATGAAATGATGCTCAAATATCAAAGGTCGTATATAACTAATTTGCATGTAAATTCAAAATCACTCATTTAAATCATCAATAAGCAACTGTATGCCTGAGTGGCTTCAAATTTCACATAGTTAACTTGTTTCATATAAAAACCAACAGGAAAAATAGTCAATATATCAATTCGGTTTTATTCTCTAAAGTTTGAAAAGTCTGTTGAAAAATAATTTTGACAAAGAGATTATCCACTTTAAATCATTTTGATTTAACTTTCACTCACTTTTTTTGTTTGAATAAAAAAATGAAATTGTTCTATTTAATCTTTGTGCTTAATATTTTATTTGCAAAAACGTATTTTGTTAATTCAACTCAAAACAATGAAACCTACATACCCCCGATGTATCAATCTGTTTGGGACATTGAACAAAGTTCCAACAGTGCGGATGGTTACCTGACCAGTGGCATCACTGCCATTGGATCGAGGTCACTCTTTGACAAGGGTCTTTTGGTTAGACCGTGTAGAAGTGGTGCAAAGTTTGTAAGATTGATTTTTGTTAAATTAATTCATGTTAATTACCAAATTGTTCACAGTCTGACAACTATCAGAACAATGCAAATCTGCTCAAACGAGCCTATCGCCTTCGGGAGGACGGTCTCGAAGACATCAACTTTGGTCATGTTGCGGATGTTATGACACAACTGGCTGGACTCACGTGTCGGTACCATTTTATAGATTCACAAGCTAATTCCTGGAACAATTCTGCCTGTTCTAAAAACCCTGAGAATGTAACCGACCTTTTGAAAGCTTCATACCAGAAAGGGGACATTCTATTTGCGGCAACTCATGGATTTAGGTAGTTTCTTTGTTGTTTTTAATATTTCTTTAACATTTTATTTAAGATTTAAACCAAAACTAGAAGAAAATCAATTCATAACTCAAACTGGTCTCTTACCGAATCACCAATTCATCATCGTGGACATTTACACCTTTCGAAACCAAAAAGATCAAGAAATTGTTCTGCTCAAATTATTCGACAACAGTCACCAGTCGGTGCCAAAAGGAAAATGGTCTGCATCGAGTTCAACTTGGACAGACAATCCACAGATTCGAGCAGAAATCAAACCTGATGAGCAACCAAACGGAACACTCTTTTTGGATGTTTGTGATTTTGAACGCTTCTTTTCGGTTGTTCACATTTGTCCGGTCAACAACGAACATTTGCATCGAGACTTTCCCAATTTGAAATTTCCACTGAAAAGTACAGATCAAGCACAAATGCTCGGAGTGCAATTTGAAGTGCTCGAGTCAACAACTTTCGTCAAATTCAATTCGATACAACCGAAAGCAAGCAAGAAAATGGCTCATCTTCCTGTGATTCCAATGGTGACGGTGATTTACAGGCAAAATCATGTGACCCATCCCTTCCTGAACGCATCATGTTTCACCGACTATGTGCACACTACTGTAGAAGGTGAATTTGAACGGGGCACTTATCTTGTGATTAGTTTTGCATTGAATCAAATGAAATCGGATGAATCACGATTCAGTCAGGAGACTTCTATTTCAACACTTTTCCAATGGTCAAACCGTCCAATTGTGACAAATCAGGTTGGATTCACTGTGGATGCTTATTGGCACGCTTTTCTTGACTATCTGAAGAATACGTGGACTTTTAAGCAATCGGTAAGCATTTTTAAAAACTTTAATATTAAATTAATTCAAATTAATCAAATAGATTTGCAATTATGAGGAAATTGGAACGCACGAAAAGTCCTGTGTGCATTACTATCAAGTTTTCGAGTCCCACTATGAAGGACAAGTGTTCTATCTGATTGCAAATCCAACCAACTCTCCAGTGGAAGTTTCAATGCAAATTCAAATTGAAAAGGAGAGTTTTGTTGATTTTGGTCGAGGGTCTAGCGCAGTTTTCGATATTCTTCAGCCAAAGCATTGGTAAGTACATCTCAATGTGAATTATTATTATTATCAATTCTAAAATCAAAATTTTTAGTTATCTAGCGAATTATTGGACTCGAAAGCGCACAACACAAAACGAACTCAAAAGTAGTGTAGCATTTGAATTTCGACGGCAATTTGGTTCAGTCGCAAGTGAGTTTGAGCCATCGATTCACGGTTTGGCTCAGTTTGTTCAATACGAAATGCACGACATTGACACTGACTTTGTGCATGAACGTGTGCACAATGATGGACTCAACATTGACTGTCGAGACAAGACGAGTCCCGAGAAGACTGATTGAGATGATATTTGATTATCAGGAAAAACTTTTTTCGTTGTAACTTTTTGTCTTGAAAGGTTCAAACAAATTTAATTTATTTTTGTAAACATTTTCTTAATAAATGGTACATTGACTTAACAATGACACGATCACAATAACATAAACACTATTTGGTAAATGTTACTCACTTTGAGGCAAGTTTCGTGTTTGATTCGGTTTTGGACATAATGATGTGATGTGCAAATGCAAATGGTTCGACTGTGGAGAGCTCATGACAGACTGTGTGAGTGGACATGCTGAGAACTGTACGATGAAATAGACAAATGCGAACCAACGAAATTTCCCCCAAGTTAACTTTGAACAGTGAACAAGTCTGACTTGATTTCTCAAAAAATAAAGCGAATTTCAGTTTACAGCATTATTATTATTTATATTGTGGTGGCATTTATTTATATGATTAAAAGTTTGTGGTATTGTTTAACAATTTTGATTTGAGTTGAGACTTGAGTCTGAACAGTCGGAACGCATCACATTTGTGAGACACATTCCAAATTATACAACAAACCAATCAAAACTTGTTGACATTGTCAACGATATAAAATAACTTGGAAGCATCAAATCGCCAAATCAGATTTAGATGTCAATTGAAATATATTTGAAAATTTAAAATAAAGCATTTAATTTAAAGACTACAATAAATAATCAAACAGAAATTCAAAATTTTATTATTCAAAAACCATTAAACTTGAAAATACTTCAAAATATAAAGATAGACAAAAAAAATAATAAGATGAAAAACTCAGTTGTATCTATCTTTCATGAATGAATATTGTTGGATGAGAGCAAAATTTAAATCACGCGCAATATCTTCGTTTGATGCATATTCGTATTGAAAATTGCGATCAAAAGGACATACTGGACAGCCTTTCAAACTTTCTTCACTTGATGACTCAGTGCTTGGGGCGAAGAGTATTTCGAAGCAATTTTTCGAATCAATCTTTTCTTCCTTCAAAAGTTTGGTAATCAACTCGACAAACGCTTTGGGGCTTTGCTGAACCAACTGATATGTTTGCTTCGAAAAAGGATTCTCAAAGCGCGAAAAAGAATTGGCAGATTTGACAAAGTTCTTGTTCTTCAAGTTGTAATATTCTTTTTTGGTGTAAGATGTTCCATCCAGAGGGCATATCACTTGATTGGCAAAGTCAAATTTAGAGCAAAACTTTAAAAAATCCACAATCAACGCGGCAATAGACTTTTTATTGGTACTTGGTTCGATCGATTTGACATCACCACTTTCCATCAATGGTTCCAAAGGCGGCAGCACAGGTGGACTGGCTTGCTGGAGAAAGTGCACAATCAGCCAAACGAATCCAAAAGAATTAAAAGGTCTTCCATTCGAGTCGAACTTATTAAGAGTGACCCAGTAACGGAGAATAATGGCCAACTTGCGAAAACGTGGGCTGTATCGGGAAAGCAACAGAAAAGCATTGCCATAATAAGTACGTTGAGAAGTTGAAATAAGGTTTGCCATAAAATTGGTAGACGTTTTGCTTGATGAACTCGGGCTGAAACGGAAGGAACATGCCACAATTCTGGAGAAACTCAACTCGAAACGAACAGCGATAGATTTCTGGATTACTTGCAGGACCATCCTAAATGTGGTTCGATCCAACTTTTCGGAAATGCTTCCAAATTTCACAACAAAATAAAAATCACCCACAACATTGAAGCCACCATCCAAAACATTGACTCGTTCCAGGGAAAGTTTCAGTGCAGCAAGATTCTTATCCAAAGTGATCATTTCAACAATGAAATCGGCAAATTGTTTAAATTTGTTCGTGGGACAAAGCTCCTTGATGAGGTGATCAACTTGTTCTTGACTCTTCTCGAGATTCGTGATAGCACTGTGAAGAGAACTGAATAATTTGGAATTAATTATCTATTCAAATAAAAGACAATTAAACTTATTTTTGATCAACTGGAGTGTAAGTAACCAAGTTGGAAGCGGCAACCTTAGGTTTTCGATCTGGACCACTTGCAATCTTCAAGTAGACTTTGAGAAGTTTAGTACGAAAGCTTAGAATATTTTCGGGACATTTCTCCAAGTAACGATAGATGATAATCGAGTAGTTGCGAAGATAGTCGTCCTTGAAAAGCTTGCACTCGCTCAGGAATTGCCAAAATCGTTCACCATAAGCAGCATAATTATCGAACTTGTCTTCAATCAACTGATCATGGCTTAGATCAGCCATCGGCAAACGCGATTGAAGATGTCGAAAGTAATTGACAATGTTCTTGCCGTGAAGTTGCAAGTGATCAGAATTGTAGGATTTGAGAATTTGGCTGAAGGATTTGGATGTGAAGATAAAATCACGAGAAAATTGCAAATCAACAAGTGAAGACGAGGTTGACTTGTTTGCGAATCGATTCGATTTGGGTTCCACCTTCAAATTGGAAACATCTTGAGGATAATCAAATTTTACAACATCTTCTGATTTAATCTTGTACGGATCAATCGGGTCAAGTTTCATGTAAGCAAGATCGGAGGCTTTAGGATCAAAGAAGCAATCGGGATCGGTCAGCACAACCAGATGATTCTTCGAGTCAATCTTGTGTTCGTGCTTCAATTTAGCGAACCACTTTATCCATGGCTCCACATCACACTTTTCGTAAACAGTTTTGAGGGAATTGGCGAATGGATTGACGATGCAGAGATGTTTGTCCATTTCGTGGATTGCGCCAGAATCAAAACGAAAATGTTCGCGATGACTTTCCTTAGCATACCATTTACCATCACGTGGATTCAGGAACGAGTCAAATTTAAAATCGCAGAACCACTCGAGGAATTTCACCACCAGTCGGCCGATTGAATGACGATCGGAACTGGCGTCAATTGAGTTTAGGTCAGTGCAAAAGTGAAGCATATCAATTTGGGTTGGCTTCTTCTTGTCCAGTTTGAGTGTGCTGAGCGTTGGCAGTACGGCAGCTGGTTTGGTTTGCTGAAGAAAGCAGATGATCAGCCAAATGAAGGACTCATTGTCGAACTCTCTCTGGGTGCAAAGCTTGGACTCGGTGAGATGGTACTTGAGCAAGAGAACCATTGGGCCAAATCGAGAATCGTATCCGAGATAAAAGTTGACCAACTTGCAGAACGACAAAGACTCTGAACTAGTCGAGATGACAATCAATCGATTATAATATTCAAAATCCCAAAAGTCATCCTCTTCAAGCCCATCAAGGTTAAAGAAGACAGAGGAACCACGCAAAATATTTCCATTCAGTCCGATTTTGGCCAATTCTTGCACAATATTAATCGCTACCAAATTACAAGTTGCTTTGTCCAAAATCATCGAACCAGCAATTCCAAACGACAATTGGTAGTGCAAAGCGCGATAATCAATGCTAACGTTAGGCAGGCTTCCAACTGGTACCAATTCGGGCTTCAATTTGGGAAAGATTGACTTGATCGATTTGCTGAGCACTTTGGTCAAGTTGGCTCGTTCAGCTGTTCCACCAACAATTTGACAGAAATGATCAATTCGTTCTTGCTCGATTTGTTCTTGCTTCTTTGGCTTGAAAAGATGGAGAGATTCGAAAAGAGCACTGGAAATGACGAATACAAATTAATTTAGTACACAGATCAAAAGAATTAAAGCAAAACAAAAATATAAAAAACAATTTACTCACTCTTTATCAATCGGCTTGAAGGCCTTATCAATGACAGACTTGCGCTGGGCAGGTTCGGTTTTGGATGCTGATGCTGCTTCGGTGGCGAGTTTCAAACAAATTTTTCCTGCCTCACTACGAATCTTCAATATTTCTTGAGGATGAAGCATCAGGTAACGGTAGATCAAGACAGAGAACTCACGCAATACACGAGGGGGAAACAACTTGCACTCGGTGAGAAATTGCCAAAATCGAGTTCCAATCGAAGCGAAGTTACATTCGAATACATCATCATTAACATTCACATTGAGATAAGTCACGTGTTTCTGCTGTAGTTCAGACTTCATCCATCGAAAGTACTTGGCCAGACGGTTCTTGAAGTCGAAGAGAGTCTTATAAACAAATTTGTCCTTGATTTCGGGAATCGATTTGGTGGTTTTGAGAAGCATATCCACGATTTCGGGGGCGATGTCGCCACTACTATCATCCTCTTCATCATCCACTACGTCTTCCAGCTCGAGAGTTTCCAAATCGCAATCCACATAACCGAGCTTCTGTGCATCAGCTTCCGTCAGTTCGTACGGATTGGGTACTTCGGACTTTGACATCGTACCGAGGGCGTCAGTGAGAGAGTAGTAGTAATGGTAGGGTTGAGAGATGAACTTGAGGGACACAGAGAGAAAGTTTCTTCAAACGAGATCGAAGAGCCAAAATAAAGTTGAGAAGTAGAGAGGCGTTGCGAGAAGAGACGAGAGGCCACCAAGAAGAGAGACCACCAAAACAAGAAGAGAGCGAAAGGAGAAACTTGCAAAGTAAACCAGCCACTTTGAAGTAAAGCCAATCACGTTGTGATCTACCAATCGCCGTCGTGTCTGGTTTTATAGTCTAAGGCAGCGAGAGGAGGACAGTACGAGAAAGAGCAGTAGTGAGTGGACATGACGGTCTACTACGCGACAAATCTCATCGTCGATGACAAGCTAATTTGACCGAGCAGTTCAAACTATAACCAAAATGCTCGTCTTATCAATGAGTTTGTGTCAAAAGTTCAAGCAACTTTGCACTGGCAAACCAGTAGTCATATTTGTAACAGTCAAAGTGCGCAGTGACATTACACACCGACAACACAAACCACAACAGAGTGACTCAACTGAACTACTACAGAGTGGACTATGACAACTGTGAGTCTGTGTTGATGACATGCGTAAATTGTCATTGATAAGCGTCATCTATAGACGATCAACGCAATGAGTCGATGTGAGCAATGTTTGGCGTTGATTCGGTGGTTTAGTTTGAACTGCCACCAACTGATGATGATGAACTTGTGGCACAGGATCGATGAGTTTCGTGCTACAGTTCACCTCTAATGTGCTTCATGTGAATCATCTCCATTCACTACTGCTCTTTCTCGTACTGACCTCTCCTCGCTGCCCTCGACTATAAAACCTGACACGACGGCGATTGGTTGATCACAACGTGTTTGGCTTTACTTCAAAGTTGTTTCACTTTGAAAGTTTCTCCTTTCGCTCTCCACATTTTGGTGGCCTCGTCTCGTTCTCGCATCGCTTCTCTACTTCTCATCTTTATTATTTTGGCTCTTTGATCTCGTTTGAAGAAACTTTTTCTTTGTGTCCCTCAAGTTGATCGATCAACTGCACCTTCACCGTACTCTCACCCCCCCTGCGACATGTCCGTGCCCAACCCGTACGAGCTGTCCGAAGCTGATGCAAAGAAGCTCGGTTATGTGGATTTCGATTTGAAAACTCTCGAGTTGAAAGAAGAATTGATTGTTGATGATGACGACCGCTCAGGCGAATCTGATTTCATTAATGTCACTCGTAATGGGGTGAACAAACTGCTCGATACCGATGACAAGATTGCGAAAGTCAAGTCGTATTTTACTTTTGAAGCTCTCAAAAAGCACTTCACGAACGAGTTGGTTAAGTATTTTCTGCTCATCGAGACTCGACTACTGGAGCCTCACGCGACCTATCGCACTGTGACTGAAGCTTCTTCCAATGCCAAGTATGACTTCGCTTCTTTTGGTACTCGATTTTGGCATTTTCTGGTTGAGGGTAAATTATTTTCTCCTACTGTTCTACGTAAACTGTCAACGTTGATCTATCACTATTTGACGCTTCATCCTCGTGAAATATTACTGTTTCGTGAAAAGATTGTCAAAGCTCGTTTAAAATTCGCCACCGATCCTCCAGCTACAATCGAATCTGGTGAACTTGATCCGATCGTTGATGAGGCCTTGAAGCCGATTGATAATAGGTGAGTCTTGTTTTTTAAATGTTGTGTTTGTAATGTTTATTTGTATTAAATGTTTTTTATTATTATTTTCAGCGAACTTCACTCTTCCCTTAATCAATTCAAATATGTGGGCATTGCTGGCCAAATGGATCAATTCACCTACACGGTGGGCATGGCATCTGCTCGAATGGAGTTGACCAACGTGCTGCACAAAGCTATCAAGTCCGTTTTTCCCGAATTGAATCTCGAATTTGTTCAAGTTGGTGGCTTTGATCTCACCAACATCGATTACCACGCTTTGTACTTTCAATTGTCGTTTGGAATTGCTGGTTCGAAGATTCTCGACAGATCAACTCTATCACTCATTTTGACGCCTGTACTGCGAGTGATGGAGAAAATGGGTCTGTACGGTGATCCTACAGATTCTTTGGGCTCTGTCGTATTTCGCGTTTGTGGAGATGAAGAAGGAAACGAATGGAATGAAGATAGCGAATGCAATGAAGAAGGCGATGAATGTGACGAAGAAGGAAACGATTGCGGTGAGGATGGAAGCGAATGCGATGAAGAAGAAAACGATTGTGACGAAGAAGATGGCGAATGTGATGACGAAGACGATTGCTCTGGCGATGAGGACGAACTTGACAAGAATGTAAATGTGAAAAAAGATTTTCCAACTCGAAAGTTGATCATCTCAATTAGTTCCGAGTCTTCAGCATTCTGCAAGTTGGCCAACTTTTACGTTCAATACGATTCTCGATTTGCTGAAATGGTCTTGTTGCTCAAGTACTACTTAACAAAATCGAATCGTTTCTTCTGTGATGCATCCGAAAATGAATCCTTTCTTTGGCTCATAATTTGGTTTCTACAACAAAGCAAGCTCAACGCACCTGTTCTGCCAACACTCGACCAACTTGATTTGGCCACGAAGAAGTCTCCAGATGATTTGGTTGATTTTTGCACTGATCTCGCCTCGATTCCGTCCAGTTCCAACACTCAATCACTCAGTGACTTGGTGGTGGAGTTCATCGATTGGTTTCGACAGTTTGACTTTGGTTCTTTTTTGAATCCATGTGATGGTACATTTTCGAAAAATTATGACAAGTATCTCGGTCACTCAGGCCCACCCGAAGAGGGCATCTGCATTTTGAATCCATTCTCCAATTCGCTCAAAACTATTTTGCCATTCGCAAAATATGTCGAATGCAAACGATTGTTCGACATGTTGAAGTATAAGTTCTTAATTGAATCGGAGAATTGTGTACTTTTATTAACCTCTGTTGAATGTTTCACCGGTCCCGATGGTCCGGAATTTGCATATATGAAAAAACCCCCAATGAATCCGTTCAAGTTGAAGCCAGAAATAGCGGAAAAATTAGAATATCCCACTGATATTCGCAGCTTGCAGGTGGAACCGAAGTCAAATCCATTTGCGAGCAAGTTTATTGCGGCATCTTTTGGCCAACTTGAGTTGTTTCAATTTTCTCGTGATTTTTTCTTTGTCTCCAAACCTTTGAAACAGTTAGTCTCGTGCCACAATAAGAACATGCCACTTTACTACAAGAACGTTATCAATTACTTTCGGCATCTCAAGTCACGTTTGCTCAAAGACCACCTTACCTGTGAGGAGTTGATTGATGGCAACTTTGATGATTACGCTGCTTACGGCGAACGATTCTGGTTTTGGCTCATCGAAAGCAAGCTTTTCAATGTGGTTTTTCTTCGAAATTATTCGATTCTTCTTTATTGTTACTTGCAGAAATATTCTAGTCACGAGAATATTCTCAATTTGCGCACTCAACTTCGTGATGTTTACTTGAAGATTGCAAGTCGTCCAGAGCAAGAGCCCAAGGCTGCAGAGTCTGATTTTGTCAATTTTACCCCTTACGATGCAAAGTAAGTTCATTTGTCTATTTATAAGTTTGATTTATTTTCATTTATTTATTTAGGACTCTTCACGGTGACATCATAAACAACAACAACACGGACGACCAGATCGATCAGCTGCTCACCAGGGTCTATCTCAAGAATCAATCTATGAAATTTGCTGACTTTATCATTGACATGATCGATTCTGACGAGGATCTTGCCGATTTGAAATTGTCCTTGGAGCAAGCTGATGGCCTGGCTGGTGGTTACAATGTTTTCATGAAGGATTTTTATTTTGTTGTTAAATTTGGAGACATCAAGTTGGATCGAACCACATTTGGGATGGCTCTTCAGGTGATCAAGAAGTCTGTTGCAGTTCGCTACAAGTTGAAGTCCTTCTCGATGGAAGATGGCTCCTTCCGTTTTCTACTCTGTTCAACTCGCGAAGACTCCAATGAATCTTGCAAGTCTGTCTACTTTGTATCAACTGATTACGACTATTATACGGGCAATTCGCTTTTGCTGCTTTCCGAACACGACAAACGTTTCGTTCCGGTGGTTCTTCTTCTTCGTTACTGGATATGCCTTCACAAGTTCAACCGTGGAGCACCGTTTTATGCAACCCAGTTCATATTTCTGGTTGTGCACTTTCTCCAACAAACCAGTCCACCTGTGCTGCCACCTTTGAAGCAATTGATCGAAAGTGGCCCTGTCAAATCGATCAAGCAAAGTCCCAAAAAGTCGTCCTCTTCTGCCGAGTTGGTTGTGCAATTTTTGAAGTTTTGCACTCAATTTGATTTCGTCAATCAAGTGATCAGTCCATTGGACGGAGCGTCCTACACTAAAGAAGATTATTGCGAGATGAAGAACCATGAAGAATTTGACGAAGATTCACTTTCGCAGATTGAAAATCCCCTATCGAATAAAGTCAGCTTTTTGCTAGAGGACAGCACCGAACAATTCGTTGAGTTTGTCACCAAACTTTTGGATGAAGTAAAGATTAACTCGGAAAATTGTGTCAAGATACTCACCGATCCAAGCATCAGTCCGTCAAAAAGAACTACAGAATTGACCACCGACTGATTATGTCAATCACTGTTCAGTTATGAAATGATTTTTGTCTTATTATTTTTGTTTATCTTTATATTTTGTATTTTCAAGTTTAATGTTTTTTGAATAATAAAATTTTGAGTTTCTATTTGATTATTTGTTGATTGAATTTGCCATTTCGCCATTTCGCCATTTCGCCATTTCGCCAATTTGCCAATTTGCCTTTTGCCTTTTGCCTTTTGCCTTTTGCCTTTTGCCTTTTGCCTTTTGTTAATTTGCCATTCTGCTTGTGCCAATTACAATTCTGTTTGCTAGTAGGCAATTTTACAAATTAGCTTATAACGTTACATTTTTATTATGTTTATCACTTTCGAGTCACAAAGGGCAAACCGACAAATTGGACGACTAATCGAATAGCATAACGCTTTCATAGACCAGAAAAACGAAACAACACGAGGCATTACATTACATTTCAATTAGGAACTAATATAGGACCAACAAACAGCCCTTGTCACTGATGTGTGTTTAGAGTGTCAGTTTCTAGACGCGACTTTCATTTCGATATTGCTGAAATGACTTAGTGAGATTTTATTCGGATTCGAATGAGCAAGTCGCACATTTAAAGCCCACAATTTGAGTTCCAAAAATGTTCCTTATTTTTAGTTGACTTGAGACCACTTTTGTCAAACTTCAACAATCCACTCAATGGCCTCCCAATCTCCAAGTTTGTCTCTGTTCACCTTCCTTCTGTTGGTCGCACTAGTGTCCAAGTGTCTCTGTGCGAAAACTAATTCTACCAAAGTTCCCTCGAGCACCAACGATACCGACAAAGAGGAGGGCTATGTCAAGATTCTGGTCAACATCATATTGCCCACCATGTTGGCCCTTGTGGTGATCATCGTACTCGGTTACTGTTGCTACTGTTTCTACCAATCGTACGTTCAGAAACAGAAGCACAAACAACTCCATCAGCGCTACCTCAACACTGTCGAGTTCACGCAAAGTGTCATTGCAAAGTCTCGTCTAAAGTCTCCAGCAGAACTCGGTCCTAAACAAGGTGACAACGATTTGGCTGCTTCACTGGTGGTATCTACTTCTGGTGACAAGCAAGTTGCCCCACCGAAAGCTCTGCCTGGTGACGACAAAGATGGCACCGGAGTTGCAAGTCTTAAGCAACAAGACATGTCAACTGCCTAATGCAGACCAAAGCACACGATTTGACACGATTCGAACGACACAACACAAGTGCGACACATCACCAAATTGCAATTTCTCATCGACAATTCCAAATACTGCACCAATGATTTGTACATTAAAATTTTGATTACACTTTATCGTTTTTACTTATTTTTGACTTTGAATCCATTTAAAAAGGCACACAAAAGGACGATTGTTCACTTAAACCTCGAATGGCATTGAAAACATTCAACAATCTTATAAGATAATCATATATGATAATTTCGAATGACAATTGACTGACTGAGAAGTCTAAATGCTCTGTTTGCTCTAAATCAACCCCAAATTGATGATGAACTCTGACAACAACTCTTGTGAGCAACACAATTCCACTCAAAAGATGGTCAAAATATGATCGAATTAAACGAAAATCATCGCAAAGCATAGACACGCCACAAATGTTATCCAAACTAGATATCAATGTGATCGTGTAATATTGCAATAATAGTAGCGTTAACAATTGTAACAAAGGAAATGAAAAATTACGGTAATATTCTCAGTAAAAAACTGCTTAAAAATTAAATCGATTTCATTCGAAAAATCTAATGAATCGGCACAATAAAAACGGCTCTTGTAGAAACCATAGCATAATATCAATATTGTACCAATCGTTGTAACCGAATGTTCGACCAAATGTCGATCTAATCTTACATTTACAAAACAAACAGAATGACCTAACTTCACTTCACTTTCACTTTACAGCAGACAAACATTGTTTGTGCACTTATGATTTCACTCTGAAACACCTTGTTTTCCCGTTACAGCCAATTTCCAAGTCCAATGCTGCAATTGCCAATGGCACCTGTACCATTGGCACACAGACACATCCCTATAAAAGCAGTACAGCTCAGCACCAGTGGCTTGACCGCCGAAATTTTGACTCAAGCCATCAATGACCAAATGCTGTCAAACTGGTGCTCAAATCTCGACCGATCGCATCACCTGATTTTAGATTTCAAGTTTATTCAACCAATGGTTGAATTTAGACAAATACCAACCAACGATCCAGCTGTGGTTACGGATGCAATTCAACAAGCCATTTTGTTCATAAATAATTGCACCAAATTGCGTCGTTTGCCACTGTCAGTGCACCATCGCTGCATCAGTCCAACCATGTCGAGTCTGAAGCAGTAAGATGCATTAATGTACAGAGAGTTCTTTTCCACTAAATAAATTCAAAAAGGTTTAAGCCAAAGCATCGACAACCAAAACAAACCAACTGCACAACATTCAAACAACGTCGTTACACTTGTCATAAGGCCACATTTAGTGACATATATAGGAGAAAAAAATAAGCAAAAATATTATAAACCAATAATAAACAAAACAAAGCAAAGATTCGTTTTATTATCCGTATATAAGTGGATTATAAAGATGTAAAAGTGATAAAAACAACAATAGATTGAAGAATTGGCGTGAGAACGACAGTATCCTCTTTGACAGTTGTCTACAGCTGTAGACACTAGTGCCAGTTTGTGATTCGGTTGAAGACTGTTCAAATCAGTGTGTTCGGACTGGAGCAAATAGTCCTCAGAATCGCCATCAGCATTTAACTGTGAGAAAATAGTAGAAAAGCTTAAATATGCAGAATTCAGAGACACAACTTACAGTATTACCAATGGCACGATACATAAAAAGTGGCGATGATGGTTAAAGTTCATCAATTGTTCCAGGAACAGTCCGATTAATTTGAGGCGATCCATCCGATTGTACTGCAGTACATCATGCTGACGGGTTGTCTGGCCATGATTTGCATTGATACAGTCAGCGGTGAGCAAAGGAAGATTTGCATCACAAGGCGTTGACTACAAGAGTCGGTCATCACTGATGCCAAATTCTTCTGTTGTTTCAGTACTAAAAGACAATAATAAATTAGTCACATTAGTACTACTAGAAACAAACAGACAAACTTACGAGAAGGTATAGATTTGATGCACGACACCAAATCAAACAAATAAATGTACAGATTTTTTCGGACATCCAATAGAGTCATATCACTTGTCTCCATCTTGGAACCGTGCATCACGATCCAGTCTTTAATTTGTATCGTTGATTTATAATAGCCATCCGACCAATTGTCAACTTTCTCCTCGGTGATATTTCTTTCACTAAGTGCTGCCATCACCTTGTTGATAATGTTACTTTCATCGTGCACGGTGTTCATGTACGCTGAAAAATGTCAATATTAAATTTACGAAATTCAGATATCAAACAAAGTTACCTTTGCTAAAGGCTTCGAGAGATTTTGCAATGATCGTGCTTCGTCTTTTGTCAGAATCATGTAGGATTGGCAATAAGGGCAAGTATGGATCTATTCTTGAAGCATTTGACGCAACAGTGGATACTGCTGCTGCTGTTGAAGATGATTCTGCTGCTGGTGGTGATGATAACTCGTTGGGTCGTTCGAATACATGTTGATTGTATGCTTTTCACACCAACGAAAAGTCTTTGAATTGGCGACGATCAGTGAATGGTTTCGTTAAGCTGGATTGCCTCCTCTGCGTTTGATGGCGAACCCACAAAAAATTGATCGGGAAATTCGTCGAAGTCGTTATGCAGATCCAGTAACAGATGAGCAAGACACTCCTCAGAGTCGTGTTGCTCATTTCCTACAAAGGTAGGGTGCATCGATACAAATTTTTGAAGTACTTTTGTGGGATTAACAATTCCATTCATCAGTCTGTTATGGGCCCCATTCTTGGTGCAGTGTTTTGCATGTTGTTGAAAAGAATGGCCATTTCGCTTAGTAAATTCATGTTTTCATTAGTTGCAGGCAATTTGGCCAAAATTGCTTCTCGGACTTTGAAAAGGGTGTAGATCGATTGGGTGGCCGAGTTGAAATAACAACTTTGTCCATTGTTGACTAACCCGCACAAACGAAACTGGCTAGCCATCTCGATTCTGTTACGTAAAAAAAGATGAAAGGATTGGCAATATGGGCAAGTATGGATCGATTCTTGACGCATTCGACGCAACAGTGGATACTGCTGCTGCTGTTGAAAATGATTCTGCTGCTGTTGAAAATGATTCTGCTGCTGTTGAAAATGATTCTGCTGCTGTTGGTGATAATAACTCGATAATAACTGGACTCAAACAAGTTTCAGTATTTGAGTTTGCGATTATTGCTGTGCTGATCAAATATTCACCCAAAGATAAAGGTGAATATTCAATGTTCCAAAAAAATTATTTGCGCATCAATTCGATGATACTAAAAGATATTTTGAGAATTACTTCGTAAAAGGGACAAAAAAGGCAAAAAACCCTAAAAAATAATAAAACAATTTTAGTAATAAAATAAAATTATTTTCGATGTTATACTAACATTAACTAAATTTAGACAATCGAATAGATTTGTCATTAAGAAAATTACGCCACAAAAGCTTCAAAAGTGGTTAACTTAGAGGACGCGGCTTAGAAGATGGAGCTCGGTGGCGGTATGTCCGAAATAAAAATACCTTGACCGAACAAAGATAATTTGAAAAAGACATTAAAAAAAATATTCGCGCTAATTTCCGTAGATAATCGTCAGTAATGATAATAGCTTCTTCGGCGTGCTTCAAACAAATTCCGAACTTCAAACAAGTCAACAAGGTGTCGTGCGGCAAATGTCGGGCACGGCGCGTACCGGTGGAAAACATTGCAAAACAACCTGGAGAGAATAAAATATTTTAGTAACCACCTTAGTGATATCATCAACATTACCATGTTGATCAAAGATAATCTCGAAGATCAAAATAGAACACCAATCGTGGTCCTCATTAGCCACGAAAAGAAATGCCACCGAAACCACGAAATATCGTTGTCTTGAACCAGGAATAGCTTGTAAAAAACAGTGTTCAGACATTGATATTCACCACCAGAATGCTTCAAGGAAGGTTACCACGATGAAGATAATCGAAATTTGCAGCTCAAGAACCAAAACGGGTGGCCTGTAATGTTATGTAAGACTCAGACAATCGTCGCTTTCAAAACAAAACATTGCGGCATTGTTCAGTGACTGTTCAGCCACTTCAGTGGAATGTTCACAGATGACGAGACGCCGGCTCTGTTTCAATCAAAACAAACCATTTCTTGTGGTCGTTATCTTTTGAGCACCTTTGGTCTATTTGTTTAACTGATAATAATTAGTATGTTGTCGTAATTATGGTGTTTATTAAACAATAATGATTCATATTATTCACAAATTAATGTCCATTTTTTGTTTACTCAAACAGATATCTGGTATTTAACGATTATTGGTATATTTCGAAATTTTGATTTTTTCCGATCCGATAATGACCACTCGTCTTGACTATTATTTATCTATGCAAGTATCCAATTTTTCATCAGATAGTGGTAATTATCTATTGTTTATTAATCATTGTTTTCTTATACATTTCTTTTTTTATTCCAACAGAAATCATATTGCCGCATATGTTGTGTGTTGTATAGCTTTTTGTATATCTTTGCGAGCCTTTTGTCTATCTCATCTTGTCTTCTTTTGTTTATTATCTACTTAGTCTTTATTGTTCATTAGGTAATAGTGCTAATTATTATCTTTGTTTACTTCTCTATTGTATTTATTTCATATACAGTCGCATTCACTTTGTATCGTAATTCGCTAATTTGCGTTTGTTTGCTTTTAGCTTTTATTTCTTTGAGAAAATAATCTTTAAGGCTTCCTTTATTGTTTGGTATTATGATGGAACTGGTCATGAAATGAATCGATATCATGGTTATCATTCAGGATGGTCAACTAGGTCTCCAGTCCCAGAGAGGGCATCAAGGACCTCTTCCCGATTCGAATGTGTGTTCGTCAAAATGAAGCTTCAACGCAAACTGTGGCTGATCAACTGCGTCATGTCTATTGGACATTGTCCACTCGGTACAGACCGAATGCACCAATTCCATCGGTCAGTATCGGTACCGTGGTTAGAAGGTTCTCTTCATCACTCTGCCTAAAGCGGTGGTCATGCTTTCGATCGATGCACGGCGAACTATTCGTTTCAGTTTTCTTTCCCAACACTGTACTTTTGTTTCTGTTCGTTTGCCTGCAATCTTTAACCACCAAAATATGGTAAGCATATCTCGCATTATACATCTCTTTGTAAATCTTCTTTCTTTCTTTTTCAGCACACCAATCAGTGTCCGCCAAACGATTTCACCATTCGGTGGGTGAATCTATGGGTTCAAGTCCCTGTGAATGCGCTCTCAACTACTGTCCATGGACACAATGCCACTTGAACAGCTATTGCACATTCTCATTCCTCAGTCGTTGCTTTCAAAGTGATATTTAGTGCCGAATTGTATTATCCTATTATCGAACCGGCAGTACGTCTTCAATTGTGTGTGTGTGTGTGTGTCATCTGGTTGAACTTTGAATTCGTTCTCGAAGTCGTTCTTTCAAAGCTATGCTTCATCATCTTCAACATCTTCAGCATCTTCATTATCGCCATCATCATTGCCTTTTGGTGATACTTGTCTGTTGGTCTCGAGTTATGTAACAAATCGCAATTCATATTTTATGGCTGCTCTTCCGATGAGCAACAAATAACATTGATTGTTCAATTCAACATATGTTGACATTTGCCAAACTATATTGACCACTGATGGCTATCGCTTCGAAGGCTCTCAGGCTTTGGTTCGAACACGATGGCCGTTTACGGTGGAGGAGATGACTTTGTACACCTGATTCGCCGATGATGCCGATGCTCAATTTTAGTTTAGTTATTACAAAGTGATGTAATTTCAAACATGCACACATTCGTGGTGGTCTCGCACGCCTTTGACTTTATTTGTTCTTTTCCATCATCGCCAAATGCCGAAACTGTCAACATTTATCATGATTTTGCAACACAAACTGCCATTCCACCATTAGCTCGTCAATCATCGAACTTAGTTATCCTCAAGAATTTAAAGAAAGAAGAAATTATTTGTCCTCGGTTACTGTGGGAAGGGACAAGAAGGGCTTTCTGGTGTTATGAATGCAATCGGCGATGGTGGTCACCTGGTGGGACAATATAGCAACAGCAACGGCTCAAATATTCTTTCAAAATTGTGCAAACTATGGTGAAGGGGATTGACATTCCTTGTGGTCCTTTACATTCTCGTGAATTCAGATTGTCTGTCAAGGTTATTGTGTCACTCGAGGATGGTGCACCATGCATCATGATTATTGCCCCGATGGAAGCATTTTCGGCTTTTTCCTTTGCCTCTCCCATTTTTCCCTCGTATTAGAAGGTCAAATCGAATTGAGTCGAGAGGAACACCGACCATGAAACTTGTTTCTCTGATGTCTAGTGTCAAAATGGTGACAAATTTTGGTAACAAAAGAATGCGAATGATCACCGAAAGGTCACCGAAACGATGATTGTGGCATTGTGGATGCGATGGTCTTGTTTGGCGACCACTGAAACTTCCCATGCAATCTCAACTGATTATACAATGTTGTCGGGTGTCATTTTTGGTATGGTGCAATCAAGTTGACATATGGCACATTTGTTTTAATCACCGAAAGGCGCGCGCATTACATAACGATTACATTGTCAATGTCAATGACCAAATAGAAGAACAGCTACATTTACATACTCAGTATTACTCACCAAATTTCTGCTTCACTTCCATTCACCAAAGCTGTGTCTTATTGCCATCTTTGTGTGCATTTGCATCTACTCACGGTTATTGGTCGTGCCGAATGTTGCCTCACAGCATATACTCACCGAACCTTTTACCAAATGGCGTCACTTCCGAATATTTCCAAGAATTTCTCATGACTGTGTCTCGCCGAAATGTCGCCGAAAACTTGCACTCAGAATTGTTTCACTCACAGTTAGGTAATCTGTATTGTCTGTATTTCTCTGTCCACCTAATATTTCTTATATTTAAGATCACTCACATGCTTTTCATCAGTTGAATTATTATTACAGATTCGGTATGGAATTGTTTTCTCGCGGTGGACAACAGACACGTGTTCCCTGCCATTATCACAATCACATTCGATGCGGCCAAGTATAGAAGAAGTATATATCTCTACTTGAGGAAGCATTCTCACGATGGTGGAGGCTTTCATGTTTTGGTCTTGCAAATCACCCGAGGATGGTCATCCGATGAAAGAGCAATCTATTTTGTGGATACTAATTTGAATCGTATTATCTTCTTATCAACTTTTCCTCAGCGACGCATCTCATGTGCACTGCTGCACTGTTGGCCTCTTGAACTCTAGTTTCAACGGAAATGTTTCGTCATTATCACCAATGTATGTTGTGAAATATATCAAAACTACTTAACGAAGCCAGTTGTATGGGGCGTGCTGATGGATAAACTTTCGCTTTCTCTTTTACCCTAAAAATGACGTCGAAATGTGATTGGCCATAAAGACGATTGGGCAAAGTGGTTAACACTGATAACAATAACTGTCACCGAACATGTTCGCAATTGGTCTCATTTGGCTGTTCATTCTATCAATACCAAACAAGCACCACTCTACTTTGTTTATGCCAACCGTTATCAATTGGTAATTGCTTGTTCCAAATCTCAAACGAATTCTACTCGCACTGCTCGTGTTCAAGTCAGTTGTGTTCTTCTTGTGGACGCTTCTCAACCAAATGTCAAACACAAATTATGCTTTGTATTTGTCCTTTGTTATTTGGTGGATTGATGAAATTGCGACTGTTGTCTTTCAAATGGTGACCATCGCCAGAGAAAACTTCATCCTGGCAGCCAGATCTGGACGGCGTTCTATGTTGCAATTTGCGCTTTTTTGAACATTCTTGTGATTGTCATTGCAGACATCCCTATTATTATGACCACATTGTACTTCTTCATATGTGTTGGCCTCGCTTTTGGACTTATCGCTGGTGTAATGGTAATGACTTTCATCGTGAATCTTTGGGCCTCTCACCGCAATTTGTCGACTCAATCCGGTCCAACTGACACCTAACCATTATTGGCACAACCAAAACATATTCGTTCAAGCAATTTCGATTAGGTTGTCAATGATTGCGCTCCTCCCGCAACTGCTCATATGTTCATCCTCAATGTTCCACCAATGTACAGCTTTATGAATCAAACAAAACTCCCAAGCGTTACCTCATCTGTGTGCGGTACCTTGCCTACACAAATTGGCTCACTTATATTTACTTTTGCTGTGGCTCGATTTTCTCATTTTTCATTTAGCTGCACTCGCAAAAGGTTGTCTTACTCTTCGTTGGACATTTCTTTTTTTTTGTCTTGACCGCAACCGAAGTCACAATGAATCGTAATTCGCTGACAATCCTCAAGCCAATTCTACTCGGTCTGTTGGTGTTGCAGGCCATCATGGGAATTGTGTACTATTTTGTGCACACCAAAAAGGGAGATGATGCTATGCTGCAAACCATGGTTATTATTGCAACTTTGTTATTCTACATTTCCATTTATGGAATTCAACTGGAAGCCGTCTATAAAGAACAATTCACCGTGGTGGCCATCTGCATGGTGCTCAAAGTGCTGCTGCTTGTAATTGAAGCTGATGGAAAGCTGTTGCTATTGACTTGGTTTCTTGGCCTGATTGTCGTTGGTGTAATGGTGGCCTACTTGGTGAACCTTCGAGCCATCCGTAACTCGTCCACTCCATCTGACACTCAACCAAACAGTGACAAGACCAATTCTTTTGCTACTGTGACCATTGATGGAAATTCTAAAGTTTTTACTTTGTAAATTTACTCTTTAAGTAGGCGACGTTTCGGGCACTATCTTTTTTATAGTACAGATTCATCGCTAATCTTTACTTATCATTTGAAATTATGCTATTCCAAATTACTCAATATGTAAACAATAAAGACTTTTTTAACTTTTAAAAGACAGTGTTTCAAACTTGAGTAGAAATATTATTTCTGTTGTCAAATAAGCGAAATGTGCCATTACGCGGGTAAGGCACGATATCGTTAAACTTGTGCTTGTTATTGAAGTTTCTCAATATAATTCGATTATTTAGAATCTAATTAATTTGTATTTGAGCAATTTGTAACAAATTATTTGTTACTCCCCAAGCGTGTACATCGTTTGTGTGTGGTACTTTATTACCAAATGAATTTGCTTTCTCAAATTTGTTGTGACACGATTCGTACATTGCATTTGGCTGCTCTTCGTCCAACGTGTCCTAGCCAAACCCAAACCGAATCCACAATGAATCGTAATTCGTTGACAATCCTCAAACCAATTCTACTTGGTCTGCTCGTGTTGCAGTCAGTTGTAGGATTTGCGAATTATTTCGTCGACACATCGGGAAATTATTCTTTTGGCTCCTTCTTTGTTTTGTTATTTGTTTGCATTTGTCTTTACATCATTCAACTGTTGGCCGTCTATGAAGAGCACTTCCCCCTGGTAGCCATCTGTTTGGTATTCAAAGTGCTCTTTACTGGAATTGACACTGTTTTGAAGATTATTATGTTTGTCCGTTCATCCAATGCCTCTCCTCATTATGATCACATCGTTCTTCATGTATTTGCTTGGCTATTAGATTTGATTGTCATTGGTGTTATGGTGACCTTCTTTGTGAACCTTCAAACCATCTATAACTTGTCGACTGCTTCTGGGTCTATTGACACTCAACCAAACACCTGCCCAACCGATTCTGGACATGTGCTCTATGCCGTTCGTACTGAAATTATCGTTATTCAATCATCTACGTAGAATACGTATACGAATTAGGCCACTTTTGGTGTATTAGTCAATGTAAACAATAAAGACTTTTTTGGCTTATTCAAATGAAAGTGTTTCAAATTGGAAAAAGTGGTTCGATCATTTGCTATACTTTGTCGCTGTCTTGATCTATTGGATTCAATTGATTTTGGTTTTGATTTGCATTTGAATTTGCTGGTTTCCAACATTTTTGACGACCAACTTTTAAGTTACTTCCGAACACACTTTCCGTACTGCTTTACTGCTCATTGTGCAGTGCTCAAGTGCAGTATTGCATAGATAAACCCCTTCAATGCAGCTACCAACCATCTCAAATCATTGTTCTGTCGATCAGATCACTAGCGACTAGCTCGCGGCATATTGCCTTGTGTCCTTACTTTTGTTCAACTCTCTAGTCAACAATATATTACAACAGAATATCTATTCAATGATGCAGCAACATAAATCATTGCATTGCTGAGTCTCGTATTTGCATTGGAATGTAATAACCACAAGTCTCAATACTGAAATCACTCAACATTCAAACATTAAACTCACAGTTTTGTACGTTTGTATACGTTTGAATCCTCTCAGTCAATTTCGCTCTCAACCAAAAATGTTGTATCGAGCCGACTCGGCTCAACTGTCCCATCTACTCGTACAATGCACTCCAGAACATTTGATTTTGCATCGAACCAACCGTGACTACCAACAGGAATGCACCACCATGATTGCATCTAATCAAAATGAATCAATCTCGATTGATTGGAACAAAATATTAGCGTTCATCACCACGACGAAGTGTCCACTAGTCGAGTCTATGAATTCACTTTGCGTGCTCAAGCCCAATTGCCTTTGGTGTTACAAAGGGCTCTCAATTATGGTCTTTCGAAGTTGTCCATTTCGGTTTTCACTCACAGTCTAGACAATAATGACTGCAATGGAATTGCACTGTTGAGCGATGTGATCGAGTTGGGCTGTTTGGCACAGATGACATCGAGTGGCAATTATGTTTGGTCTGTTTATGGAGATGATGACGAGAGCAAAATTGTTCCGCGACGAGTATATAACGAGTATGCACAACTTCGTCACACTGTTCAACAGTATCCTCAGCATCGCTTTGAGATCACTGCTCTGTGATTCATCAACCAATCTATGATATCGAATTGATATAACAATAAACTTGATTCATTTGAAACATTAAACAATAAAGTTTATATTCATTTTATTTTAATAAATCAACCTTCAGGATTTAGCATTGTCCTTAATCCATGTATTCATAGATTTGAAAATTGTTTTCTAAAGATGGCTAATTTTGATGGAAGACCAAGACCAGAGCAATTATGATGGCAGGCCAAAGCAGACAAACGTACAGTGTGAGTTCATTATCTGCTCAGTCACTTTCTTCGTGTTAACAATTTACTTTGCAACAGACAAACATTGCAAACAGAGTGCACTTACGATTTCATCACTTTGCATCACACAAAATGTTTGCGTAATTATTTTCTTGTTCCTTTTGACTTATTATTGTGAATATCGACCATTAAATTGTCATCATTATTTGGTTTTTGATATCACTTGTCGTAATAACAACAACTACAATCAATCAACCTACAGGTAAGTGCTAAGTTTATTGTAAAAGATTCTTTTGGTTTGATTTTATTTTATTTTCCGAAATAGAAATATTTGTGGTTATTTTGTTATCAAAACTGGTTACATTTTTTTTATCGCGGTGTGTTGGTTATTATTTTTGATTTGCCTTTTCGTTTCATCATGACTGGCCGTCTCACGATGCATCGTATCACTTTCTTCCGGGACCGTTTCGAGGAACGACTCGAACTGGATTGCGAACAAATGAAACGTCAACTAGTGGCACAGGTTGATCAACAATTTGGTGTTTTACGGGCAAACGTTCACGAAATTAGGAATTGTTTCGGTGGGCGCGGTGGTGAAACTCGTTCCAACGACATTGATCTACAGTTTGATGATGATCCCCCGGTGGTGATTGTCTCGCACGACGAATGGGTCCAACAACGGAATGCAATCATCTCGATGGACCAACCATCAGGCTCTTCTGGACGCAAACGACAGCTACAAACTCAGTCTACCACTTCAAAGAAACGCAAAACAAATGCAACCGTCGATGCTCCAAACAAGAAACATGTTTGCAAGTATCACGGTTGTGATCGAGCATTTATTTCGGACGCTGAGTTGGCTCGTCACGAGCGCATCCATTTAGGCATAAAGCCATACTCGTGCTCATGGCCTAATTGTGGATTCTCTGCAGAGAAACGCAGCGATGTAGTTCGTCATGTTCGAATGCGTCACTTCAAATTGCCACAAACTCTCAAACAGCAGTATCTTCTCAACATTGAGGACAATCGAGATGCGAACGAATATGTTCAGGTGGACAATCAACTCGAACAACGTCGACTCGAGTGAGAGTGCTGAGATTGGTCAATTCTGTCGAATTTTCTTTATATATCATTAATCCATTTCATTTATATTATCCACAATTAATGTATGCCTGAATAATAACAATAATGATTCTATTCGTATGTTTCATAATTACAACCATTTATTTATTTGTCATTCATTATAATTTCGATAATCTTAATAAGATTCATTCTTACTTACATTCAACTTTATTTGAATTTAAAAACGGAGAATATTGAAGAACAAGAGCGCGCGGAACAGAAATTTCTAAAATTTATAAATGCGACTAAAGGAGAAAAGCTAAAACAAACAAATTATTATGTAGAGCTGGCCTAGCACTGTGGCGCTGACTGATTTGAGTAATACTCAATATGTAAACATTAAAGACTTTTTTGTTGATTTATTCAAATGAAAGTGTTTCAATTTGACTTTCAAATTTGATTTGATTAAACATGAGTGACTCCACAAACGCGCGTACCTCATTTGTGTATATTGTATATTTTCACTTTTGTTATGGTTCTATTTCTCACTTCTGCCTTCCTCGCGGTTTTATTTTCCTTGTGCATTTCTCTTTTGTACATCTCGCCCTCAAACTCAACCCCAAAACCGAATCCACAATGAATCGTACATCATTTTCAGTCCTCAAACAAACTCTACTCGTTCTGCTCGTGTTGCAGGCAATTGTTGTGTTTCGGTACAACTTTATCGATTTCATGAAGGGAGATTACTATTCTTTGTCCTCCGTTGTATTTCTGTCTGTTTTTGGGTTCCTTTATTATTTTGGCATTCAACTGACGGCCGTCTATGAAGAGAATCTGCCCCTGGTGCCCAACTGTCTGTTGTTTCAAGTGATCCTCACAGGAATGGACACTGTTTTGAAGATTAGTATCGCCACTAGTGACGCTACCCATTCTGATGATCACACCGTTTTTGTTGTATTTCTTTTGGACCTGATCGTAATTGGTGTGATGGCGACCTTCTTTGTGAACCTTCAAGTCATCCATAACTCGTCCACTAAATCTGACCACTCAAGTAAACGCAACCAATGCTGGAAAGGCGATCTATGATGTCCATACTGGGCATGTTCAACTTGTTACTCTTCTCTTAATTCTATCTAGGCCACTTTTCGCACTATCTTTCTATAGTACAGATTTATTGTTTTATTCTTTTCATTGCATGTATTACTCAATATGTAAACAATAAAGTCTTTTTTGATTTATTCAAATTAATTAGTATTTCAAATGTTAAAATTCAAAATAACACTTCCCGAGCGTGTCCTTCGTTTGTGTGTTTGCCCTTTTACTGATGTTTTTGTTGTGGCTCGATTTGCATTTTACATTTTGACTGCACGTACAAAAAGGTTTTATTGTTCTTACTTTTCCTTGTGAATTTCTCTTTTGTATACATCTTCAACTCGCCCTCAACCAATCTCAGGAGATTATACTTTCGCTTTGATTATTTTTCTGTGTGTCTATGCATTTCTTTATGGCATTCAACTGACCGCCGTCGACGAAGAAAACCTCTCCCTGTTGACCAATTTGTTTGTGGCATTCTCTCTCCACTCATCCATTTCTTTTTGACGACATCTTTATCGCCTTCATCTTTGCATGTCTCCGTTCTTGTCAAACTCAAAATGGCTCAACAATTGACGGTTGAAGATATTCAACAATTATGTCGACAACTAGTGGAACAGCAGGAACAGAACATAGCACTCCAGGCCGAGAACCGTGCCTTGCGGGAATCGATCAGTGCCATTTCGCCAGCAGCCACAAATCGTGTGCAGACAGTTTCACTTTCTCCATCACAACATCAACCTGGCCTTGACACAGAATTTCCCAGTCCTGGACAACTTGGTGGTGACCTTCTGGACAGTGTTCAACATTCGAACAGAAATAGTACGAGTTTAGGTTGTTGGTATGGTTTGCCTTTAATCATTCTTATTTATACAGATACACATACCACTGTGGATATTATCACGTATAACAACCAAACCAATCCAGTCACTGTCAATTTGTCAAAACAGAATCCTTTTGTTGTTGTTGTCAAAACCGCACCATTGCACTAGCATTTATCATCGAGGAAAGTGTCCTACCTGCTGAGTCTCAATCTCCCAATCATTCGGCCAATTCACCCAATCCTACCTCATTAGTATCTCCAGACAATGTATCCTCATCACAACAAACTGTTCAATTACACAATGTCATTTACACCAAAATGGAATATCTCAATGGCGACGATGGTATATTCGAGTTGTTGGTATTTTGGCTTTATTTAATTTTTTTTTGTGATTTGACAGATACATCAATCAATATCGCACCAAACATCGAAACCAATCTGAGTGACTGTCAAAGTCGAATACGATGATTTCCGTGTTGTGGTGAAAGAAGAGATCATGGAGGAGTATGGCCATGATGACGACTGTGTATGTGACCAATGTCTTGTCAAACTGGAATTGGTGGATGCACCCAAATGAGCAACATTCGATCAAAAATGGTACGAGTTTGGGTTGTTGGTATGTTTGTCTTTACTAATCATTCTTATTTACACAGACACACCAACATTCACACCATCGAAAAACACTGGCCAAAGATCGAATCGAATCAAACCGGCAACTGTTTCCACTCAGAACTGTCATTTCAAACTGCCTCTTACTCTCAAACAGAAACATCTTCTCAACATCGAGGACAAGCGAGATGCGAATGAATATGTCCTGGTGGACAACGAAGACTCGAGTGATGATGAGATTGCTCTCGAATTACAAGTCACTTTATATCAAATCCATTTTATTCATTACCACGACATGAATGTATCTTTATTACAATGTCGTTTACATCATAAAATCGTTTGATTTGTTTTTTGTCCAACAAAGCTTGTGTCTGAATAAAAAGTAATAATAATGGATCGTACATCCTTGTCAATTCTCAAACAAACTCTACTCGGTTTGCTCGTGTTGCAAGCAATTGAAGGGAAACTATTCAGTGGCTTCTATTGTTTTCCTGTGTTTATGCATTTCTTTATGGCATTCAACTGACCGCCGTCAATGAAGAGAACCTGCTTCTGGTGACCATTTGTTTGGTGCTCAAAATGTTCTTTACTGGCACTGACACTGTTTTGAAGATTATTGTGATCGCTCGTGACCTTCCCCAATATGATCACATCGTTCTTTTAGTGTTTCTTTGGCTTTTGGACCTGATCGTCATTGGTGTGATGGCGACCTTCTTTGTGAACCTTCAAGTCATCCATAACTCGTCCACTAAATCTGACCGCTCAACCAGCCAAACACACAACCAATGCTGGAAAGGCGATCTATGATGTCCATACATGTTCAACTTGTTACTCTTCTTTTAATTCTATCTAGGCCACTTTTCCCAATATCTTTCTATAGTACTGATTTATTGTTTTATTCTTTTAATTGCATGTATTACCCAATTTGCAAACAATAAAGTCTTTTTTGATTTATTCAAATTAAAGTGTTTCAAATGTTAAATAACAATTCTCGAGCGTGTCCCTCATTTGTGTGTGGTTTCTTTTACTGATGTTTTGTTGTGGCTTGATTTGCATTTTACATTTTTGTTTAATGTTTAATGATTTTATTGTTATTACTTTTCCTTGTGCATCTCTCTTTTGTTCATCTTCACATCGTCAATGGCATAGACTCTATGCATTTCTTTATGGCATTCAACTGACCGCCGTCGATGAAGAAAACCTCTCTCTGTTGAGTGATTTGAGTCAACAGTGTTGTTTGTTGCACTCTCTCCACTCATCCATTTTTTTGACGACATCTTTATCATCTTCGTCTTTACAGGTCTCCGTTCTTGTCAATAGCACAACTCAAAATGGCTCAACAATTGACGGTTGAAGATATTCAACAATTATATCGACAACTAGTGGAGCAGCAGGGACAACATAGCACTCCAGAGTCTGGAGTCCAGACCGAGAACCGTTCCTTGCGGGAATCGATTGCATCTATCAGTGACTTTCCCCATCACAACAACAACCTGGCATTGACACAGAATTGCTCAGTCCTGGACAACTTCGTGGTGACCTTCTGGACAGTGTTTAACATTCGAACAGAAATGGTACGAGTTTGGGTTGTTTCCAACTTGTTGGTATTGGTTTGTCTTTACTATAGTCATTCTTATTTATACAGACACACCTACCACTTTCGATATTATCACGTTTAACAACCAAACCAGTCCAGTCACTGTAAATTTGTCAAAACAGAATCCTTTCGCTGCAACCGCACCATTGCACCAGCATTTATCACCGAGGAAAGCGTCGTCCTACTTGCTGAGTCTCAATCTCCCAATCATTCGACCAATTTACCTGCCTCATTAGTATCTCCAGACAATGTATCCTCATCACAACAGACTTTTTAATCACACAATGTCTTTTAAACCAAACAAGAATATCTCAATGACAACGATGGTATTACAGAGTTGTTGGAATTTTGCGTTTATTTAATATTTTTTGTGATTTCACAGATACATCAATCAATGTCGCACCAAACATTGAAACCAATCGAGTGGTTGTCAAAGCCGAATATGGTGATTTCTGTGTTATGGTGTAATAAGAGATTAAGTAGGAGTATGGCCATGAGGACGAGTCGTCCTGGACGACTGTGGATGTGACCAATGTCTGTTCAAACTGGAATTGGTGGATGCACCCAATGAGCAACAGTCGATCAAAAATGGTACGAGTTTGGGTTGTTGGTATGTTTGCTTTTACTAATCATTCTTATTTGCAGACACATCAGCCACTGGCAATGTCACTTTGAACAATCCTTTGACTATCAAGCCTGAATGCAATGACAGTAATACGGGTTGTGGTGAAGTACGAAATCAAGGAAAGAGGAGGATGACAATCATGACGATTGTGAATGTGACCGATGTCTGGTGAAACTGGAATTGGTGGACAAAGAAGATGAACAAATGGAAAATAGTAACAGTGCAAAGAAACAACCAATTGGTGATGTGAGCGATGGTGGAAATGGTCTAATTCCAAGTGGTGACCATATGCAAATTGAGGCTGAAAGTTATGAAGCGACCACTCAGAATCTGAACAATGACGAACTGTTGCTCAATCCATCTCATGAAAATGAAAGTGTTTCGAGTGATGCAAATGAATTTATCCACGAAGATGATGCAAATTTGTTCCATCAAGAACAGATTCTACCCACTACTGCAAATCACCAGTCTCATTACCAAACAGCGAACCAATCCAGTGATCTGTTCACACCATCGAAAAGCACTGGCCAAAGACAATAAAATCGAATCAAAACGACAACTGTTTTCATTCAGAAGAATGTCAATAAACGAAATGAATCTCATCAATGAGTTGATCTGTGAAAACAAAAAGAAAACTTTGGAGGTTGATGATGGAAATGTGGAAGAAAATGAAGACGAAGATGCCAATGAGGATCGAGAAGAAGCAAAGTATAAAGTAATCCATTTGAATTGTACAGAGTCGGAATGCAATGCCAAGTTGGATACATTGAATCATTTGTACGATCATTTGCGCACCGAACTTCAGCATCAACTTCTTCCTTTTCGATGCTTTGCTTTAAATTGCAATTAACGGTCGATTAAAATCGATTTGATAACTTATCAATGATAAGGGGTAAGAGAATACTGTCATTTTACATTTATTTCACCTAGTTTTATTTTACAGAAGACAAATCCGTGCACACATCCGATTCAACCATTCAAATCAACAAACTTTAATTTGTTCAATTTGTGCGAAACAATTTGATTCACAACTCATTAACGCTACACTCACCATCACTGGATCAGCATTCACCTGACGGGTCAGTTCGCGTGCAATCTCTTTCACTACTGTGCCAAAGTATTACTGTGACAATATTCAACATCATCAAATGGCCAAACATCAATCGAAGCTTTTCCACTGTACCCACAATGGATGTTCCGCTTCATCCACTACCTTTAGTACAGATTTATTGTTTTATTCTTTGCATTGCATGTATTACTCAATGTGTAAACAATAAAGTCTTTTTTTATTTATTTAAATGAAAGTGTTTCAAATGTTAAAATTTAAAATAACACTTCTCGAGCGTGTCCTTCGTTTGTGTGTGGTCTTTTTACTGATGTTTTGTTGTGGCTCGATTTGCATTTTACATTTTGACTGCATGTACAAAAATGGTTTTAATATTACTTTTCCTTGTGCATTTCTCTTTTGTATACATCTTCAACTCGCCCTCAACCAACCCCAAACCGAATCCACAATGAATCGTCAATCATTGTAAATTCTCAAACAAACTACTATACTCTGTCTGCTCGCGTGTTGCAGGCAATTGTAAGATTTGTGTACAATTTCATCAACCTCATGAAAGGAGATTATACTTTCACTTTTATTATTTTCTGTGTGTCTATGCATTTCTTTATGGCATTCAACTGACCGCCGTCGATGAAGAAAACCTCTCTCTGTTGAGTGATTTGAGTCAACAGTGTTGTTTGTTGCACTCTCTCCACTCATCCATTTTTTTGACGACATCTTTATCATCTTCGTCTTTACAGGTCTCCGTTCTTGTCAATAGCCCAACTCAAAATGGCTCAACAATTGGCGGTTGAAGATATTCAAGAATTATGTCGACAACTAGCGGAGTAGCAGAAACAGAACATAGCACTCCAGGCCGAGAACAGTGCCTTATCGGGAATCGATTACATCGATCAGTGCCATTCCACCAGCAGTCACAAATCGAATGCAGACAGTTTCACTTTCCCCATCACAACAATTGGTTAACCTGGCATTGACACAGAATTGCCCAGTCCTCGACAACTTGGTGGTGACCTTCTGGACATTGTTCAACATTCGAACAGAAATGGTACGAGTTTAGGTTGTTGGTATGTTTGCCTTTAATCATTCTTATTTATACAGACACACACCACTTTCGATACTATCACGTCTAACAACCAAACCAGTCCAGCCACTGTTAATTTGTCAAAACAGAATCCTTTCGCTGCAACCGCACTATTGCACCAGCATTTATCATCGAGGACAGTGTCGTCCTACCGGCTGAGTCTCAATCTCCCAATCATTCGGCCAATTCACCCAATCCTGCCTCATCAGTATCTCCAGACAATGTATCCTCATCACAACAGACTGTGTTCAATCACACAATGTCATTTACACCAAACAAGAATATCTCAATGACGACGATGGTATGGACCGAGTTGTTGGTATTTTGCCTTTATTTAATATTTTTTTGTGATTTCACAGATACATCACTCAATGCCGCACCAAACATCGAAACCAACGGAGTGACTGTCAAAGCCGAATATGGTGATTTCCGTGTTATGGTAGGAGTTAATGGAGGAGTATGGCCATGAGGATGACTGTGGATGTGACCGATGTCTGGTCAAACTGGAATTGGTGGACAAAGAAGATGAACAAATGGACAATCGTGACAGTGCGAAGAAACAACCAATTGGTGAAGTGAGCGATTGTGGAAATGGTGCAATTCCATTTGGTGACCAAATAAAAATTGAGGCTGAAGGTTATGAAGCGACCACTTACAATAGGATATCCGAACAATGACGAACTGTTGCACATTCCATCTCAGCAAAATGAAATTATCCACGAAGATGGTGCAAATCAAGAACAGATTCTGTCCATTACTGAAAATCACCAGTCTCATGACCAAACAGCGAACCAATCCAATGACCTATTCTCACCATCACAGCACTGGACAAAGACAATCAAATCGAATCAAAACGACAACTGTTTCCTCTCAAAAGAATGTCAATAAACGAAATGATTCTCATCAATCGAGTCGATCTGTGAAAAGACAAAAGAAAACTTTGGAGGTTGATGATGGAGAAGAAGAAGAAAAAGGAAAGTATAAAGTAATCTATTTGAATTGTACTGAGTCGGAATGCAATGCCAAGTTGGATACATTGAATCGTTTGTACGATCATTTGTTCACCGAACTTCAGCATCAACTTCTCCCTTTTCGATGCTTTGCTTTAAATTGCAATGACCGATTTGACAATGAGTAAGAGAATACTGCCATTTACATTGATTTCATCTAGTTTTATTTTTCAGAGGATAAATTGGTGAACACATCCGATTCGACCATTCAAATCAATGAACTTTAATTTGTTCAATTTGTGCGAAACAATTTGATTCACAACTCATTAACGCTACACTCACCATCACTGGATCAGCATTTACCTGACGGGTCAGTTCGCGTGCAATCTCTTTCACTACTGTACCGAAGTATTACTTCGGAATTAATCAACACACGTGACAATATTCAACATCATCAAATGGCCAAACATCAATCGAAGCTTTTTCACTGTACCCACAATGGATGTTCCGCTTCATCCGCTACCTTTAGGTTCTTCCTGAAACAACACGAAGCAACCCATCTCAAGTCAATTAAGCCGTACAAATTACAAACTCAGTCTGGCACTTCGAAGAAAGGCAAAACAAATGCAATCGCCGATGCTGTAAACAAGAAACATGCTTGCAAAGTATCAAGGCTGTGATCAAGCATTTGTTTTGGACAAAGACTTGGACTCGTCATGAACGCATCCACCTCGGCATTAAGCCATTCTTGTGCTCGAGGCCAAGTTGTCGATTCTCTGCCGAAGAACGAAGCAGAATAGTTCGTCATGTCCGCATTTGTCACTTTAAGCTGCCTCGCACTCTCAAACTGCAGCATCATCTCAACATTAGTGACAATCACGATGCGAATGAATATGTCCTGGTGGACAACGATCTGCTGCAACGTCGACTCGAGTGATGGTGAGATTGGCCAATTCTGTAGAATTTGCTTTATTTCATTTATATCCACATTAATCTGTCTTTATTACAATGTCGTTTACATCATAAAATTGTTTGAGTTGTTTTTTTGTTCAACAAAGCTTGTGTTTGAATCAAAAGTAATAATAATGTTTCTATTATGTATGTTTCATAATGAAATTTATGTATTTGTTGTTATGATCACATTATACGGCTCATCTCGATAACCGAAATACATCTTCAGACTGACCACTTGATTTATTCAAATGAAAGTATTTCAAACAGCATTCCCAAAATGTACCTCATTTGTGTGTGGTCTTTTTGCGTGTTTTGTTGTGGCTTGATTTGCACTTTACCTTTTCGTTGTACGTGCAAACGGTTTTATTATTACTTTTCTTTGTGCATTTCTCTTTTTGTCTTTACCTCAAACCCTCAAACCCAACTCAAACCGAATCTACAATGAATCGTCAATTATTGTCAATCCTCAAACAAACTCTACTCGGTCTGCTCGTGTTGCAGGCAATTGTAGGATTTGTGTACAATTTCTACGATCTCATGAAGGGAAACTATTCTTTATCTATTATTGTTTTTCTATGTGTTTATGCATTTCTTTATGGCATTCAACTGACCGCCGTCAATGAAGAGAACCTGCCTCTGGTGACCATTTGCCTGGTACTCAAAATGTTCTTTACTGGCTCTGATACTGTTTTGAAGATTATTGTGATCGCTCGTGACCATTATGATCACATCGTTCTTTTTGTGTTTCTTTGGCTTTTGGACCTGATCGTCATTGGTGCAATGGTGGCCTTCTTCGTGAACCTTCGACTCATTCATAACTCGTCCACTGAAACTGACCAATCACAAGACACTCAAGCAAACACAACCAATGCTGGACAGGATGCGATCTATGATGTTCATACAGAAACTGTTCAATTTGTTACTCAATCTTCTCGTATGTAGACCACTTTTTAGTTACTCTCTTTTGAGAATGTAGGTTTATGTCACTTAATGTAACATATTTGACATTACATGAATGTACAATTCAATATGTAAACAATAAATGCTTGAATTGTCAACAATTCTCCTTATGACACATTCAACATTAGTTACCGGGGAACACTTCTCAATGGTTGCATCTTATTGGAATTCAAAGTCGAAGTGTGGCAATTTGCTGTTATTGACTATTTGTGTATGTTGATTCTTATGATCGTCCATTTAGTCAGTGTCCATTTGTGACTGCATTCGTGTTACAAAGAAAGTTTCAAAGTATCTTCGAGAGTAATGCTCATTCTGAATGAGTCATTCACGGTTTTGTATGACTTTTGCACTTTGCATTTTGACTTTACTCGCAAAAGGTTGTAACACTCTTCACTTCTTGTGCATTTCTCTTTTCACTTGGTCCTAAGCAAATCTTATCCAAACATGAAGAAATTTTTGTCTACAAAGAAGCTCTTTGTTTCTCAAGAGTATTCAATGATTTGGACATTTAGTCATTTCGGCTCAGCCCTGTAAAAAACGCTTTCTGTCTTTACGGTTTAATTGATTGCACAAATCTTAATGATCCATTTGATTATGCATCTATTTTTATTGCACACGAACATCCAATAGATGTGAATTTGTATGTCTAATTTTGCAACCAAACAGAATGTGACTATAAATGGCGTGTGATCATTGTCTGATTACATTCGGCAATAAGTTGAGTTTGAAATTGATTCCAATCAAACTGGTGTGACATCTAGTAAGTCTCCATTTTATTCATACTTTCGATCAAAATTAAAGAAAACGAATTCGATAAATGAATGAACAGATTGAAACTAGTGAAAAGATGCAGAGACACAATCACCATCACCACACAATACTAGCATCAAACAAATCTCTTAACTTTTCAAACACTGTATACGTATACGTTTGTCAACACAACACAAATCAACAAACGTTTATCCTACTGAGTTAATATGCACTCTCACTTTAGATGACAATCGATGAGCACTATTTCACTTTTACAATATGTTTCCAAATATATGCGAAACAAAGACTCGGTCATAACAATGCGACACAACTCGAATCACAGTCGAAGGGCAACAAGGCACAATAGGATGACGACAAGGACGACATGATTAGTCAGAGGAATAATGAATCGAGCAACAAAGCAACCAGTGACTGTGTCAATGAGCATCACTCGTGGAGGTACTTCATCTTCTGCGAATTCTGTAAAATGCAAATAAAACTTTTGTTAAACACTTTAAACTGATCGAGTGAACCAACACAATCTTGGTGGCATAAAGTTTGTTGTAGTGTTGCATGTAGATAGATAATAAGTGATCGATCATCTGAGATTATCACTATGAACAATTATGAATGAAATGTATTGATGCGATCACCATGGCATCGCGGGTACAAGTGTGCAGTCACGCTTTCATTTTGTCTATAGTTGCAGATTGAGTGCCCTTTTATGACATTTCCAAAGTAGACACACTTTATAACGATCGATCGAGAATGATCATCACAACATGATGCGCTTCCCGAAATAACCACTGTTTTTGACTGACAAACATTCGGCCAAATTAGGCGAGGAAATTGAGAAAAGAATCCTTTCCAGGCCTGAAGTGACTTGTTTTGAGTGCAACACACAGACGGACATAGCTCACCGAGATGGTTAATGTCTGGCACATATCGATTGAGCACTGTTTGGCACTACAAAGTGACAAGATGATTTCTATTTTTGCTTTAGGTCTGGAAACAGGATTAGAGAATAGTCGGACTATTCAATTGTTCAAAGTCAAATATAAGAGAATTGACGAGCCGAGATGGAAGGTTGGGTCAGTGAAACGGTGTGCCGTTCGAGGTGAGTTGCTGAGCCGATATGGTCGACTGGTCAAAGCAAAGTGCTGTACTCGACGAATATTCATACGACATATGTGCAAGAAGTGGCAAGTGCATTTGGCTGTACGGCACTGGTGGCGTCTAGTCGGGCATTCGATGGCACTATTTTGTTCGGTTCGGTTCAAATGTGTTTGGTTCAAGCATACTGCTGCAACACACAACAGATTCATTTGGTGAGATTGCTGTACTTTATTTAAGAAAGAAAACAAATTCAAATTCAATCGAATACATTATGGACTGAACGCATGAAGCAGAGTCTTGCACGAGTTACACTCCATCGGCAATCGGCTCAATGGTCTGCCATGGGTGTAGAAGAAGTTGCTATCTCATCAAACTGATTGGTGTAAATAAGCAAGTCTGTCCGTTCAAAAGAAGCGCTCGGTCTGATCTGGTGGCGAGCATGACCGAGATAATACGACGATTACATCGGAGGTGGCAATGCAATGTAATGACCATTGCCACTGGCACGAGCACACCAAATGACGCGGTGAGACAGTCCCACTCGAATCGAGCCACTCCGTGAGACAAATAAAATAGAATGCTGCCAACATACTTTGACTTTGCAGAATTATTGACAGAGAGCAGATTAATAGCAACAAACGGTCCAATGGATAAAATGAAACCCCAACCAAAGATAAACTAATTTATGCACAAATTCACATGATCAATGCATTCTTAGAAGCAAACAATCCATCAGTGGAAGAGCTGCCAGCGAGCACCCAAAACAGATTTATTCATGTCAGTTTATTAATTTACACCTTTTATTATTGAGAGTTGCATCGGACCAATCAGATCGGCCACTAATGACATCCACATCACTTGGTCATGGCCACAGTTGGGCACGGCGATTGCAGACATCTCCATTACGGTCAAACTGTACTAATTGATGAATTATGTGCGCAAAACGTGATCCATTCGGTGATGAGTATACAAATAGAATTACATTATATTGACACAATTGTAAGAAAATTAAGGAAACACTACACAAATGCTTTGGTGGTAGTCAAAGTATAAACTTTATATTCGGACTAAATGACTGGAACGGGAAGAGATGCACGGATGCACCAAAAGAGCAATTAATTAATTCTATAAGTCAGGTTCGATTCGATTTAAGGTGGAGGAAATTTTGCATCCTTGCTGTGCACTGTGAAGTACTACGTATACGTATGTGTGAGTGAGTGAGTGAGTGAATGTCGATGTACGGAATCGGATGGAAACTCTCCAAGCGAATGTCTAATTGCAAATGGCAATTATCAAGCCATGATTGGCTCAATCAATCGACTCGACACGATCTGTCAACTAAAGCAAAATTCAATCAGCTAACAGTCAACCGGCAAAGGGTCCGTCTTGGGACATCACATCCAAGTGACAACAACTGAGAACTGCTCGTCAAATAAAGTAATCAATCTTGTGCCGTCCATCAGAACACAGCCATTGCCAGTGCATATGTAACTGGTGATCGGTAAGCTCGGTTCGCGGATGTATGTCGGCGGTGGGCACCAGACTGGCAATGTGGAATGTTTCTTTTTATCCCACTAATGATTGTAATTGATAGAAAAGTGCCACTGCACCAGGCACCGACAAAGTAAACGCAACCAACTCGTGGTAATGAAGAGCACAGTTATTAGTTGCCAGTGGGAAATTGCCACTCGAGTCAAATGCCATCAAATGCAAACGACACCACCGGCCAGTGCATGGACTGCGAATGAAATGTCCTTTCTCACTCGGGCCCATTGAAACAGCTTGTACAATGAATGTGTGTGTGCTTTGTGGTAGTTTGAGTAACATTCCAAGTCACTTTGAATCGAGTTCGAATTTGTTTCATTTTGACGCACAACAAATCGAGTTTTGCTATATTACAACTTGTCGACAATTGTCTTAAGTTAATTGACTTAAGTCACTTTTCGGCGAACTATTATGAACATTTCACTTCGAGCACCATCAATATCTTTTCTCGCAGTATTCTTCACAGTACGATGAACTCATTTCGGTGTGATCTGTCTTCTCATGGCACTGATAGCCACAACCGTTGCTAGTAGTACGGACTACGAAGTAAGTGATATTTGCTGGTGTGGACAGACTTTCTGTCTTTTTTTGCTATTTCCGCACTCTACTGCCACGCCCACCTTTACTGTATGGTTTGCCTTTTTGGCTAATAGCACATCCTTTCTCGTTGCAGACATCCAACCTGGTCAGTTCTGCCACTGAAGATGGTTTGTATCCACTGAATTGTGTGTCATAACCAAACTAATTTGTCTTCTTCTATTTCAGCTGGTTCATCTGCTCTTGATGTGGCCCTAATTGTGTGCTCTGTCCTGTTTGTCCTGATCGCACTCATCCTCACCTGTGCAATAGTGAGCTACTACCAATGCTTCAACAGCATCAAAAGCAAACCAAAGCCTGGTGGTTCATCATCCAAACCGAACACTGTCAAGCACATTGGCATCGTTCCTTTCAATCACAAAGCCAAGTGCCACAATGAACCAGAGTACCACCAAGCTCGTGCTGGCAAACAAATGTACGACTCGTCAGGCCGGCCACGTTTTGTTCTTAATATTTAATATGATTAATAAAAACGAGTTTATTCCGACAGTCAAAGTGAGTTATATATTGCACTTGCAATTGGATCGACTCCAATTGGGAATCTCTTCGTATACTTAGTAAACATGGTGAGTTTGAATGATTCTAGAGCTCTTCACTACCAGAACGATCACAACAAAGCAGAATGGAACGAATTCATTCAAACTTAGTTGAGTTGAGTGTTATTTTTTTGGAGCTAACAGTGCAGAGGATTCTTCTTAGTAGTCAACTATCATACCTGATTTGGTAATGCAGTCGAGGCAACTTTCGATAGTTTAGATGGTCATCTCGATAGACAAGCACCAAAGGCGCACTAGAACAATTTGACCATAATCGATTTCATCAACTCCTTTCTCCTCTTCTGGTTCGTCCCAATCCTGTTGAGTGTCATTGCCAGTGGCATTGTCCATTCGGTTGGCGATCATGGTCAATTGTTGGATTCACTATTTGTCCATCATCTACTATTTGTACTCGAAGCGTTAGGCCCAGGAGGTCCTGGTCGCTAGACTGACTGAGTAGTGACTGCTTCTCGAAGCTAATGGTAATCAGCCTCTTCATCAACGTATCGATTGTTCACTTCCGTCAGTTGTGATTCATGATTTTGTTTTCGTTTCGCAATTCTTGTAGATTGTCTGACTATTAATTTAGATTTTGCGGGATGAGACTAAGAGTTGACACAGTGTTCACCATTGAACGAGATTCGTTTTCATCATCAACATTTGAGTGGACATATGAACACAGTCACTTGCACTTAGTCTCGCCATTTGAGTTCGATTGCTCATTAAATAGAGTCAAAGATGTGTCTGAATTGTACGTTTTGAGTGCGATTACGATCAGCACATGTTCATTGGCGATTTTGTCGAAATTATGATTCACTCGGTGAGTGGCATTGTTCACTTGTCCATCTGCAACTTCTACTTGGATGTATCACAAAAGATATACCTCACACCACTTTGGATAGATTTGCTTTTGACCTGTCATGTCACAAATTGTTGTATTCAACGAAATGATTGATCATAATTAAAAGATGCCCAATTCTGTCTCAATGTATGGGGTTTATTCAATTATATGAATGACCATGCGTAACATTCCAAATCACTTTGAATCGAGTTCGAATTGGTTTCAGTTTGAAGCACAACAATTCGAGTTATGCTATCTTGATATACCCCAACATGTCATGGACAAGTCTATTTACTATCGAACAGGTCACTCATTTCTACTTTTTTTTACCAATAACCCTACTTGTAAGAACATTTATTTCTGAGACATCTTCTGCCCAGCTCAATGTCCTACTCTACTGGATTGTTCTGTCTCGTCAATATTCTGGCACTCTTTTGCAGCACTGTGGCAATGAACGACTATCCGGTAAGTGATGTTTACTGGTGCGGACAGACTTTCAGTCATCACTCTCTGTCTCTCAACTTTTGTCTCACTATTTTGGTACTCTACTGCCACGCCCACCTTTACATCATCGTTTACCATTGTGACTAATAGCAACATTTCTGGTAGCAGACATCCGAGCTCGGCATTTCTTCCACTGAAACATCTGCAGTGTCTTCATCCCAAGATGGTTTGTACCCACATCATATTGTGTCATAACCAACTAATCTGCCTTCTTCTATTTCCGCAGGATTGTCTGGTCTGTCTGTGGCCTTAATTGCCCTCTCTTTGGTGCTGGTACTGCTCGTGATCATCTACATTGGTCTGTTCATTTGCTATAGATTTGAGAGCATCCCCAAAAGCTTAACCAAACCGCGTGCCTCTACGTCTAAGCAATGTACCACACATGTCAAGCATCAAGGCGACCAAACTGGAAAGAAGAGCAACCTCGGTGTTCAATTTAACCAACAGGCCAAATGTCGTTATGAGCCCGAGTACTATCAAGCTGGTCGATATATGTAATAAATTGGGCTAGAAGCAATTTGTCCCGAACATATAGTTTATGAAAAACTAAATAAAATGAGATTTCTAATTTGTCCAAATCCTGTTGAGTGTGTCATTGTCAGTGGCACTGGTCACTTGTCCACTCGGTTGGTGGTCATCGTGAATTGTTCGATTCAATCATTATCAGTGGAACGATCATTTGGTGTTACTTCAATCGCCAGTCTCAACCAGGAGAATCTTCGTCGAAAGTGAACCATCTCGGTGGCACTCGCAACAAGAATCGGACTCTCAACAAAGGAAAGCTCATTAATGGGGAAATTGTCCCCTTCAATCATCAGGCCAAGTGCCACCAAGAACCAGATTACTTTCAAGAACAGGCTGGACATCACCTAATAGATTCGTCAGGCCACAAGCGTTTTGTTCCAAACTGAATAATAATTCATTTTGATGTTACACCATCTTTCTACTGTTTAATTAATAAAAATTTATTTCACACTTCATGCTTTGTTGTACACTAAACTATTTGTATATTTGTGTAATTTTGTCTTTGGGTTTTAATCTTCCTGAGAATGTGCTACGCGGTTTGACTCGATGTGTTTCTGATTGTTATTTCTGACAATGTCTGTATTGGCACTGAGTGCATTGATGCACTGATGAACTTTTGGCTTTGATTTGCATGTGAATCAGTCTTGAACAAGTACATTAATACCTTGGTATATATGATTTATTTATACATCCTTTGATTGCTTTGAGTGTTGTCTAATTGGCAGTTGTAATCGCTCAATCATTTCATCAAATGTGTCCAACTGGTGTTCGATGTACTGATGGCCAAGTAGGCCAACCGCAAGATTGTCCTGTTTGGAGTGGCCACCAGTGCAGCTCAACAGCAAATGGCGAACTCACAGTAGTAACATGAATTTGACCTCAAATGTGCTGTCAAGTCAGGCAGACAAGTCCATTTCAATCAAACTGGACAATCGTGGTCCACTTGGTCATTTGGTGTCAATTCTACACAAATGCCCATTCGCATTGGCCAAGTTCAGGCCTTGAGGCATTAAACCGAAGGATCAAATTGTGGCCCACAGCAAACGGACTGTAAGCTCTGCTAAGCCGAACAAAGAACCTGTACACCATTTGTACTCGAAGTTGGCTGCCACATTATGCAGCACCAACTGGAAAGCTCATTCACCATTCGGTCAAGCCACAAGCACAAACAACAGAGAACGCTCAAGAATGTAAAAGCAATTTCTTTATTAACACATATGACACACATGCATCGATCAACACTAGAGATCTCTAGTGTTGCTGGTCTCGGGGCACAATCACTTCTCCGTACCAGGACTGTCCCTGAATTGTGCACATACGGGTGGCAGGCTCGGCCTTCAGTGAATACTTTAGCGTTGAGACGAACGAACCAGGGATAGTGTAAGGTGTTCACCTTTTGATGTTCCCACTTTAGCTTGGGTGTGATGTCAAGTGGCGGCAGCGGCGCGAACTCATCTCGAGGCTTGATGACTTCCAGTTGGAAGGGTAATTTGGTAGTGAACACCAAATAGCACAGAAGGCCATATCCAGACACATCCAACTGTAACACAAAAAGATGGACCAATTAGTGAAATGTGTCACCGATCTATGAAGACATACCTTTTTAGGGTCATGATGAGGGCTGGGCGAACGCAACAATTCCGGGGCACAGAAGGCCTCACTGAAACAAATGGTGTTGCGCATTGAGCGACTTGTCAATTTCTTAGCAAAACCGAAATCGGCAAGTTTGAGTCGCTTGTTGCGATCAAATAGAACATTTTCAGGTTTGAGATCACGGTGGACGATGTTTTGCTCATGAAGGAAGTGCAGAGCGCTGGCCAAGTCCTTACAGAATAGAAAGGCAAAATCGTGCGAGAAGTACTGGCCTTGGGGCAGCTCTCCCAGGAGAGTGTCCAGAGTTCCCCTAGGGCAGTACTCCATAGTGATGATGTACGCTCGGGAGAATTTGAAATGCTCCCACATTTGGACAATTCTTTGGTGCTTGGCCTTTGAGAGCGCCATCACCTCTCTCTCAAAAAGTTTCGCATCATCTTCGGTTTCATTTTGCCTACCGATCACTTTCACAACGCAGGTCAACTGTCTTTCGTCGGGTGAGTGATACTTGGCACGGGCCACCTGCAAAGCAAAAATACCATACGTCAATAATCATCATCATTAGCATCATGTGCAATCGTGCGCAAATGAACTCACCTTGCCATAGTTGCCTTGGCCCATCACCGTTCCAATAATTGCGATACTCGAGAGCACGAGTTGGTCGAGTGGCTCGAGTTCTTGATCAACTTGACTTGCAATGGTGATGAGGTAGACTTGTGACGGTGGAGGTCACGTGACGATTGATACCGAACTGGTTCGAAAGCGGAAATGGAAACTTGGGCGTGAGCACGAGTGGGAGGCAAGGGTCAAGGGGTAGAGGGCAAACCATAGTGGCTCATTGGGCTCAAGGGTGACTTGCTAAGTGTCCATGTTGGGTCATTGTTGAGTTCCTTTTGGAATTCAGCACTCTTTTGGAACACCTGCCCTCCTATTGCTACCTGTTGTTCTAATCTATTGATATTGTTCTCTATTTGTTATATGATAAATTCAATTTGTGATTGTTGCCGGGGGAACACTTCGCCATGAAATGCACCATCTTGTTGCACTTTAATCGAAGTGGCAATTTGCTGTGATTGACTATTGACTATATTTGTGAATGTTGATTCTTACGATCGTTCATTTAGCCAGTGCTAATTTTTCCATTTATTACTGCATTCGTATTACAAAGAAAGTTTCAAAGTACACAACTCAAGCGTTATTCTCACTCACGGTTTTGTATGACTTTTGCACTTTGCACTTCGACTACACTCGCAAAAAGGTTGTCTCATTCTTCAATTCTTGTGCATTTCTCTTTTGGTGGTCACTTGGTCTTAATCAAATCTCATCCACACCACACCACTAATGCATCGTAATTCGTCCTGTTGAGGTGCGTTTCTGAGCCGATATGGTCGACAAATGACGGTCAAAGCAAATTGCAACTTGGACTGTACTCAAAGACGCGAAGTCTGCAGACGAATGCGCACGAAGTGGCAAGTGCATTTCCAGCCATTGGCCACTTGACGCGCCAAAAGCAGAATCTCGCACACAAAATAATTCGAACCGAGCAAGTGTTACTTTTGTGTTGTACAATTGTGTTGTGCCGAGAATGTTGTGTATATGTTGCTCCTTGTTAAATGCGAATCCAGACACAACAGAACGAAACAACGCAAAATAATTTGATTGACTGGCACTGGCAACTTTTCTCACAGACTAGTCCGCACCTTCATAAATTGGCGATTTTACTGGACTGGCAAAACAAAGAACTCTCTGCTGGGGTGCATTCGATGGAGCAAAATATTCGATTAGATGATGCACATCGCAATTAGGAATGTTACCCCAAAACAAATTGGCACGGCTCAAAACACTTTCCTCCTCCACTCACGGACGGAGTAGATTATCAATGCAGATAGGAAGCAAATGATCCACCAGTGGAAGTGCTTGCAGCGAGCACGCAAAACAGATTCATTCATGTCAGTTTATTCATTGACATCGTTTACTATTGAGAGTTGCATCGGACCAAGCAGATCTGTCATTAAGGACATCCACATCTGACGTGCACTTGGTCATGGCCACAGTTGGGCGCGGCGATTGCAGTCATCTCCATTACTGCTATGTGACTGGAACGGGAAGAGGTACACTGACTCACCCAAAGGGCAATCATCAAATACGCGATCACTTGGTCCAAGGCAATCGCTGTGATACTAAGCGTGGACATACAAATTGACGTCGCCTCCAGAGCCAAAACGAGCTTGCACATAGCGATTCCTATGAAGACAGGGGTAGAAATGGTCACGTTAGTCAATTGAATTAATGACGTCAAAAGTGTACACATGTGAGCTCGTTGTTTGATCACAGATTAGCAGATTTCGAGAGCACTGGCGGACAAAGCCATTTGGCGGAACACAGCAGTTTGTAACTGTCATCAAGCTGTGCTAACGGTGATTGATCGTCTACGATAATGTGCACTCAGTTGCCATTAGTTCCAAGTTGCACTGCCAACGATCAGAATTAGGTGCAGACAAATCTGTCCGTATGCAAATCGATGTTGTGTGCTGTAATTTCAGAATTGGCTTGCTTTGCAAACAAGCATTGATTCATTCGGTGAAATACTATATGTATACTGTATGTATGTTTGTGTGAGTGAGTGAGTGAATGTCGATGCACGGTATCAAATGGAAACTCTCCAAGCGAATGTCTAATTGTAAATGGCAATTATCAAGCCATGATTCGAGATTTGCTCAATCAATTGACTCGACTCGACTCGATCTGTCAACTAAAGAGTAATTCAATCAGCAAACAGTCAACCATCAAAGGGTCACATCAGTGATGACATCACATCCAAGTGACAACAACCGAGAGCTGCTCGCCAAACAAAGTAATCAATACACAGGTCTTTGCACCGTCCATCAGAACACAGCCATTTCCAGTGCATAATCTTCATAATCTTAATTGTCAAACATGAATTGGTAATGGGCCAATTTGGAGACTCGTGTGTCTCGTGCCTTCCATGTAGTTTGTTGTCTTATTTGGGAATATTTTTTTGAAGTATGATATTTGACCCGAACCGACCGAATCAAGTGGCAACAAGTGATTGCTCTTTATGGACTTGTTTAGAGGCACTACCGAGCGAGTTCTATCACAACAAGACAAGTGATGACTGATCCACAATGTTGGCTCACTAAAAAGAATCGATAAATCGATCAGCTAAAGGAGTGAAATGAATTGATTTCACTCGAAATAGCAAGTGAAAAAGCATACGCGATTCATTGACGCGTATTGCATGTTCGTGTCAGGCCTATTGGCTCTAGTTATCTCACCCTGTCCATAAATGTTTTGTTACATAATAATAGATTCATACGACAGTGTAATTGCCCGTCATTACTCATGGGACATTAGGAAAATCCTTGCAGTATAGCAGAGGCAATGTGTCTCAGCGCCTACATTCACGCTTGCTTTTACAACAGATTTCCATTCTACTTGTTTGTGTCAACATTGCCTTAATTTGTGAAGCGAACAATTTCAAGCGGCAACACAATGAAAAGTGAAATTGAAAATTGAGCTTATGAGAAGCAGCACCAGAACAGACCGAATCACTTTGTTGACAATGGAATTGAGTGTGTCTGTCAAGGCAATTAGTGGACTAGTCAATACGTTTGGCCAGACTGGCAATATGGAATGTTTATCTCAGTAATAAGTGTAATTAATAGACAAGTGACTGCACCAGGCACCAACAAAGAAAACACAACCAACCCGCGGTAATGAAGACCACAATTATTAGTTGCCAATTGGAAATTGTCACTCACAAATTGAAGTGTGCACAAGTCCCACAAGTGCAATTGCCTCAAACTGTCACCAAATTGGGAAACGAAATTGGCTAGAATTACTGTCAACTAATCGTTCACTCATTACAGGTAACTCAATCTCTGATCACTGAGTACTCACTTTGTGTAGGGCACAAACAAATTCAAAATGAAATATACAGAGTAAATGTAAACTCATTGTGCGTCCAACTTGTTAGGCGCAACCTTTTGGCGCCTAAAATGGCCTCGTGCCAATTTGAAATGGCCAATTTGGCTATATTTAAACATGTCTAATCCATTATCCATTAATCAAAATACTGTCGATAAATAATTAAACTTTAAACTTTAAACTTTTAATTGAGATCACTTATATCAACGCATAGACTCATACTGGCCGAAATGACTTTCCAAATTAGTACAGTGCAAACTATCTCAATTATAGTAAAGAATAATATGATAGTATAGCTTTTGTTGGTTAAGTTCTGATCACCAAAGTGACATTTGCTAATATGACCCACTTGCATGGACTGCGAGTGCAATGTGCTTGATGAATGAATGAAATTACCGCTCGGGCATATTGAAACAACTTCAATGTAGCTGTTTCAATATGTTTGCATGTTTCAATTATAGCTTCAGATTGTACTTTCTCGGTGGCCAAATTGGCCAAAATTAGACAGTAAACGAAAAGGTAAGGTCAAAGTCCCAAAGTCTCAAGAAGAGCAAATCATGATTCTGGGCGTTAGATTGTTAGCAGCTTTTAGGCAACTCGATGTAGCACTATAAGACATAACTCACACCACTTTGGATAGATTTACATTTGATGATCTTTCAGCAACAGTAATGTCACAAATTGTTGTATTAATTCCCTGATCTTCATTAAAAGATGCTTAATTATGTGTTAATTCAATTTATATTCAATTATATTATCAGGGCAAGGTATGGCATACGAATGCGCAACATTCCAAATTACTTTGAATCGAGTTCGAATTGGTTTCATTTTGAAGCACAACAATTCGAGTTTTGCTACATGTGACAACTTGTTGAGAGGTCGATTTTCTACCAACTACAAAGTAATTTTCTTCTTGCTCGTTATTACTACCAATTCAGTCATGTTGATTCAGAGTATTCTGCCTATCTGTCTATTTATGGTCCTGATTGACATTTCCTCGTGCAGCAACTATGAAGTAAGTGATGTTTGCTGGTGTGGACAGACTTTCTCTCTTCACACACTGTTTCTCAACTTTAATCTTGCTATTTGGGTTCTTTACTACCTCGCCCACCTTTACATCATCGTTTGCCTTTGTGACTAATAGCAACCTTTCTCGTTGCAGACTTCTGATCTGAACATTTCTTCCACTCTTGGTTTGTACCCACAGAATTGAGTGTCATAATCAACTAATTTGTCTTCTTCTATTTTTAGGAGATTCAACTGCACTGATTGTGTCGATCATTGTGTGGAGCGCAGTGCTTCTGCTGGCTGTGATCGTCTTGGCTTGTTTCGTGTATTATCAATGCTCTAGTGTTTCAAAAGCCAAGCCTCGGTGCTCATCAACTAAAGGCCAGATGAAGAAAACCAAAGAAATATTGATCACTCCTTTGAATTCCAATGCAAAGTGCCACTTTGAGCCAAACTATCATCAACAGCTCGCAGGCAAGTACATTAGAGATGCATCAGGCCGTTCAAAGTTTGCACCAAATAAATAATTTCAACAGTCATGTCTCAAATTGTTGTAATCGTAAACTAATTCTTTGCTCATCATTAAGATGCTCCAAGTTCGTGTCAATGCTGTTTAAACAGTACACTTGTATTCAATCATATATGAATGATGCGCATGGTGTACGCATACGCAACATTTCAAATCGTTTGAATCGAGTTGGAATTGGTTTCATTTTGAAGCACAATTCCAGTTTTACTATCATGCTATGATATAGGTCCTATATATATTATAGGACAACATGTCAAGTCGATTTGCTGTCGAACTAGTCTCTCATTTCTATTCCCCATTTCGGCCATGACTAGTGAGCGCAATTCTGTCGGTAACTTGTTGAACTCTTTTGGAAAATAAAATGTGTCAATTCCCACAGTCAAAGTGAGTTGTTGTTTGATTCGACAATTCAATTTGGCCATTGAGAAGCATCATGTCTGTGTTGTGTATCAATTGATGATCATCAGTGGAAAGAGTCTTCACTTGACCAAACTGAACATGATGAGCATTATGACTAACTTGGTCACTCATCATGTCTTCATCAAATTCAACGCAAATCTAAATTTGTCTATTCGACTTTGAACTCTTGTCCGTCAATGATGACACCAGATTGATGTGCCAGTGCTGAAGCGAGCCTTGATGCCGTTGCAACGTCGCAATTGCCGGTGGCGGAAATATGTGTGTGCAATTCAGGTTTCAATGGGTCAGACTATGGCCAGCGCAATTCTGATAGATGTACAGTTTGGTCTGTCAGCAACATTCATGTCCCAAATTGTCGTTATTAGACAAACTCTTTGACCATCATTAAAATATGCTCGATTCTGTGTCAAATTCCGCTTTTATATTCAATTATGGACGAAACATATTTTTATATAAAGTAGTAATAAGCATGCATGCAGCATTGCAAATTACTTTGAACAGTACGAATGTGTCATTATCTTGCACAAATTGAGTTTTGCTATATTTCAAGTTGATTTGTTGCGAATTATGTCATTTCTATTCGTGCACCCATTTCGACCTTTAACTCGTGGGTACCATCTTTCTGTCTGAATCTTCTGACTATGCACTATGCACTACTGCTCTCTACCAGGAATGGTCTGTCTCGTCACTGTTCTGGTCCTGTTTGGCACTACCCTTGCGATGTCCCACAATGATGCTTCGGTCTCTCATTCTCTTTCTTGCTGCCACGCTCACCTTTACTGCATCTTATACATTCTGACTAATGGCAATCTTTCTCGTGCCAGACCATCGATGCTCTGTTCTTGTCCAATCAGTCACGAATTTACCTGAATGGCGCACTCGACACGGACTCGATCTTCATCACCGAGGACACTACCCGAGTTGGTCAGCACTTCCAGTCTAGATGGTTTGTACCCACAGAATTGGGAAATAATCAACTAATTTCCTTTTCTTTTATTTCCGCAGGCTTGTCCATTGGCATCATTGAATGCGGACTACTGTTGGGGATTGTGGTCATCATTGCTGGGCTGATCATCTGCTGTTACTCAAATTTCCAAGCTCAATCAAGAGGATTGTCGTCAAATGTGATCGAACCAAAGGGCACTGGCAACACAACCCTGTGCAAAGGAACGACGCAATTTAACCAACAGGCAAAGTGCCACCGAGAGACCAACCACTTCCAAGAACAAGCAGGACATTACATCATCAATTCGTCTGAGGCAAAACTATTTGTCCCGAACTGACCAAAAAGAATAATGTCACATTATCTTTCCACTGCGTTATCAGTAACATTTATATCACACTTTATGCTTTGTTGTGCACTAAACTATTTGCATTTGTGTAATTTGATCGTTGATTTGTCTCACGGTTTGACTCTGCTTGATGTGATTCTGTTTGTTGTTTACAACAGAATTCTGTCGATGTCTGTATTGGTGCACTGAGTAATTCTAATCCACACGGAACTTTTAATCTGATAAATTGGATACATTTATAGATAGAAAGGTTAATGTAGAAATAGGCGACAAATAGATCAATCCACTAATAGATTCTAACTGAGTTGTGGAATGCGTCCCAGAATTGGACTCCGGTTATTATTCAGGGCTTGTTGTGCGGTCAGTGGTGAACAGTCATGCAGTTCAGATGCAACAGTCCAGAGGAATATATCTTCTTCTATTAGTCAACTATCACAATTGAAATTTGAACCAGATTTGATAATATCGAGTCAACTCATCATGGTTTAGATGGACATTTCGATAAGCAAACACCCCACAAAGGGGCACATGCACCAGATGAACCTTTGACCTTCAAGAAAATAGTCAACAAGTGGAAGTCATGGCTGCATAATAAAGAACAACAAATCTAGAAGCGATTTCTTGAGCGTATAAGCCATAGAATAAATTGTTTATTAAATCGGATCGTATTATAGTTATAAATTATATTATAATATTCATGTATGATCATACTGTGATGGTGTACATTTGAAGGACAAAAGATAAATATTGAGAAGAAACTATAATAATGTATGTGATGTAAAATACAATGTTAATAAGAGTTCAATCGGCTAGTGATAATGATAAATAGAGATCTTTGTCAGATCACTTGTCCACATCAAAGTATTTCACTTACTGCTAGTAGTGTGATGCAAATAGTTTGTACATTCGAATGCATCAAAAAGAAGAAGAAGAAGATGATGATGATAGTAAAGTGAATTCAAACTTGTGCATTGTAGATTGATTGGATGATTTCGTTGTTTCAGCTGGAAATGAAAAGGGCGCCACGCAAGTTTCAATCATTAGGAAGAGGAGGAAGAGGAAGGAGGACACTACTCTTGGTCTTGGGGTGCAGTCACAGTACCGTACCACTCTTGTCCTTGTATTACACACATTGATGTGCGTTTGTCTGGATCTTCAGCCAAAGCAAATCGAAGAGATGATAAAATAGATGCTGGAACTCGGCTCTTGTTGAACTCTCGTAACAGTTTGGGGTAAATGTCCAGTGTGGCAGTGGGCTTGCGAAAGTTTGGCTTGAGCACATCGAGTGAGAACGGCATTTTCTTTGTAAATGCTAGATAACAAAGTAGGCCCCATCCCCAGCAGTCAAGCTGTAACACAAAAAGATGAACCGATTAGTGAGATAGGTCATCGGTCTATGGAAACATACCTTCTTTGGGTCGATTGTTGACTTTTTTGCAGAGCGAAACAATTCGGGAGCCATAAAGTCGGCCGTCCCACAAACAGTATTTGATAACGAATTAGTGACGCGCTTAGCAAAGCCAAAATCCGCGATTTTGACTCGCTTGAAGCGGTCGAGTAGAATGTTCTCGGGCTTCAAGTCCCGGTGGGTGATGTCTTGATGGTGCAGGAAGTGCAGACCAGAACACAGATCTTTGCTGAAGAGCATAGACCACCAGAGAGGAAAGTACTTCTTGTCACCAGCATTGCAGAGCAAGTCTTGCATTGTACCGCCAGTACAAAGTTCCATCGTGATAAAGTAAGCTTGGGAATATTTGAAGAACTGCCAGAATTGGACAACCCTCTTGTGCCGAGCCAAAGTGAGCGCTAACACTTCCCGACTGAAAAGCTTTTCTTCTTCTTCAGTGCCTTGTCTTGCAATCACCTTTACGGCACAGGACACCTTCTCCCCGTCGGGTGATTCATATTTAGCCTCTAATACCTGAAAATAAAAGATATCATACATTAAAAATGATCATCACCATGTGCAAATGTCTCACCTTCCCATAACGACCTTTACCAAGTTCTTTTACAAACTCATAACCATTCAACTTTAGAGTCTTATTAACGAATTTATCGAATGACTTGTCAAGTGGCTCATTGGTGGACTTTTTGGCCATTGACATGATTGCTGTGATTGTGGTGGAAGGGAAGATCACGTGACCGCACTACTGTGAAAATTCAAATAAAAAGTTTATAATTTATTCTAGAGAAATTGTAGGAATTTCAAAGTTACCTTTTAGAGTTGGGCGTTATGAGCACTTTGCGACAAACTTAAAACAAACCGGACGGCCCACTCCAAAAGACTTGCAAGAGGGTGAGGGAGACAAAAACAATTTACAAAATGCAAAAAGCCAAAAAGCCACAGTTACTAGAGAAAGAGAAAAAATAGAGAATATTAGTTTAATGAGCACAAAAACAAAATAAGAAATTAAAGAGCATGTGTACAAGTGTCCGGTGTGTTTGTGTATCCACAGGCAACGAATTCGAATGCGATAATTCGTTGAGATTCGGTACAATAAGAATATCGTACCACGTGGATGACAACAAATACAGACTGTGACTACTACGGCATTTGGCACTGTGGCACTGGAATGTACAATGTGAATGTGTGTGGATTGTGCATGAGTGGATTACTTACTCGAAAAGGAGCGATCCAAAATGATTGTGAGACGAGACTTTCGAGCGCAAAAATGAGCACAAAAATAGTGAAACAGAAAGAAAGTCTCAACTTGAGGCAGCCAAAACAAAACATTCAACAGATTGTGTGCACTGTGTGGTGCAGGTGGTAATGCTTGTTAGTGTCGGTTGAGGTCGCTTCATTCTATGCGAATGTGTTGAGAGCTCTCTCGAGAGAGCAGACTGGCGGACACTGCACTGGCAGAGACAAGACATGCAGTCAGTGTTGCTCTTCCTTTACTGGGCAATGGCACACATGCGCTCAAGAGTCACTCGCTTTGTTTGTTTTAGTTGAGCCACACACAACAACTTGTGCGTTCTTTTGTGTTGATATTTACTGCACGCACGTGAGAATTAACTCGAGAACGATTGACAATTTTGACACAAAGTGACCTGTGATACTGTCCTTCTTTTTCTTTCTTTTCTTCTTTTGCCTTCCTCATCACTCAGTGCCATGTCTGACAAACCAACCACCGAAACAGAATTCTCCACATCCGAAAAAAGGCGCAAAGATGCAGAGGAACAAAAACTGTTTTCTACTATTCCAGATAAGTGCAAACAAGAGTTAGAAGATGCTACCAAAAATGGTGTTCTGACCAAATTGACTAAATTTGAACCAAACTTCGTGTCGAATGTGGTCATAAATACATTCGAAGAGATGTATGGTGTGCCTCCACTTTCGGAGGTGAGTATATTGCGGAACACACAAACTGACTGATTGTTTGGATATTATCATTTTTGTTAGAGATTGAGTGCTTACTTGAAGGATGCGAAGGAGGCAAAAGGAACTGAACTGAGGAACCTTCCAATGGTCACCTTTGATGACGAATCTGACGACGAAATGCCATTCTACCAATCGGTAAACGGGAAGAGGTACTTGAAGGAAAAGGAGGCGGAGGTGAATGCCAGAATCAACGACGAAGAAAAGTGGCTGCCTAATTTATGTGAGCAGTTGAATGAGGATAATTTAACGATAGCGGAGAACGAATTTAAGAAGGAACTTGCCGCATTCAAGGCAGCCTCGGCCAAAACACGTGAGTAATCCGTTTGTGGTATATTATATATGAACTATTGTAATTTTGTTTGTCCGTACAGGTCAAGTTGAGGAATGATGTGTCGTCTTTATCTAACCCGAACTCAATCTACAATGTTGACTTTTCACTTTTGTTGTGGTTTTATTTCTCACTGTCTTCTTCGCACGTACAAATCGGTTTTATTATTACTACTTTTCCTTGTGCATTTCTCTTTTGACGCTAACATCTACATCTCGTCCTCAAATTCAACCTCAAACCGAATCCACAATGAATCGTACATCATTTTCTATCCTCAAACAAATTCTACTCGGTCTGCTCGTGTTGCAGGCAATTGTTTGTATGACTACTTGAAGGGAGGCTTTTCTTGGTTTTTGTTTTTCTATCTGTTTTTAAATTCCTCAATATTATCATTATGACATTCAACGGCCGTCTATGTAGAATAGTTCATCATAATCCCCATTCAGTAATTCATATTATGTCTTCCTCGAACAGTACCATTCGATTCTCTTAATTGTTTCTATCTACACTTAATAATAATATAATTGTTTCTATTCACAATTTATATTGTCAATTATATTTCCTATTTTGTACAGTTTTATCTCATGTGTTAAACGATAAACGAGAACACAATTGGTTAGTGGTTCGGTTACATTGCATATATTCAATATTCAAAATGTAAATTCCAATGCCAATTTGGTCCGAATCTTTACCATCAGACTGGTCCTCAACAGAAGTCAACAGCATCCGAGACAATTGCCTACATTACCAAAACAGTGAGCTCTGCCTCAAAGCTCCCAATTAGTCGAGGATACATCTACTGCAACTCAAGGTAAGCAAGACCCAATTCTTTGCCTCAACTAACAATTTATGCTTTTAGTGTCATTTCCGCACAACAAAAGTCCCCTACCTTGCAAATTACGAAAATGAAGTCTCAACTTCAGCGCCGATCCATGTGATGACTTTTACGGTTTTGTCTGCAATTTGGCTAGCCCATTGACTATTTATCAAAAAGCAACACACGAGTGGTATGTCACGCCCTTGCGGTGCGGCAATGCGACAAGAATGCGACCAACGCAACCATACAGCCAAGCGATATACAGTGCAATTGATTGTGGACATTTATTTTGATTGTGTCGATGCCAAGAAGGGAGAACAGCAGCCGAACGAGGATGAGCACGGCTTCAAGAAGTTGCCTAAAGTCAAGTTTGAATGTATGGACATAGTCTTCATTCTCTTGTAAGTGCAATTTCTATCGTTTCATTAAATCACTAAATCTCAATCTGCCCAGGTATGCTCTCGTCTGTATGTGGACTATCACTCTGCCGGTGACAAATCGTCATCCTTCCTATCGAAGGACATTGAGAAAGCCCATGAGTTGGCCACTTTCGTGAAGGCATCCTTCAACAGCAATCTCGAGGAAAGTACAGGTATTACCTGGCTGAACGTCGAATGCCCGAAACTGGCATTAGACAAGCTGCAAAAATTGTCTCCCAAAATAGGCTTCCTCAAAGCAGTGCTCGAAGATGAATTACTCAACTATCTGTACAGAACCGGCGAAAATGTCTCCTATTTTGGGCCTGCAGATATTAGGCTACACTGGCAAGCGACTCACAGGCAGCCGGTTCAAAGTGCACATGAATGTGGCCGAACTGGTGTCCGAACTACAGACGCATCGGAAAGGTGGCAAAGCTCGTCCGAAAGTGACTCGACTCGAAGAAGGGCGCCAAACGACTGGCACAGGTCGAGAAAACCATCACTGGGAGCAGAACAAACACTGGCAGGCATCGATCGACTATGAGCGCCTAACGGAGGAACAGGTGGATGGAACCGTCCGACGCGGTCAGCCACTCAACGAATTGTGGGACCGCCGACTTCCGTGTATCAATGTTCTCACCTATGAAAACGGTCTGCCCGACGATGGATTATGGAGAGCGAATGAGGAAACACCAGCAAGAGATTGCGTGTGCACACTGTGCAGGAGATCGAGGAGAAAGTAAATGCCAACTCCATAGTGGAACAAGTGCCAAAGCCGACACTAGCCCTTCCGAATACTGGTGACAGTGCTGGTTATAATGGCGGCGGTGGCCAAGCCTCACAAGGTCTCCGAATTTAGTGTGCTCTCCAATCGGGACCATCTCATCTACCAGTTGGTGGACTACTGTGGCGGCGTGGACAAGTTTGCCCGATTCTGGCGGAAAGGAGAAGCCTTCTCGAAGCTCAATCCCCAACAAATGGCCACTGATCGTCGTGAAGCAACTCTTTGGTATACAAGTGAACAAACTGATGGAGGCTGCCAAGAGTTCAGATGGCTCGCAAGTGGCACCAAGTTGTTCAAATGTTGGTAGAACGAAAAGAAAGGGAGACAAGAGAGCACGAAAGGATGATAGGCCGAGCAGGCAGCATTGAACCAGCAGTACACTCTGACCATACTGGCAGAGGCGTACCAGACGGTGTCCATCCTGGTGGAGACCTATCCGAATGTGCCCGAGGACAACAAGGTGGTCTATTATTTGGTCTACTATTTGCTCCGGTTGATGCACTGCACTAACAAAGAGCAAATTCAAACTGGCGGAGGCGGCGACGGTGGTGGTTCTGGAGGTAGAACATTCAGAGGCAACCGTTTCACTAGAACAAGTACCGCCGGTTCAAGTGTAGGATTCGGATCCACTGTCTCTGGGTTTTTGTTTCACAGTGACAAATCGCGTCGCTCAAACTTCACTGCTGACAGTCAAAGTGTCGATGCTCAAGGGATTGTCCAAATCCTACGGTGGCAACGCCCTGGGCGCCGAACCCTGACCCGCGTGTGACAACAATCTACATCGCCGACTGAACCACAAGGGCATGATCGAGTATGTGGCCACTCGTGGAATCGTGACCGCCGCACCAATCACCCTCAGCTTTGGCACCAACATGGCCAAGTATCAAAAGAATGCCAAACCCAAGCAAGAGATCCTCATGCGCTTTGGCTTCGAATGTGGCTGTCGGGACTGTTGCAATGTTACGATCATCACTGCAAGCAGTATGGCAGCCATCAACAGGCCAACAACTCCCGCAAGTGCTGCCTCCAACTCGGCCTGAGAGCTCGCTCACCCGGAATCGAACCTTGCCCATCATCACTTTTGGGCGTCACACATACAAATTTGGCTGTGTGTGTGTGTGTGCAATGCCAAATGCCGAGAAAGTTTGCTGCTGAAAGTCGTCAAAATTCACAGTGCCACTTTGGCCGCCCATAAGTAGCAACATCTCGACCAACAGTTAGAAAAGACAATAAAAGTCATCCTGAAATTGTTGAACAATTTTGTACTTCTGCACGATTTCTCTTCGCCTGGCGAGCACTCGATGGAATGTGCTGATCAAATCAATGTTCCACAGAAAGCAATCACTGGCACTTGTGAGCCGACACTTTGTGGTTCAACTGCAGGACCGATTTGGCCAACTCGATCTGAGCAGACTGAAGTCTATTTGAAGCTGAAGCAAGCGAATCCTTAATTAATCAAATTGCCCCATTATTTGTACACTTTACTTGACAAACTATTTCTTCGAATTGAGCATCTGTTTGTGGATGAAATGATATTTACAGTAAACGTTGATATTTTTGCTCACCTGCTCAGTTTATGGTCAAGCAGTTTGGTTACTTTGTATTTCGATGGCGAATTCACAATTGACGCGAATATTGTGCCTCAAGTATGTTCACAAATTAACCCAATGACCAACTTGAAGAATCTTGATTTGCCCAACGAGAATAGTCTGCCACTCAAGTCACTTGCGGCGAAACTCGAGAGACTGAACTATTTATATTTTTGCACTTTGTAATAGTCGAATTATTAATGTCCACTCTGCCCGATCTATGTCTATTTTCAATCTCCGACCGAATGCCACTATACGACCTTCTGGCCAGTGTCAATCGAGTTTGCCACAGATGGGCCAGTCTGCGTCCCACTGCATGCCATCGACGACGATCATTGTTTCTGGTTCAGTTCAAAGGTGATATGCACGGTCTAATGACTCAAGTGGCATATCAAAACGACGTTGACATATCACAGAAGATTACCAACGACGATGGCACTCCTTACTACAGACCCGATCTTCAGTTTGACTGCGTGGATGTTAGAAACGATGCCATTCACCGACACATCGTCGACAACCCTGCACTTCAAGATGAGTCCAATTGTGAAGCGCATCTACTTTGAATTTAGTTTTACTTCTATTTTGCAGTACTCTGCTGCATTGGCCGCTCGTTTGTCTCAGTGTTGGCTTCCCTCTACACTAAATGATTCACTTCAACTGAGCAATGCTTTGTTGCGCTTGGAATCTCTACAAATTATTTCAATTCATCCTCCAGTCACCATTTCCTATGTAAAATTCATCAAATATCTAGATCATCTCTAGTTAACTTTATTAGAGTTAAAATATATGTGCGAATCGTTCATTCCAACCACCAAAGTCATAACCGACAAACATCACTCAAAGCACCTTCCATTTCATTGGTAACTTCACTGTCACACGATCAAATTGACAATTTTTCCCTCTCACAAACATTTCCCAACGTTCAAGTGATTAAACTTATGCCTTTCTTACGATAGCGTGCTCCCATGAGGCTTTGGCTTTGGCTTCACCAGTTTTCAGCCAGAATTGTCTGACAAACCAATTGTCAAGCAATGCAATCGACACATTGTGAAGTCACTGAAAGAGCACCAAGCTAAACCAGATATATTCAATTTCAAGTTATTTTCGTAATTTGTTTCAATTTGTTTTACGTCAGATCAATTGTCCCAAACCGAATCTTTCTCGAATTTTCACTTTTGTGCTTCTTTGACATGTTTGTCATGCAGCAGTATCGATTTTACTTTTTTCTAGCACCGCTTTATCTATTTCATCTCATTCAAGGATGTATCCACGACTGAGAACGTTACTGACCAGGTAAGCGAGTACATTTTGTGTTTTAATTTATTCAATTTGTTTTCTTTTGTCCAGTCAATTCTCGATCAACTATTGATTGATGAATTATTGTGGTCATTGTGTGCGCTTCACTCAAAATCGATTCAAAGCAACAATTTCGATGACTTTTACGCGTACCAATGGCTCACTGACGTCCGACAAGTGACATCTGTACGATGCAAAGTTTCTCAAGGACAAATGCACTTACAGCAAAGTTGGACTCGCAGTTTGTGACCATCATGGACGGCACCGGACACGAGTACTTTGTCTATTGCTAACACATTGGTTGGTGTATTAAGCTTCTGTGGTACGATCCAGACACACCAAACTCGGAACCACAAGCAGTGAAGGAGCCAGCGGATCATAAATATCTGGTCGAAAGTGAATGCATCAAACTGTCGACCACTGAGCCAATGTTCTTCTATTGCTTCATGAGTTACGTCCAGAATGGCAAGCCACTGTTCACAATTACCAAGATGACCTTCAATGGATCGGCACCGCTGCCTCAAACTGTTGGTTCCTCAAGCAAAGGCAAAATATATTTTATCTGTCAAAGCAAAGACAACCAGCTGAGCACTTCCGATGTCGAGTGCAGTGCACCCGACTGGGCAAAAAGCATCGAGAATGCCCTGGTGGATGATGGGCAAGTGCATCTGTTTGTGAACGATGTGAATAGTCCAAGCCATAGTCCATCATACACCTCATCATTATCATCACCTCGAATCACTCCACTTTCATTGATCGATTCTTCAAATCGCCCTCCTTCCTCAGGACCTTCATTGTCCACTTGTTCCTCATCATCACTCGCCAATTCTCTCTTCACAACACATCGGTCACATCCATCACAATAATCTTCATGCTCATCTACATCTTTTTCTTTTATCTCCTCCTTCACAACCGCAAAATCAGTTCCATCAAAAACAGATTCAGTTTTGTATCTGTGTGAATTACAACAAATGTAAATAAAATCGAATACAAACAACCAACAAGTCACACCATCCTTGTCTTTTTGTTGTTGTTGTCCGTTGTCTGATGGCTCATCGAGATGTTCGCGTTTGATGAGAATGTTTGCACTGACTTCGCTTGTTCCCGGTTGTTGTGATTGTGATGGTAAAATTGAAAGTGTTGTCTGAAAGGAGATGGTGGAAAGTCGTTTGGGTCGAACTGATCAATTGGAACAATAAATGATTCGAGTAGCTCGGCATTGATTTGTTCATTGCTGAATGTTTATGCAGATTGTGGTGAAGTGTCCGGTTCGGTATTGTACTAATTGTCATTGAGCAGGAGAGAAGAATGCATTGATGCTGCTAAAGAAGACAATTTGTGGTGAGTTGATTGCTCGCAAATGTCTTGGAATTCGTGTGGATTTTGTACAATGTAGAGTGGAATAGAGACAGAATGGCCAGAGGTAAAAGTGACATCTGCAGTAGTGCATTAGTGATCTGAAGCTGGCATGCCGGGACTGATTTCCTCTGGCAGCAAAGGTGGTGCAATGCCTTCAATGAAGTCAACTAATCAAATAATAATCTAAATAGCTAATCACCAATGAGTAATCATATAAACTTTTCTATTGTAAATTTTCAAGGCAATCTTGATTTATTCCATCTAGACTTGGACAAGTTGTTTCATAGCGAGCCGCCATTATCAAGATTAATGGCGCCGACTAATAATGTCCATTCTGTGAGTCATGCACTGTCAACTCTAACTCACAGATTCAAAATGGTCAACACAGTTGCATAGTTTGGTCGTTGAAAAACGGTAACCTTAATGTTATTTAGAGCATTCTTTTCGTGTAACTCATGATGAACACGTACTCAATCAGATACTACCTTTCAAAGGCAAAATGGCAAATTGGCAAAATGGCAAATTGGCAAATTGGCAAAATTAACGATGAAAGAAGTGTTAAAAGAAGGCCAACGAAAGAATTTGCAATACTATGATACATAGAGAGATAATTGGAAATTCAATTTGGAATTAGCCATCGCGTTTTTTCAACTGGACTCAATTTACCATTGTCATTTACTATTGCTCTGGCTTGACATTATTCGTACAAACTATCAAATTGATGTACGTACATTGCTTGCTAACTGTATTGTTGTGACTGTAAACTCACTGAAGAAATATAATTTTCTCGGAAGTAGAAAGAGCTGAAAAAATATTGTGAGAAAACCTGAAATTGCTGTAAATGCACAAGCGCTCATTGGTAATTTACATTGATTGCGTTCAATTCGATTGGATTCAACACGAATTCAATTAAACCAATGCCCTTAAATTGATATTGCCACTTGCAAACTCCTATAGCTTTCTCGCCTTAGTTCTGTCACTTTACTCGTGAGCTCTCAATCTATGATTCCGAGATTTGAGCCAAACGATGTGCAAGCAAATAGAAATTACCACACTAGCACACCACAAATCAATGTTCTCCTGCTATGATGCACTGATATTTTGCCAATAGAATCAAACCGAATTCACACTGTCGGTGCTAGCATGCTTCGGTGTCGACTCACCCTTGCAAGCATCCACATGTCGACTATTTATAGTTTGAAAGGCCAATTTGTGCCACTGCAAGCAACAAGCGAGCCACTTCAAATGATAATCAGAACCAAATAGACCGGCATGAATTGCTTACAACAGCAAAGGATCTGACGTGAATCATGTAACTATTGCACGTTGATTCGGATTCAAATTAGTCAACACGGTTGCACTGTCTGGTCGTTGGAAAATGATGAAATAAATGTTATTGTGAGCATTCACGTGCAACTCATGATAAACGCGTACGGAGTCAGGTACTACTTTTCAAATTGGCAAAATGGCAAACTAATTGCTTCCTAATTGACCACTTGGCCAATTGTTTGACATAAATATACATGGTTTGTATGGAACAACTATGAATCTGTGGGGTAGTGTATCACCTTTCACATAACGCATTAGCAACACTTGAAGTGTTGGCTGTGCCAGTACAAATTACAGTGCACAAGTTTCATACCATGACAGTAATTGAGAACAGTTCACTCTAGGGGTTCCAAATTACCGGTAATTGCTTAAAAATGAGTACCAAAAATGAACAACACATTTCCGTCGGAATTACCGATCCCGATCGGTAATAATTTATTAAGTTATATATCTGACTTACAATGATTGTTAAAGTATGATTTTACGAAACATAGTCAGTTCAATGTTGGATCTAAGTTTGCTACAAAAGTATAAAACTATATACGAAGCCCATTTATTTGGCCACGGATAATTGTGTCTGGCTTGTACGATCGATGATGCACAAATTGGTTTGCAGGCAGCCCGTAAAATAGGCTCTTTTCAATTATAAATTGTCCTACACGCACTTGGCTGCCAGGAAATAGGAGCAAGTAGAACAATAGGTGAGTGGACAAGATTGTCTGCATTGTCTGTTCTCCACCAATTGGCGCACATCAAGTTTGTTGTCAGTGGCAGTGGCTTGAACAAAAGTTCTGGGTTTTGTGACCAAGTGATTACGACACAAATGGCACAACTGTGAATTGTGGAAATGACAATTCAACTCGGTTGAATCAAAAGTTAAAATTTCACTGTTAAATCTTTTGAAAAATTCAATTTGCCGAATAGAGTCAATTCATTTGAATGAAAATTCAATTGAATCGCTATCCACTATTTCGGTAATGTTGGCCTCTTGTATACAAGATATATTTATATATATTCCCACATTCTTTTGTTTGAACGCTCGTGTTTGCCACTGTTTGTATTTTACTGCCTGAAATGACAACAAAGTTTTGAATTCACAGCTCGTTTGAAATTTCTCTTTTGGATTCTTGACACCATTTCTGATTATTCATTTACTCAACTCTCTCCCAGACGACCATTTGTTTCACATTTTTGACGGTCAATTTAATTTTACCGAGCCTCGCTGTTGGACCTTTTGAATGCCTAGATCAAACTAGTTGGTCACCGTTGGCTTGCGTTGTTGCCATAGCGCCAATTAAGTGTCGACGTCGATCGTTGACTTTGCTGGTGTCTAATGTTACTTTGAATGTGCAGAACCATTTCCGAATTGCATTCAGCACAGAAGTGGTCCTCGATGCAATGCCACCGATTTATCTTCCATCTGCTTACAAGTTAGTGCCCGCACTTGCACTGTCCGACTTATTTCCAGACGAACCATGTCTGTTGGTTGCTTTGCTAGCTATTAGATAATTCGTGGAACGACTCCGAGGCCATCACCGAAATGTCTCACCTCAAGCATGGCCGCTTGTTTGGTCAACTGCCTCAATTACTCAAATGTCACCACATGTCACAAATGTCAGCACTTCACCAATGTCATTTACCTCAATGTGGTTCATCCTAAATCTGCCTAAATGGAATTGCCCTCAACCTTTTGAATTGTAGAATTTTTGCCAATCGATCAATCGATGTGAATGAGAATGGAAATTATAGCCGCCTAACTATTTATATGTATTTATCAACTTGCTTCCACTTCATCATCGACTCGAATCACTGACAACGAATAACCCTGCAAAGCAAACATCCAACCTCACTACTGTACCTATTACTGTGACTACTTCAAATCAAACTTATCCACAATCTGTTCGTTTAGCGATCATTGAAGCGCACTCCACAGACTTTAAATCAATCGATTGCTCTATCATCATCATCATCATTGCATCAAGTGCCAAAACGACCTCCAACCACTCGAACACAGTCATAATAGTTGCTCCCTCACCACTCAACCAATCACGGATGCTTGACAAATTGTCATGCTTGTCAAAATTCGATCTTAATCATTAGTTGCTGTTGACATAGCCGACCAGCACTGCTGAGTCAGCACTTTCTCTTTCTACTTTCTCTCTCTATATGTCTGTAGACTGAAACAGTTATGTATGTCTGATGTGATATTTACTTTTTGTTTGTGACTTTCTTTCCTGTTTGTAGGATCACCTCCTCATCCTGTGTGGTCCTATCGCCTGGACACCTGTGCTCTACTTGGAAGAAACACCAACATCATCAAAGAACTATTCTCCCTAGGGCACGACTCAAGTTCGCTCGAGTTCAAGCACTACATGGATGCGGCTGTGATTGGTGCAGGACGGTACGGCACGGTGAGTACATTTGCACACAATTGCACATTGTGATGATGATGTTGATTAATGATGTATGATATCTTTTGATTTGCAGGTGGCCAAGGCCATTTATAATTCTCCTGGAGGACAGAAAGTGGACTGTGCGGTAAAGGCGATTGCCCGAAAAGGTACCGAAGAAGAGGAAAAGCTTTTCAGTCCTGAAGTGTTGGCGCTCACTTTAGCTAGGCCCCAGAGGGTAGTTCAGTTCTGGCAATTCTTCAAGTACTCCCAGGCCTACTTCATCACAATGGAACTATGCGTTGGCGGTTCAATGCAAGACTTGTTGTGCAATGTTCCAGACAAGAAGTACTTTCCTCTCTGGTGGTCAATGCTCTTCTGTAAAGATCTCTGTTCGGTCTACATTTTCTGTTCCACCAAGATATAACGCACCGTGCTTGAAGCCCGAAAAGGTACCGAAGAAGAGGAAAAGCTTTTCACTCGTGAAGTGTTAGCGCTCACTTTGGCTAGGCACCAAAGGGTCGTTCAGGTTTGGCAATTCTTCAAGTACTCTCAGGTCTACTTCATAACAATGGAATTATGCATTGGCGGTTCTATGCAAGACTTGCTGTGCTAACGCACCGTGCTTAAAACCCGAAAACATATTCGACCGTTTCAAGCGTGTCAAAATCGCGGGTTCATCGGTCGAAGGTTACCGATTCAGTGGCGAACACCGAATGCGGCACCGAGCACTTTATGGCACCAGAACTGTTTCGCTCGACTAAAAAGCCCACCATCGATCCAAAGAAAGTATGTTTTCCTAGATCGATGTCCTATTTCACTAATCGATTCACTTTTTTGGTGTTACAGCTCGATGTTTGGGGATACGGACTGTTGGCTTATCTCGCATTTACGAAGAAGATGCCATTTCCACTCGAGGTGCTCAAGCCTGAATCGGGATTTCCGATTTTCGCAAGCCCATCGTTCCTCTTGATATTGCTCCCAAATTGGTTCGCGAACAAAGCAAGTGTCATATAGCCGCATCAATCGTGCCATCTCTCAAATTTGTCTTAAAGACCGAGCCAAGCAAGCTGACCTCAATGTGCGCTATACAGAGTCAACCCTTGCACAAAGATGTGCCTGTTTATTATATTAAAATCCAATTTATGACAATATACAATATTTAATTGTTCCTGCGCTCATGTTGATAAAGAATTCGCTTCTACATTTTTCACGTGCACTTGTGTGTTTTGCTGCTGCTCTACTCTTATACAAACGACACCTATTCAAACTACAAAAGTTTTATCTTTGTGAGTGTTTCATTCAAATAGGTTGAGCTTTTTGTACAGCAATTTAATAAAACCGAAACAGCCACATGTCTGTTTTAACCATTTTGGGCATACTTTTCATCCTTCTGCACTTTCCCTTGAATGTATAAACGAGAAAGCAACACTGAGAAAGACCGATTTGATTTGTTGACCACTAATTTTGATTAATTAATTAATGTTTGATTCCCAATTAATTGCCAATCTCCAAGTGTCGAGTACATTTCGTGAAACAAATGATGATTATTAGTGGAAGAAGGATGTGTGCAGAAATGATTTGAATGTGTTGTATTATCATGCATGTTCTCCTTCTTCTTCTTCAATGATCACAAATAAGTTATTACTAGTTCACTTTGACCTAAACTCACACTCTCTCCGATGTAACCCAATCATATATTGCCAATAAAGTCAATCTAGTCAAGTGTTGCGTTCTATCATTATTAATCATTGGTTTAGCCTGACCACCAGTCAAGCGACCTTTACAACATATCATGATAATATATAATATATTGGATCTAATGAACAAACTGACGGACAGGCTGACAAACGGACAAATGCACATTCAATAATTACTAGACATGAATCAGTGTATCCACATTTATTATTCTACTCAAGCCAACACAATCGATTACTATGTCATCTCACTGTGCTGACAGTTGTGAGTTCCAAATGACCAAATAAAACCAGAAAAATGTCGATATTATGAACACAACACATGCAAGTTTATACATACTACAATTATTGTTCCGTATACCATGGTACATCTTGATAAAAAATAGCAATTAATCCGGAATAAAAACTGACTAAAAACTGTCAAAAACAAATTTAATTAAGAGTTTAAAGCATTTAAATTTTAGCTTTAATAATAAAATAGATTTTGCATTATTAGTTACATGAATGTAGCTTTTAGGAAATATATTTTAAAAAGTAATAGTATAGTATAATTAACTAATAATTAAAAAAATGATAATATTATCATATATATATGTCATATGACTGGCCCAAGTGAAACTGAAATCTTAAAACATGGTTGTTCATAAAAAAGTATAAATTGAATGTTATTGAGCAGCGAGTGGTCTTCAATAGTTGGTCGCAACTTGGTGGACGATAAAATGCGAAAATTAGGACTTGGTTGTTCATAAAAATGTATAAATTGAATGTTATTGAGCAGCGAGTGGTCTTCAATAGTTGGTCGCAACTTGGTGGACGATAAAATTGAAAATTAGGACTTGGTTGTTCATAAAAAAGTATAAATTGAATGTTATTGAGCAGCGAGTGGTCTTCAATAGTTGGTCGCAACTTGGTGGACGATAAAATTGAAAATTAGGACTTGGTTGTTCATAAAAAAGTATAAATTGAATGTTATTGAGCAGCGAGTGGTCTTCAATAGTTGGTCGCAACTTGGTGGACGATAAAATTGAAAATTAGGACTTGGTTGTTCATAAAAAAGTATAAATTGAATGTTATTGAGCAGCGAGTGGTCTTCAATAGTTGGTCGCAACTTGGTGGACGATAAAATTGAAAATTAGGACTTGGTTGTTCATAAAAAAAGTATAAATTGAATATTATTGAGCAGCGAGTGGTCTTCAATAGTTGGTCGCAACTTGGTGGACGATAAAATGCGAAAATTAGGACTTGGTTGTTCATAAAAAAGTATAAATTGAATGTTATTGAGCAGCGAGTGGTCTTCAATAGTTGGTCGCAACTTGGTGGACGATAAAATGCGAAAATTAGGACTTGGTTGTTCATAAAAATGTATAAATTGAATGTTATTGAGCAGCGAGTGGTCTTCAATAGATGGTCGCAACTTGGTGGACGATAAAATTGAAAATTGGGACTTGGTTGTTCATAAAAATGTATAAATTGAATGTTATTGAGCAGCGAGTGGTCTTCAATAGTTGGTCGCAACTTGGTGGACGATAAAATTGAAAATTGGGACTTGGTTGTTCATAAAAAAAGTATAAATTGAATGTTATTGAGCAGCGAGTGGTCTTCAATAGTTGGTCGCAACTTGGTGGACGATAAAATGCGAAAATTAGGACTTGGTTGTTCATAAAAAAGTATAAATTGAATGTTATTGAGCAGCGAGTGGTCTTCAATAGTTGGTCGCAACTTGGTGGACGATAAAATTGAAAATTAGGACTTGGTTGTTCATAAAAATGTATAAATTGAATGTTATTGAGCAGCGAGTGGTCTTCAATAGATGGTCGCAACTTGGTGGACGATAAAATTGAAAATTGGGACTTGGTTGTTCATAAAAAAGTATAAATTGAATGTTATTGAGCAGCGAGTGGTCTTCAATAGTTGGTCGCAACTTGGTGGACGATAAAATTGAAAATTAGGACTTGGTTGTTCATAAAAAAGTATAAATTGAATGTTATTGAGCAGCGAGTGGTCTTCAATAGTTGGTCGCAACTTGGTGGACGATAAAATGCGAAAATTGGGACTTGGTTGTTCATAAAAAAGTATAAATTGAATGTTATTGAGCAGCGAGTGGTCTTCAATAGTTGGTCGCAACTTGGTGGACGATAAAATGCGAAAATTAGGACTTGGTTGTTCATAAAAAAGTATAAATTGAATATTATTGAGCAGCGAGTAGTCTTCAATAGTTGGTCGCAACTTGGTGGACGATAAAATGCGAAAATTAGGACTTGGTTGTTCATAAAAATGTATAAATTGAATGTTATTGAGCAGCGAGTGGTCTTCAATAGATGGTCGCAACTTGGTGGACGATAAAATTGAAAATTAGGACTTGGTTGTTCATAAAAATGTATAAATTGAATGTTATTGAGCAGCGAGTGGTCTTCAATAGTTGGTCGCAACTTGGTGGACGATAAAATTGAAAATTAGGACTTGGTTGTTCATAAAAAAGTATAAATTGAATATTATTGAGCAGCGAGTGGTCTTCAATAGTTGGTCGCAACTTGGTGGACGATAAAATGCGAAAATTAGGACTTGGTTGTTCATAAAAAAGTATAAATTGAATGTTATTGAGCAGCGAGTGGTCTTCAATAGATGGTCGCAACTTGGTGGACGATAAAATTGAAAATTAGGACTTGGTTGTTCATAAAAAAGTATAAATTGAATGTTATTGAGCAGCGAGTGGTCTTCAATAGTTGGTCGCAACTTGGTGGACGATAAAATTGAAAATTAGGACTTGGTTGTTCATAAAAAAGTATAAATTGAATGTTATTGAGCAGCGAGTGGTCTTCAATAGTTGGTCGCAACTTGGTGGACGATAAAATGCGAAAATTAGGACTTGGTTGTTCATAAAAAAGTATAAATTGAATGTTATTGAGCAGCGAGTAGTCTTCAATAGTTGGTCGCAACTTGGTGGACGATAAAATGCGAAAATTAGGACTTGGTTGTTCATAAAAAAGTATAAATTGAATGTTATTGAGCAGCGAGTGGTCTTCAATAGATGGTCGCAACTTGGTGGACGATAAAAATTGAAAATTAGGACTTGGTTGTTCATAAAAAAGTATAAATTGAATGTTTTTGAGCAGCGAGTGGTCTTCAATAGTTGGTCGCAACTTGGTGGACGATAAAATTGAAAATTAGGACTTGGTTGTTCATAAAAAAGTATAAATTGAATGTTATTGAGCAGCGAGTGGTCTTCAATAGTTGGTCGCAACTTGGTGGACGATAAAATTGAAAATTAGGACTTGGTTGTTCATAAAAAAGTATAAATTGAATGTTATTGAGCAGCGAGTGGTCTTCAATAGTTGGTCGCAACTTGGTGGACGATAAAATTGAAAATTAGGACTTGGTTGTTCATAAAAAAGTATAAATTGAATATTATTGAGCAGCGAGTGGTCTTCAATAGATGGTCGCAACTTGGTGGACGATAAAAAGCGAAAATTGAGATGTGTGGAACTTGGTTTTGCATAAAAATTGCAATTAAAAGAACTTTAAGCAGTTATTCTGGCGAAATCAGTAAATAGTTTGCTTGGCAGTTTTAATTTGACAATAATAATTCAAAAATTAGTTAGTTGAACCAACCTTTGCACTCATATAAATGTAAATGGTAAAACAGAAATTAATTTGAGCAGATAAATGCCAATGAAGACGCTTTAATTGGTGGACAATCACTCCTTACTTGCTTGCATTGGTTTAATTCATTTTATATTGCAACATATTTTAACGTTGATCAAAGCCTACTCACAATTTTCTACAACGGAGACATCGAACCAATCTTCAAGCATAATTCGACAAAGTTCCTATTATTTCTGCTGAGAGAAATCCTCTGTTCTATGCCTCAGAAAATAGACTTCACATCAATATAGCTTGATATGATGATGAGCTTGTTCGTTTCGAGTTTCGAGTGCCCAATTCATTAAACGCTATTTTACAAACCACTCAACAAACAGGAAACAGACCGGGGGTGCGTTCGTTTTCTATCATCAAGAAAGTATCTGTCACGAATAGATTTCTACGAGGCAAAGTGGATCGACTGGTCATTCATTGATTGGTCATTGAATTTCTCTTCCTCACAGACTAACCAACAAGTTGGGGGTGAACAGGTGGCAAATCTATTTGATCAATTCAAATCATCCAAACACATCCAACCATCTCTCATTCATCAAACATCTTCAACTTTCAATTCACATTTTCTACAACCACAATCGATTGACGAAGAGAAATGCGATCCAGAAATGTTGAATGATGCTAAAAGAGGTAAGTTGAACAACAAAGTAAAATATAATGATTGATTTGGGATTATAGAAGTTGAAGAACATCCAGAACAGTGCACCACAACTGACAACTCATTTTGGCACTCGTTCTTCTTCAACTGATAATTGTCCTCTGTGATTTTCTCGATATAATGAGGTAGTTATTGTAATTACAACTCATTTCATTTCAATTTCATTTTAAACGACCGAATCTTTATTTTGGAAACATCGTGTAAAAGAGAAATAAAGCTAATCGATTGTAGATAAATCATGTAGTAGTTGTTGATTAGAGAATTCATTTGGAATGTTACTCAAGTCGTTTAAACAAATTTGTTCTAACAAAAAAGGCTTTAGCACTGTACGCTGCAGCCGGCAACTAACACAACTAACAATTCTGTTTGAAAAGTACATCAAATTGAGATTGCTTCACTGAACAGTGCTAAGACTTAGCCTAAGTGCATTGAGCAATGTCGAAATTGTTGCACCAATTTTGATGAGAAGAGATTTGACCAAGTGTCGACCAAAACAAAAATGCACAAGAATTAATGAGTGAGACAACTGTTTGGGAATGTAGTGGAAGTGCAAAGTGGGAAAAAGTCATACATGAGTGAGCATTAAAGTGTACTTTGAAATTTTCTTTGAAACGCAAATATAGTAGTCATAATGGGCAGAGGGCACTGGTTAATTGATGATCGTAAGAATCATCATACGCAAAAATTCAATTACAACAAATTGCCACTTAGATTGAAGTGCAGCAAGATGGTGAAGTGTTCTCCGGCAACAATCACAAATTGAATTTGTCATATAATATACAGAGAACAATATGAGTAAATAGATTAGATCAACAGGTGGCAAGTGGAAGGATGGTGTTAGGGCTGAATTCCAAAAGGAACTCAACAATGACCCAACACGGACGTTTAGCAAGTCACCCTTATGAGCCAATGAGCCACTATGGTGTGTCTTCTACCCATTGACCCCTGCCTCCCACTCGTGTTCACGCCCGTTCTATTTGTTGTGCCACAAGCCAATCGACAAGCCCCCGACCCAAGTACTTGAGCACTACAGGAGTCGTGATCGATGCGAGACTGTATGTCACGGTGAGTGCATTTGCACATGACGAAGATGATTAATGATGTATGATATCTTTGATTTGCAGGTGGCCAAGGCCGTGTACAACTCGCCCGATGGGCACTGGTTGGAGTGAGCTATCAAAGTCATTGCAAGTCAGCTTGAAGCCGATCTCCAGGAGAAACTGTTCCGGCGCGAGGTATTGGCTCTCAAACTGGCTCGGCACCGAAGTGTCGTCCAGCTGTGGGAGTACTTCAAATTCTCTCGGTCGTATGTGCTCACTATGGAATGGTGTCCCAGTAGATCTTTGCTCGACCTGATGGCTAAACTAGGCGAACATGCCTTTTTCCCTTTGGACTTCTCTTGGTTGTTCTCGAAGGATCTTTGCAGCGCTCTCCACTATTTGCACGACCATGGAATCACCCATCGTGATCTAAAGCCAGAGAACGTACTGTTTGTCTGCTTCAAGCGCGTCAAACTCGCGGACTTTAGCTTTGCCAAAATGATCACCGCCCAATCGATGCAGAACACTTTGTGCGGTACCGAAATGTACCAGGCCCCCGAACTACTACGCGACCCACAGAATCCTCATCACGATCCAAAGAAGGTATGTCTACATAGATGCGTGACACATTTCACTAATAGGTCTATTTTTTTGTGTTACAGTTGGACGTGTGTGGATGGGGAGTATCTTTGCTATCTCGTATTCACCAAAAAGGTGCCTTTCCAACTTGCCCAATTAAAGCCTCCCAGAAGACCAGCCCTCCCACTCAACATTGAACCCAAACTGGTCCGCGAACATCAAATGGGGCACATCCCTCCCACCATTGTCTCCTCTCTTAAATTTGCCCTTCAATGTGAGCCAGGCTCACGGGCAATAATGTGCGCAATACTTGCAATACAATAATTTGATCAGATTTATGATTTCATTACTAATAATATTTAATTACTCATGTTAATAAAGAGAACGCTTCTATGTTCTTATGTACACGTTTTGTTATAACTTTTTGGCGCACTTGTTGCGCTTTCTCTTATGGTCATATTGATCAATTTTATGCTTTTACTTTTACAGATAAACTGTAATGGTAGACGTGGCATCACTTACGTCGATGTTGGTCAATTCAGCAGTGGTGCAAAAGAGTGTCAGCACCGTGAGGCAGACCAATCGAGATGAAGAGTAGTTTATTATCGTGCAGAGAAGAAACAAACAGAAATTATACTGCTCACATTGGCCAAGTCCGAACTATTGTAACCTGGATTGCACACATTGCTGCCTCCTGATATGACATCGGCTTAAAGACTCGTACAAGCACTGGCACATCAATCTTGTGTCAGCATTGATGGACAAAAGTTCAAAGTAGAAATGAGAAAAATTGCGATTTGCGATTAAAATCATGAAGACATTGAGTGACCCAGTCATATTTATACTTTCACTTGATACACAACACCAGCTGACATGATTCAGATTGGTCAACCCACTGGCAGTGAGAGAAGCAGCAGTTCGGTGACAATTGGGAGCGGCGCCAGAAACAAGTTCACTTCTCACCAGCCGGCACAGATCGTACAACAATTGTGCTCCAGTGATCGCGCCCGGTGATTCTTTACCTCCTGCCACGATGACACTAGCCACGAAGTGATTGTAATCGATCTCGGGCCATTCTTCACTCTGTGAATCTATCTTACCAACCAAGTGGCTCACCCAGTATCAATGTGGCCACTCGATCATTTACCGCTTTGCCGCAAGCTCACTCATTTGTACATTGATTCAATTCATCAGCCACTGCCAACACTGAGTCGACATTGGTGTGTTCTAGTGACATCGTTTCTTCTCCTCAACCGATAGCTTTAACTTAACCTGAAAATCATCGAATCAACAAATTATTCCACATTAAGTCACTTGCTTTCGTCTCACCGTGAGACTTTCACATCTGTTTGTGACAATAAACGAGCACCACATTCTTGTATTCTAGTATGTGATCCACTGCATTATCAGTAGTGGCCCACGATCACATTTGGCGCATAGGTGCGATTCACATGCCTAAACAAGCCCGAGCAAGCAATTTTGCATTTGGCTGTAAGGCACTTGTGGCGGCAGGTGGGCCATTCGATGGCAATACCTGTTCGGTTCGGTTCAAATGCGATCAAACCAAGCAACATGCATGAGATTCATTTGGCAGGTTTGGTGAGAATTGCATTGCAGTACTTTATTGAAGAAAAAAAAACAAATTTAAATTCAATCGAATACATTATGAACTTAATCGGCTCAATAGGCTGTGGTGGGTGAAGAAATGTCTCATCAAGACTTGATCAAGCTGATTGGTGTAAATAGCCAAGTTTGTCCGTTCAAAAAAATCGCTCGGTCTGATCTGGTGACGATGATCATCATGATGCTACTGGGAGACAGTGCCGAGGATATGGACAGCACTCGAACATACTAGAGATAACACTGCGATTTACATTGGAAGTGGCAATGGAATTATAACTATTGCCACTGGCACGAGCACTCACCAAATGGCGAGACGGTCCCATATGAATCGAGCCATTTGGTGAGACAAATCGGATATTTTGCTCCATCGAATGCACCCAAGCAGAGTGTTCTTTGTTTTGTCAGTCCAGTAAAGTCGTCAATTGATGTAGGTGGGGAAAGTTGCCAGTATGGCTCGTTTTTGAGTCGTTCATTGTTGTGGACTTCTAAGAATGAATTGGTCTTGTGAATTTGTGCATAAATTAGTTTGTCTTTGGTTGGGGTGGCATTTTATTCATAGGACTTTGTTGCTATTATTGCTGTCTGTCAGTAATTCCACATTTCTGTCTGTATAACGGCGGCTGACAATGATCTTGTGAAGCCATTAGTATTGTCGAGTGGATTTAATCAAATTATTTTACGTTGCCTCGTTCTGTTGTGTCTGGGTTCGCATTAGACAAGGAACAACATATGCACAACATTCTCGACACAACATAACACTTGCTCTGATCGCATTATTTTGTGTGAGATTCTTTTGGCGCGTCAAGTGGTCATTGACTGGCTCAAGCAAAGCAACATTCTGGCGATTTGGCACACTTCGAAGCCGAAATCGCGTTCGATTTTTATCTGTTCATTGGACGACTTCATTTATGCTGGTCTGTGCTAATTGGCATTCCCTTTCCTTCTCGTGTTTGCATTCGAATGTTTTCGATGGTCGTGATTCGTTATGATTTCCCTGCACCGGACTGTTTGCCTTGTGCTTACGCCACTGTTCTGGATCAGTGAAATATTATCACTACTACTCGTATATCTACAACAATATCAACACATATTTGACATTACTATTCATTTTGTATTATTCTATATGTAAACAATAAATGCTTTTATTGACTTATTCAAATGAAAGTGTTTGAAATTGGAAAAAGTGGTTTGATCATTTGATATACTTTGAATACTTTGTTGTTGTCTTAATCAACAATCACAATAACTCATGCACTACCTCGACTTAATGTTACCTACTCTGACGTGCATTTCGTTCCAAATGCTTTACACGAATGTGACTAATTGTGCTATTTCCTTCTGTAGCTATAGCTCGTATATTTGTAGCTCGTGCATTGTCAAACTGAGGCCATTTGTAACGATACGGCTTGGTGTTAAGATGAATTCGTTGGTTTTGCTTCAGATTGATTGCATTCGAACAATTGATTTAATGTTTAATGGTTAATGTCGTTTACACCATTTTTTCATTTGTTATTGTTTAACAAATTTTGCATTAATACAAAAAACTAACAATGATTCTATTCGCATGTTTTATTAGGACAATCATCTATGTATTTGCCAGTATGATTATATTATATCCAATGTTTCAACTTTATTTGAATTAAACAAATAAACAGTGAGAGCGTGAGATCAATTTAATTGATTGAACTATATTAAATGGAAATATTTCTCATTTCCCAATTTGTATCCTCTAAAAATTCTTTTTAAAAATTAATTTGATTGTTCAATGTCAATAATCAATCAACCATAGAATATTCATATGTTTGTTTGGTATTCTTAATTGATAAAGAGAATTAAACATAAATAATACTAAATAATTATAAACATAGATGATGACCGTTTTATGAATTTATTCATTCACAAATTCAAATATAAATTCCATCGACAAAACAATTACTTTACATCCATATCGTAATCGATAGTGCCGCTCTCCCTCTCTCTCTCTCTCTCTCTCTCTCTCTTTCTGTGAATGAAAGCAAGTGGCTGGCCGTCAGTCGAGACTCTGTCGACTCGAGAGCACTGTTTGTGTTGCGTTTGTGTTCTGTTAATTGGCGTGCGATTTATTTGCTTATTGCCCCGTCTATTCCTTTTTTGACGACATCATTATCGCCTTCATCTTTCCAAATCTCCGTACTTGTCAGCAGCCTCACTCAAAATGGACCAACAATTGACGGTTGAAGAAATTCAAGAATTACGTCGACAACTAGCACAGCTGCAGAAACAGAACATAGCACTCCGAGCCGAGAACCGTGCCTTACGGGCTTCGATTGCATCGTGCCTTTCAACCAGCAAATCGAGTGCAGCAAGTTTTACATTTACCATCACCTGACACAGACTTGTCCTGTCCTCAGCAACTTGGTGGTGCCCGCGTGGACAATCACAACGGTCTAACATCAATGGTGCGAGTTTGGGTTGTTGGTATTTTTTGGCCTTTACTAATAATTTTAATTATTTGCAAAGACACACCAACCGATGTCATGCCGAACAAACAAACAAGTCACAGTCAAACCCGAATCGAATGACTTTGATGTAATCGAAGAGATCAAAGTGGAAATAAAGAAGGAAGATGAAGAGTATCATGAACCTGACTGTGGATATGACCGTAGCTAAGGCACTGTATCGCTCGTCTGATGGACTCAGACTTGAGTCGGCCGTCAAGGTAATGAAGATGGCGAGAAGTTGTTTCACCTAGAGGTAGTTGCGCTTACGCTGGCGAAGCACCCGAATGTAGTCAGGATGAGCCCCAACACAGCAAGATATCGCGAGCCTTTGTGATTTCAATGGAATGGTGCGCCGGCGGCAATTTGGATTTTCTCCTCGAGAGCTGCACGACAAGGACTTTTCCCCCCGCTTTCTCAATGGCATTCTCCAAGGATTTGGCCAGTGCCATACACTTTTACCACTACGAGCACAACCTAACTCATCGTGATCTCAAACCTGAAATGTGCTTTTCGATCAACACAAACGAGTCAAACTTGCCAACTTTGGCTTTACCAAGGAGACCGACTCGATGCGGAACACAATCTGTGGTACTGACCGATTCAAATTACCCGAACTGCTGCGCAATCCGGCAAGGAGTAATCATGACTACAAGAAAGGTATAAATCCATAGATCTGTGACACTAATCGGTCCATCTTTTTGCGCTACAGATTAATATTGACGTTTGGGGATGGGAAATGCTGTGAATAATCGGTTACGATACCGATTCTACACAAGTCACATTTGGACCATATAGAGCAATGTTGTGCGCCTTCTACCCATTGTTTATTGTCTCCCGCTCGTGCTCACGTCCACACTATTTGTTTCCCTTTTCCCCAAGAACCTGTTTCGCATCAATCATTATCATGGCCACCATTGAGGACCTCAAGCCACTCGACAAGCGCCCGACCCAAGTCATCAAAGTCATGAAGAGCGAAGATGGTGAAAGGTTGTTTCAACGGGTGGTATTGGCACTTACACTGGCGACGCACCCAAATGTTGTTAGTATGTGGCAACACTGCAAGATTTACCGAGTCTTTGTGATTGCGATGGAGTGGCTCGGAGGTGGAAAATTGGATTCACTCCTGGCAGAGCTGGCCGACGAGGACTTCTTCCCCCTCGCATTCTCAATGCAATTCTCCACTTCACAAGGACAGGCTCAGTGCCCTGCACTTTCTTCACAATGAGCACAACATAGCTCATCGTGGTCTCAAACCTGAAAATGTTTTTTTTTGATCAGCACAAGCAAGTCAAATTGATCGACTTTAGCTTTGCCAAGGTAGCTGACTCGTTGAGGAACACCGCATCTGTGGTTCGGATCGATTCAAAGCACCCGAACTGCTGCGCTATCCGACTAAGCGAAATCATGACGCCAAAAAAGGTATGTATCTATAGATTGGTGACACATTTCACTAATAGACCCATCTTTTTGTGTTTCAGGTTGATGTTTAGGAATGAGGCATGCTGTACTACTTGGTCCCCATCAAGCGAATGCCATTCCCACTCGAAGCGATGCAGTCACAGTTCCACAAACGCTAAATGGCACCATTCCCATGGCTATTGTCCAGGCTGAAGTATGTGCTCAAAGCTGAACAAAACTCTCTATCCATGAGCAATCCCTGGCCAACAGTGAGTGCACTCTCCCCCTCTTCATACGATCAACATTAGTGAACATCATCACCTGTATATTATATTATAATATCCAATTTATGTTAATAAACAATATTTCATTGCTTATGCGTTCATATTGGTAATCAATTTGTTTCTACATCCATGCGCTACTGTGTCGCTCCACTCTTTGTAGCACGTGTTGCCCTTTCTCTTATGGTCATATTGATCACTTTCACTTTCAACTCTCTCGTCGATAACGTTATTATTGCTTCCACATGTTGCCATGGGATGCATCTGATTTGCTCACTTGTCAACTGAAAGTCAAATTCTTCTGGTGCACCTTTGTGTGGTATTTGTTTATCAAAATCTGCATCTGAAATGTGAATCTACCATTTGAACCTTTTGTAGAATCACCTAATCGCCAATCACATCAACCATCATTCCATAAATGTCAACTTTCAATCCACATTTCCTTCAACCACAATGATGAAGATGAAGAAGAAGTTACAGAAGACATGGACACGTGAACAATGGCACTAACATTGACACTCACCAAGTGAATCATATTATGGCGAAATCACTAATGACATGAGCTAATCGCAATCTCACACAAAACACACAGACATAACAGTCACTTCTCGATAATCGATCGATTGGCCAGTCAATCGAACACGCCGCACTACCGCTGTGAGTAGTACCAAGCAGACCCAATTGATCACTCACACTGTTCAATGTCCTCAATGTAATCTATATTTTCCTAAAGACGAATTTTACCCTAACCTGAAGGAGAGACATTCGATTGGCCCACAACGTTGTCTACACTTTGATGAATCATTCTACAAAAAGTTAATTCAATTGTTCTTTTGTTGCTTCAACTAAATAACTTTATTGTTTAGGTGCATTCGTTCATTCAAACGTCAACACATTCCCTGTACTGTAATGTTACACCATTCCACTACAATGTCACTGTGACAAGTGTATATTTAAGGTTGTCAAGGTTATGAAGAGTGGAGAGGAAGATGGTGAAAAGTTGTTTCAACTGGAGGAATTGGCCCTTTCTTCCTTGCTAGACACAGGAATGTCGTTAGGATACAAGATTTTCCGAGCCTATGTGATTTCTATGGAGTGGTGTGCGCATGGCAATTTGGGTAGAGCTGCACGACGATCACTTCTTCCCCCGCGCATTCTCAATGGTAATCTCCAAGTATCTGGCCAGTGTCCTGCACTTTCTTCACAATGAGTTCAACATTACTCATCGTGATCTCAAACCTGAAATGTGCACTTCGATCAGCACAAACGAGTCAAACCGACCGATGAGGAACACCGCATCTGTGGCACGGAGCATCCGAGCTGCTGCGCTGTTTGACTAGGCGTAATCACGACGCATAGAAAGGTATGTCCCAATAGATCAGTGACACATTTCACTAATCGGTACATCTTTTTGTGCATCAGATTGACGTTTGGGGACGGGGACTTTTGTGCTACTTAGTACTAACCAAACGAATACTTTTCCCACTCGAATCGATGGTGCCACAGTTCAACAAATCGTTGCTTCCTCTAGACATCAAACCGAAACTGGAACGTGAACTGGCTAGGGGAACCATTCTGACAGGTATTGTGTCAATGGTAATCTCCAAGAATCTGGCCAGTGCCCTGCACTTTCTTCACAATGAGCACAACATTACTCATCGTGATCGCAAACCTGAAATGTGCTATTTGATCTGCACAAACGAGCCAACTTTGGCTTTGCCAAGAAGTTCGACTCGATGAGGCACACCGAATTTGTGGAATGGGTCGATTCAAACCTCCCGAATTGAGCTGATTATGTAAGTGTAATTACAACTCCAAGAAAGGTATGTCCCAATAGTTCGGTGACAAATTTCACTAATCGGTCAATCTTTTTGTGTTTCAGATTGACGTTTGGCGCCAACATCGCTCCACAAAAGATGATTTGCCTTTATGGCCTACTTGAAACAACACGAATTTGTACATCTCAACATTTCACCTGGCCCTAATGTAACCATCGCACTAATACTACACTCTCGTCTGGTCAGGCACATTCGAACTCAACACTTTGGTTTGTCCAAGTCCATGAAGGAAAAAAGGCGATGAACATTGGAGACATTCATGACCAGTACAAATATGTTCGAGTGGTACAGGAAGAGTAGGTTCGAGTTGAATTGACAGTATTTATTTTATTATAATTTGCATTACTCTTTATTCATAATTTCCCAATTTGTACCTTTATTTGCCATTTCAATCCTCAACCAAACACTCGCCCAATCAATGCTTATAAGGCTGTTTAGGTGATCGTTATTACGTTCGTACAGAATTTGTTCAACTATTTACTCAATCTTTTTCAACATGTACAAGTAGACGATGATTTGTTCTATCTTTTTATTATACACATTTATCACTACTATCTCCACCTCTATATCAACACACATTTAACATTGCTATTTTTTTGTATTTCATAATATATAAACAATAAAGACATTTTTAGCTTATTCAAATAAAAGTGTTTCAAACTGGAAAAGTGGTTCGATTGGTTTGCTATACTTTGTTATTTTCTTGATCTATATTGGAATAGAATAATTTTGGCTTGCATTTGCATTTGAATCAGTCTTGAACCAGTAATACTTTAATTGTACACTGCCGCAAATTAAGTGCCGTTTTTGACGATAGGATCACCTTGTCGCGAACCAAGCCACCCAACGTGAACATATCCAAAACAAGGCGATCTAAATCAACTCATTTTGACTTGAGCCACTAATTGGGATATGTTCCGATTGGAGCAAGCTAATTCACTCCTGAATGGATCAAATCACTAACTTGAATTAATCCGTACTCAGGTGATTAGATTCCAAAATCCATTGAGTTTCATTTTACGAACATACAACGTAACACATTTGCATTCAAAGACAGTTACGTTGTCTGTGAACATCGTCAGATCATTTCGTCGAATGCCAAAAGGTCTTTTGTCTGTTCTCATTCGGACTTTGTCCTCCCTCAAGATAACACCTACATTCTTTATCTGTGACAATTCGATTTGATTCAAATTTTTTTAATCGTTCCAAAAATTGTCAAAATTCGTCATTTCATTTTATAATTTTAATTGTTTATTATTCATATTATTTATTTACTTTCGTATTTAAGTTCGTCGATTTATTTATTTTTAATTGACGATGACATCACAACAAGGTAAATTCACAATCTAATACTTTTTTGTTCACTAATTTCAATCCGCACTACTATAGTTTATGCTAAAAAGTCAATGGCAAACAATTCGAGCCTTCTGAATCGTCCTCTTAACAATGCAAACAGCCGCTCCGCTAAAAGATCGATGGATGATAATGACGACGAGTTTTCTTATGAAGAATATTTACAAGCAAAAAAAAAGTAAATTAATATTACATATAAAAACATTTCTGACTCGTTTATATTATTTTAGATCCATCGCTCTGTCGTCAAATAAGGTTTGCAATTAATAATACGACAGACAACTCAGAAGAACTGCCATTCCCCAAGAATGTACTCAAATGGTTGAGTAAAGTTACATGGCTTCAACAAAACGAGTCTGACATTGGTCATCGCTGACTAATTCATACTTGCTATTTTACAAGTACTGTTTTTAACAATAGTGAAGAATCCATGTCAGGCTTTAAATTACTCCAGACTGTTGACGACGTCCATAACGAAACTGTATATCCGTTTTTGGAATTTCAAAGAGCCCTTTCTGTCGATCCAGTGACATGCTCAATTGATCAATTAGACAAGCTGATGCAAAGTTGGGCTAAAATGTTATTCTATATTTTGACCGGCAATGAGACCCGCCACCCATGGTTTTACACTGTCTCTTTGCACGCATTCTGTAATTCTGCTGCAGAATCGATGCCGGAACATTCTAAGCGTTATGCCGAGCTACATGAGGTAGCAAAATCGTTCAAATTGTTAGGGGACCAGCTGGCGTCTCAAGATTATTACTTGAACTTTGTCCGATTGAGTGTGCCCGCTAATGACGAAAAGAAAGCCAACGAAGTCTCTTTAGGTGTAAGTTCATTTATATGGAATGTTGACAAATCATTTACAAATATAATCCTTTACAGGATCTGCCATATGAAAAAATTAACAAGAAACTCGATAAAATGAAACTTTGGTGGCCAGTTCAAGTAAATATCAAAGGAAGTAGCAGTCAAAAGGAGAATGTTTCACTCAATCAACCAAAGAATGATCAAATCAAATGGATTAAAAGACTGTCAAATATGAAATCTCTTCCTGCAAATAAGAAGCTATTTTTCGAGACATTTTTTACAGAAAATTTTGATCAACAACATTGTCATGTCTGATTGGAAATTGTGGCTTGAGTAAGTTTTTTAGCAATGTATTGTTTTCATTGAAAAAACTTTTCAAATTAGTTTTAACCTTAATGTTATTGATTTCAATTATTTTATTTTTTTATTCGTTTCTATTAATTAATAATTGTACAATAAAAAAAAGTATGTTTATTCTATATTGATTCTAATCAAATCAAAGGAAATTATTCGTGTTTTAAGAATAATAGGTTCGTAAAAAGTGAACTGGTTCACTAGCGATCGTAGAATAGAGTCGCTTTCTAGGGAACCTATTTCTAAACTAAAGTTGAGTTAGTCCCTTTTTGTGATTAGATCCAGTATTTAATGTATCCCCTTTCGGACACCAAGGTGAATCTATTCGCAAAATGGATATATCCCATCCGCCTTAGCTGCTGAGCGTGTATATGATTTATTTGTGATAGAATTTTCATGCTTCATGCATCTTTTGATTATTGAGTGTTAGCTAATTGGCTATTGTAATCGCTTAATCATTTCCAACAAAATTTATATTCTCGCTTAGGCAGTCAGCGTCACTGGACACTGCTCAGTGCACGGTGCACCCATGGGTTGATCAATGTAAATAGAGAACCAATTGTACAGAGATTATTATTATTGATAACCTGACAAGGGATGAGTGCCGTGCACCAGTGAGCACATCTGTGACATAACATCACACAACACATCATGACTTAGGTTGGCTAAAAGTGAAAGTGGCCACTGGATAAAACAGTTCACATGAACAATTTGGCCATGAGGCTTTTTTAATGATGTAAACAAAGTAAATGTAAAGTGACATTGGAGTGTATGTTAGTTGGTCAAACGCACACGCGAATGCGCTTGAACGAGAACAAACAAAATCGCCTAAATGCCAAATCATTCGAACTAAGACCAACTCAGTCATTGTGAGTGTTAACACTAAAGTTTAGCTTTGTCTGTGTGCATCTGTGCTTCTCTGAGCACAAAGCACAATGTTCAACCACATTGATGGAAAAATCAGCAAGCAAAGCGACTAATTCAGTGGTGGCAAGTTTATTGTTGTTTGTCTGCAAGGATGTACCGAAGCGATTTCATTATCAACATGAAATATTGTTTATTATCATTAAAATATAATATACAGGTGATGGTGTTGACGAATGTTGATCATATATGAAGAGGGGGAGAGAGGACAGTTGTTGACTATACGTGCCGGAATTGTTCCCTTAGCCTGCTCAAGTTCCAGTTTTGGTTTGATATCGAGGGGAAGTTTGTGGAACTGTGGCTGCATGGATTCGAGTGAGAAAGGCTTTTGTATGGACCAAGTAGCACAACATTCTCACCATCTCCAGACATTAATCTGAAAATCACAAAAATATGGACCGATTAGTGAAATGTGCTACTGAGCGATTGGGACATACCTTCTTTGCTTCTTGATTACGCTTAGTCGGATTGCGCAGTAGTTCAGGAGATTTGAATCGATCAGTACCACAGATTGTGTTCCTCAACGAGTCGGCTACCTTGGCTAATCGAAGAGCACATTCTCGGGTTTGAGATCATAATGAGTAATGCTGTGCTCATCATTGAGAAAGTGTAGGGCACTGGCACTGTCCTTGGAGAATTGTGTTGAGAATGAGAGTGGGAAAAAGTCCTGATCGGCAAGCTCTGCCAGGAGCGAATCCAGATTGCCACCATCGCTACATCGCTCCAACGTAATCACAAAAGCTCACGATAACTTGTAGTGCTGCCAAATCATGACAACATTCGGGTGCTTTGCGAGCGATAATGCCACCACCTCTTGGTGAAACAACTTTTCACCGTCTTGTTCTTCACGGCACACTTGAGCTTGTGTTCATCTGCCAAGACATACTCAACCCTCGCAACCTGAATATCAAAGATATCGTTAATCATTAATTATCATCATCATGTGCAAATGTACTCACTTTCCCACAGACTGCGTTGAGCATCGTGTCGATCATCTTGGAGAAAACAAAGTTGGCCAGTTTGACTCGCTTGTGCTGCTCCAAGAGTACATCTTTAGGATTGAGATCAGATGAGTAATATTTTGCTCGTAGTGGAGGTGCCACAATCAGGGCAAACTTGCAATTATAATTAATATTACTTGTTAGTAGACAGAATAATGTTGACCAGAAACTTGCCCTCTTTGCCAGTTTCGTTGGTGGTCGAAGAAACTTTGGTAGAATTAGTTGACGGACTACCACCGAAACACTTGACCACCAGTGCGACCAACAGGAGGAAAGTGAACATCGACAGCTTGGATGGCCATTGACGGATAGTTGAAGCATGACAAAAGTGCTCTCAAGTAAAATAGAAATAAGAAACATGAACTCACTAAAGTTTACAGTTACCGTTTCAGCTAAACTCATTAAATTGCGTCAAGTTCGTTTTTTAGCGTGTAACAACATCACCAAGGATTGGTATTGCAGTGCAATTTTCAAAGCAGTGGCATGAGTTGAGTGCATTGCTCCAATGAGCACATCATACAAGCCGATGCATCTGGGAAAGTGATCACTAGTTAAAACAGTACAAACGAACACTTTAGGCATGAGTATTTGAATGATGTAAACAAAGTGTAAAGTGGAGTGTATGTATGTTAGTTGCGGTGGTCACACACATGAGTGGCACATGGCGGTGGAATGAACACATCAATGAATTTTATCATCACGAATAGTCGTAAATGCATATCCTCAATAATACAGCAGAAATCATCAAATGTTGAGTCTATTTGCATTGGAATGTAATAACCACAAGTTTGATCACTGTAATCACACTGAACATTCAAACATTGCACTGCAACTCATAGTTTATTTGTTTCTACAGTTATTCTTCGTTGTGTTTTATTTCTGCTTGTAACAGTAAAACTGCTCAAGTTAAGCCATGACTTTATATTGTTTGTGGTACATTGCTCTATTGGACTACTCGTGATCAGTGAAATTGTGTGTTGAGTGTGCATCAATATAGAGTGTTTGTTTATTAGTTAATTAAGTATATGTCAATTACAGATATACAGTTTATAGTTGAGATCGTGCAGCGCAAGAAGATCGTCTTGTAGGTTAACTGGAAGAAAGTGATCGGGTTAGTGAACAGAGAAAGACAACACCAAATTAGCTTACGAATTAGCTCTAACTATGGCAATGTACCAATGTAGGTGATGTGCTTTTATACAAACAGAGATGAATCAGCGACTATCACCAACTGGATGAGATGATGGTCATCAAGTGTGTGTGGCTTGGTGGCAGTCCAATAGCATAAACTTAACATAGAGCAAATGGCCACTGGTCCAATATCAAACCTTTACTCACCGCCGCGGACCGACACCTCGAGGCACCAGCATGGCAAATGTCAACTCACACACTAGTGCACTAACAAGACATCAGTGGCAATGAATGTTTGTTTCTGTTCCAAATTGAATTGAAATATATTGCTTCGTGTTGGTTTCAATTTGTTGATCCTTGAAAGCCGCCATTCGATTAGTCCGCCAATTTGTCTGTTTGGCCTAACGTCACATAATGAGCAATCCTGTGCTAATTTATTTGTCCGTGATAGCATTCTGTCAATCGATTATGCACCCGGCGATTTGCACCAAAACAATTCTTATTTCATAAACAAAACATTCAAATATGAATTCAATTGTGCAAGCCAGTTTCATTATAACATACAAACTTATCACCAAAATAAATACCATCAACATTAGTTCAATTACTGATCGATCAATTGAACGAATGGCAAACAAAGAAGCTAAAATAAATAACCTCACATTAGAATAACTTGTGTACCACCTCGAGATTGCTTGCATTTCATCTAGTCGACTGCTTCATGACCTGTGACCGATTTGGCGACCTTGAAGCACTCCTTATTTGTCTAGTAAACCCGTCAAAGTTGGAATAGTAAAAAAAACTTGACACTGTTCTGGACTGGGTTTCAATGTTAATTTGCAGAACTTGGTTAAGAATACAAATATACAGAAGTGGATTCTTTATCAACATGAGCACATGAGCAATGAAATATTGTTTATTATCATAAATTGGATTAAAATACAATTTACAGGCGATAGTTTTCACAAATGTTGATCATAGGAAGAGGGGGAGAGAGGACTGGTCACTGTTGTTGACATCGCGGTGTTGGCTCATCTTTGTACCACGGTTGGCCGACAATCGTGCACATCGGAGTGTTGGTCAGCTTTGAGTGCATACTTGAGCGAAGACACAATACCAATGGTTCCCTTAACCTGTTCTCTTTCCAATTTCGGTTTGATATCGAGGGGATGCAGCGGTTTGAGGAACTGTGGCACCATCGATTCGAGTGAGAAAAGTATTCGTTTTGGTGTGCACCAAGCAACACAACAGTCTCCATCCCCAAAAGTCAATCTAAAACACAAAAAGATGAACCGATTAGTGAAATGTGTCACTGATCGACTGGGACATACCTTCTTTGCGTCGTGATTAGGCCTAGTCGGACAGCGCAGCAGTTCGGCTGATTTGAATCGATCAGTACCACAAACAACGGTGTTCCTCAACGAGTTGAACATCTTTGCAATGCCAAAGTCAGCCAGTTTGACTCGCTTGTGCTGATCAAAGAGTACATTTTCGGGCTTGCGGTGAGTAATGTTGTGCTCATCGTGAAGAAAGTGCAGGGCACTGGCACAGTCCATGGAGAAAAAGCCCTGATCGGCCAGCTCCCAGGAACGAATCCAAATTGCCACCGCAGCACCACTTCATTGCAATCACAAAGGCTCCCGATGACTTGCAGTGTTGCCAAATCTTGACAATTTTCGGGTGTTTCGCGAGCGAATGCGCAACCATCTCTCGGTGAAACAACTTTTCACTATCTTCCTCTTCACTCTTCATAACCTTGACGGCGCACTCGAGCCTGCGTTCATCGGGCAAGTTGTACAGTGAACACGGCCTAGGCCTGCAAAATTAAAGATACCATGTGCAATTGTGTACTCACCGTGTCATACCATAAGAAATTCCTGCACCGATCACAACTGCATCCATGTAGAGCTCGAGTACTTTGGTCTTGTGCGCGTGTCGAGTGGCTTGAGTTCTTCAGTGGTGGCCAATGGCCATGATGAACAGTGAAACATTGTTTATTGTCATAAATTGCAATATAAAATTATGGCACATTTTTGTACCACTGTTGGCCGACAATAGTGCACATCGTAGTTCGGGAGTTTGGGTCTGCTTTGAGCGAAGGAACAATACCCGTCGGAATCCGTCAGAATAGCGGTTCCTTTAGCCATTTCGTGTTCCAGTTTAGATTTGATGTCTAGTGGAAGAAACGGTTTGTTGAATTGTGACTGCATCGATTCGAGTGGGAAAGGCATTCGCTTGGTTTGTACTAAACACAACAGCCCCCATCACCAAAAGTCAATCTAAAACACAAAAAGATGGACCGATTAGTGAAATGTGTCACCAATCAATGGAGACATACCTTCTTTGCGTCATGATCGAATCCGTTCCACAAATGCGGTGTTCCTCATAGAGTCGACCTTCTTGGCGAAACGAAAGTCGACCAGTTTGACTCGCTTGTGCTGATCGAAGAGTACATTTTCAGGTTTGAGATTGAGATGAGTTAGGTTGTGCCCATAGTGAGGAAAGTGCAGATTGGTGAGCACCAAAACCAGGGCAAACGCAGAAGGCCGCATTATGTTGACCAGAATCTTGACATTGCTCTCCTTGTCGGTTTCGTTGCTGCTCGAGGGGACTTTGGTAGAATTAGTTGACGCACTGTCACAGAGACACTTGGCTACCAGTGCGACCAACAGAAGGAAGGCGAAGGAAGGCTTAGCTTGGATGGATGGCCATTGACGCTTGACAAAAGTGCTCTCAAGTCAAATAGAAATAAGAAACATTATGTCAAAATTGTGAACTTTGAATGAGTGGCTTATCATGCGTAACATTCAAATTCGAACTGAACTCACTAAACCATTTGAGCTCCATCGAAAACTAATGAAAGTTGCGCCAAGTTTGTTTTGTTTTATTTCTGCTTGTAACAGCAAAACTGCTCAAGTTAAGCCTTAACCATTCCATGACTTTATATTGTTTGTCGCCCAATGCTCTATTGGACTATTTGTGGCCAGTGGAATTGTGTGTTGAGTGTGCATCAATACTGGACAGAGCAAATGGCCACTTGTCCAACGACGAAGCAATCACGATCGACACCTCGAGGCAACAGCATGGCAAAAGTCAACTCACACACTGTACTAACAGTAAGGCACTGACTGTTTACATTTGTCAGAAATCAGTTTTGATAATTGAATTGAAATGAATTGCCTCTTGTTGTTTGTGCTAATTTATTGGTCCATAAATGCGTTCCGCCATTTTTTACATATCTGACCGACTGCATATCATGACCTGTAATTGATTTAGTGGCAGAGTTGTGTCCATTGATGAGTTCGCTACATGCCGAGATGATTCTTCATTTTGGATGTCTTCAACTTATTGACCGTAAACACTGTAAATCTCAGTCTCAACTTTTACTTTTCTTTCTCAATCTGCATAATTTGTCTATTTGATCATTATTTGTTCATTATTTTCTGAAGAACATTTCGTCTCATTCCCTTAAACTGACCAAAGCTCATGTGAAATTTATTTTTAGGCTTAAGCCCAACTTCAAAATCAAGATTATAATACAATACAAAAGTATTAATCAAAATAATAAACTCTATAAAACAAAGACAATGTGAATGGTGACACAGTACAATTCAATGCTCAAATAGATCAACTTAAGTTGACCTTGAGATTTTAGATCAAGGCCAAATGCATCAAAATTGGCAACATTGGGAAATATTATTTTGAGTTTAGTCAAACTTGATGCGCATCGCTGATTGAGGCTGTTTGATTGGATATTGATTGAATTTGCAACAATTTTTGACAAATAATTTTATTTGTAATAAAATGTCTCTATACTAATGAGTTAGTATGGCCAGTTAGAATTTGCGGTTAGAGCCCTTGAAGGCATTGGAGCCCTTCACTCCTCCACACAATGACATCGAATGACGAGGCACCACAGTGGCTTTGCTTTTGGCCTTAGTGTGCTTGGTCGCAAAACTATTGGAACTGATAACCTTCTCGGTCTGGTTAGCACGGCGATGCTTCTGCTGCTGTTTGGAGGATGAGCCTCGCTTTGGGCTATCTTTCTGGCGTGAATCATGTCGGCCACTGATAGTACGACGTCGATAGGAGACATTCTTTTTCTGGGCTTCAGCTTCGGCTAAGCGGGCCTCACTTTCCGGTACTGGCAAAGATCTCCATTTGGCACAGGCAGCCACCTCACTGGGGCCAATCTGAGAGTCCATAGTTAAAATTTTAAACGATGGTTTGCAGTGCTTGTGGATTAATTTACGGGAATCTGTGGAGTACTTGCTAGTGTTGTTGGCTTGTGCACTTGGTCGCTGCTTGAACTGAGAGTGAGATTGGTCGGTTTGGCCCTTGCCGTTACTGTTGTTGTTTAATTTTATTATTGAGGGACCAGGAGCCTTCTTACAGCATAAACACGCACCAATTATGCCAAACAAAACGACTGCCAAAACTGCACCGGCTATTCCGATGATGATGATCGTGCCAGTGGACAAGCCAGCTGAAATGAGAGTGATGGGAATTAGCCGATTATGATACCCACATTTCTCTGTTCGGATGTACAAACCTTTTCTGGTGGAGTTTCGGTAAATGAGGGTAGTGGCAGTGGTAAGTTTACTAGTGCTAGTAACCACAGTTGTTGGAATGGTGCTCGGAATGGCATCCACGAAATAATCACTCAACTTGACCGCCTTGAGCGGAACTTCAACCGGATAGGCACCAGCGCCAGTGTACTCAAAGATGTACACAGTGTCGTGGGAGAAGAGGTGGAAGCGGTTCTGGTCCACGAAGCCACCGTTATGAATGTCCCAGTCCAGGTTTGTGCACACGGCAAAGTTATCCATGAACACAATCATCTCGGTACCATTGGTGCCCGTCTGTTTGCACATGTATGGACTGGAGGTGTGGTTGAAATTACCAGCTTGGTAGACATACTTGAGTAGCTGGTGAGATATGCCAGGGACAACGACAAGATCGAAGAAAACATTTTGCTCGGTTGAGGACAAGAGATGAGACTTTATGTAGGAAAAGTCTACATCAATTCCATATTCTTGATAACTTGCGCTTTGCGAGTTTATTGAAAATGTCACAGACTCTAGAATAATGACATCCGCCAAGTGAATGTTGAAGAAAAAGACAAGCACATCTTCACTGTCCAAATGTGTAAAGATCGATTGTGGAAGAGGCTTAGTGTTCTCTGTGTTTGAGGTGAAATTTGCGTTATTGCTCAGAGCAGGCCATTTACTGTTCAGCTCCATCGGTGCCAGCCCATACAGGTCCATCTTGCTGTTGGTGAACTTGACAATCGGTACATCATACACTAGCAGAGGTGCGTCCTTGGTGATGATGGTCAGGTTCGAGTTGAGTATGCCAATCAGCAGAATTTTCGAACCGGCAAACGAGGATAGAAGGCCAGGGACAGAAGAGATTGTCTGGAACGAGAATAAAGTTATGACGAATCATAGTAGGATATCCCTATAGCGGTTCCACAAGATAGAACCAGAAAAAGAATGGATAGGATAGGTAAGGACTGGTGTTAGGGAATGTTGTGGGCGTTGCAGTGGGATAAGAAAGTAGAAAGCAAAGAAGATCGGAAACAGAAAGTCATTCCAAACCTGCAAACATCTAACTAACCTCATTGTTGGCCATCACAGAGTTGGTCCAAAAGAGTGCCAGAACCGTAAAGAGACATACCAATTGGGATGAACAGTGACGCATCGTGTCGAGGGAAACAGCGGTGGTGCACACGAGTAGACTTGAAGAATTGAAGACACAGAAGAGAGAAAGTGGAAATGATTACTTTCACGAATTGAGCAAAAGGAGACAGAAAAAGCTCAAATAGAAAAGAACTCATTCACGACAAATCCACTTGTTAAATAGGGCAAACTCGTGATTAACAATTGGATTTACATTTATAATTCAACAATAACCAAACCAACAACAGAATTAAGCATCTTTCAATCATCAAAATAATAGAGTTTAATAATACGATAAAATGTTGTATAATATGTAGCTGACAGTTGTGAGAGATATAGAATCTATCTGTAAAGTAATGTACGAGACAAAAAGTCTCGTCTAATGTTGTGTGAGGATATATGGAAGTAGTGTTGAAAAGCTGTTTATAGTGCAAAGTATGGCACTTCTACTTGGTCTTATGATTTGGCCAACATGACCTTCGACGTCTGTTTGACCTTATAGGTTGGACTTTTGCTGCGCTTCACCTTTGAGGCAATTGCATCATGTCCACTGTTGGCTCAGCACTTGAAATGACACATCCTTGCGGTAGCGCCTTCACTGTCTTGGGCTTGATCTGGCTTGTTGACACACTTGAACCAAATAATCAGTCAAAATGATCACGAGTACAACCACGATCACAGATAGAATGACAATAATTATTCTGGATAATATTGAGAGTCAGGAGGAGAGGAAGGGGAATTAGTAGGTTATGACACTATTCTCTGTAAGTACGAACCATTTTTGGCCGTCGTCCTAATCGGCCCAATAGTGAGAGTGATGCTGATTGAAGTGAGAACCACAAAAAGTCAACTCAACTTCACCGCCTTGACAGGAACCAGCGAGAGGGTTTGAGAGGGTTAGGCACCAGCGCCAGTGTACCCAAAGATGTACACAGTATCACGGAAGAAAAGGTGAAAACGGTTCTTGTCCATGAAGCCACCATTCGATATGTTCCAGTCCACGGGGAAACTTTCTTTAGCGCTTTTCTTCAACACAATAGTAACACTTGACTGTTTGCATATGTACAAAGACGACGTCATGTTGAAACCACCAGCTTGGTAGACACAATAGCTGATGAGATTTTCCAGGATCAACAGTCAGATTGAAGAAAACATTTTGCTCGGTTGATGAAATAAATAAACATCTTTTCACTGTCCAACTTGATGAAAATCAAATTTGAGGACCGAGCTTCGTTCGGCAGGGTCGAGCTAAAGTTTGCGACTGCTGCGAGCCAGCAATTTTGTGTGCAGCTCCACTGGTGCCAGTCCATACAGGCCAATCTTGCTGTTGACAAAGTTGGCACTAGTGAGGACATGCCCTTGGTGATGATTCAGGTTCGAGTCAAGTGAGCCAATCAGGAGAATCCGGGACAAAAGACCAGGTGTGGTCTGGAATGAGAAAGGTTAAGGTTAGTCACGAACAGAAAGTATGTTCACTGGACATTGTCCAGACTAGCAAACATCACTTACATCGTTGTTGCCAATCACTGAGCTGGTACCAAAGAGTACAAGCACCAAGAAGAGACAGACAAATCGTGATGAGGAGTAACACATCTTGATGACAGGGAAAGAGAGTGTGCAAGTGAGTAAATAAACACGAAGAAGGCGAGTCACTGGAGAGGGTCACTGGACGAAAGCTCAAAAGAAATGATCTTGTTCACAACAAATCGATTTGTCATATAGTAAAACTCAAATAACTCAGAGGAAGGAAAAGTGAACTTTCGAGCCATCTGGAAAAGTCTCGATTTGGAAAATAGAAAAGAAATACACATTGAATGATATTGGCAATGCAATAATATGCATTTGTGACATTAATAAAACATTCTAAGTTTGATCAGAAGCAGTTTTCAACTGATCGAAATGATGTCAAATACTGCTCCAGTTGGAAGAAGGACTCAACAGTCAAGTGTTGGCCATTTGAAATAGTAATGTTTGGTTGCCTGTCATGCAAATGTGACCAAATTGTTACATTCTTTTGCGTTGTCACTGCAAAGTCACTTTGAGGCGATTTGAAACGAAAAGGCTTTCCATGTTGTGTGTAATAATTGAACATTTTGTATTCTCCTGTGACTGTACATGTTGACCCCGGGGAAGAAACACTGAATTTGACCTAGTTGGCAATAGTCAACCTTGTGAGTGGATAGTGGTTCATATGAAGTGAAATGGTGGTCACACTTGTCGCAGTGCCATTGGCCATTTGGTCGTGTCCATTGGTTGGTTGGATGACTGTTCATCTCCTTCGCCGTTATTACTGTCAATCTCAGTTTCCCCTCTAAATCCTCCAATTCCTCTTCCTCAAACTGCACAATTTATCCAGTTTGTTTCATTACCGAACTGTTGTGTATTATGACTCACTTGAACTTCTCCTTTATTCTCCGAATTAGTTGTGTTTGAATTACGATTTTTCATTCGAGGCTATATTGAGGGCTTAATAGAGAAAGCTTATAATTTAAAAAACAAATACAAACTAATAAACTGTTGAAGTATTTCTTGAATAAGCATAAAACAAATAAAATGAAGTCCGCAAGATATCTTTGTGTCAGAAACAAAATCAAACCATCACGATCATACACAATACACAAACACATTATTATACGTACAACGATCGTTATTGCCAATAAATTAATTGGCAATAATATTGGACAAACATCACTTGTTTTTGATGGTATTGGTAATGTCTGCAAAAAATAAGATACCTAAATGGTAAACATTTATGTTGTTTTTATGTATAAAATGGACAAATACTTTGTTATTCATGAAAATGGATAAATTGGTATTTGTTTTGATTCGTAATATAATTTAATAATATCTCGACAACTGTTGAACCGATTATTGGATCGACTGACCAAACAAACCAAGTTTGGCTTCAACCTGATGGCTGGAAACTGTTCTAAAGGTATCTTGCTGGATTAATATTCTTATTCGATTTGAGTCCCACAAGCATGTGAAAATTAACCACAGCAGCAAAGGAAAGCTCCAATAAAAGCAAAGCCACCAATGTGAGCTGCCTCTGCCAATTGAATACTTCAGCAATCATCTGATTGCCCAAGAAAGTGCTCACTAGTTTGGTGAGTAAACTTTGCGACCCCCAAGTATGGCCAACTGTTATCGCTCATTCAAAAAATGATCCATATCTGTTCGAGTTGAAAAAGAATTACGCTGACCAATCCACTAAAGACTATCCACATGGACTTCTCTCAGCAAGATAACAAACTAGGTATGGCGGATATTGTCAAAATGATCTTATCGACAGTAATCTAAGGACAAAGTTGGTCAAGGACCGATTGCTTCATTCGAACTGCCGAGAAAGAGGCCAGCGAGTTGGCCAAATATTTCGCCAAATGCTGTCTGTCAACAGAGTCCGCCTAGAGTTGAATAAAAGAACAGTTTGCTTAAGTGGCACTGACCAACAAGACCAACCTGCCAATTGACTTTGTCTCTATTTCGAGCACAGGAAGATGTCAAAATTTTATTGACGATCAACACATTAGAGTATGAGCCATCAAGTGCATCCAGGTCGCAAATTGTTTCCAAGTACCCCAACACGCTTCAACTTTGTCGTTTTACTAAGTTTTCCACTTTTCGGAAAGCAATTAAAGCGTCACAAAAACGGAACGTTCAAATTGGACAAACCATCAATCCAGCAACAAGTTGCTCAAACTGTTCAACCAGTTGCCAACGAAGAATCAGTTTAATCAGTTTGACCTTATCAGACGAATCACTAGACTTGGTGAGCAAAGTTTCACTAAAGATTCGCCTGTGGATGACAAAGCCAAGTAGTGGTACTTTGGAAGCAAATCCATCTCCAGGTGTCATTTGGAATTGAGTGCCTTGTGCACCTGTTGTGCATGAACATACTCGCTCAAAACAAGTTTGCCATGAAACACGGCCATTTCGAGATACGGAACACCAAAGTTCAGCACTTGACAAAATGTCTCGATAACTTTGGTTACTCGAAAGTATCGAACATAATCAACGAAATAGTCTACTGAATGCCTCTTGCTGCAATCGTGGAAGACATTTTCTGCCCTTCATCTGGCTTTCCCACAGGCAAACGTTCATTGCAACAGCATTAACTCAGTCGAGCCACACGATATGGACTGTGCAGTGTGCACAGGACAATATGTACAATATGTATGTTCGGATGTGTTCGACCAGGCATCCAATTTCGACCAACCAAAGACCACTTGATCGCACATCTGTGATCGATTTCACCTTCTCAACAGACTGAGCTATATGAACCAAAGTCTTCATCACTCACCCAAATCTTGCAGTGATGACGATAATTTTCTACTGCAACAATTGATCCATCTCATATGGTCGACCAGCAGCAACAGCAAGCAAATGAGCAGTATTCGTGTCAGCAGCCATCGGTGGCCTAGGTCACACGCAGCCAGATAATGCTTACTCCTATAGTGTCGACTGGACCTAACTGGCCCACAATGCTCCAGATAATTACAACAACAACAACACACCATCTCGACATTGTATTTCGCATCACCAAATTGTTTCCGATTCTGGACTGAACTGTTTTAGACGAATGTGTTGGTCCAACACTGTTGGAATGTCTTGTAGCACTCTCAGCCATTTGCATCGATTCGGTTAGATGCCAGAATGGATTCGTTCGTATTCGACTCCTCTTCAGGTTCGACATCTCAAATGTTTGGGACCTTCTACTATCAGTATTCTATTACTATATTTTGGTTTATTTGCAGTTGCCTTAATCGCATGTTTCATTGTGCGAGATTGGACGAGTTCATGAGTTGAGTGAGTTCATTGGGAAAAGTGATTTGAGCATTGGCGATGGACACTGGTGGAACTGGAGACGTGGCGGGGAAGACTGACGAGTGAAACGTGAATCGAGGAAAATTGGCCGATAATAGTCCAAATTGGCATGGTGCGTGTTGAAATAAGACAAAGGTGGATTGAGAGATGATGTGAGAGAGGTTGATGGTGATGGTTGGACAATGAAAGTGGCTCATTGGTTGGCCAAAACTTGAATTCACCACTTGTGCACAGTAATCAGCACCACTCGATTATCGTTTCCATATTAGTCAATTTGGTTGCGATTCTGTTGAACAACATTGAACACTGCTTTTTGTGAATAATGAGAAAGTTTGACATTTGCATTTTGAACGAATTAAAATTTGAATTGATTTAAACTGATTATTGTGTATGTCTGTTTATTTGGATATTCAAAGTGCTCTAGCCGGTCAAGTCCAACCTTGAATGAGCTATCGGATCGGCTATTTGACCAAACCAAATTGGAACATTGAATATACTTTAGTGATCAATTGTACAGTTATGGAATTATGCAGATGGACACTTGTTAGTGATCGATGATGGCCAAAGCCAACTCGTGGGACATGTCATGTTGCATGTCACTTGGCAAATGCGAATTGCCAATGACTCTGGCAATAAGCAATCCGAAATTAATATTTGAAAATGTTTCATTTTCATGTCCATTTCCACTCAAGCGGCGCATTTCTAGTCGAGTCATTTCTGTTGGGTGTCAATAGCCGTAGGCTCACTCGGTAGACACATCGGTCCGACTGTCGGCTTGTCACCTTTGAATGTTTTGTGCTTACCGTTTTGTTTTGTGATTTTGTCACCTCTCCCTCTCAGTTATTTCTATGAAGTCGTTTCGCTTTTCGGATTGTACCTCTGTTACTCACCAGTTGGTTATTATATCGGGTTTTGGACAATTCTCGTTGGTGTTGTCATCGTTGGGAATTTTATGACACACGGACAACCACGCCGTCACTTGCCTTCGATTTGGTTCGTATTTTGTTCTTTTTATGATTTTTTATAATAAGAATATTTTGTATTTATTTATTAATATTATAGATTTACACCGATAAGATATAATCTTATTGTTTCACGGCTATTGTGTAATGCTATTCCACAAACGAAACATTACGTCATCATCGTCGACGTCGTTTTCTCTCGTCGTTTTCTTCTTTCGGTAGGGTTTTGATCTGTTTTTGATTTGTTTTTTTTGTTTGTTTTTAACTAATTAAATATTTTTATATATTTTATTTTACAGAATTGATTGTACGTCTTTTCTTTATTTGTGACTCACAAATTGTGAGTCTATGAACTCTGGAGTGGTGCGGCGGTGGCTATCTGGATTCGCTTCTGGCAGACGAGGACTTCTTTCCGCTCGATTTCTCAACGCAATTCTCGAAGGATTTGGCCGATGCCCTCTGCACTTTCTTCATGATGAGCACAATCTTACTCTTCGTGATCTCAAACCTGAAAATGTTCTACTTGATCAGCACAAGCGAGTCAAATTGGCCGACTGGATTTGCCAAGTTCAACTCTGAGGAACACAATCTGTGGTACGGACCGTTTGAAACCTCCTGAACTACTGCGCAATCCGACTAAGCCAAATCATGACGCCAAAATGGTATGTCTCCATTGATTGGTGACACATTTCACTAATCTGTTCATCTTTTTGTGTTTCAGATTAATGTCTGGAGATGGGGATATGTCCACACTAAACGAATGCCTTTCTCACTGGAATCGATGCAGTCACAGTTCAACAAACCGTTGCTTCCCGTGGACATCAAGCCTAAAGCATAAGTCTGGGGTTGGGGACTTTTGTGCTACTTGGTCAATACCAAATCCCGTTCTCACTCGACTCGATCCAGCCACAGTCCCTCAAACCGCTGCCCCTCGATATCAAACCTAAACTGGAACGTGAACTGGCTAATGGAACCATTCCCGCGGGTATTGTTTCTTCGCTCAAGGATGCGCTCAAGGCTACAGAGGTCAATGTACGAGGTGAACAACAATAACGAGTCCTCTCTTTATGATCTACATTTGTGTGCACATCAACCCGATCATTTCCGTACTGAACAAGCCTCATATGCACACAGTTACATCCTCACTCTATCGTCTTTTTCATTTTTATAGTTTATATCTTCAAATATATATTGAGTTGATTCTATTTATATTTATCAAACAGTTCACACACACACACACACACACATTATTTATTATTTAACTAATAAAGAAGATTCCTCTGTACTTTGTTGTCATTGTTCTGGTTGTGAAGAGTAGTATCATTCAGACTCACCCACCTGACCGCGCGTTCGTGTCTATGTTGAAGCATGTCCGAACTATAAATTCAAATTTGTCAATGGTAGCTCAACAATCGCAATGGTTTGCAAATCTCTCGTGCATTAACAAATTGACATTTGTGCGGGCACAAGTGGCGATTGTGCCCGACTTGGGCACTTACCTGGTGGAAACACGCAACTTGTCTCGAGTTTGTGCACATTAGTACTTTGGTATGTGTGCATTTGTGTCCAACAGTTTTTGTTCAACTAGCTAAAATTTAATAATTTTTAAGGTTTTATCATTGAAACTCACTTGCGCTGTAATTCGCGGTCTCGGCAAATTGGCCCACTTGGTTACGCTTCAACTTTGCAACACCACAATGGACATCTCCCACTTGTATCTAGAAGCTGTCCAACATGATGGTCTGTCACTTCGCTGTCTTCCATTGTTTTGATTAGGTCATTTTTAGTCGATGACAAAATGACCGCTCGATCAAAGCATTCACACGTGTCTTCTCGTTCCAAATTAAACAATTTGGCCCTGCGTATTGCTATTACTATTGATGGCTGGTATCCCACGACTTCAAATCAAAATTCACCAACAATTGCACCGGTTTTGAAATTTGCGTGAAATTAGATTCTGTTGAATTCATTTGTTTTCATCATGAGATTTTACTTTTCATAATTCAATGTGTATTTAATAATTTGTCCATTTAATAAGCAATCTGCAATAGATGCTCCATTGGGTTCGCTTATGGAGATTTGCCAGGGTGGAGAGGATCCAGTGGCAAAAGTGCATAGTAAGTGAATTGCTTGCAGACACGGTTCGATCGCCTCATCCTCTTGTGGTGAGCACTCAAAATCGTCTGCCTGTCATCGTCATCATTATCATCTCAATCGCACGAGAATTAGTCCCAACCGAAACGAGTGCCCGCACAGTCAAAGATGGGCCAATTCATTTATGGAAACATTTTGTAGTTGATTACTAATGATTAGATTGCCCCCGATACAGTTGCCGCACTGCACTAGCCTGGCAATAATTTTGCACGTCAATTAGGTTACCTAATTTAGGTACTCAATAGGGTAATGACCAAGTGGTTTTGGTGATGTGTCATGTGTGTGTGTGGGTTTGTGTGCCACTATTCCATCATTGTCAGTGACCGTCCATTGTATTCATGAGCTCCTCTCTTCTGTGGCATGATTTCAAGCATTCGATACGAACAATTGCGTACTTGATTCTTCATGGCATCATTTGATGATTGGTCTATGTATTATGAACAGGCAAGTGGAATGGCAATCGGTGGTCAACCGACCAATGGCAACACTAGTGAGCGGTGGCACTACTGCCATAGTGCCGTACAGTGGCACATTGATCATATGTTCACATGTCGACAAGATGATGACACTACCGAGGAGGCCTCCTCCACCATTGGACAGGGCACTCGCTTGTCCACTGTTCTCCCAGTTGAGATAAAAACAGTACAAATTGAAAATAAAATAGACAGGAAATACTTTTATTATCAAGTGTAATAGAATCAAAATATATTATACAAATGTGAAATTATACAACTGAGAATATCAACAGGTGATGGTGGTGCAAATTCGTTTCTTTAAAAACAATATGAATTGAATGGAATGAGATTATGATAGACGGACATCAGACACAAACAACATGAGCAGACCGAGTAGAATTTGTTTGAGGATTGAAAATGAATTACGACCCATTGTGGATTCGGTTTGGGTTAGGTTTGAGGGTGAGGTGAAGACCAAGAGAGAAATGCACTAATGCACGAACAAGGCAGCCCAACTTTACAGTTCCTCTGTGTGGACAAGCGAAATTACAATAGTTAATATAATGATATAGCACAAAAGTATTATTACTCACCAGTTCTGGTTGCAGCCTTGAAAGCGGTCAGTTTTTTCCTGAACTCGGTCTCGGCGGCCTCGAGGCTTTCAGCAGTCAGTTCGTGGACATACTTCGGCCACCAGCTCTCTTCTTGTTCCTTACGAGCCTTGATTGCGGCCTTCTTCTCTTCCAAGTCCCTCTTATACCCATCAGACTTGTGAAAGGGCGGCTCCTCGTCGGTTTGTGACTCAATTTGGACACTCTTCATTTGAGAAAAATCAGGCCCGACGTAGGGTTCAGTTTTGTCCAGAAAGTCCTTTACCCGCTAACAAAAATGATAACATACAAACAATCAGTCAGTTAGTGTGTTCGGAAATTTACTCACCTCGGTGAAAGGTTTACAGTTGTACAGATCACAGTAATCGATCACAGTGGAATTAATGTTTGGCTCCACTTTGGCCAATTTATCAATGATGCCACCAGTCCGAGCAGTTTGCGCAATTTTGTCTTGGCACTGTTGGGGAATCAGTTTGAATTGCTTCTCCTCCTCGGCTTCTTTCCGCCTTGACTCGGATAAAGAGGCCTCTTTCTTCGAATCAGTAAATGGTTTAGCCATCTTGGGGAGAAGGAGAAGAATGAGGAAGAATATGACGAGAATGTTAAACTCCACAATAAACAGAAGCGGCCGAAGGCGAGGTAATGTTCACTTGTGTGCGAAACAACAACGAAAACAAAACGAATCAAACAAAGCGAGTCAGTCATGTGTGCATGCTCACCATTGCAGAGTAAAGGCACTGTCTGTGTGTCTGGCAGTGTCTTGTCTTGTCTTCCACTGGCTGCAATACATTTGCATTGAAACCAGCGACACCAATCGACAGTGACAAGCAACAGCAACCACCAACACAGTGCCACAGGCTCAATTTCTGTTTAGTGAGCACAATTTGAGTGTTATCCTCTCTGCACGTGTCTCGAAAGCATTCTTTTGTGACCTCTCAACTCTCTGCCCATCTTTTTGGACTGATTCTTGCCGCATCTTACCCTGATCACCTTTCCACTGTTCATCTCCTACAATGGCTGGCCAATTGGACGCCAACATCGTTCGTGAACTGAGAAAACGAAAGTATACTCAACTTGAGATCATTGGTGAAGGCCGATTTGGTAAAGTGAGTACTCATTTGCACCCGATTGTACATGGTGATGATGGTGATGATTAATGATTAACGATATCTTTGATTTTCAGGTTGCGAGTGGACAGTACTTTTTGTCTGAGAATCAAAAACTCAAATGTGCCGTGAAGATTATGCAACGTGATGAACAAGATGGTGAAAAGTTGTTTCACCGTGAGGTGGTCGCATTGTCTCTCGCTGTGCATCCCAATGCAGTCCGAATTTTGCAGTACTTCAAACTGTCTCGAGCATTTGTCATCACTATGGAGTGGTGCGAAGGTGGAAATTTGGACACTCTTCTGGCTGAGCTGCCGGATCGCGATTTTTTTCCACTCGATTTCTCAATGACGTTTTGCAAGGATCTGGCGAGTGTTTTGCACTTTTTGCACGATGAGCACAATCTAACTCATCGTGATCTCAAACCCGAAAATGTCCTATTCGATCAGCACAGGCGAGTCAAACTCGCTGACTTTGGCTTTGCCAAGGTGGCTGACTCGTTGAGGAACACAAACTGCGGCACGGACCGTTTCAAACCTCCCGAACTGCTGCGCTATCCGGCCAAGCCAAACCATGACCCCAAAAAAGTATGTCTCCATTGATTGATGACACATTTCACTAACCAGTCCATCTTTTTGTGTTTCAGATTGACATCTGGGGGTGGGGACTTTTGTGCTACTTGGTGCACACCAAGCGAATGCCGTTTCCACTCGAAGCGATCAATTCACGGTCCATCAAGCCACTGCCTCTCGACATTAAACCGAAACTGTTGCGAGAAGAGGCCAAGGGAACAATTCCCAGTCTTCTTCTCCCTTCGCTTAAATATGCACTCAAAGAAGACCCCAACAACCGAACTAGTATGTGCACCATTGTGCAACAAGTTTGGTACACTGGTCAGCAGTGAATCCTCTCACCAAGTCTATATTCCTGTGAACCAATCAATCAATATCATCCACATTCACTGCATCCGCATCACTTTATCTACACACAATATTTTTGTACAATTATAATTTTATCGTCTTTTTAATAGCAACACTAAAGTAAGTTGACATTTGTTTTTACTTTTGAGATAATGATTACCTTTGTTTACATTCTTTTCATAGGTGAATGCTACGATTTATTAGCTCAACACTTCGATGTTTGCTTTTCTTTTCTGTTTGTATTTTACATTTGCTCTTGTGGTTTTCGGCTTTGGTCATCTTCTGGTGTGCTCTCGTTCGCTTATCTTTACTTCATCATTTGGTTTTACCTCATTTCAAAGCCACTTCTCAACTGTTCTCCACAATGTTTTGCATCTCACTCCCTCTCTTTTTGCATTCTCCTGTTGGACATTTGGTTGGTTGATTCGTTAACCGGTCAGCTCGTCAAACTTAACAAATCGCCTCTTCAGCAGCAACAGCATCGAATCTCAAAGAATAATAACAAGAATAATATGTTTGTTGCCAAAGGCCCTTGAGCCAGCATCACCACTCTCATTCACTCGATAGCACATCATATAATCTGTTAATGTAATATATTATTTTAATCCTATATAATTCAAAGCAATAAGTAATAAATACAATGGCAAGTTGGACTGCACATTTGTCTCCCGTTCTGTTACTCTTCTTTTGTAGCACTTGTTGCACTTTCTCTTATTGTACTTGATCACTTTGTCTATCTCGTCCTTATTCATGCTTCCACTTGTTGTCCGCTTTCCTTTGACTTGTCAGACTTGAAGGCCTCAAATCCTTCAGGCGCACCTTTGGTGTGGTGTTTGTCTATCGAAATGGCCATCTAAAGCATCATCATCTAACCTCGAGTGCATTACCAAATCTGGCTGACTAATCAAGAGAAGTTTCCTCTGCACTGTTGGCCCAAAGAAGACCACTCAACTCAGCACTTGGCCAATGATAATTTTGAATGAACTTTGTTCCATTCGCCTTTGTTGTCATCGCTCTGGTCGTGAAGAGTAGAATCATTCAACCTTGCCCCTTTATACTATGTACTGAGAGAGATTCATAATTGGTGGTTGTTCCTATTGCAAGTATATATAACTCACTTTGACTGTCGGAATAATCTCATTTTATTTTATTTTCCCTATTACACCTTAGGGACAAATTGTGCACGGCCTGAAGAATCGCGAGCATACTGGCCAGCAAGGTGCTTTGATGCTTAAATGGAGTGATGGGCCTGCCTTGTGATGAAGACACTGTTCGAGTGGGGTCGGATTGATTGAAGGAGAGAAGATGGAGACAAATAGACAGAAACGAGGAGAAATGGATCGACAGGTCAATTGGCTCATCCTCAGACTACACCAACAAGTTACTGGTGAACGCGGATATGACTGATCGGGGAAAATGTTGGTGAATCAATTTGACCATTATGTCAAATTAACCAATCGCCAATCACACCTTCTCTCATTCACCAATCATCCACTTTCAATCCACATGTCCTTCAGGCACACTCGATTGATGAAAAACAAGAAATTGCAGAAGACATGGCCAAGTGAACAATGACATTCACCGAGTGAATCATAATAATGTGATGCATCGCCCAGTACTTTAGTCTCGCCAATCCACCCCACAATCCCACAACCCAATGTCACTGTGACAAGTGTGACCATCGATTCACTTGCTACAAACCATAATAGTTCAACTATTGACCCATCGCAACATTCACCATCACCAACTCGGTCATTTTCAGTGTTTCATTCACACCGGAACATTCACGGCAATGTACGATCAATACGTGCAACCACACGGGAAGACAGTGAAGTGTCAACATGCACATTGTTCATTTAAATTGTTAGAAAATAGACGAACCCATCAAACGGTACAGATTCAAATGGTCCCAATGTGATTATGCCGCTACTCAAAAGAATGTCACAATTGGTCACATTCCTAGAATGCATTTGACACGAAACCCACTCCCCGAACGAAGCTCAACTCCGCCATTCGAGTGATTATGCCGATTACATGAGTCGTTGCGATGAGAACATAGTTATATGTTATGTTGTCTCTGTATGCTTCAACAAATTGAAACACAAGTTTTTCGGGCGTTCGTTTGAGGTGATGATGAGCTGACAAATACAAAGCTAACAGGAATTGAATTATTCATCCAATGTATTGAGTATGTGAGATTGGGATGTGTAGATTGAAAATTTGGTTGATCGACATTGAAGAGCGTGAATTCAACACAAGTAAATCATGATTTCGATGAATATGAAGAAAAAGAATGACCAAGTTGGGGATAATATCACTGATATTCATCAAAATCACAAAGTTGGTCGAGCCCCACTCTCGTTCACATTACACTTCTGATGATGGATAATAATTATTAATTAATTATCATAATTTCGTGAATCAACCAATTTCGGTTGATGATCACCAACCGAATGGACAAGTGAACAACGCCACTGACAATGACACTCACCAGGATTGGGACGAACATGAGATCGAGGAGAAGGGAGCTGATGGCCAAATGGTGCACATTGAGGAAGGGGAGGAGGATGGAGAAGTGTGACCAATGAGAGGAAGGCAACACAAGTGGTGAAGAATCTTCACTCAAGATGAAGTCACTTCTCAGTCATGCGACATCAACTATTACTTCACTTCATGAAACAAAATGAAGACAACTACAACAGATAAATGAATAACGATATGATCATAGTGAGAAAGGTCACAGGCGATCACAATAATCTTCGAAACAGTGTCACTGATTGTCAATGCCAGTAAAGAACACTTTGAATGCCAAACAAATGGTTAACAGGTGCAGCTTCACTTCATTGACGGCGGTCAGTTGAATGCCATAAAGAAATGCATACGAATGCGTCAAGCAATATATCTTTGCAAATGTCGCACTTGTTGGATGGTCGATGATCATAGGCTGTGGTGTCAAGCTTTGACCACTCCTCAACTGTCTCAGTACAACGTCGGTTTGTTTTGATAGTGCAGACAGCGTCAACAGTCGAATTTTGGCTTCGAATCAGGTTGCACTCTTTTGCCAGGTCTGGCTGCAATCCGCGCGCTCACCTGTATCTTCATCGCCACTTCATTTTCCACTTTCAACTCTGGTGCTTCCATTTGAATTGGTCGACCATATTTCAAATATGATATTTGGCTTGGCACTCTTGTGGGCAATAGGAAGAGAAATGTTAATGACAAAAGTGCCATTTGTACCAGTGGCGTGTGACTTTATTGCAAATAGCTTTGGCAGCTTTGAAGGCTCTTTGACTTTGAGGGTCAAAACTTATTTGGACCGGAACACGTTGTGGTAAAGGTTCTGCCCGAGTGGACTTGCATCAACATCATGATCATGCTGCACAACTGGAGTGCAACTTTGTGTCTATCGCCAACCACTGCTTCACCTGTCTCAACAAATCGCCAAACAGGCCCTCACTAGTGCACTCGGTCCATCTCGAGGCTCAATCTCCGCTTCACTTCCATCTCTTCGTCACCTCAAAGAATGCATGCATCCACAATTGAGTGCACCATTGAAGGTTCCATTAAGCCAGCCATTTACTGCTGCCAACATTGAGATGCAATTGCAAAACGACAAAACGATTTGGAAAAAGGTTCAAAATGCATCAAATCAGTTTGAAGCATTCATCCGCTTATTCCTTAAGTCGAAATAGCCACATCACAGAAATAGCTTTATTATTAGAAATAAGCAGTTTTGTAGTTTCTTCTTTTCCTCTTCCACTTTTGCCACTCTGTGTGTTAGCCTCTTTTGTATGCTCAGCTTTGGTCAAAAGGATTTTGTTTATTATTTCGCTATCTCTCGTTATCACGAATTTACACGTTCACAATCAGTGCTGTGTAATCAGGTAAGTGTGGGCTTATTGTTTATCATATTTTGTAAAATGAAATGAAATTAACTTTGTTTATTTTGTACATATAGCTTTTGACCATTCACTGATCGTGTGAACATTTGTCAGAATGGCTTGATATTTGACTTGGCAAGTATGAGGCATGTCTGGCTGACATTGATCATATGACCGGGGAGGACAATCTTGTTCGAATACGGCACATATCGACTAGACCGCGTTGAAGATCGCCAAGCATCGACAGAATCAAACTGCCACGCATCATCATCACCAGCCATGGTGCACCAATCAGAAGCTTTCTATCATCGCATACCTGAGTCGTACTGGCAGCTATGAACCATCCACAAAACGGCCTCCACTTTCGGCCAAGCTCGAACCTCGTACTACTGCAAAGGGACATAGTTGTTTCACCGAGAGGTGATTGGCTCTTTCGCTCACAAAACATCCGAATGTAGTCCGAATTTGGCAGCACTTTAAATTGTCGCAAGCTTTTGTGATTGCAAGGAAGTGGTGCGGAGGTGGCAATTTGAATTCGCTTCTGTCACAGCTGACCGATCAGGACTTCTTTCCACTCGATTTCTCAATGTCATTCTGTAAGGATTTGGCCGATGCCCTTCACTTTCTTCACATTGAGCAGAACTTTACTCATCGTGATCGCAAACTCAAAAATGTGCTCTTCGATTAGTACAAGCGAGTCAAACTGGCTGACTTTGGCATTGCAAAGATGTTCAACTCGATGAGGAACACCGCATTTGTGGAATGGATCGATTCAAATCACCCGAACTGCTGCGCTGTCCGACTAGGCCTAATCACGACGCAAAGAAGGTATGTACCAATCGACAAGTGACACGTTTTACTAATCGGTTCATCTTTTTGTGTTTCAGGTTGACAATTGGGGATGGGGACTGTTGTGCTACTTGGTACAAACCAAATGAAAGCCTTTTCCACTCGAATCAATGCAGTCACAATTCAACTAACCGATGCTTCCACTGGACATCAAACCCAAACTGGAACGTGATCTGGCTTGGGAAACCATTCTGAAGGGTATTGTGTCAATGGTATTCTCCAAGGACTGGCATGCCAGTGCTCTGCACTTTTTTCACAATGAGCACAACATTACTCATCGTGAACGCAAACCTGAAAGTGTCCTCTTCGATCAACACAAACGAGTCAAACTGGTCGACTTAGGCTTTGCCAAAAAGTTCGGCTCGATGAGGAACATCGCATTTGTGGAATGGATCGATGCAAATCACCCAAACTGCTGCGCTGTCCGACTAAGCCTAATCACGACACAAAGAAGGTATGTACCAATCGACAAGTGACACTTTTCACTAATCGGTTCATCTTTTTGTATTTCAGGTTGACTTTTTTGGGAATGGGGACTGTTGTGCTACTTGGTGCACACCTAACGAATGCCTTTTTCACTCGAATCGATGGTGCCACAGTCCCTTAAACAACTGCTTCCCCTCTATATCAAACTGAAATTGGAACGTGAAGTGCTTTCAACATCGGTCGTGGCATCTATCCCTATTTGGCCAGTACTTGGAAGCACTCGTGGATTCCGACATTTTCACCAGGCAACGGTGCGATACTGATCTATGATGAACATTACAAGGAAAGACCCGCATACATAGCCGTGAAGGAGGCATTGGCGGGACATCATTAAATGGACATTATATTTAGTCCATTCAAACCAAATTGACCTATTTATAGAGACAAGCGGATTGTTAATAAAGTTTTTACAGATCAAAAGATTGAATTTGAATCAATTTTAATTAAAGGTGTTCAAATTCCATCTACGTCTCGTCGAGATGTTCAAGTTCACACTCAAACAAATCGGTCATCGCACTGAATTGGGCCAACTTGTCTTCCACAGCAGATCGAACATTGTCAAAATCGATCATGTGACACAAAGACAGTCTAATTGTGATTGATTTACGATCCAAATCGGCCAATTCGTTTTCCATCTCACCAATGAAAGTTGTCGAAAGATTTGTTTGCCTTCCGTGATTATACTCTTGATTAGCGGAATAGTACGTTGGGGGTGGTGCTGCTGATGGCACTGCTTGTTGGCTGTTGTTTTACCGAGCCAATGAATTCCACAAAGCCATCGCCCACTGGTCGAGTAGCGAAATCGGGTAAATATATCAATCTGTCGGCCATTTGCATCGAGAGGGCATGAAAGTCGATTCTGTCCATGTTTGACAAACCATTTATGCCATTCGAGTGCCAGTTTGTACTCACCACTACGAATGAACTCTCCACAGAGTGCCTCAACAGTGAACATCAGTAGACGATTGCTTGGTGGAATTGAGTCCGCGAGAATGGTCATTTGGTTGATTAGCATCATCGTCTTTTGATTCACATGTTGAATATCTCGCATTAGTCGAATCGACTTCTGCATCGAACCAAAATTGAGTTCAATCAGTCTGGCACAGCTGACAAGGAAGGTGGTTGTGAGTCTTTGTTGGTACGGTTGTTCACACAGAAGACAGTCGAGTTGAGTGATGCGAGTCGATTGGAATTGGTCCAGTGCAAAGTGCTGACATTTGAGTGCAAAGTGATACTTTGAATCGGCAACACAGAGTTCACATTGGCACATGCAGTAATATGGACGGAGGGAAGTGAGACGCGAGTAGAATGCCTGGCACTTGCTGGCACCGAATGTAATGGTGATCTCTTCGTTGGCCGAGATTGGTCTAAACAGAGAAGGGTGCTAGTGTTGGTTGAAATTCAACTTACTTACGTGTCACCAGCCAGAATCGATTTCCGCGTCCATGTTCCATTCCGAATTGGGCACACAACAGTGACCAACCTTCGAGTCAACCAAACACATTGATAGCTGGACACTTTAATTTGTTTCTTCTCGTTTTGTGGATCGTTCTCGCCAGCCAGCCATACTTGGACCATTGCACCTTCTCCATCTCGGTTGCCAGAATACGAATCAGTCGAATCGCCCATTGTAGAGTTTCGATTTGAGTCTTGTAGCAATAGATCACAAACAGATAGATTGCCACACTTAGCTGTTCGGTGGTTGGGAGCGGTCGTTGGCTGGTGATTTGTCGGTGTGTCGCAGCACTGCTCAAGGCGAACCAGTCTAGTGCTTGTACACGGGTCATGCCTTTGTCAGATAAATCTGTCAACTTAGCCAGAGACACATCACATTGATCAAGGTCGATAAGCTTCAAATGTCACCAGTGACACAGTATAGCTCGTTATTAATGAGAGCGAGATAGCGATAAACCTGAACAATTTGAGTGGAATTGTTAGTGTCTTCAGATGGAACCAGCAGTCCGATGAGCCTACACTTGAGTTGAGGATAGTGATCGTGGGCCTGTTGGGCACAATGCTCCCAACAGAAGACCCCACCTCAGTGCCAGTGGTCACAAGGCCAGAAAATGTTCTCACAGGGCACGTGGCACGAGTTATTGTACAAATGTAAGGCCTCGGATAGAATCACATTAGTGGATTTTCCTTCACCAGAATTCGATTTGGTTTGATGTCTCTGTTTGCTTTGAGAATAATTCGACTTGTGCTCACGCTGCACTCCAAACAAGTACTAGCTCACGGGTAATAGTCACCAGAAGCTTTAGGACTTTAGAGCTCCAGAGGCTACGAGTTTAAATGACATCAGTTCCGTTTCTCAGAGTTGTTCGCGAAATTCTTCTGAGAAATCTTTAATTTCAAATTCACCCTAGAGAATATTTTCCACCGAACCTTCGAATTGCGCTTGAGCTTTTAAAGATTCAATTTGAGTAAATCGACCTTACTTTCGATTGCGGATGCAAAATTAGGACAATATTTGAGTGCGTTGGAGTTGGGACAAATAGTCACGGGCCAGATAAGGTCTTCGAGCTCGAGCAGCAAAACATTCGGCAAGATAGGTGGTCTCTGTAACTGGAGCCCAGAGTATGGCTATGGCCTAGAAGGCCTAAACATTACTTATTGCCAATCAAGAGATTGCTACTATACCTTGTTGAGATGGTACATCACTTTGCCTCTGTTCACCGCCCTCTGTCCCATCATTTCGTAACCATCGGCAACTGTTTTCTGCAGTTGAGCACAAGAAAGTTGTTTGTTCGAGTCAAATGATTTGGTTGCTTCATTGAAAACCGAACTTCCAGCAGCCTTAAATCAGTGTTCAGTTGGCCACTGGTTGACCTCATCCACTGAACCACCTCTGAGCAAGCAGGCCTCTGTTCATCTGACACACAAAATAATGAAACTATATCATCAAGTTAAAACACATTGAAATGTCGATTATACAATTGAGTGCAAAATAATGTTCAAATCAATTCTTCAACGACAACAGTGCCAACAACTCCGGACATTCCGTTACCATCGCATTCCATCCGTCGGTATTCTCAACTTGAGTGGCGTTTGTTGCAATGGATTAGGGAACATTTAGCTTTCAGATACATGGCCTGATGTATGTCCCAAAACATTACGATTTGTGCCACCAAACCGAACTCTCTAACTTTGAGCAAATATAATGTTGCACAGCGCAATTTGAGATACTCCAATTGGTACTGCACAGAAGGAGAAACAACAAACTTACAATTATATTGAGTCATTCAAATCGATCATATTCAACCAAAGCGATTATTCACTCAACTACTCTTAAGGGTTAGTTCGCTTTTGCTCATTATTAATTGATCTTTTTCCGTCAATTCTTTAATTAACTTTGCCTTCATTTCATTAACATAATAATTTAATAAGGTAATGCAGTCACACTGTCCGTTGGAATTCACAAATGGCGCCGGTAAGTTAGCCGATTGACAAGTAACTTCAAGCGATTTCACAATATTAGCGAAACCCCCAATTAGCAACAAAATCAAAATTGTTATCGAATTAAATCGCGACATATTTCAAAGTAATTTTTTTTTCATCAAAGTATACAACCGCATTTGGTAAGCATGATATATCACAAATGTAACTCCAACAAAATAAAACCCACTTTTATGTATGTAATCACAAAATCAAATCAACTTTGTCAATCAATCTATGTGCTTTAGATTATCTGCTTTTAGGAAGTCAGTCCTGTAGGTGACGCTTAAAAACGAGATTTTTGTCGATCGTTACACTTTAGATACACGTATTTTAATATGTGACATTTGAAAATATATTTGAGTAGATGCAATTGAAATGTTAAAATGGGAGATTAATCAAATTTCAAATATCAACTTTTTTTTGTCTCAATCAAAAATTAATTGGCAATTCAAATCACAATTAAAATTTAAATCCTAAGTTTCAACATTTCTCACAATTAGCACTAAGTCCCGTGTGCAGTTCATCACGAATACCAAATTTAGAGCTGAGCTCGTTTGCTTTCCTACTAAATTGATGATGCATTTCTCGAGTGAAGCGAATCTTTCCATCAACTTTACTCGATTCGTACTCCTTGTAAAGCTGCTCAAGTTGAACATTCTTGTCCTTGATTAAACTCGATAAACATAGACCACCGCCGGTCTGTTGATCATAGGATGTTGACGAGTAAAAGTCGAGTAAAAGAACGATCACGAAAGTAGAGCGACAACAAAACAGCAAATAGATAGCATGTCTATGTCACCGGATATTTTGTCAGTCATTTCGAAAAATACCAGACAAATTATTCGTCAAACTGCGTAATTGCTTATTGAAGTCACTCAAACCTGACACTGTGATTGTCTGTTTGCTGGTATGTTCTCTTTCTACCTTATGGTCCATTCTGTCGAGGAGAGAAAAATGGATAAATTGGTGGTGTTTGGTAATACAGGCGTCACACGAACTCGGATCTCACTGGGGGATTGAAGAAAATGATAAATTGGTGGTGTTTGGTAATACAGGCGTCACACGAACTCGGATCTCGCTGGGGATTGAAGAAAATGATAAATTGGTGGTGTTTGGTAATACAGGCGTCACACGAACTCGGATCTCACTGGGGGGATTGAAGAAAATGATAAATTGGTGGTGTTTGGTAATACAGGCGTCACACGAACTCGGATCTCACTGGGGGATTGAAGAAAATGATAAATTGGTGGTGTTTGGTAATACAGGCGTCACACGAACTCGGTTCTCACTGGGGGATTGAAGAAAATGATAAATTGGTGGTGTTTGGTAATACAGGCGTCACACGAACTCGGATCTCACTGGGGGATGGAAGAAAATGATAAATTGGTGGTGTTTGGTAATACAGGCGTCACACGAACTCGGATCTCACTGGGGGATTGAAGAAAATGATAAATTGGTGGTGTTTGGTAATACAGGCGTCACACGAACTCGGTTCTCACTGGGGGATGGAAGAAAATGATAAATTGGTGGTGTTTGGTAATACAGGCGTCACACGAACTCGGTTCTCACTGGGGGATTGAAGAAAATGATAAATTGGTGGTGTTTGGTAATACAGGCGTCACACGAACTCGGATCTCACTGGGGGATTGAAGAAAATGATAAATTGGTGGTGTTTGGTAATACAGGCGTCACACGAACTCGGATCTCACTGGGGGGATGGAAGAAAATGATAAATTGGTGGTGTTTGGTAATACAGGCGTCACACGAACTCGGATCTCACTGGGGGATGGAAGAAAATGATAAATTGGTGGTGTTTGGTAATACAGGCGTCACACGAACTCGGATCTCACTGGGGGATGGAAGAAAATGATAAATTGGTGGTGTTTGGTAATACAGGCGTCACACGAACTCCGGATCTCACTGGGGGATTGAAGAAAATGATAAATTGGTGGTGTTTGGTAATACAGGCGTCACACGAACTCGGATCTCACTGGGGGATGGAAGAAAATGATAAATTGGTGGTGTTTGGTAATACAGGCGTCACACGAACTCGGTTCTCACTGGGGGATGGAAGAAAATGATAAATTGGTGGTGTTTGGTAATACAGGCGTCACACGAACTCGGATCTCACTGGGGGATGGAAGAAAATGATAAATTGGTGGTGTTTGGTAATACAGGCGTCACACGAACTCGGATCTCGCTGGGGGATTGAAGAAAATGATAAATTGGTGGTGTTTGGTAATACAGGCGTCACACGAACTCGGATCTCACTGGGGGATGGAAGAAAATGATAAATTGGTGGTGTTTGGTAATACAGGCGTCACACGAACTCGGATCTCACTGGGGGATTGAAGAAAATGATAAATTGGTGGTGTTTGGTAATACAGGCGTCACACGAACTCCGGATCTCACTGGGGGATGGAAGAAAATGATAAATTGGTGGTGTTTGGTAATACATGCGTCACACGAACTCGGTTCTCACTGGGGGATTGAAGAAAATGATAAATTGGTGGTGTTTGGTAATACAGGCGTCACACGAACTCGGATCTCACTGGGGGATGGAAGAAAATGATAAATTGGTGGTGTTTGGTAATACAGGCGTCACACGAACTCGGATCTCGCTGGGGGATTGAAGAAAATGATAAATTGGTGGTGTTTGGTAATACAGGCGTCACACGAACTCGGTTCTCACTGGGGGATGGAAGAAAATGATAAATTGGTGGTGTTTGGTAATACAGGCGTCACACGAACTCGGTTCTCACTGGGGGATGGAAGAAAATGATAAATTGGTGGTGTTTGGTAATACAGGCGTCACACGAACTCGGTTCTCACTGGGGGATTGAAGAAAATGATAAATTGGTGGTGTTTGGTAATACAGGCGTCACACGAACTCGGATCTCACTGGGGGATTGAAGAAAATGATAAATTGGTGGTGTTTGGTAATACAGGCGTCACACGAACTCGGATCTCACTGGGGGATGGAAGAAAATGATAAATTGGTGGTGTTTGGTAATACAGGCGTCACACGAACTCGGATCTCACTGGGGGATTGAAGAAAATGATAAATTGGTGGTGTTTGGTAATACAGGCGTCACACGAACTCGGATCTCACTGGGGGATTGAAGAAAATGATAAATTGGTGGTGTTTGGTAATACAGGCGTCACACGAACTCGGTTCTCACTGGGGGATGGAAGAAAATGATAAATTGGTGGTGTTTGGTAATACAGGCGTCACACGAACTCGGTTCTCACTGGGGGATTGAAGAAAATGATAAATTGGTGGTGTTTGGTAATACATGCGTCCCAAGACCTCGGTTCTCACTGGGGGATTGAAGAAAATGATAAATTGGTGGTGTTTGGTAATACAGGCGTCACACGAACTCGGATCTCACTGGGGGATGGAAGAAAATGATAAATTGGTGGTGTTTGGTAATACAGGCGTCACACGAACTCGGTTCTCACTGGGGGATTGAAGAAAATGATAAATTGGTGGTGTTTGGTAATACAGGCGTCACACGAACTCGGTTCTCACTGGGGGATTGAAGAAAATGATAAATTGGTGGTGTTTGGTAATACATGCGTCCCAAGACCTCGGATCTCACTGGGGGATTGAAGAAAATGATAAATTGGTGGTGTTTGGTAATACAGGCGTCACACGAACTCGGTTCTCACTGGGGGATTGAAGAAAATGATAAATTGGTGGTGTTTGGTAATACAGGCGTCACACGAACTCGGATCTCACTGGGGGATGGAAGAAAATGATAAATTGGTGGTGTTTGGTAATACAGGCGTCACACGAACTCGGATCTCACTGGGGGATTGAAGAAAATGATAAATTGGTGGTGTTTGGTAATACAGGCGTCACACGAACTCGGATCTCACTGGGGGATGGAAGAAAATGATAAATTGGTGGTGTTTGGTAATACAGGCGTCACACGAACTCGGATCTCACTGGGGGGATTGAAGAAAATGATAAATTGGTGGTGTTTGGTAATACAGGCGTCACACGAACTCGGTTCTCACTGGGGGATTGAAGAAAATGATAAATTGGTGGTGTTTGGTAATACAGGCGTCACACGAACTCGGATCTCACTGGGGGATTGAAGAAAATGATAAATTGGTGGTGTTTGGTAATACAGGCGTCACACGAACTCGGTTCTCACTGGGGGATTGAAGAAAATGATAAATTGGTGGTGTTTGGTAATACAGGCGTCACACGAACTCGGTTCTCACTGGGGGATGGAAGAAAATGATAAATTGGTGGTGTTTGGTAATACAGGCGTCACACGAACTCGGTTCTCACTGGGGGATTGAAGAAAATGATAAATTGGTGGTGTTTGGTAATACAGGCGTCACACGAACTCGGATCTCACTGGGGGATTGAAGAAAATGATCAATTGGTGGTGTTTGGTAACTTTCTCTATTTATATGTTATCTCCATTGAGAAATAAGAACAATTGCAAGAAATAATGATAATTTACAAAAACAAATAAAACGAAAGAGAAGCAAAATAAAGAAGGATCCAGGAAGGAGGTGAAACGGTGAGTGAGACGAGACATCGTGAAAAGTGTTTAGTATCAAATTCAATCACTGAAAAGTGTCTGCGAAGACAGGCTAACCGCAAATCTGACCATTGAGACAGTGTCCAATGTGCCCACTTTGGCTGACATGCACAATGCCACTGATCTCAAGTCGATCCATTTGGTCCATTTTGGTTTGCCTCGAACACTCAAAGAACAAAAACAATTCAACATCATCGATCAACGATATCCGAGAGAGTTACTTGAGAAAGTGTGACATTTGTGATTGTCAAATATTTGGCAAACTACATTGCTGCGTTTGGCTGAAAAGAATCGATAATTGGGACAATTTATTTTTACAATATATCTCATTTTTTCCTGTAAATCTTGCCCACTTTGACAATAAAGAATATGTTATCAATGATTTTTGATGTTCTTAAGTTGTCTACTAATTGGAATACAAAATAAAATGACAAATGGTATGATTAAATGAGCTTTGACTTGTTCAACAATAAATCATTCGCCAACTCGAGGCAATCTTTCGCGTTAATAGAATGGTAATAGAATTTCGTGACAAACTAAATGAATTCGAATTTGACTCAAATATCCATTTGGTGATGGACCAATTGTCTGCTTTATTTTTAATTGTGATGCAATTAACACAAACATCCATTTTATGCATCAGATTTTCTTACTTAGTCTGATGAAATCAAAATTCACAATTCATCTGATTGGTCATCTTTATCAATTTTTTTACTGTGTTATTATCACGATTAAATCCATAGAATGAGTGTCTGTCTGTCCGTGAACGACTTAAATTGAATAAAACCACTTTGTTATGAAACCATAAAAGCCAGATACTAATTATTCGAGTGTTTTATTTATATACTGATATATCTACAACATAGAAATAAGCTGAGGGCCATCCATAAAGTATGTTCTCTACTACAAACATGCTTACTAATATTTGGCTATTACAAGAGCAAATTAAAGATCACCGAATTTCGATAATCGTCTATGAGACGATAAAGAAACAAGGTCGATTTGTTGGCTTGATCGTGGCTACACTCGATACCGTTCCAGTTGAATTTTATAAATTGACTCTGAGATTTATTCCAAATGGCGAAAGTTGCGACGCAATATACATTTCCGACTTTATATTCGATGAACTTGAAAGGTTGTGGCCAGAAGGTCCAAGGCCTGATCAGTGTGTCAGTTTGATTTCTGATTCTGTCTCGTACATGGAGGCAGCAGCAAATAAACTCAAAGACCAACCAGTCACACACGACATTGTGCAAGTGAATTCACTTAAGTGCATCGTTCATGGATTACATCGCTTGTCCGAAGAGATTTGTCAGCTATGCCCCGAATTGCACCAATTTGTTTCGTTTTTTCAGAAAGTAATAATTCCATTTTTTGTGATATTTTTAACCTGAGGAGTCTCATAGTCAACCGTACAATTGATCTATGTGACGAATCCAGGTCTCCACAGCCAACCAGCAAGCGACCGAACCAGATAAAAGAACTCACAAACGCGTAAGTCTCCCCGTGAATCCCACAATATCCTGTCTACCAGAGACGAGACAACAAGTTCCGCGTTACATATTTATGAATGTTAATTTTTTAGGTATACAACAGGTCAGAACAACTCACGTGAGTTGTACATGTACATGCTGTTAGTTCACACGTACGAAACACAACAAATACACAAGACTATGAAGAAAGTAACGTATTCAGAAGAAAATGTGCGTCACTGTAAGTATCGATTGTTATCGATAGAGTCGGTATGTTGTTGCGTCTAGTTCTGTGCTGTTAGTTCACACGTACGCAACACAACAAATACTAATTACTAGCGAGAATGAGAGTGAGACTATGAAGAAAGTAACGTATTCAGAAGAAAATGTGCGTCACTGTAAGTATCGATTGTTATCGATAGGAGATAAGGTTGTGAATGTTAACTAATTTTATTAATTGTTTTTTAATATCATTTTGTTCGTTTTAGTATCAAAATCAATCATTGAAAATTGTGATGACTGGCTAACCGCAAACCTGACCATTGAGACAGTGTCCAATGTGCTCACTTTGGCCGACATGCACAACGCCACTGATCAAGTTGAAATGCATCGAATACATCAGTGATCATTCGACCAATTGGTCTTTAAAGTGATGCTAACTGAGCAGTGGAATTTGATGGCCACAAGTTGAGTGCAACTACTGATTGAATTGTACAAACATTTGGTTATGAAATCGAAAGTCAAATAAAAATGTACAATGCTCATTGGACACAATAAAAATTGATCAAAGCTGGATTTAAGAGATTGTTTTATTTATTTCACTTCTCCCTACTTATCTCTTCCATGTGTGAAAATGAAATTGTTTTGCAATTTACGGGACGTTTAACATTGAACAATTTGAGTAAATGACAATCACAAATGACACACAAATTGTGATTCACACTTTCTCAACAAACTCTTTCGGATCTCGATCATCGACGATGTTGCGTTGTGTTTGTTCTTTGATTGTTTTAGGCAAACCAAAATGGACCATTCGAATGTGCGAGATTATGGTTGATCGTTCAGTGGCACTGAGTGAGAAACAGATTTTGCATCGATATGGCTTGACGTGAAGATGTTTGGCTTGTTCGTGAGAATGGAGGTGACTTTTGTTACCAAATACTTTGTCACACTGACCACAACGATAAGTAAGGCACAATTTCGATGAACCGAGTGAGGGAAAAGTAACGGCATATGTGTATAGTCTCTGTAATGTTTTGGTTGATTTTGCCGCCTGTTAGTGCACAGTCGGCTTCTCTGTATTGTAGGCTCTATTGAACGAAGCAACTGTCGCGATACTCCGCGAGTAAATGTCATATAAATCGTCAAATACTTACTAAAATAATTAGCCGTGCCCATTGATTGGCTCGAACATCACTTTATTGACAATCGAAACCACCAAACAGTAGAAAGGTGCTTCTTACTTGCTGGTTACAAACATAACTGCCTTTGCCAGTGGTTTTACAAGCAAATATATAGCAACATAATGTCTATTCACTCCTCGGTCAAATGACTAACTTGAACTATTTGATAACACAGACATTTAACGTGACAAAGTCAAGTTCAACGAGTTGATAAGAGCGACAGTCGCGCCGTTCCGCGACAGCAACCTATTCGTTCAACCAGACTGATTGTTTGTATTCGTGTTGTCCTTTGGCGATAATGGACCAACCAACCGCTAACAACACTCTATTGCTTGTTATCAACAATTTGTTAACGAACAATCGTGGTACTCTCGAAAGGTGTGATGCGTCTGGTGATGTGACTTGTCTCAGTTGTGCGCACCGGTTTAATGCGCCCGTGAATTATTGCCATGTAAAGAGCCATCTTTACACTGAGGAACATCGACTAAACCACAAGTGGATATCAAAGTGGTCACCCGATGATGGTGTTTCTAAAGACGATATGCGCAAAATTATATACTGGATTGAGGCTTATGGAACAATTATTGTGAGAGAGAAAGACAAACTCAAGTGCAAAAGTTGTGTAAACTTTTCAGTTTCGGTGAATGAACTAATGAAGGAATACGGCAGTAATATTACAAATAGAAAGTCTAAACACAGACAAAATTTTACCGGTAAATTACCGGTAATCAAGCACATTTATCGGTAAATATTTTGACTCGGTAATTACCGGTAAATGGTAATTACCATTACCGGTATGCAAACCCTAATCAAAACATTCACTGGTAAATGTTGTTGTATAGTGTTGGCAGCTGTCAACCAGACCTCGTATTAATGTAAAAATGCAATTCTAAAAAGCGTGTTTGCTACTCAAACGCAGTGATTCGCTTTTTGATTTATACGAAACCTGCACTGCCAACATTACAGTATTTGAGGATAAGGCCAGTTTGTCCTCAAAACAAAAGAACCTAAGTCAATGTACGAGGGCGATGTTATAGCAAAGGTCAATTTGAATAGCATGCAGATGAACAGAAAGGTGGGGTGCTCTTGAGAGACGGCCACCAGTTGAATGACACAAAAGAAGATGCAAACATATACCACCACAGCGATGGTAACAGCATGCAAAAAAGGATTTTCCTTCTTGATGTAGATGGTGCAGCTGTACGAGTATCCCAAAATGATTGCCTGCAACAGGAGCAGAGCGAGTAGAATTCGTTTGAGAATTTGAAATAAATTACGATCCATTGTGGACTCGGTGTTTGGTTAACGGCTGGGTTGAGGTTTGAAGACCAAAAGGGAAATGCACAAAGAAGGCAGAAATTGACGAACTTTGGCGAGTGCAGCTTAAATGAAAGTGCAAATCGAGTGAACAACACAAAAGAGTGAACGAATAAAAGCATTTAGCTGGGCATCACACACAAATGAAATGCACGTTTGGGATTGTTTTTGCTGCACTCAAGTTTGTGACTACGATCGAGCTTTTGCGAAAAATATTCTCAAAAGAATTCACATTCACACTCAACTCATTGAGCACATTGTCCAGTGATGAAGACTGCTAAAAAGTGAGAGTAAAAAATGGTGATATATTGAAAATGATTGCAGACACTACTACTCATATAAAGGCATCAGCATCAAAGGATGTGCCTCAAGCGGAAAATTCATTTACAAATAAATTATACACTTTCAAGACTAACAATAAAGTATACTGGTCAATACTGATTCCATCCCAAATTAAAGCCAAAATCATTGTGGTGAGCGGCACTCGATGGACGGACGATCAAAAGAATAATCATAAAAGTGACAATTACCGTATAGAGCATTTTGAATACCAATCAGATGGCCAGATCACCAGTTGAATGCTATAAAGGAAAATACAAACAAATAGCGGACCAAAATATAGCATTTTTAGAAATGTTTCGTCCGTTTGCAAAAATTATTAGTCTTTCGCAAAAACTAATTCGTCCATGTGCAAATATTTTCGTCTTTTTGCCGTTTTTGGACATTTGCAAAATATATTCGTCTTTGTGCAATAAATCCTACTTGATATCGTCTTCTTGCAAAAATGTTTGGCCTCATGCAAAAATTATTTCGTCCATTGACTTTTTGGTTGAAATATGGCGGGAAAAATGATTGAAAATATTTTTTGAGTATTTATTAATTGATTTAAGTACTTTTACCTTAATTTTGGCACATAATTGTGAAGGTTTAAAAAATAAAATTTTTTGAATTAAAAAAATATTAAAAATTAATTTATTTTTTAATTTTCAAATTGTTTATTTTGTTATTGGAATTGGCTTTTGAGTTCCAAAATAAGTTTAATAGACTTAAAATAATTATTTTACAACTTTATCAGTCGTTTTTCGATAGAAAAGTCGATGGACGAAATAATTTTTGCAAACGGACGAAACATTTCTAAAAATGCTATATGAAGCCAAAGAATAGTCTCCCTTCTTGAAGTCGATTAAATTATCCGCTATAAATCCCACAATTGTTTGTAACACGAGCAGACCGAGTAGAATTCGTTTGAGGATTTGCAATGAATCAATCCACAGTGGTTTCGGTTCGTGTTAGGTCAGGATGGAGTGGAGACCAAAAAGAAAAGGTGGGAGGTTGAGTGAAACAATCTTTTGCGAGTGCAGTCAAATTGCAAAGTACAAATCGAGTTACGAGATCACAATAAAAGTGAATGAGAAAACTAACTCCTTAATAAGTGCACACTTCACAAACAAACGAGGTACATTTGTGGTATTTGAGCAACTAAACGTTCAAATACATGAAAAATTATTTGATTCTTTTTGTATTCAATCGAGAATTATCGTTTACAGCCACCGGTTGAATGATAATGCACGGGTGAGGATACTCTTCGCTTATTGGACAATAACAAAAAGGTTTAAGCTTGAAACAGCATCATTTGAAAAAATCAAAGTCTTTATTATTGTTTACATTGTGTGATACATAATGGTAATGTCAATTATGTGTTGATAAAGTTTTAGAGATAAGGGGAATATAAATGGAATATGTGATTACAATGGTGATGACACAGAGAGATGTACATATTGGCATTGTTTTACATCGATGGAACTTGAGTATAAAGTCGAGCAGATCTGTGTCAAAGAGCAGACCAGATTCTGTTGACGGGTGATGTTGATGACTTGAAGGTCACCATTACACCACGTTTACATTGTGAATAGAATAGTAATGTTAAATATGTAGTAGTGATAAGTGATGTACGGATTACAATGATGAATCTGTGTAGAATCTAAACATAGCAAAAAAAATGACGCCTAATGTTGTGTACATTGAAGAAAATTGAGTAAATACGAGTTGAACTGTTCACTTAAACAGCACAAGTGAATAAGATGAGATAAAAAAAACTGTAAACATATACCACGGCAGCGATCATAGCAAAATGCAAAGAATTTTGCTTCTTGATGTCGATGATGAAGTTGATCATGAAGTTGTACGAGTATGCCACCACGAATGCCTGCAACACGAGCAGAGCAAGTAGAATTCGTTTAATGAATGAATTACGCTCCATTGTGGAAACGAGGTTTGGTTAACGGTTGGGTTGAGGTTTGAAGACCAAATGGGAAATGCACAAAGAAGCAAGAGTGAGACAACCTTTTGCGAGTGCAGCCTAAAGAAAGTGCAAACCGAGTGAACAACACAAGAGTGTGCGAACAAAAGCATTTAGCAAGGCACCACACACAAATGAAGTACACAGTTTGGGAAGTGTTGTTTTTGCTGCACTCAAGTTTGTGACTTCGATCGAGATTTTGCAAAACTTATTATTCTCAAAAGTATTCACATTGATCAACGCATTGAGCACATTGTCCATTAGACAGCCAAAGTTAGAGTAACAAATGGTGATTTATTGAAGGATTAATTGAGCAATTGCAAACACAACTGTAAAGGCAACTGCATCAAAGGATGTGGCATGAAGAAATGAAATTTCTTCACAAAGTTAATTTCGAACATCATCATGGAAAATCTACACGACATTGGTTGGACAAGTGTCGATTGGGTCATCAGTTGACAAGTTATCATAACTGCTATGTATGGTTCGATATTTCATGTAGAAGGCCACCATCACACCATCCATGAGTAGGTCCAAAAGCCAACCAAACCCATGAAAAATGATGTGATATCCCCATGGGGAACGGCACTGGATGATGAGTGGGCGACCATAAGAATAAACAAAACAACGACAATTGCAGTATAGAGCACTTTGAATATCACGCAAATGGCAACCATTAGGAAGTATTATCGAGCGACGATCACCTGTTGAATGCCAAAGATAAAGGAAAGTGTAAACAAATAGCAGAGCGAAGAAGGAAGCCAAAGAATAGTCTTCATTCTTAAAGTCGAGTAAATTGTCCACAATAAATCCCACAATTGTTTGTAACACGAACAGACCGAGTAGAATTCGTTTGAGGATTTGCAATGAATCAATCCACTGTGGTTTCGAATTGTGTTTGACCCGGATGGTGTGAAGACCAAAAAGAGAAGGTAGAGTGTAGACAGTAGAGGTAGAGTGTGACAAACTTTTGCGACTGCAGTCAAATTGAGAAGTCTAAATCGAGTCACGAAAACACAATAAAATGAATGAGAAAGCTGTCTCGTTAATAAGTGCACTGCACACACGATACTCTTTGCTTATTGGACAACAACAAAAAGGTTTAAGTTTGAAACACTTTAATTTGAAAAAATCAGTCTTTATTATTGTTTGCATTGTGTGATACAGAATGTCAATTATGTGTTGATAAAGTTGTAAAAATAAGGGGAATATAAATGGAATATGTGATTACAATGGTGATGACATGAATCTGTGTAGGATTAAAATAAAGTAAAAATTGACGCTTAATCTAGTGTACATTGAAGAAAATTGAGTAAGTACGAGTTGAACTGTTCACTTAAACAGCACAAGTGTAAGGTTGAGGTTTAAATTGGCTAGACTCAGGCGACAAGTTCAGATCATCAAGTAAATTAGTTAGAAGTTTGCTAACGAAGGCGCCCATCACACCAATGACAATCATGTCCAACAGGGCCAACACTTCAAGAGCAATGAGATCATCGGGAGTAGGAGAGGATAGTTTGGCGATTATTAATGGGGGAATGATCAAAATAATGAAAATGCAAGCAAAGGCCAATTTGAATACCAAACAGATGGATAGAAGGAGGAGATGCTCAGAAAAGACGGCCTTAAGTTGAATGAGATAAAAGAAACTGTAAACATACACCACGGCAGCGATCATAGCAAAATGCAAAGAATTTTCCTTCTTGATGTCGATGATGAAGTTGATCATGAAGTTGTACGAGTATGCCACCACGAATGCTTGCAACACGAGCAGTGTGAGTAGAATTCGTTTGACAATTTGAAATAAATCCATTGTGAACTCGGCGTTTGGTTAGCGGTTAGGTTGAGGTTTGAAGACCAAACGGGAAATGCACAAAGAAGCAAGAGTGAGAGACAACCTTTGGCGAGTGCAGCCTAAAAAAGTGCAGACTGAGTGAACAACACAAGAGTGTGCGAACAAAGGCATTTAGCATGGCACCACACACAAATGAAGTACACAGTTTGCCAAACAGTTTGGGTGGTGTTGCTTTGTTTTGTAGTTTTGTACTTGTAAGTTTGTGATCCAAACTTTGCAAAACATATTAATATTTTGTTATTGCAAAAAGTATTCACATTGAATCAACTCATTGAGCAGTCAGAGATGCAGACTGCCAAAGTGAAAGTAGAAAATTGGTGATATATTGAAAATGATTGAGCAATTGTAAACACTGTAAAAAAATCTATAAAAGACAACTGCATCAAAGGATGTAGCATGAAGCAGAAAATATCTTCACAAATTAATCATATTAAAGCACTAATCAAGACTGATTCCAATGCCAAAACAAGGCAAAAATCATTCGAATCTAATAAATCAAGTCAACAACAAACAAGCAGAGCAAATGGTCGAACTACTTTTTCAAGTTTGAAACACTTTCATTTGAATAAGTCAAAAAAAGCCTTTATTGTTTACATAATATTGAAATATACATAATCGCAAAATAGAAATGTAATATAGAAATGATAAATAATAGTAGAGATAATGTGATAACTTCGAATAGCACACAGAGGGCTACAAGAGAGAAGTGTTCTCGGGCGACGATCACCAGTTGAATACCATAAAGGAAAGTGTAAACAAATAGCAGAACGAAGAATGAAACCATTGAATAGTCTCCTTTCTCAAAGTCGATTAAATTATCCGCAATAAAGCCCACAATTGTTTGTAACACGAGCAGACAGAATTGAATTCGTTTGAGGATTTGCAAAGGATTACGATCCATCGTGCATTCGGAGAGTGAGAAAATATTTTGCGATTGCAGTCAAATTGCAAATCGAGTCACACGAAATCACAATAAAAGTAAATGAGAAAACTGCCTTGTTAGTAAGTGCACACACACACACAAACGAGGTACATTCGTGGTATTGTTGTTTGAGCAACGAAACATTCAAATACATGACAAATTATTAGATTCTTATCGTTTTCTATCAAGAATTTTCATTTACAGCCACTGAATGATAATATCACATTATTAATGTGTCTTTCATGGGTACGCTTCGCTTATTTACAACAACAAAAAGGTTTCCAGTTAAAACGTTGAAACACTTTCAATTTGAATAAATCAATCTTTATTTTGTTTACATTTGAGAATAGAATAGTACATGTAATGTCAAATGTGTAGTACAAATAAGTGATGCAATGAGTGATTACAATGAATAAACAATCAAAACATAGTAAAAAATGTTGTCTTGCTTGTACATATAGAAAAAGATTGAATAAATAGTTGAACAGCTCTGGCATGAACACATCATATATCATATGATAGTTCACCTAAACAACATTAAAAGCATTAATTGGACGATTGTATCGGAGTTGAGCGTCAATCGTGCCAAAGGCCGTAGACAAGTCAGAAACGGCTCGAAAAATCCAGGAAAAGGCCACTACTGCAGCAGCTTCGATCAGTTCCATCAGCCAAACAGACGCAAACAAATCACTGATTGGATCGAGAATCTTTGGTGATTTCGTTTAATGGTAACAATAAAGTTGTATACACTCAAGTTTGAAACACTTTCATTTAAGTCAATAAAAAGTTTTTATTGTTTACATTAAGTAATACGTATAGAATGGTAATGTCAAATGTGTGTTGATAAGTAATAATAAAAATAAGTGATATAAATGGAATATGTGATTTACAATGATAATGACACAAAGAGAGATGTATGTTCTATGATAGAACTTCTATCTATAAATTGTTGGACATCGATTGAACTTGAGCATCATTGACCTCTTGACCATTTGCAGTCAAAGCATTGGTTGGACAAGTGTTGGTTGGTTGAGTCATTTGTAAGGCGCCAATTGTGTCGAATTGGGTCGGCAAGTTGGTGGCTCCAAGATTCACAAAGAAGGTCACCATTAAACCAGCGATAAATAGGTCCAAAAGCGAAGCAAAACCACGAAGAACAATGTGCTCATAATGCTCATAATAAATAGTGTTTCCCAAGATAAAGTTTGTCAACATGACACCCTTCCAACATCACCCAACTCAATTAGAAAGCGCGTATTTAATTTTGGGCAATACGCAGAGAAGCGCATTCAATTTGAAATTAACGAAGATCTCAAACGCATCGGGTTCTTGTCTTTATCATTTGACGAATGAACTTTTTGAATTTTTTTTTGTTTGGAAAACCAGTTCGGGTATCTTTATTGATTAGACTGCCAGCGAATAGGTTACAAAAATGTGTTATGAATTACAGTTGGAGTAAAGGGTTACAGAGGTAGTTTGGTTTTAAGAAAGATTAATCGTTTTGGTGATGCTATTTACAATATAATACAAGAGGGGGAAAATACGAAGGAGTAAATGAAAATAATATTACAAATGTACATATGAGATTAAATATGGGATGATATTTGCAATGTTTAGGTTATGGATGGTTGTAGATAAGAGATCATAGGTCGAATGTACCAAGTTGGGATCGTTGGGACATTTGAAGGTGAGCTGGGACTCGGTGTGGGTTGTCACGGTATTCGTGGAGTCTGTCCACAATAAACTTCTTGACTTGACAGAGCCGTTCGAATTGAGGTTCCGAAAAGATCCAGTGCCTCAGGTTATCAATGTCGCCGATTAGTTCGCCAGGGTGGCCCAAGTAGCCATCAGATCGTATGTCCTCAAATAGTGGGCAGTGGATCATGATGTGCTGCACAGTTTGAATTGTTCGTCCATCACACCAGCAAAAAGGACTGTAGATTCGATTATTTTCGTCGCGTACCTTGAGGCGATTCAGATATTCTCCAAAGGACCCGTGACCACTGAAGATCTGGGCAATAAAGAAATCTGGAACAATGTACTTCGGAATTTCTGTCCAGTTAAGGAAGAATTCCTTCAAGGTTGCATTTGCGAGTACTTGAAAGCGAGTTGTCATTTTCTGGTTGGTGATTGATTGGGCCACCTTTTTGGCGCTGTGCTTCGGGTATTGTTTGTAGCAAAATTCTCTGTCGTTTTCCATCGAAATCTCTCTTGCTTTTAGCTTCACAATTTTCATACAGGCGTCTGAGGGACTAGCCATAGTAATCACCACTGGAAGCTCGAGTAAGTTCAGATATTTGGCGATGGTCACTTCGATTGGGCTGAGTGTGACCGAGAACTTGGACAGGTTGGTGAGGATTGTTCTGTTTGTGGTTACGATTGTGATGGAACTTTTTGAATTTACTCAGAAATGTCAACTTGATTCTCATCTTCGAACACATTTTGGAGAGAGACCATTTCAATGTAGGTTTTGCGATAAACCTTTTACTGCATTTGGAGCTCGAAGCAGACACGAACAAGCCAAACATCATCATGTCAAGCCATTTTGATGCAAAGTCTGTGGTCACACTGCAACTATACGAACAAATGTAATCACTCACGTACGAGTGGCCCATTTTGGTTTGCCTCCAACAATCAAACAACAACGAAAACGTAAGATCTTCGATCATCGAGATATGAGAGAGCTGGTTGAGAAAGTGTGGCATTTTCGATTGTCAAATATTTGCTTTATTTGATATTTTCTGTTAATGATTTTTGAAACATCCAAATCCGACAAAGCCCAATCTGAAAATAACATTTATATATCATTTTTACTTTAGACAGATTAATCCACTTTATTTTGGGAAACCATTTAGATTTTGAACAATTTTGACTCATTAAAAGACATTAAGATGCAATTAACACACAATTTAGTTAAAATTAGTTTCAAGATTTTATTAATGTAAGTTACACTATTATGAAACATTATGATAGTAATTGAAATGAATTGACATAATTATTATAATGTTTCTTTTAAATAAATTCGAGAGCAATCTCAGCATCACTCGAGTCGACGTTGTTCGAGTTGATTGTCCACCAGGACATAGTCATTCGCGTCTCGATTGTCCTCAATGTTGAGAAGATGCTGCTTTTTGAGAGTTTTTGGCAATTTGAAGTGACAGGTGCGCACATGACGAACTACTGTGCCACGTTCTTGAGATGAGAATCCACAGCTAAGCCATGAGCACGAGTATGGCTTTATGCCGAGATGGATGCGTTCATGACGAGCCAAGTCCTTGTCCCAGTCAAATGCTCGACCACAACCTTGATACTTGCAAACATGCTTCTTGTTTGGGACATCGACAGTTGTTTGAGTCTTACGTTTCTTGACTATGCCAGGCTGAGATTGGAGATTTCGTTTGTGACCAGCAAAAGTTGATGCTGTGACTCGAGAATCTGAGGCTACTGCGGTAGCACGACGTTGCTCGTTCCACTCATCGAGTGAGACAGTCTCCACTTTGGGATCATCGAGGTTGAGAGAAGGAACAAGATCGCGATCAGCACAACCACCACCGAAACGATTCCTGAGTTCGGTCACTTTTGATCGCACAACTCCAAATTGGTGATCAACACGAGCGAGGAGTTGACCTTTCAGTCGGTCACAGTCCACTTGCAGCTGCTCTTCAAATCGATCCAGGAACGAAGGGAGACGATGAGTGAGATGATGAATCATTTTGATAGTGACAATCAAAGAGAAAACATGAGGACAGCGAGAGAGAATGAATGGACTGTGTCACGAGCATCGTACCAACTCTATCTGTTCATGTTACAACGACTGTCACTGTGTGACTTGATATCACCGATTGTTTGAGTCGGTTTGCACAAACATATGTATATACGAGTGTTCTCTTCTTCAGAGATTTTCTGTTTGTTTGGTTGATTCATTTTGTCTGTTTCCTTTCACCATGTCTCGCCTCACTCACCGTTTCACCTTTTTCCTGGATCGATTCGAGTCACGTCTCGAAGTGGACTGTGAACAACTGAAGCGTCAACTCATCGCTCAAGTAGATCACCAATTTGGAGTTGTGCGATCAAAGGTGACTCAACTGAGAAGTCGTTTCGGTGGTCGTCGTGCTGATCCCGATCTTGTTCCTTCTCTCCACCTCGATGATCCGAATGTAGAGACTGTCTCACTGGATGAATGGATTCGGGAACGTAGTGCTGTTAACGAATCTCTTAACGCGCCATCAACCTCATCTGGTCACAAACGCAAATCTGCCAGCCACTCTCAATCCACACACAAACGTCAAAACACTCAAGGCACTGCTGCTGCTGGATCGAACAAGTTTGTCTGCAAGTATCCCGGTTGTGGAAAGACTTTCCCAAGTGATTTTAATCTCGCCAATCACGAACGCATTCACCTCGGCATCAAGCCATTCTCGTGCTCATGGCCAAATTGTCGATTCTCTACAGCAGAACGTGGCACTGTAGTTATTCATATTCGCACCTGTCACTTCAAATTACCACAAACTCTCAAACAGCAACATCTTCTCAACATTGAGGACAATCGCGATGCTAATGAATTTGTCCTGGTGGACAACGATCTGTTGCAACGTCGACTCGAGTGAGTCGTCAACCTTTCTCTCAACTCGTATTTTCCTTATTCTTAATTGTCACATTTATATTCACAATATACCACATTTTCCTGTAATTCTTTTCCACTTTTACAATAAAAATAAACATAATTTAGAATTCTTGTAAATTATTGTGATTGTCCAATAATATATTTTAATTGCTTTATTTTAAATGTGATGCAATGAACACAAACAAACAGACAAATTGCCAATCTCACCAATAAATGTTGTATTCGTTCGTGTAATAAATCATACAGTAATTAATAATAATTTCCATTCAAATCCATTCCAAATTTCCGTTCGGAAAATAACTATAATTGATTTTGGTTCAATGAAAATTTTATCAAAACTCACTTTTTTGTCCAATCATTGGACTCAAACGTCTTGAACTAATGCAAGACATTGCACATCCATGCAGGCACACAAGGAACAAGATTCCAAAATGGAAGAAAACAACAAATGAAACCCAAAGCAATTCAGCAGTCTGTTTTACAAATGTCTCATGAACGATGGTTCTTTCCGATTGGATTTGAATGAATATATGAAATAGAAACTGTACATTTAACAATTTATTACGAATGAATATGAATATAGCACTCATCAGTAAATTTTTGCAAATCAAGAACACCCTCCGTGATCATAACATCAACAATAAAACAATAACAAATGTCACACTTTCTCAACCAACTCTCTCGGATCTCGATCATCGATGATGTTGCGTTCTCGTTGTTGTTTGATTGTTTGAGGCAAACCAAAACGGATCACTCAAATGTGAGTGATTATATATGCTCGTGTAGTAGCACAGTGACCACATTCTTTGCATCGATATGGCTTGACATGAAGATGTTTGGCTTGTTCGTGTCTGCATCGAGCACCAATTCCAGTAAAACGTTTATCACAAAAATTACATTGAAATGGCCTCTCTCCGGTGTGTGTTCGTATCATTCGTAAATTTGTGTTTATATCACGATTATTGAATATTGAGCATGACCTTTTAAGAACGCGAGTAATTGTTATTTACTACATGTATAATATAATACAATGTATATTAAATGCTAAAGTTCTGCTAAATCTCGAAATGTGGCTCAACAAGGACGATCGCAATGGAGGAAATGGTTCTCCAGTGTGCCAACAAATACCCCTTAACAATTCAGCAGTCAGTTTTACAAAGGTTTCATAAACGATAGTTGTTTTCGGACTGAATTTGAATGGAAATTATGAAATAAAAACATTTTATAATTTATTACAAAAGAATATGAATATATCATTGATCAGTTAATATGTACAAATTATAGACACAATTAATGAATATTGCATCCACAATAAAGCAATCACAAATGTCACACTTTCTCAAGCAACTCTCTCGGGTCTCGATGGTCAATGATTTTACGTTGTTTTTGTTCTTTGAGTGTGCAAGGCAAACCAAAATGGACCATTCGAATGTGTTTGATTATGTTGTTTGGTTCAGTGCCAGTGACACCACATTCTTTGCATCGATATGGCTTCACATGATGATGGATGGATTGTTCGTGTTTTCTTCGAGCGCCTATTTCACTAAAACGTTTGTCACAAAACCTACATTGAAATGGTCTCTCTCCGGAATGTGTTCGTAGGTGAGAGTCAAGATAGATTTTCCTAATAAATTTCTTGTCACATTGGTCACAGTGAAACATTTTTGCATTATCGTGAATCAGTTCATGTACGGTTAAATTGCCAAGCAGGCTGAAACTTTTGCCACACTCAGCACACTGAAATGGACGTTCGCCTGTGTGAATTGAAAGATGTTGCTTCAATGCGCATCTGTAAGTAAATGATCTTGGACAATGTGGACATTGATGCTTTGGTTTGGCAAGCTTTGGTTGAATTGGGTTTGTAGTGGATTCATTGGCAATTTCATGTTTAATTGATTGTCTCGAGGACTGTCTGGTCACCTTTGGTTGTGCATTGTTTGATTGAGTTGAGTCCATTCTTGGTCTTTTCAAAGGTCGAGATGATTGTCCATCTCCATCAGCTCGCAACCACCCACGACTGTTCTCCTTCTCGGCTACCACAAATTCAGCCAACATGACTCTCGATTCTTGTGATAACGAAGAACTCATGGTGAAGAAATAAAGCAAATATTTTTGTTGGAGTAACACGTGAATGTTTGTTTGTAAAAATCTTGATCAAAACATTCACTGGTAAATGTTGTTGTTGTAGTGTTGGCAGCTGTCAACCAGACCTCGTATTAATGCAAAAATGCAATTCTAAAAAGCGTGTTGGCTACTCAAACGCAGTGATTCGCTTTTTGACTTATTCGAGACATGCTTTCAACGCGATTTGAGGTTCAGGCCCGATTATACTCAAAACAAAGAACCTTAAGTCAATGCACAAAGAGGGTGATGCTAGTCACTGCATGCAGACATTGTGAGCAGTGAGGCAAGTGGGGCAGATGATCAATCTAGAAGTAAAACTACACTGTTCTGCTGCCCTTACACATCACAACACGCACTGGAATGCGAAAATAGTTCAGTTGGATTTGCCTTTTACTTTAACTCGAATTTCTTCTTTACCCCAGAAAATCTTGGTGTTATTTTTTTTCATTCAATTCTCTCCACAATGTCTCTACTTGACGATGGTGCTTTCATGGCTCACTTTTCCCAGTCCAAAGTGTCAGCCAAACAACAAGTGAACAGCATGATCGATGCAATCTGTGCTAAAGTGATGCTCGATCTCGAACTGTGGCTCAACAAGCACGAGACCAATGAGGCTAATGATTCTGTGCACCAACTTGGAGTAGATCATGACGATGCCACAGGTAAACAAATTGGATTAATATTTCCAAATACTCAATGCCATATGTCGATGCTTTCAAATGTGAATAGTCCTCCATCACTGCCTCCATCTCATCTTCAATCTCATTTTTCTCTCAAGAGCGAAATCGAATCAGACTGTGAAGAGAATCTCACAGAGCACAATTTACCTGGTGAAACGCCAAACTGTCAACCAACTCCACCGGTAATTTATAGTTGAAGACAACATAACGACAAATGTTATTGGCAATGATCATGTTCAATACGATTCTGATGAATCTATGGCGATTCAACTAAAGGAAAGCGATACAACCAGGGGAAATTGCAAATGGGTCCACTACAAATCCAATTCAACCAAACAATGCACAAACAAAGGTGACCAGACAGTACTCAATACAGTACTCGAGACAATCAATTGAACATGAAAGTACTAATAAATCCACAAACTCAACTCAACCAAACCTTGCCAAACCAAAGCATCAATGTCCACACTGTTCAAAATCCTTTCCTTACAGATCCGCATTGAAGCAACATCTTCCAGTGCACACAAGCGAACGTACATTTCAGTGCGCTCAGTGTGGCAAACGTTTCAGCCAAGTTGGCAATTTAAACATACACAAACTGATTCACGATAATGCAAAAATGTTTCACTGTGACCAGTGTGGCAAGCAATTTGTTCTGAAGTGCCATCTTGACACTCATTTACGAACACATTCCGGAGAGAGACCATTTCAATGTAGGTTTTGTGACAAACGTTTTAGTGAAATAGGCGCTCGACGCAAACACGAACAAGTCATCCATCATCATGTCAAGCCATATCGATGCAAAGAATGTGGTCTCACTGGCACTGAACAAAACAACATAATCAAACACATTCGAATGGTCCATTTTGGTTTGCCTCGAACACTCAAAGATCAACAACAACGCAAAATCGTAGATCATCGAGATCCGAGAGATTTGCTTGAGAAAGTGTGACATTTGTGATCAAATATTTAACAAACTATATAGCTGAGTTTGGCTGAAAAGAATCGATAATTGGGCAATTAGGACAACTTATTTTTACAATATTTCTCATTTTTTCCTGTATATCTTGACCACTTTGGCAATAAAGAATACGTTATCAATGATTTTTGCATAAGTTGTCTACTAATTGGAATACAAAATGAAATGACAAATGGTATGAAATGCGATTAAATGCGATTTGACTTGTTCAGTTGTGCAACAATAAATCATTCATCACCTCGAGATAATCTTTCGCGTCAATAGAATGGTCCTGTATTGGAATTTCGTGACAATCTAAATGAGTTTGAATCAAATATCCATTTTGTGATTGACCAATTGTCTTCTTTATTTTTAATTGTGATGCAATGAACACAAACATCCATTTTATGCATTAGATTTTATTACTTATTCTGGTGAAATCAAAATTCACAATTCATCTGATTGATAATTTTTATCAATTGTTTACTATGTTGTTATCACGATTAAATCCACAGAATGAGTTTCTGTCTGTCTGTGAATGACTTAAATTGAATAAAACCACTTTGTTAGGAAGCCATAAAAGTCAGATACTAATTATTCGAGTGTTTTATTTATATGCTGACATATCTACACCATAGAAATGCGTTGAGAGACATCCATAAAGTATGTTCACTACTACAAACATGCTTACTAATATTTGACAGCAGCAGTTTATTTTGTCAAATTTTGGTAAGTGGCAATGCTTCGATTTTTGTATTGACCACAAATCTTCAAACATCTTGAAAATTCGGATAACTGATGAATAAATTTAGTAAAATGGCAAACTTTTCCTAACTTCCCGATTTGTGTCTTTTGTGCATTCTGATGCGTGTTCCACTCAATGTCCTTCTATTTATGTGTCCAACTGTATGCACTCGTTTCAATCAGTTGAAAAGAAAAGTTTGTTTACAGAGACGAAATTTGATGATCATTTTTGATAAAAATATGGAAAGAAATGTTGGTCAATTCAATCACTTTCCAATCAAACCTCAAAATGTTCTGTTTGTTCGTGCACCAAAATTTTATCAAATTGGAATCCTCAAACGGCCACAGTGTTCGCCATCAAGTTTGATTAAACTCAAAACAATATTTCCCAATGTTACCAATTTTGCTGCATTTGGTTTTGATCTACCAATTCAAGGCCAACCAAGTCAAATCTTTTGCCACAAACTCGGTGAGTTACTTCTCGGGTGGAGTGACACTTTGAAATACGTATCACTTCATACATCCGGCAATATACCAATTGAATCGAGTGATCCACTTGTGACCCTAATTTCCGATCGATTGAACCAACTTCGATCACTCTCAATTCAGTTTGACAGTTCACCAATCTCACCACAAGTTGTTGTGTCACTTTTATTATTATCCCGCAAACATCGTTTAGAACAACTGCACATTGGTCCAATCAACAATTTAAATCCAGCTCTACTAGAAGCACTTTCCTCCACTTCAATCGAATCAATTAGCCTTCAATATCAACAATCAGAACATTCTTTAATCACACTTTCACCGTTCGATCAATCCTTTCCACGGCTCACTCGATTGCATTATCGCGCAGTGGATTGTTTCTTTGACAATTTGGGGCACTTGAAAACAACTTGTCGACTATTTACTTCTTCAATCCAGCACTTGGAATTGTCATTTGATCGCCAATATTTCCCTGTTAATCGCAATTGTGTAAAGTTTGAACTAATCCTGTTGGCCATCAAACCTTTGAATCGTCTCAAAACATTGAAAATTTGCATTCCAACTTTGTATTCACAACAATTTGATATTCTTAAATTTCCAAATTGGAAATCTTTAACTAGTTAACTCGGCTCAATTCAACATTTGCTTCAGTGAAGTTGGTCGAGATCTGCGATGGAGCTAACCGAAATATGGTCACAATTTCACATCCTTCAGCATGCACTTGTGGACCATTCACTTTGCTGTACAACAATTCGGTTGCTTGAGGCACACGAAAAGCATTTCCAAATGCACAAATCAAATTTAGTCAAACGTATCACTACAAGTTGACATATTTGAGCATTGAAATGTTCTGTGTCACCATTCACACTCTCTTTGTTTTAGCGTTAATTATATTGATTATTACTTTTGTGCTATATTATAATCGTAATTTCGATGTATGGTTTGGTCAATTTGCTTCAACAAATGATATTCTTTGCTGTCTTTTACCTGTAATTTCGCCATTTCACAATTATGGCATTTATTCTGTTTTTAAGTTGTTTGTGTTTCGAAAATTAACGACTTGGATGTTGTTTCCAACAGTGCATTTATAGAAAACTATGCCACGTTTAACCTTCAGGTCAGAAAGTAACTTTATATTTAATCTAAACTTCTGAAATAATTTGTTGAAGGAATTCTAATTTGAATGCAAAAAAAAGTTGACAGATGACTTTGTTGAAAATTTCAAAGCTCGTTTATCTTAATAAAATACAAGCAAACAAAATTCTGTCTAAATTTTCTTAAACCAAAATTACTTTTACTTACAAAATGTCAAGGCAAATTTATTGACAGAAATTATTTTTTGGAATTGCTTGCACAAAGCTAAAGTCGAACGGTGCTGTTTTTGAAAATTGAGTGATTACAATGTAAACTTTACATCGCACAATGTCGTTCAATGAAACTAAATCTGTCAGTAATCAATCGTTCAATTTACAGATAAGTGAAAAGTGCATACGATCTTTGTGAAATTAAACTATTTCGCCTTGACTTGTCTTCAAAGTTCAACTCGAACTTGAACTTGAAAAGTTGAATTTATCTTTTGTATGTGAATGTTTTCTGGCAACCATATGCTTCTTAAGGTAAGTGAATCGTTCACTTTTCACTCTCTTTTGGCCTCTGTTGGGTGTTTTGGCATTTGGAGATTTTGTCGTTGTGCATCTACCATCCATTTGTCTCATACATCTCGAATCACAATCAAAATACTCGACAATGGAATCAGCTTTTAATATCACCGAAACAATTATTCTCCCTACCAACTTTTCTTGGTTGGAGCAAATAATTTCATCTTTCGACCATCAAATCTACATTTTATTTGAATTTCATTTAATGTTTGTGCTCAGCTACTTTGCATTTCATCACTTGATTGATCATCTTCAAATGAAACCGATCCATAGAAAACTTAATAAATATTTATTCCTACATTTTTTTTATGTAATTTGGCGTCTCATCTATTTGGCCCTTGTATACTTCCTTTTGTCCACTTATACATTTTGGCCTGAAAATGCGCTTCGAGTTTATTTTATTCTCATTCAAAACAAATTCATTCTTTTGATTGTTGGTCGGAATTGTTTGGCACTTTATTGCACACAACTTGTAAATAATTTTTCGTGTGACTTTTTGAATTTAGCAATCAAAATAATAGCTTTTATCACGTTCTTATCGAGATTTTTAAATCCACTGTATGTGTTTGACTGTGTGTGTATGATAAATTAATTAAAATAACTTTTATTGATTGAGACTTTGTTTATTTGTCTAATTGGTAACGAATGTCGAGAAAAGTGAGCGATTAAATCAAATGACAAATTACTATAATTAAGATAAAATTGACTTGAATATCATGTTCAGTACAGTACAAGTGAATGTTTGAAAAGTTTAAATATTCTGAAAAATTAAAATTTTGATTGCTATGTGTTGCTTTCAAGGTTGACAATTGTATTCATAGTTTACCAGTTCTCTATTTTGGTTGGTTGTGTATAGAAATTTGCCGAAAGGGGCCGTCCAGAAATTACGTTAGCAAAAAAGTCGACTTTTTGACCCCCCAGCCCCCCCTCGTCAGCAAATCATCAGCATAGAGCAAACCCCCCCCCCCCTAAAGCGTATAAGGGAGGACCCTTATATTCAAAATTCTAGCAGACTAATAGCTCTAGATAATCAATAGCTCGATTGAACATGATTTTATACGCTATAAGCCTTAGAGTACAGCAGTACTGCTCAAAACTGCTTGACCACATATGGATGCTTTGCATAGACTTAAACAAACTTAAACACATGTTTAAAAAACTGTCTGATTTCATACCCCCCTCTCATCTTTCGTCAGCATATCATCAGCAGACTTTAGACTCCCCACCCCCCTACCTTGTGCCAACGTAATTTCTGGACGGCCCCAAATGTGTCCTTTTTCCAAACTTGCATTTCTAAAAATAAATCATAATAAAAAAAATATAACAAAATCATTAATACAAACATTTGTATTATTATAAACATGATATGTTTGTAAAGACAAGCTTATATGGTCACTGTCATTGAAAAAAACATTATCATTTAGAAATGTAAATATCAAACTGGTTCGCAGTGACATTATCAAATTCGATTAAACATCATAGTAGAAAGTTCATATGAGCCCAATTCAACAAATTGTCAAGTTGACAATCGCTTTTGGCATATTCAAAATAGTGAAATATTTCTTGAAGTACTTAATTTTATTTGATGCTTTTCTTAAAATGGACAAAGAAAAGCTACGAATGATTTCAAGTCGAGCACAAAAATATGGCACTTTGCAGTTAACCACTAACACTCGGTACGTAAATTCGTATTTCACATAATAAAAAAAATTTCATTTCTTTGAGATTCAAATCAGAAACGTGAATCAATTTTCGAATCGAAAACTACTTTGTGTGTCATGATTGTTTTTCTTGTTCTCGTTAGTTCTCCATTTGTATTTAGTATTCCCACTCAAGTCTTTTCAACAGACCACGAATTTTTGACAGAATTAGAGTTTTCTCAGTGTTTTCCAACATGTCAAACCAAGTGGTGTCACATTTACGCAAAAATACTCAAATCTACAATGGACTTGTCCGTGAATCCTTGTGACGACTTTTACTCACATGTTTGTGCCAATTGGAATCCATCTCTGCCTGATTTGTCGTATTTAGCACTGCAACTCGAAAACATTCACGAGATAACTCAGTTTGCACTGGAGGATCGAAATATTAGTTCATCAAAGTTGGTTCACTACATGACTGAGCTGTATCGGGATTGGGTGCATGTACCTAAACGTGCACAACTTGACTTGGAGGCACTGTTGGGACAATTGCTTGGCGATACTCAGTTGACACTGTTTGACAAATCGTCACATTCAAATGTCACTGATTATTGGAAAAATATAAATTCATTGTCCGACTTTTCCAAAATGTGGGATTCGTGGAAATCGACAGACGTTGAACTGTGGATGGACTGCTTTGTGGAAGCTTCTCTGGTTGGGATTGACACTTTATTTAAACACATCAAAATTACTGACAGAAAAATTCACATCTTGTTTAACGATAAAGCACTTAATAAATATCGACCGTACACAGAATTTATACAGCTCAAGCTTAATTTCATCATTTTTCGAAATTAATAAATCCCAACTCAATTATGTTTTGTTTGAAATGATTGACTTTAAACTTGAACTTGGCAAGATATACAAGAAATATAAAATTGTTCGTGGTGACAAAGTCGAATATCCTCTTTCCTCTTTTTTGGAAGAAACAGACAGTTCAACCAATTTCAATTGGACACTTTTGTTTGAGAAATTTGCCATCAAAACAGGCGCATCAACTCAATTTTTAAATGATGTCAACGTCAAAGTGATTACTCAAAATTTGGATTTACTAACCGACATTTCAAAGTTGATTTCATCGACACCAATTCGAGTGCTCAAAAACGTGATGGCAATTGATTACATTGATGCAATGCAGGATTTAACGAGCAACAAATTGTTTGTTGGAGAAAATGTTGAAAATAAAGCTAATCGTCTTCGTTTATATCGAGAATTTGTTGAAAAAGATTTCAAACTGTTACTGCCTCTTTACACTCGACTGTTTGTGGACTATGTTGGGTGGGAGAAGATGAATGTGGCACGAGACCAGGCGAACGAAATGATGCAAAACATGAAGAGAACATTTGGTGAATCGTTGAAACATGAATACACTTGGCTTGATGAGCAAACCCGAATGAAAGCCTTGGAAAAAGTGAAAGCAATGCGAGCTATGATTTCACACCCCGATTGGATTCTTGATGACACTGCTCTGGACAAAGAATTTGGATTTGACTATGATGGACAGAATTATTCACTTCAGCCCATCAAGTTAAACTTTGTTGCAAGCTATTTCAAATTGCATCGTATTATTCAAAGTGCTAACTTCAGAAAGTTGTGCCAAAGTGATACAAAACAAAACGAAAGGTAATACATTTTGTATAATTTATAAATTTCTAATGACATTTATTTGTTTCGGAAAGCAGAAAGTTTGATTTCACATTTGACGAGATTGGCACAAATTGGGAGCACTCGAATCATATTTGCATGAATCTAAAAACTTGACAGTATGTATTTATTAATGTTTTGTTTTATATTCAACAGCAATCACGCATGCACAACTGCTCGATCCATCGTTCAATGTGGACTATCCAATTTGTCTAAATTATGGCCATTTGGGTACGACCATTTCACACGAACTTATCCATAGCTTTGACAATGATGGAATTAAGTATAGCAAACATGGAGAAGAGGAAAACTGGTGGACAGATTATGCTTCCAAACAATACAAAAATCGTTCCCAATGTTTCGTTAGACAGTATGAACAATTTGGGGTAATGAATCTATAATTGTACTAAAAATTGTTTAAATTTAAAGTTTGTTTTTCAAGGGCAATGGAAAGCTTACACTAGAGGAAAACATAGCCGACAATGGTGGACTAAATTTAGCGTACCGACTTTTTGAAAAACATCTTAATCATTCACAAAATCACTGTACCACTTCTTCCAATTCACTTCCTCCATTTCTGGCACAATATTCGCATGAGCAATTATTTTTTTTAGCATACGGTCTGGTATGTTAATGTTTTTATTACTCAATTGCATTTATTAATTAATTTTTGACATTTTTTTATAGGAAAACTGTGTTCATCGAAATTATTCATCAAAGTAGGACTCAGAATCGCATCCCAGACGCAAAAATTCTTAAATCAACGATGGACTTGTCTGTGAATCCATGTGACGACTTTTACTCACATGTTTGTGCCAATTGGAATCCATCTCTGCCTGATTTGTCGTATTTAGCACTGAAACTCGAAAACATTCACGAGATAACTCAGTTTGCACTGGAGGATCGAAATATTAGTTCATCAAAGTTGGTTCACTACATGACTGAGCTGTATCGGGATTGGGTGCATGTGCCTAAACGTGCACAACTTGACTTGGAGGCACTGTTGGGACAATTACTTGGCGATACTCAGGTGACACTGTTTGACAAATCGTCACATTCAAATGTCACAGATTATCGGAAACAAATAAATTCATCGTCCAACTTTGTCGAAATGTGGGAATCGTGGAAATCGACAGACGTTGAACTGTGGATGGACTGCTTTGTGGAAGCTTCTCTGATTGGGGTTGACACTTTGTTTAAACACATCAAAATTACGGACAGAAAAATTCACATCTTTTTCAATGAAGTGTATGCACTCAAGAATTACTTTCGGTACAGCGAATTTTTAAAACTAAAGAAAAGAATTTCATCGTTTTTCAAAATTGATAAAGCTACTTGAAATTCGTTATGTTCGATGCGTCAATTATGTTTTGTTTGAAATGATCGACTTTAAACTTGAACTTTCGCATGATTTACACAAAATCTAAAATTGTTCGAGGTGAAGAGATAGAATATTCTCTAATTGCTTCCAATTTACACTCGACTGTTTGTGGACTATGTTGGGTGGGAGAAGATGAATGTGGCACGAGACAAGGCGAACGAAATGATGCAAAACATGAAGAGAACATTTGGTGAATCGTTGAAACATGAATACACTTGGCTTGATGAGCAAACCCGAATGAAAGCCTTGGAAAAAGTGAAAGCAATGCGAGCTATGATTTCACACCCCGATTGGATTCTTGATGACACTGCTCTGGACAAAGAATTTGGATTTGACTATGATGGACAGAATTATTCACTTCAGCCCATCAAGTTAAACTTTGCTGCTAGTTTTCTAAAATCGTAATAGTAATCAATCAAACAAACTCGATTATCTCATTTTGGATATATTGATCTTCCACTTAGTATGTTTCTCATTGCAATATTAAACTAGAGGGACTGCGAGCAGTTAAGCTGAGCGATTATTTCACAAAGTTCCAAAAATTAAAAGTGAAATGTGACACAAAACATTTCAATGCTCAAATAGATCAACTTGTAGTGATACGTTTGATTGAATCTGATTTGTGCATTTGGAAATGCTTTTCGTGTGTGACAAGCAACCGAATTGTTGAACAGCAAATTGAATGGTCCACAAGTGCATACTGAAGGATGTGATATCGTGACCATATTTCTGTTAGCTCCATCGCAGATCTCGACCAACTTCACTGAAGCAAATGTTGAAGTGAGGCGAGTTGAAGATTTCCAATTTGGAAATTTAAGAATATCAAATTGTCGTGAATACAAAGTTGGGATGCAAATTTTCAATATTTTGAGACGGTTCAAAGGTTTGATGGCCAACAGAATTAGTTCAAACTTTTCATAATTTCGATTTACAGGGAAATATTGGCGATCAAATGACAATTCCAAGTGTTGGATTGAAGAAGAAGTAAATAGTCGACAAGTTGTTTTCAAGTGCCCCAAATTGTCAAAGAAACAATCCACTGCGCGATAATGCAATCGAGTGAGCCATGGAAAGGATTGATCGAACGGTGAAAGTGTGATTGAAGAATGTTCTGATTGATGATATTGAAGGCTAATTGATTCGATTGAAGTGGAGGAAAGTGAATCTAGTAGAGATGAATTTAAATTTTTGATAGAACCAATGTGCAGTTGTTTTAAACGATGTTTGCTAGATAATAAAAGTGACACAACAACTTGAGGTGAGATTGTTGAACTGTCAAACTGAATTGAGAGTGATCGAAGTTGGTGCAATCGATCGGAAATTAGGGTCACAAGTGGATCACTCGATTCAACTGGTATATTGCCGGATGTATGGAGTGATACGTATTTCAAAGTGTCACTCCACCCGAGAAGTAACTCACCGAGTTTGTGGCAAAAGAATTGACTCGATTGGCCTTGAAATTGTAGATCAAGACCAAATGAAGCAAAATTGCTAACATTGGGAAATGTTGTTTTGAGTTTAATCAAACTTGATGGTGAACTAGAGACAACAAAAACGACAAAATAGCACATTTTGTTGCACACACACCGTCACACATACGAGTACATTGCAATCAGATTGAAAGACGGCCGTTTGCTGTGCTACCTCTGCAACTACACTTGATCATCAAGTTGATGAGTTAGTTCGAGTTGCGCCCAACGAGCTGTCGACAGCGACTCGACACTCACAGACGACTTATCAAATAATCTTATCAAACTTGAGTGCTTTGCTACCGCGCCACACTGGAGAAAACATTCAAGTCAAACCGAAAGTGGAGAATCCTCAATAATAATAATAATAATAAATAAATAAATAAATAAATATTGTGCATGCAAACAAGCAAATTGTTTAATTAGTTGAAACACAAAGCATAAATTAATCAGATAAGTTGATACTTCACTTTAATTCGAATTGTCATTTAAGTGACTCGGCGTCTCGAGAGATATGTTTAACAGCTTTAATTGAGCTACTAGCTATAAAGGTATAAGCATACATCCAAGAAGTGGTACTGAAACGGACATGTGAAAGTATATATACTGTTACTAATACGTATATTGGTGGACTGATGGGCGGGCAACAGAGGCGATTGCAATGTGTGTGTGTTTGACGCCAATTGGCTCGGCGAAGAGGTGTCCGACATTTTGGCCCAGTTGGAAAGGTGTCCAGCTAAAACAGATACAAACGACGACCCACAGTAATTGGTCGAACATTTGCCAAATAAACCCGGTTGTTCTTATGATTAAATTATTAATATATTTTAATTTGCAAGTAGCTTAAGCACCATAAACAAAGTTGAGTACAGTTGATCAAATATAATCTGAGAGCTAATCGGAGATATGATAATGTATCAGAGAGGGAGACTCTCAGAGAAGGATTTTTCTCTCTCCTTTTCTCTCACTCTCTAGAGAGACTCTTCTCTGAGAGACTGTGCGTGATAATTTATCATTGATAAAGATTATTCTGTTGATTGAGCGAACACGTGTTCGGAGTACATTGCATTGGGTTCTAGTTGCTCTAAGTAGATTCACTCTGAAGCCTTTTTTATTTACTAATGAATTACAAACAAGTGTCATTCAGACTATTCAACCTTTTCTCCAGTCCATTTGACCAATCGATCCCATCTCATGCGGTATTACCCCCTTCGAATCATTTCTCCATTTCACCCACCATCGCATTCCATCCACCCATCAAATTCTTTCCGTTCATCATTTCTCTCGCCCATTTCACCATTAAATCCTATCTAGTCTAATCCTCCCATTCTGCCCAATCGTATTCCATCCACCCTATCTTCACTCATCTGCAACTAGATTTTCCTACCATTCCAATCAAGTTCCCCCATCTGAGTCTTCTACATTTGTATTACCCAATCCATACCATCCGTTCCATCCAATCTTATCCCATCCACTCCATCCAGCTAATCTTCTCATTTTATCTACCATTCCAATCCTCCTTAAACAGTCCCCAATTTCACTCGAGTTTCGCATGCAACTTATCTCAAAATTTACCCGCCAAATCTCATTCAATCCATTTCATAATTCTGATTCTCTAAACATAAATTTGTGTATCAATAATTTTCACCGTCGTATTGTTTTGTCCAAAATAAATAAATTTTAACAACTCATCATGGCAACCAAAAGAGAGCGTTCACCAACTTTGGATCCAGTGGATACGAAAACAATGAAAGTGAGTAAATCAGTTCAACAGTTGGCCAATGATAATCCAGAAATAGTATCACTTGCACTCATAAACAATGATACCAAAGTAAAATGTGGTCTATGTCCAACTGACAATTTTATTGCTCCAACATTGTACTCAATAAAACGACATTTCAAAAGTCAACGACCAACAGCCCTACTGAAATCTACTGAAATTCCAACAAACGAGGACAGTTCAGATGCGAGACAGCACAATGGACAAACTGTTGACGATACTTCCAATCAGACAACTTTTATCAATTTAGACCAAATTAGTGCATCAATTGATGACAAAATTCTTGTTTTTAAATCCGGTAAAATGAGATGCACACAGTGCAAAATCAACACTGGCGATGATGTGAAGCAAATCGATGAACATCTCAATTCCATCAGTCATGCCCTCAATAAGACTAACAAACAAGAGAATGTGCTCACACGGTACAGAGACAAAATCGTTTTATTTTCGAATCTATTTTTTTGCTTGATTTGTCATCTTTGGTGTTCAAAATCCAACATCGAACGACACATGCAATGTGACTACGACGCAAAATGTTACAGATTAGTTAAAGGAAACACAGACAGAATTGATCGCTACGATTATACAATGGAATTGGTGTATGCTTGGGTTGGAAACAACATTCCACTTCACCGATTTACTGAATTTAGTTGGAACTTTTTGAGGCATCAACTTCGTCTGGTCCCAAACGCAAATCTACTGCCAACCGCTCTCAATCCTCAAACAAACGCCAAAAGACTCAATCTACTGCTGCTGGAAGTAACAAGCACGTGTGCAAGTATCACGGTTGTGGCAAGACATTACCAAGTGATGCTCATCTGGCTATGCACGAACGAATCCATCTCGGCATTAAGCCATTCTTTTGTTCATGGCCCGATTGTCGATTCTCCTCAGAGAAACGGAGCCATGTAGTTCGTCATGTCCGCATTCGTCACTTCAAATTACCTCAAACTCTCAAACAGCAGCATCTTCTCGACATTGAGGACAATCGAGATGCGAATGAATTTGTCTCTGACCATCTGACTGTTTGATGATCTCATTTCTGTCAACATCCGATTCGTCAAATTTAATCTCAAACAATTGCTTTGCTGAGTTATTTGCTTTCCATTCACGAAATAAATCTTTTTCGCAAGTTTGAGTTGATGTCATAAAGTTGGGATTCAAACCAAGACGAAACGAGACCTGCGGTTTGTCATCGATAATTTGTCGATTACTTTTCTTCAATTTTATTTGATACCATTCGGAGCAAACAAGTTTGACATACGAAATTTGTTCATCATTTTGCTGCTTTGAGAAGGTTGGCGCTACAAGATGACAGGAAACTAGATTTTCCGGTGAATTTGTCATTGCTTTGTTCAAGGAATGCATCACACGCAAACATTCTGTAGACGTTAAATGAACAACCAAAAAAAAAGATCAACACCCAAATCGAAGTTGGATGAACATGAGGAGTATATATCCTATCTTATAGATTTTTTGACGTAAATTTCGAATATCTACTCAGTTTTCTAAAGTTAGTTCATTTTTTGAGGTTTTTTGAAGTTTTAAACTTGTTTTTAGCTATTTCTACTCCAAAAGCATCTAAATGTGAAGTTTTTATTTTAAAATTAAATTCTATGCATTTTTCTGAAAATTTTGAGCTCAACACGACCCAAATCGGTCAACATTTGTATTTTATATCGATGATAATATAAAGATAAATTGCTAAAAAACAAAAATATTTACTTTGCACGAGGAAAGAGTTCGCCGTCACTGCCTGTTTTGATTGGGACTTCTACTTGTGAATAACCACTGCCAAATACCCCTTGACCCAAAACATTTTATTTTTTCTTGTTTCATAGTATGTCCAATTCATAATATTTCCGACAAAAAATATTGAGGGTCACGTTAGGTATGTTTTTTCAAGTTTTTATATAGAAATCAAAATGTAAGTTACATCAATTTGAAACATTGTGAAAGTAATGGAATGACAAAATGTGACTTGTGAATAGATTTGAGGGCAATCTCAGCATCACTCGAGTCGACGTTGTTCGAGTTGATTGTCCACCAGGACATATTCATTCGCATCTCGATTGTCCTCAATGTTGAGAAAATGTTGCTGTTTGAGAGTTTGTGGCAATTCGAAGTGACGAATTTGGATATGTGCAACTCCATTGCTCCGTTTCTCGGAAGAGTATCGACAATTAGGCCACGAGCACGAGTATGGCTTAATGCCGAGATGAATACGTTCGTGACGAGCCAACTCAACGTCCAAAACGAATGCTCGATCACAACCTTGATACTTGCAAGCATGTTTCTTGTTTGGAGAATCGACAGTTGTCTTACGTTTCTTGACTGTGCCAGGCTGAGATTGGAGATTTCGTTTGAGACCAGTAGAAGTTGATGGCGCGTTACGAGATTCGTCAACAGCACGACGTTGCTCGATCCATTCATCGAGTGAGACAGTCTCCACATTCGGATCATCGAGGTGGAGAGATGGAACAGCAACGCGATCAGTACGACCACCACCGAAACAATTCCTGAGTTTGGTGACTTTTGATCGCACAACTCCAAATTGGTGATCTACCTGAGCGAGGAGTTGACATTTCAGTCGGTCACAGTCCACTTTGAGCTGCTCTTCAAATTGATCTAAGAACGAGGTGAAACGGTGAGTGAGACGATTAGCCATTTTGATGTTGACAATCAGAGTAAACACGAGAAGTGAGTGCGAGACAAAATGAATCGACTGTGTGAGCTCTCTCACGAGCATTGTACCAACTCTGTCTGTTCATGTCACCACGACTGTCAATGTGTGACTTGGCAATGCTAAGTTGGCATCACCGATTGTTGTTGTTTGAGACTCAAACTTTGAGTCGGTTTGCACAAACACACGAGTGCGTTCTCTCCTATTTTTCTGTTTGTTTTGTTGATTCATTTTGTCTGACTCCTTTCACCATGTCTCGCCTCACTCATCGTTTGAGCTCGTTTCTGGATCGATTCGAGGAACGTCTCGAGGTGGACTGTGACCGACTGAAGCGTCAACTCATCTCCCAAGTAGATCACCAATTTGGTGTTGTGCGCTCAAAGGTGACTGAACTGAGAAGTCGTTTCGGTGGTGGTCGTGCTGATCGCGATGTTCCTTCTCTTCACCTCGATGATCCCAAAGTGGACACTGTCTCACTGGACGAGTGGATTCTGCAACATAGTGCACTATGCATGCTGCCGAGTTACGAAACGAGCCGTCAATTTCGTCTGGTCACAAACGCAAATCTGCCAGTCACTCTCAGTCCACACGCAAACGTCCAAAGACTCAAGGATCTACTGTTGCTGGATCGAACAGACACATGTGCAAGTATCCAAGATGTGGCAAGACATTTCCTTGGGATGCTCATCTGGCTATGCACGAACGTATTCATCTCGGCATTAAGCCATTCTCGTGCTCATGGCCTAGCTGTGGATTCTTTACAGTAGAACGTTGCACTGTAGTTATTCATGTCCGCATGCGTCACTTCAAATTGCCCAAAACTCTGGCCCAGCAACATCGTCTCAACATTGAGGACAATCGCGATGCGAATGAATTTGTTCAGGTGGACAACGATCTGCTGCAACGTCGACTCCAGTGAGCCATCAACTTTTCTCTCACAACTACTGTCAACTATTTTCCTTATTCTTAATTGTCACATTTATATTCACAATATTTCTCATTTTCCCTGTAAATCTTCTCTACTATGACAATAAAAATAAACGTTATCTAGGATTCTTGTAAATTCTTGTGATTGTCCAATTGTTTGCTTTATTTTTAATTGTGATGCAATGAACACACAAACAGTCATTTGACCAATCTCAACCGACTCACTCAATCACTCCTCGCTCTTCATTTCCCTCAACTGTGAAGGAGGAAATTGATTCGGATGATGAAGAGAATGAAAATGCAGAAAATAATAAAATTCACGAATGTGATGAAGTGGTGAATGGATTAGTTTATGAAGTTATGAGACAAGATGAAGAAGGTGATGAAATGGGAAGTGAACAGAGTGAGCAATTTGAAATGTTTTTGCTACACAAAGTATTCTTATTTTTTATTTTTAGCTTTTAACACTCAAGCAACCATTGAACATTATCATAATGGTCATGCAAATTCGGATGAATATATGATGACTCAACGAAACCATAACGATACCAACAATACAATTCAATCGTCTATAATTGTCAATCAATTCACTACAAATCCAATTCAACCAAACATTGTCCAACCAAATCGTCATTTGTTGTAACAAAATACCAAACTTGATTTTTCAATTTGCATCAAAGTCGATTTGTTTGATTTTTACTTAAATGCAATGTAGCATAAACGAACTGATCAAATGTGAATTTTTGGTGTAAATTTATTAAGTTGCACAATAATATTGAACAAATTGAAATACAAAATAAAATGAGAATATGTAATATTGACTTGTTGCAATCACAACTCACTCACCACCTCGAGGTAATTCTTCAACTTAATGAGCCAACGGAATTAGTTAAATTTGAAATCAAAATTGTCCTTTACAAACAAAATGAAATATTGATTAATAATCAAATAAAACTTGATAACAAACAACATGTCAACCCAATGTAAAGCAGAAATTTTTCGAATCAATCAAATTTCGACAATCAAAAACGAATACATTTTGAAGATGATTCAGAGATCAATCAGGAGACATTGGACGAAGTGAAGAGAGGTGAGATGGAACAAATTGAATTGATTGATGATTTGATTTGATTGACAGAAATTGAAAAGGAAGGGAACATGAAAAGAAGGAACTTGAGGTTGAAGATATGAGACCAAATAAAGAAGGTGACCGGATGTAAAGTGAACACAGTGAGGGTGAGTGTGTGAAATGTTCTTTTAACAAAGTATTCTCATTTTGCTTTATCAGGTATCGACATCAGAGGAACCATCGAACACTATGATCATGGGTTACACAATTGGGATAATATGGTGATTCAACAAAAGGAAAGCGTTACAACCGGTGTAATAGAAGAGAAAATTGCTAATGAATTCACCACAAATCCAATTCAATCAAACCTTGCCCAACTAAATCATCATTTGCAATGCCCACATTGTTTTAAATCATTTGAACGCAATTTCAATTTTCTGGCACATCTTCGAGTGCACGTCCACAGGTGAACGTCCATTTCAGTGTAATCAGTGTGACAAACGCTTTAGCTTGCTTTGCAATCTAACCAAACACCAACTGATTCACAGAAATATAAAACGGTTTCACTGTGACCAGTGTGGAAAGAAATTTGTTTTGAAAACCCAGCTTAATTCTCATCTTCTAGCACACTCTGGAGTGTGGCCATATTAATGTGAGTTTTGTGATCAATGTTTTACTGAATTGACCATTCGAAGAAGACACGAACAGGCCAAACATCTACAAATCCAACCATTTCGATGCAAACAATGTGGTCACACTGCCATTGTACAATCCGCAATAATCAAGCACATTCGAATGGTCCATTTTGGTTTGCCTAAAACACTTAAAGAACAACAAAAGCTCAACATCGTTGATGATCGAGATCCTGGAGAATTTGTTGAGAAAGTGTAAGTTTCAATTTGTTACATTTGTGATTGTCATTTACTCAAATAGTTCTATCTATCTTAACACAAAGTGATTGTTTCTGTACTCTGCTTCACATGAACATTCGCGAATCCATGTATTTCTGTAACTGTATTGGTAATTGGTCCATTAGTGTATTTCCTAGTGAAAATATCCAATGATTTGATTAAATTTCCCACAATATTTAACATTTACACTTTAGACAGACAAATCATTTTATTTTGGTAATGTATGTGAAATGTGAACAATTTTCATTCATTAAAGGACATTAAAATGCAAGCAACGAACAATTTGTTTACAATTAGTCTTTTTTATTTAGAAATCAAAATGTAAGTTACATCAATTTGAAACATTGTGAAAGTAATGGATTGACATAATGTGACTTGTGAATAGATTCGAGGGCAATCTCAGCATCACTCGAGCCGACGATCCACCAGATCGTTGTCCACCTGGACATATTCATTCGCATCTCGATTATCCTCAATGTTGAGAAGATACTGCTGTTTTAGAGTTTTGGGTAATTTGAAGTGACAGGTGCGGACATGAGCAACTACATTGGAACGTTTCTCGGAAGAGTATCGACAATTAGGCCATGAGCACGAGTAAGGCTTAATGCCGAGATGAATACGTTCGTGACGAGCCAACTCAACGTCCAAAACGAATGCTCGATCACAACCTTCATACTTGCAAACATGTTTCTTGTTTGGAGCATCGACAGTTGTCTTACGTTTCTTGACTGTGCCAGGCTGAGATTGCAGATTTCGTTTGTGACCAGCAGAAGTTGATGGTGTGTTACGAGATTCGTCAACAGCACGACGTTGCTCGACCCATTCATCGAGTGAGACAGTCTCCACTTTCGGATCATCGAGGTGGAGAGAAGGAACAAGATCGCGATCAGTACGACCATCACCGAAACGAGCCCTGAGTTCGGTCACTTTTGATCGTACAACTCCACAGAATGTCTCTTGATATTGTTTCTGGATGAAACACTCAAATAGAAAGTGTTTCACACAAACTTGTTTCGTGTGCTCGTGTTTGGTTGTAATATGACGATTGTTGTGCAAGTTCACTTTATTCATTAATCAATTATTTTATCATACGTTCTTCTTGTTTGTTAGACATACTTTGGTTATTTTTTAACCTGTTCAGCTTTCGATTCTCTGTGTTTGATGTGTTTGGTTGCAAAGTGACTTGAAATATTGAGCAATCAATTCAATTTGTACTTTTGTTTGTGTCGATTCGTTGTGTTCACAATGTGCGCTATCAAAGAATTGCGAATCACTTGATGAACCAATGGTAATACAACATAATGAGAATTGTACCTACAATGAAATTAAAGAAAAAATTCCTAATGAATCAATTTCTAGTTCAGTTAGTTCAGTTCAACCAAACTTTGTCCAATCAAATCGTCATTTGAAAATCATTTGATCGCAGATCCACATTGCACAGTAATCTTTGAGTGCACATTGATGAACGAACAATGATATTCAAACACATTCAAATTGTTCATTTTAGTTTGCCTCGCACCATCAAAGAACAACGAGAACGTAACATCATCGATCATCGAAATCCGCGAGAGTTGGTTGAGAAAGAGTGACATTCGTGATTGTCAATTATTTGCTTTCTCGCATGATTCAGCATCCAAATCCGACCCAATCTGAAAATCGCATTTTCACATTGTTTACATCATTTTTACTTTAGATATATTAAAACTAATTATTTTGATAATGTGTATTTTGAGCTGTGTCACGAGCATTGTACCAACTCTGCTTGTTCATGTCACCACGACTGTCACTGTGTGACTTGGCATCACGCGAGTGTTGTGCGAGTTTGTTTGCTGTTTGCACCAACACATGTGTGTTCTTCTCTTCTATTTGTTCTGTTTGTTTGGTTGATTCATTTTGTCTGTCTCCTTTCACCATGTCTCGTCTCACTCACCGTTTCAACTCGTTCCTGGATCGATTTGAAGAGCAGCTGGATGTCGATTGTGAACAACTGAAATGTCAACTCCTCGCTCAGGTTGATCACCAATTTGGTGTTGTGCGCTCAAAGGTGACTGAACTGAGAAGTCGTTTCGGTGGTGGTCGTGCTGATCGCGATCTTGTTCCTTCTCTCCACCTCGATGATTTTAAAGTGGAGACTGTCTCATTGGATGAATGGATTCTGGAACGTCGTGCTGCCGAGTTACGTAACGAGCCGTCAACTTCGTCTGGTCACAAACGCAAATCTGTCAGCCACTCTCAATCCACACGTAAACGTCAAAAGACTCAAGGATCTACTGCTGCTGGATCGAACAGACACATGTGCAAGTATCCAGAATGTGGCAAGACATTTTCGAGGGATTCTCATCTCGCCAATCACGAACGCATTCATCTCGGCATTAAGCCATTCTCGTGCTCATGGCCAAATTGTCGATTATCCTCTGAGAAACGCAGCAATATAGTTGCTCATGTCCGCACCCGTCACTTCAAATTACCCAAAACTCTCAAACAGCAGTATCTTCTCGACATTGAGGACAATCGAGATGCGAATGAATTTGTCCAGGTGGACAACGATCTGCTGCAACGTCGACTCCAGTGAGTCATCAACCTTTCTCTCAACTATTTTGCTTAATTTTAATTGTCACATTTACAATATTTCTCATTTTCTCTGTAAATCTTCTCCACTTTTACAATAAAAATAAACGTTATCTAGGATTCTTGTGATTGTCCAATAGTTTGCTTTATGTTTAATTGTAATGCAATGAACACTAACAAACAGTCATTTGACCAATCTCATATCTAATAAATGTTGTATTTGTTGCTTCATGGTTGGAACACTCAAATAGAAAGTCGATCACGCAAACTTGTTTAGCGTGCGTGCATTTGCATGTCATATGAGTAATCAAATTGATGATGAAGAGAATGAAAATGGAGAAAATAATAAAGTTCACGAATGTGATGACAATGAAGTGGTGAATGGATTGGTTTGTGAAGATATGAGACAAGATGAAGAAGATGATGGAATGGAAAGTGAACAGAGTGTGGGTGAGTAATTTGAAATGTTTTCGTTACAAAGTATTCTCATTATTGATTTTTAGCTTTTAACACTCAAGCAACCATTGAACATTATCATGGAAATGGTCATGGAAATTCGGATCAATATATAATGACTAAACAAAACCATAACGATACCAACAATACAATTCAATCGTCTATAATTGTCAATGAATTCACTACAAATCCAATTCAACCAAACATTGTCCAACCAAATCGTCATTTGTTGTAACAAAATACTAAACTTGACTTTTCAATTTGCACCAAAGTCAGTTTGTTTGATTTTCACTTAAATGCAATGTAGTATAAACGAAATGATCAAATGTGAATTTTTAGTGTAAATTTATTAAGTTAAATTTGCAAATAATATTGAACAAATTGGAATACAAAATGAAATGTGTAAATGTGATATTGACTTGTTGCAACCACAACTCACTCGCCACCTCGAGGTAATTCTTCAACTGAATGAGCCAACGGAATTAGTTAAATTTGAAATTAAAATTATCATTTACTAACAAAATGAAATATTGATTAATAATCAAATAAAACTTGATAACAAAAAACATATCAACCCAAATGGCAATGTAAAGCAGAAATTTTGTTAGCCATTTGCTTTGTTCAACAGTGAACCATAAAATTAAACTCAAAATTGACGCAACTAATAGTCGAATGTAGTCGAGGGTGTCTAAGTAGAAACCCAATGCAAAGAAAATTGTAAACGCAATTAAAATATACTTCTTATCAAGTGTGACATTCCCTGATGATAAGCCCCCATAAATAAGTAAAGCAAGTGTCCACTGAATTTGAGCGTTAAAGTTGCAGTAAAAACTCATTGCTAAGGTGAATAAAGCTGGACACAATACTGTTAAATTACGATTTAGTTCGTGATTGCATTGGTCATTCAAGATTTCTTTAAATGGCATAAATGACAAAATCCCTGGAATAATTCGAATTGAATTTGTCAACAAGAAAATCAACCACCAATTCTTTTGTCCAATCTCCAACCACGAATATGTCAATTGTGACATGTTTGATTTTTTAACATTCAAATCAATTTGTTCTTTCCTTTTTTGCTGTTGAAAATTTTCTAAAATCATTTTACTATTTGCATTCATTAACTTTGAGTTGTCCAGTGTTGCTTTGTCTAATTTCCTCTCCAGAAATTGAATTTGCTCTTGAAGTTTTTCTCGTTGCAAATTTTCTCTGACTAATTGTTCATTCAATTTTGTCTCTGTTAATTTTTGCTTGTTCAATTTTGTTTCGAGTAATTGAACTTTTTCTTTAAGTTTTTGCTCTTCTAAATTTTTACCAATTAATTTTTCATTGAGCTTTGATTCGGCCAATTTTGACTCATCTAACTGGGTCTGAAGTAATTGATTTTCTACTTGAAGTTTTGCCTCTTCTGAATTTTTACGAATCAATTGGTCATACAAATTTGAGTTATTTAATTTGGCTTCATTCAATTTTGTTTCGAGTAATTGAATTTGTTCCTGAAGTTTTTGATGTTCTAATTTTCCATTGATCGGTTGGTCATTCAACTTTGCTTCCGTCAATTTTGTCTCAAACAAATTGATTTGCTTCTGAAATTCTGCTTGTTGCCACTGAACAAAGTAAGCCAAGCCAAACGCAATCAATAAAATTCCAATTGAAATTTGTACAAATATTGAAACATTCCAAGTCTGTGCCTGTTGATTTGTTGGTGACTCGCCCCGTTGAGGCGCCACAACCGATTGAATCATTTCGCCAATTTCGTAACGCTCTAATTGGATCTCATTTTGACGTACAAATTTATTGTTTGAAAAGGCCTGATTTTGGTCTTCAATTTGATAGTTTTCGTAGATTTTAATCTATACATTTTAAACATTAAATTATTATTAGAAAAAACAATAAACAAGTCGTACCTGACAACAGATGGATTCTTTCAAGTTTGAACTTTTTGCAACAACATCGACAAAAAGCAAAAATGCAGCATCAAAATTGGCATTTTTATTGATCAAAAATTGCTCTGACTCACAGTTGAATCGAATGTTCAATTTGATCTCATCTTTTTTGTTCCATTTCAACTGGACAACATCGTCAGATTGCTTGATGATTTCATTTCTGTCATCCGATTCTTCAAGTTTCACCTCAAACAATTGCTTTGTTGGATTATTTGTTTTTCATTTACGAAACAAATCCTTTTCACAAGTTTGAGTTGATGTCACAAAATTGGAATTCAGACCAAGACGAAACGAGACCTGCGGTTTGTCATCGATAATTTGTGGATAAATTTTCTTTAATTTAATTTGATACCATTCGGAGCGAACAAGTTTGACAAAAGATATTTGTTCATCGTTTTGCTGCTTTGAGAAGGTTGAGAAGGGAAGATTGGAGAATGAAAGATTGATGATGCATTTGAACCTAGCTAGAGTGTTTGTCATATTTTTCAAACGCAAATGATTTTGGACAATGTGAACAATACAAATGACGATTTTGTTGGACGAGGTTTGGTTGAATTGTATTTGAAATAATTTGATTTGTAATTTTGTCTTAAATTTCACAGTTTGTAATATTCTGGTTTCGTTGAATCACCACAGATTCATACAAATTGTATTGTATTGACCATGATCATAGTGTTCAATGATTGCTTGAGATTCGATAAATGATAAAGAAACAATGATAATACTTTGTGAAATAAATATTTCAAAGTATTTACCATCACTATTTTTACTCAATCTGTTTTCCGTTCCATCACCGTCTTCATATGGCCATAGAACAATCCATCTGCCATTTCTTCGTTTTGATTGAGTCAATTGAGGTTGACGATTGGAACAAACGATCGAGGTATCGAATAAAAAAATGTTTGCTGGTTTCTACGCAGTAATGTTTGCATAATGAGTGACATTTTGTGGAATGAATGTGGACGACTGATTGTCATTTGAAAATGAAAACAGAGATGGTCCATTACTTGGGTACATGACTGATCTTTTATTTCCAAATTCATCAAAAACATATCTTATCAATACACCAAAGTCGATTTTGTAAACTGTAAAGATGTATTTTTAAATTAAAGCAAAATTAGTATTTGTCAATTACGAATGGAGTGCTCTCTCCTGTTTGATCACTAGTTGCTCACACAGTTAATCGTCAATTATAACTGTAATTACGATTTCAACTTGCATCCACTGAACACTATTCACTGTCATCAATCTCGTCATCTTTCTTAACTTCTACCTTAATCTCACCACAAACACATTCTTCACATACACATTTCACTTCGTCGTCAAATTGTTTGTGTTTAATGAGAACTGGATGAGTTTGAGGTTGCATCTCAGTGTTGGGCAATGATACATCAGTTGAAGTCGACGAAATGATTGACTCAGCAAACAAAGTGCAAATTGAAGTTTGATTTATTATGGTTTAGTGTACAATTGTATATATAGTTTTGTATTTACATATTGTACGGCGTATTGTAATATTGAATTGACGAATAATGATTGAAGACCCAACGAACAATTACAACACTTTCTCAACCAACTCATTCGGATCTCGATGGTCGATGATGTTACGTTCTCGTTGTTGTTTGAGTGTTTTAGGCAATCCAAAATGGACAATTCGAATGTGAGCGATTATGCTTGATCGTGTAGTGGCTGTGAGACAACAGACTTTGAATCGATATAGCTTGACATGATGATGGATGGCTTGTTCATGTCTGCTTCGATGGCCCGATACGATAAAACGTTTATCACAAAACCTACAAAGCATCTGTGTTCAAATGATTTAAAACAATGAGGACATTGCATGACGATTTGGTTGGGCTATATTTGGTTGAATTGGATTTGTTGTGAATTCATTGACAATTATAGACGATTGAATTGTATTGTTGGTATCGATATGTTGAGTCATCATATATTCATCCGAATTTCCACGACCATTATGATATTGTTCAATGGTTGCTTGAGTGTTAAAAGCTAAAAATCAATAATGATAATACTTTGTAACAAAAACATTTCAAATTACTCACCCACACTCTGTTCACTTTCCATTCCATCACCTTCATCTTGTCTCATATCTTCATGTACCAATCCATTCAACACTTCATCACATTCGTGAACTACATTATTATCAGCATTTTCATTCTCTTCATCATCAATTTGATTATTTCCTCGATAACAAACTTTTACTTCATCATCAGAATCAATATCCTCCTTCACAATTGAAGGAAATGAAAAGTGAGGAGTGATTGGGTGAGTCGGTTGAAGTGGTTCGGGTGGAGTTGGTTGACTATTGACAGGTTCTAGGTCAATTGATTGGTGTACGATTGGAACAAACGATTGTGGTGTAGATGCAACAAACAAGTGTTGCTTTCTATATGGAAGAATGTTTGCATAATGAGTAACATTTTGTGGAATAAAAGTTTGTGAATAATTGTGATTTGAAAATGGAAACAGAGATGGTATTCTGCATCTGACCTCTTCCAATCCAATCAATCTACTTTGATCGAATGTGCTAAAGTGATACAAGTCAGTCAGTGCCTGGTCATAGGCACGGTCAACCATGTTGTCCACTTTGAGGTACATTTCGTGTTTGATTCTGGTTTTGGACATGACAAAGTGATGCACAAATGCGGGCTGAGACAGTGGAGAGGTCATCATGGACTGAATGAATGAGCACGGTGAGAGCAGAAATACTAAATAAACGAGCCGAAACAATTATTAAATTTTATCAAGTTAAACTCACTTCACTTCGTCTGTTTTTGTTGTGACAGTTCTTTCTCAGCGCACAATGTGAACACAACAAATCGACACAAGCAAATGTACAAATTGAATTGATTGCTCAACATTACAAGTCACTTAGCAACCAAACACGGCACAACATAAGAATCGCATTTAAACAACAAACAAGACGCATTTAATAAATGGAAAACAATTAAAAAATCGATAAATGTCTAAAGTGAACTTGCACAACATTCGTCATATCACAAAGATTTGAGAGTTCCATCCAAGAATTGTGCAATTTTATTAATTCTAGCCAAGAAACTGATACTTTATTTCCAAATTCATCAAAAACATCAATGCACCAAACTTGATTTAGAAAAATGTACAGATGAATTTTGAAATAAAAGCAAAACTAGTATTTGTCAGTTACCATTCGATAGCTCTCCTGTCTGGTCCACCAATCATCAGTTGTTCACGTCGATCCTGATTAGCTAAACAGCAACACACGAGCAGTGACACGACCAGTGCACCTGCAGTTGCAATTATTGTCAAATATGAATTAAAAAGTGGCTCATTGATGATTGGCACTGTCTGGGAGGGTAACTTCTCTGGATTGATCACTTTGTTCTCCTTTTGAAGTAGAATTTTCAGATTTTCTCGGTTTTCGCTTGTGAACACTTTCAAGAGGGCCGAATCCAATTCTACAATAGAATCCTCACCATTGGACGTGAATTCCTGTAGGAAACTACGAATTTTGAGGTAGAATAGTTTGTTGTCAAACTTGGACATGACCGAATTGAGCTTGAATGTGATCACCAGTTTGTCGCCTCTGGGCATTGGCTGCCAGAACATTTCCACTCGATTGAGCGCAGTTTGACGAATGTCAAACACAATGCCCGAGAGTTGTGATCGCACAATGTCTGGTTCAATCAAAAAGTTGTGCTCCGGATTTCGGGTTTGCCAATTGTCCAATTCTAATTTGGTGAATTGATGATTGTCCAGATTGAGTTCAAATCGAGTTTTGATGGTCAAAATGTCACGTGCCACATTGTCCTGTGTGAGAGTAATCGAAAAGAGTCCCGCCTTATTCGCTATGATTATACCCGAAAAGCGATCATCGTTTTGGATGAATTGTGATTTAGCATCGTAATTTCCCAGAATGTAATACAAACGAGTCTGTTCAACCTTTTTTGCGTTGGTCTCATTGAAAAAGTAACAGTTTGAATGCAATCGACCCAACAGATAGAAATCCAAGAGAGCGGACCGAACATCTGAAATGTTGTTTTTGGCAAATTTGGAGATAAAGTAAGTTTCTTGGCTAGAATTAATAATATTGCACAATTGTTATATTACGAATGTTGTGCAAATTCACTTTAGACTTTAATCGATTTTTTAATTGTTTTTCATTTATTAAATGCGTATTGTTTGTTGTTTAAATGCGATTCTTATGTTGTGTCGTGTTTGGTTGCTAAGTGACTTGTAATGTTGAGCAATCAATTCAATTTGTACATTTGTTTGTGTCGATTTGTTGTGTTCACATTGTGCGGAGAGAAAGAACTGTCACAAAAGAACTAGACGGAGTGAGTTTGACTTGGCAAAATTGCTTTCGACTTTCTCTTGCTATTCTCGCAGTCTACAACGACTCAGTCCATGATGATCTCTCCCCTGTCGACATGTCCCAGTTCGCATTTGTGCATCACTTTGTCATGTTCAAAACCCGAACCAAACACGAAATATACCTTAAAGTGGATAACATGATCGATCGTGCCTTTGAACAGGCACTGACTAGCTTGCAGCAGTTTGGCACATTCGATCAAAGTAGATTGATAGGACAGAAAGTGGACATATGTAATGGACCATTTCTGTTTTCATTTTCAAATCACAATCAGTCCTCCATATTCATTCCACAAAATGTTACTCATTATGCAAACATTCCTTCATATAAAAACCCACAGCTATTTATTTACTCAACACTTCAATCGTTTGCTCATATCGTCAACCAATCAAATTACTCAGAACTTGTCAATTGTCAACCAACTCCACCCGAACCACTTGACCTGACTCACACTTTATCTCGATCATTATAAAGAAAGAAATTGTTGACTATGATGAAAACAACCTAAACGATGAAATAGAAGTTGATTATCGAGTGATTCAAAACGACTCATTCGAACAATCAGTCTATGGTAATGCCTACGATTTTGTCGGATTACAATGACTACGAAGAGGATGAGAATGTTGAAAATAATGAATTTCACGAATGTGATGACAATAAAGTGGTGAATGGATTGGCTGATGAAGAAGGTGCTGGAATGTGAAGTGAACAGAGTGAGGGTGAGTTCTTGTTTAATGTAATTTTATAAAATATTTTCATTATTGTGTCATTAGCTAGATACACTCAACAAGGCATCGAATACTATGATCATGTTCAATATTCGGATGAAACTATTCAATATAATCAGAATGCTACCAACAATACAACCAGGGGCGGTGCAGGGTTTTTGCCGCCCTTGCCCGGATCAGGTGTTTCAATAATTTTACCTTGGTACCCCCTTTACTCCATTTCTGAGGAATCCATTGCCGCCCCCTCGCTAGACCAAATGCCGCCCCTTTTGACCTTTCCGATCTTGCCCGGTGGCAGAAAAAAGTGACCTGCCGCCGCCCCTGAATACAACTGGAGAGAAAATATCCAACGAGTCCACTACAAATCCAATTCAACCAAACCTTGCTCAACCAAATCATCATTTGCAATGTCCGTATTGACAAAAGTCATTTGATTACAGATGCAGATTGGAGCAACATCTGCGAGTGCACACAGGTGAACGTTCATTTCAGTGTGATCAGCCAAACGCTTTAGCCTGCATTGCAATTTAACCAAACTCAAACGGATTCACCAAAATATGAAACGTTTTCACTGTGACCAGTGTAACAAGCAATTTGTTCTGAAATGTCAACTCAACATTCATCTACGAACACATTCTGGAGTGAGACCATACAAATGTAGGTTTTGTAAAATGTGGTTTATTGTATTGAGCCCTCGAAACAATCACGAACAAGCCAAACATTTGCATGTCAAGCCATATCGATGCAGAGTCTGTGGTCGGACTACCACTGTACGATCTACCATAATCACTCACATTCGAATGGTTCATTTTTGTTTGCCTAAGACAATCAAAGAGCAAAAACAACTCAACATCATCGATAATCGAGATCCGAGTGAGTTTGTGGAGAAAGTGAGTCTCTATTTGCGACATTGTCATATACTCAAGTTGTCCAATGTACGTATCTTGACTCAAACTCGATCCGACCAAATCGAATGTACCTTCAACAAATTCATCAGCCACCTCTAGTTGTGAAATATTTGGTGAAGTTGTTTCCATTTTATGGTTTCTTCATGAGTTGTGGTAATTTTTGTTCATCTCTTTTTCCATTTTCCTATGACAATCAGTCGTCCACTTTTATTTTGGTCAATATAATTTGGATGAATCTGTTTGGTGAAATCGACGAATCCACGAAACAATAATGATACAAATTGTGCAATTGAAGACAAAATTGCCAATCAATTCATTTCAAATCCAATTCAACCAAATCTCGTACAACAAAACCGCCATTTGTATTGTCCACATTGTCCAAAATCATATGCGTTTGACAAATATGACAAACGCTCTAGCTCGGTTCAAATGCATAATCACTTTCATTCTCCAATCATCAACTTCAACTTTTTGCAACTTTAATTAGAATGATTCAGAATCAGAGTCAGACGATGTCAGTGTCATTGCATCGTATAAATTTGGCATTGAAACATGCTTTTGTTTACAAACTGTAAATTGCACTGCTCTATTAACCTCGACATAAAAACACGATTTTTTCGATTCTCACCACCAAAATGGCTCATCGTCTCACTCATCGTTTGACCTCGTAAATAACCACCACCACGACCATATAAATGTGAGTTTTGTGATCAACGTTTTACTGAATTGACCACTCGAAGAAGACACGAACAGGCCAAACATATGCAAATCAAACCATTTCGATGCAAACAATGTGATCACACTGCCATTGTACAATCAGCAATAGTCAAACACGTTTGAATGGTCCATTTTGGTTTGCCTATTTTATAAAACACTCAAAGAACAACAAAAGCTCAACATCGTTGATGATCGAGATCCTGGAGAATTTGTTGAGAAAGTGTAAGTTTCAATTTGTTACATTTGTGATTGTCATTTACTCAAATAGTTCTATCTATCTTAACACAAAGTGATTGTTTCTGTACTCTGCTTCACATGAACATTCGCGAATCCATGTATTTCTGTAACTGTATTGGTAATTGGTCCATTAGTGTATTTCCTAGTGAAAATATCCAATGATTTGATTAAATTTCCCACAATATTTAACATTTACACTTTAGACAGACAAATCATTTTATTTTGGTAATGTATGTAAAATCTGAACAATTTTCACTCATTAAAGGACAATAAAATGCTAGTAACGAACAATTTGTTTACAATTAGTCTTTTTTATTTAGAAATCAAAATGTAAGTTACATCAATTTGAAACATTGTGAAAGTAATGGATTGACATAATGTGACTTGTGAATAGATTCGAGGGCAATCTCAGCATCACTCGAGCCGACGATCCACCAGATCGTTGTCCACCTGGACATATTCATTCGCATCTCGATTATCCTCAATGTTGAGAAGATACTGCTGTTTTAGAGTTTTGGGTAATTTGAAGTGACAGGTGCGGACATGAGCAACTACATTGGAACGTTTCTCGGAAGAGTATCGACAATTAGGCCATGAGCACGAGTAAGGCTTAATGCCGAGATGAATACGTTCGTGACGAGCCAACTCAACGTCCAAAACGAATGCTCGATCACAACCTTCATATTTGCAAACATGTTTCTTGTTTGGAGCATAAACAGTTGTCTTACGTTTCTTGACTGTGCCAGGCTGAGATTGGAGATTTCGTTTGAGACCAGTAGAAGTTGATGGCGCGTTACGAGATTCGTCAACAGCACGACGTTGCTCGATCCATTCATCGAGTGAGACAGTCTCCACAATCGGATCATCGAGGTGGAGAGATGGAACAGCAACGCGATCAGTACGACCACCACCGAAACGATTCTTGAGTTCGGTGACTTTTGATCGCACAACTCCAAATTGGTGATCTACCTGAGCGAGGAGTTGACATTTCAGTCGGTCACAGTCCACTTTGAGCTGCTCATCAAATCGGTCCAGGAACGAGGTGAAACGGTGAGTGAGACGATTGGCCATTTTGATGTTGACAATCAGAGTAAACAAGAGAAGTGACCCAGCTCGGAAAGCTCGTCTTGACGAACAACTGTCGAATTGACTATAATCAGAAGACAACAGTTTAACAAGGTTAATTCAGTTGTTTTCTGATAATTGTCAATTTGACAGCTATTGAGCAACTGTTCATTTATTATCTGCAAAACAATCATTAAACTATTGATAAAAATTCGCTTGTCTAACTGTTGCCAGCCGACTACTGTCGGTAGACTACATTTGAACAATATTTGATCAATTATTCAAACGACAATATATTAAATAAATGATTATAACTTAAATTCAATTATTAAAATGCGTATTTATTGTTTATCATAATACAATATTGCTTATTGTTAAAGTCAACAAAAAAACACTTCTGTGAAAATTCCTTGATGTTTACAATTTCCGAAGATGATGACATTTGAACTTCGTGAATATGAGGCAAAGAAAGATTACATTGTCCAAAATGGTCACTGAATTCACAATAAACATTTTGTACCGAGCTCATCTCCTCTCCAATAGCATACACTTCATTATTATGTTCAATAAAACAAAAAATAGATAAAAACTTGTTATTTTTCAAACAAACCACCGAATTGCAAGCTTTTTGTTTCCCGAGTATATGATTTAGAAGTGTAATAGACATTGTTGTAGTGCAGGGTTGAGTATTGGTAATTCAGTTGATGCTGAAAGTGGCCTTGAATTTTCCGATTAAGTTTGGAATCCAATTTTGATTTGAATTTCAATTTTGGTTTTGAACTCACTTCAATTGCATCAGACTCAATTTGTGCCAACGAAAGTTTACTCGAGAATTGTAGCTCGCTTTTCTTTGCTATTTGTTTGCCAACATTGTTACTACCGTTCACAAAATTGCGCAGCTGTCCATTCATATTTTCAAAAGTATATCCATTGACATCTGACAGAGATCCAATATCTTTGACCACTTCAGTAAGATGAAGAAGAAGGTGTGAGTTGTGAGTCAATTGGTTCTGACCGTACAAGCCTTCTAACTCGAAAACAAACTTATTTAGTACGCGATTGACTAAATCGAGCTCCGAAGAAGTGATTTCAGGTTTAAGCAGAGTGGCCATTGAGAAAGAAAGCAGGAAAAAGTGATTATAATAATTGGCAACCAAAAATTTTTTTTCATCAAAATTGGAAATATATACAACAGAAACGAATTCCATTCACTTGCCTTGTAATTGACCAGATCTGACAAAGGTCGAATTGTTCGAGGCAAATGATCAGGCGGTTTGATTGCTTTAAAACATCGATTCATATCTTCTCGTGACTTGCTTGCGATGTAGTAATCTGTATTATGATTACTCGATTTAAACCAAAGAGAGACAATTCGATTAGTAACACCCAGGTCGACACAGTGCATAAAGTCGATTGTGGTTGATTTGATTGCGTCATAAAATGGAATTACTTCAATTGGTGGAAAACCATAAATGCCGCAATGTTCGGACAGGGGCAGGCGAGGATCTTCCATTGCTTTCATCAATTCCGGGTAGTGTTCCATTGAGCGCAATTCACAATGTTCCTCGTGATTGAAAACCAAATGATAATCGACCCTTTCCGCCAAAATGTAACACCGCGGACAAGACTTTAGTCCACTTGGATACTGAATATTAAGAAAGGCAGGTTTGGCTTGCGAATCAAAAAACACCAAACAGAGTTTTTGCCTAAATAAACAATTAATTAATATATTATAATATAATAATAAAGTTAGTTCCAGTGAATACTTTTGTTTTCGTCAAAACTAAGTCTCCAGTGGCACTGTGCATCGACCAATCGATTCCGTTCATAGCTAGATGATGCAGATCATCTCGAATACATTCGATCATCTTTTTCGCCACTAGGCTTCTTAGGACCAAAATAGATTGCGGCAGGAATCACAAACTGGTTGCGCAAAGACGAATGAAGCTCATTGATAGACAACAAAGCTGGCCAGAAATCATTTGCGGAAGATCCGAACACTTTCACGCCATCAGAAAAGAATGTCAGACTTATGTCACCATTTTTCATTGACTTGCGATAAATTCTGCCCGAATTGAATCTGCCGAATGTTTTTTGTTCGAAATCTTGTTCGTTACAAAATTTAATTTTGCTCCTAACGAATGAACTTTCAAGCATTCTCTGCAATCGATTTACAGGGTCTAATTGGACAAAATACCCGCGTGGGCCATTGGTTTCTTCGATTGGATCTATGTTTTTTCCGCATTCTTTATTTTCACATTTAATTGCCTCGTAACCTTTAGACGTCATACGGTGTATAACTTTCGTTAGTTTCGAGCAATGTTTGCAAATAAACCTCATTCCTGGCGAACAAATAGTAATCTTTTTGGTTAATTCGTAATAGGTTTCAGGTAAGAGGTCATTTTTTAAATCCTCTGAACCTTGCGCACTTGTTAATCACCTTCAAAAGCTTCTCCATAGAGGAATCTGATGTTTTACTTGTAATTTGATAATCGATTAAAAGGTTTATAATAATGTCATCAACACATAGTGGATGTTCTTTTGAAGATGAGTCGGAATTCGAACAAAAGGTGTCTGACTCTGATTCCGTGTGCTGAGGTGACAGCATTGGTACGTCATCTTGCAGAGATAAATCATGTTCTTGATGAGTAAACGGATTCGATTGGGAGGAAATGACAACCGATGAAGTAGTCACAGGTGATGATGCTGATGGTGAAGAATGGTCAATAATTTTTGATGCTTGTAGTATTTGACGAACTTCTAACTGATCTGCAATAAAGTTAGCCATTCTTTGGCTAATTAAACATTTTATTAATTGTAATCAGACATCATTGATTTATTATTGTCTTACCGAGTACGATATTCGGTTCTGCGAGGAGTTTTGTTATCGTTTGACATTGTAGATACAAAAAATTAAAACCAAATAATAACCAAATCGCGATTACGACATATAATATCGATAACTTCAGTTTGTTGTTATTATGAACGTAACATTTACGTTCGTAAACCGTAACATCATTTATGAAACGTCCTTACATTGTGTACAATTTACGCGCCTGTTTGCAAGCAGCGCTGCTCTGCCACTGCCAGCCACATGTTCGCTCATTCTGATCTCGAGTCATTCAAGCTGACACATTGTGAGTGATCACTGCGCGCCTTTTTGTTTAATCAAAATCCTTTCTTCTTTTGATCATTTTTGTGATTACATTATGGACACTCCAGACTCTGCCCTCGTCTATTATTTGGCTCAACAGAAGCACTCGGTTTTACGGTATGAACTACTTTCTTCATTGGCTAGAGGAAAGCAGATAAAAGTCGGTGGAAAAGTGATGGCTAAGGATAGTGAAAATGACTTTGAAGAAGAAGGAAAAGTTCTTTTTTTAGGTAAACTATGACTATTTTCATTTGTATTATTTAAATTCTTATTTCTCCGTTACAAATTAGGAACTTTCGAGGAATGTGAGCAAAAGTATGATGACATTCTTAAAAAACAAGTGAAAAATTTGCCGAATCAGACAACTTCTAAGAAAAAAACAACGCCAAACAGGGACACTTTAGTTATTGAAAATAGTGACTTAAAGAATAAATTGAAAGTGTCTACTGAAAATTTTGATAAATTACAATCAAAATTTTCACAACAGAAGAAACTTATTGTTGATAAAGAAGAACAAATTAATTTACTTCAGTGTGAACTCGATAAGATGAAAGAATTTTCGGAAAATCTCGAATCTCGTCAAGTGGAATCTATTATACCAAACTTAAGTGAAGAACAGAGTTGTGCTTCGTGTAAAAGTTTAGGCGCAGACATGGCAGAAATGAAGTTGATGCTAATTAAGATGCAAGAATCTGTGCGTAATTTGCATTTTGAATATTTTAGCGTGTTTAACTAATTACATTTTTATTTAGATCTCACAATTGACAGCATTTTCAAACCAAAATTCAAATGGTCCTGCTATTTCTAATCTGGTGCGATTGACTGAGAAGTCACGTTTTTATGTTTCCCGTACTCGTTTTGTAAATGCCAAAACTGCGTCTACCCCAAAAGCTTTTTGCCAGAAGTTGCTTACTGCCGTGTTTTCATATACTGAACTAATTGGTGCTACTTTGACTGGGATTGGAATTCTACGAGAAGAAGAATCTCCGAAACGTAAATTTGATCAAATGTCTACAAGTGAACCGATTGGCAATGCTGAGACTACCAAAAAATTGGTAAAAACAAAACAATTGGCACCTGATAAAGTCGCTGATCTTATTGGCAAGTTAACCATCGAAAAAATTAAGCAAAATTTTAATTTTATATTACTTTATTTTTCAGATTGTACCTCAGAGTATTTCAAAGTAATTCAGCCACAAGATCTCCGCACTGTCATTGGTTGTAAATTGGCGAAATTAAACAGAGGTAAAGCTGCAAAGTTGTACCTTCTGGATTGGAAAGACTTTGACGAAGATCACTTCAACTCTCTGAAAACTAAGCCTTCGACTGCGGTAGCTCAATTTGTACCCGAAGATACTAATTCAACTTCAACTGATGAATTTGACGACTCTAGTAATCAAGGTTCGATTAATATTTTTAACAAGATGCTTTGAATTCTATCATTATTATTATTATGATTATTTTTTCTCGATCTTTTGTAAATTATTATGTAATTTCAATAAATTATTTGTATTTAATTGGCTAATCGATTCGAGAGAATAGTACGGGTGTAGTAGGAAATATTATTGTTGCAAGGCAATGTTTTGACAATAGTTTATCAATTGTACTTTGATAATATCGTAATAGAAACTATTGCCTTCAGAACAATGTTTTGACAACTATTAAACTATTGTATCATTCATTGCCCGTTGACAACGTTTTAACAGTTATTTGTTTGGCCCAATAACTATAGTTTGACAAGGGTTTTAGACAATGGTTTTTCAACGTCTAAACAGTGCTGTTTTCCTAGTTGGGGAGTGAAAGAATCGACTGTGTGAGTTGTGGCACGAGCATCGTACCAACTCTGCTTGTTCATGTCACCACGACTGTCACTGTGTGACTTGGCATCACCGATTGTTGTTTGAGTCGGTTTGCACAAACACACGAGTGCGTTCTCTTCTGTTTTTTCTGTTTGTTTGGTTAATTCATTTTGTCTGTTTCCTTTTACCATGTCTCGTCTCGCTCACCGTCTCACCTCGTTCCTGGATAGATTTGAAGAGCAGCTCGAATTGGACTGTGACCGACTGAAATGTCAACTTCTCGCTCGTGTTGATCACCAATTTAGAGTTGTGCGTGCAAAGGTGACTGAACTGAGAAGTCGTTTCGGTGGTGATCGTGCTGATCGCGATCTTGTTCTTTCTCTCCACCTCGATGATCCGAAAGTGGAGACTGTCTCACTGGACGAATGGATTCTGGAACGTCGTGCAGCCGAGTTACGAAACGAGCCGTCAACTTCGTCTGGTCACAAACGCAAATCTACTGCCAACGGCTCTCAATCCTCAAACAAACGCCAAAAGACTCAATCTACTGCTGCTGGAACTAACAAGAACGTGTGCAAGCATCCTGGTTGTGGCAAAACATTTCCAAGGGATGCTAATCTCGCCATTCACGAACGCATCCATCTCGATATAAAGCCATTCTCGTGCTCATGGCCCAAATGTGGATACTCTGCTGAAGAACGAAGTAGAATACTTCGTCATGTCCGCACCCGTCACTTCAAATTACCCGAAACTCTCAAACAGCAACATCTTCTGAAGATCGAGGACAATCGCGATGCGAATGAATATGTCCTGGTGGACAACGATCTGGTGGGACGTCGACTCGACTGAGCCATCAACTTTTCGCTCAACTATTTCACTTATTCTTAATTGTCACATTTATATTCAAAATATTTCTCATTTTCTCTGTAAATCTTCTTCACTTTGAAATTAAAACGTTATCCTAAGATTCTCGTAATTGTCCAATTTATTGCTTTATTACTTACTAGTATTTGCTATATTTATCATAATTGGATGCAATGAACACAAACAAACAGACATTTGACCAATCTCAATAATAAATGTTGTATATGTTCGTGTATTATAATAAAAAATACTGTAATTCAGACCAAAACAAATCGGAAAATTACGTTCGTTCATTTTCGTTCAAATTAAAAATAACTTTTATCAAAACACACTCTCTAGTCCTATGCTTTGTGAGTTCACATTTCACTCGATCGATTATGTTGTGTTGTTATAATGTAGTTTAAAAAATTGGAAAACAAAAGTCTCTTGATATTGTTCCTAGATGGAACACTCAAATAGAAAGTGTTTCACGCAAACTTGTTTCGTGTGCTCGTGTTTGGTTGTTATATGACGATTGTTGTGCAAGTTCACTTTATTCATTAATCGATTATTTTATCATACGTTCTTCTTGTTTGTTAAACATACTTTGGTTATTTTTTAACCTGTTCAGCTTTCGATTCTCTGTGTTTGATGTGTTTGGTTGCAAAGTGACTTGAAATATTGAGCAATCAATTCAATTTGTACATTTGTTTGTGTCGATTTGCTGTGTTCACAATGTGCGCTATCAAAGAATTGCGACAACACAAACAGATGAAGTGAAGAAAATTTGACTTGTGAAAATTTAGTTTGTTTCGACTTTGTTCCTTTCCTATTGCTGTCCTCACCGTTTACACTCCATGATAATCTTTCCACTGTCCTAGCCCGCATTTGCGAATCACTTGATGAACCAATGCTAATCCAACATAATGAGAATTGTTCCTACAATGAAATTGAAGACAAAATTGCAAATGAATCAATTTCTAGTTCAGTTAGTTCAGTTCAATCAAACTTTGTCCAATCAAATCGGAATTTGAAATGTTACCATTGTTGAAAATCATTTTATCGCAGATCCAAATTTCACAGTTATTGTAATTCTCTCGGTATATTTATTGATAAGGTCACTAAAGATATATACAAATAAGCACAGTAGTAATGTCGGTATGGTCGATGTCGTTGGGCAATCGTTAGGGTAAATACTGCATGGATAGAAAAGCATTAGACTCAAGCGGTGTGCACAGTGCAAGACTCACGTTCGCTCTAATCGCTGTGTGGTGAGGTGAGCTAGCTAAGTCTAGCTCACTCGATCGGGCCTTGTGCCCTCTTGCGGTCGCATGGTTAAGGACTGGTTCTTCGTAGATGACAGGTCCAGTAGGACAGGACCAACATTCCCCGGGTTCTAAACGAAGAACGGTCTACCAGTCCGACCATCTTGGCTGCGTCTCGGTTGACGACTTTAGTCAGGACATCAGCTGCTTGTTCGAGTGTCGGCTTGAACTCCAAACATTTGATCTCGCCGTTGTCCAATTTGTCTTTCACGAAATCGACTCGAAGTCGGTACTTCTTGGTTCTTGGATTCTCCATCATGGCAAGCACAGCCTGATTGTCTTCCATGATGACTGGCTTTGAGTGAACTCCAAATCCGCTAATCAGTGGGTTTAACCACGTGAGCTCCTCGACTACTGCTGCCAGTGCATTCAGCTCGGCTTCCGCTGTGGACATTGCTTGAATCGTTTGAATCGTTGACGACCAATAAATGGTTGATCCAAACACCTTCACGATGCTGCCACTTCTTGATCTGCTTTTGGACTCCTGGCCATGGCTTGCATCTACATAGATCGTATACGGTTCCTTGTCCACTTCGCCGAGCGCCAATGCATATCCACGTGTGTGCTGTAGGTATCGAAAGACGTTCGTGACGGCGCCTCGAAGTTGCACAGTCGAATTCGGTATTTCTTGCGCAAGTCGACCCACTATATACGATAGGTCGGGTCTGGTCCGACATGCCAGATACTGAAGTGCTCCGAGTTTCTGCTCGATCTCTTCTTTATCAATTCCGGGACTTCCTTCGTCGGCAATGAACTTCTGCAACTTATCTCGAGGTTTCACATTGGCCAATTCGAATCGATCCAGGATCGTATCTGCATAATCGGTCTGATCCAGGTAGATCACTTTCTTGCTTCTGTCACGACTGATGTTCAGGCTCAAGAACCGCTTTGGTTCTCCAATTTCGTGTATGGTGAATCGTTTCTTAATTTCACCAACCACCTTGCGGATGTCTTCCATTTTCGGTCCTCCCAGAACAGCATCATCCACATAAATAACAATGTACACACTTCCCCGCCGAAACATGCACTTTTCAGTGCTGAAACACTTGAAACCAATAGATTCCAGGAAAGTGGCAAAAGTCTTTTCCCAATTCCGAGATGCTTGTTTGAGACCGTAAATGCTCCGCTTCAACTTCCAAACCTTTCCTGGCTGACGGTAACAGGGTGGCGGGATCATGAACAGGTCTTCCTCCAACTCCGCATTGAGGAAGGCGGACTTTACGTCGATTTGAAACAGCTCCAAGTCCAATTTAGCTGTCATCGTGAAAAATAAACGGATCGATGACGCGTCGGCCACATTCGCATATGTTTCATAGTAGTTCACTCCCTTGATTTGGGTGAAACCTTTCGCAACGAGTCTGGCCTTGTACTTTGGTTTCATGTCATCATCGCGCTTGACATCGTAAACCCATCTTGACTTCACCAGATCTTGACGGCCAGTTTCGTCCACCCACTCGAACGTTCCAAGTTTGGACATATTCTTAATCTCCTCGTCCATCGCGAATTTCCATCTCGGATCTTCGTACTCCTTTGGAAGACGTTCACCAGTTCGTAGACAAGGTTCTGGATCGAACTTTAGTAATTTGGAAACATGAACTGTAGATAGGGCCTGTTCTTGTTCTTGATGAAACTTCTTGTTGGTCCACGTTCCTTTGTTCTTTCTCTCCGATTCACGTTTCTTTGGTTGTTCATCACCAATCAGCTGAATCTGACCAACATCAGCAACATCTCCACCTCCAAATTGTTCATTCGCTTCTTCGTAGTCATTCTCTGACTCACTTGCAGATTCTTCACCACTGTCGAGGTCTGAGGCCTCTTGCACTTGGCCGTTCGACGATGAAGTCACCTCCGGTTCGGACTCATCCTCAGATTCGCTTTCAGTGTGAAAGTACGACAAGTTGGGGACTACTGCACTATGGTTCGGGGCGCTGCCCTCCGACTCAGAAGTTTTGTAGGGAAAGTCTTTTTCATTGAAAACGGTGTTGCATGCCTCCACTGTTGTTATCGTTCCATTCGCCGTAATCACCCTGTAGTTGTGAGGCGTATCGGTGTAACCGATGAAAGTTGCCTTCAATCCACGATCATCCATCTTCCCTTTTGGTCGTGGGTTATGCATGTACACACGACAGCCAAAAAGTCCGAAAGTATTCGAGATTGACATCACTACCAGACCATCTCTTGATTGGTGATTCGTTGGTTGCAAACGATACGACGCGATTTAGTGTGTGATTCAACGCAAGCACAGCATCCGTCCAGAATTTTCTTGGCATTCCACTTTCTTTCAACAAAGTCAAAAAACCCTCTTCAAGTGTCCTATTTTTGCGCTCCGCAATACCATTTTGATGGCTTCCGTTCACTGCCGTACGATTGTGGACAATTCCCTCGGAATCCAAATACTTCTTCATTTCTTCATTACAGTACTCGAGTCCGTTGTCGGTCTTAATCCGGCCTAACTTCAATCCATCCATCTGATTTCTCATCAGATTCACGAACGTGCGAAAACATTTCACTGCTTCATTCTTGTGACAGACAGGGTAGACGTAGCACAATCGAGACCAATCGTCGATAAAGGTAATCATGAATCGTTGGCCTTTATAACTTCTATCAAACTGACCGGCAAGGTCCGAGTGAATCAACTCCAGTGGTCTCGATGATTTCGTTACAATTCGATCACCAATAGGGACCCTCTTCACAAATTTGCAGATGACGCATGCTTCACAAAGTTCATAATAAGCTTTCAAGTAGCCGTGTTCACCAATCATGCTCTCCACCTTCTTGGAGCAGATGTGGCACAGGCGACGGTGCCATGTGGTTGCATCCACCTTCCTCACTAAATTTGCCTTTTGCTCTGACATTTTCAGGCGATTCCTCAGTTCCACTGAGTACAGGTCATCCTTTCCTGCAGTCGATGACATAATCACAATTCCATTCCGGTCGATCACCTCACACTTGTCGCCGGCGAATATCACTTTGAGACCTTTCTTGGTTAGTTGTCGTACTGAGAGCAGGTTGCTAGCCAGATTTTCCACATATTCAACGTCATTCATGGAAATCTGGGAAGCCGGGGATTCTAGGTCAAGTGTTCCAACCCCAACCGCGTTGATGGTTTCATTGTTGGCTACTTGTATCGGAACAGGTGTCACAAACTTGGCGAACTCAGTGAAGGCATCATTCGACTGGCACATGTGCCGACTTGCTGCGCTGTCTATGTAAAAACGGATGGTATCGTTAACATTACTCACTCGTTCACTGAGTAGGGCCTTCTGCGGCTCCATCTGCCGAGCAATAAACGCCGTGTGCACCTTGTCCTTGGACTTCTTCCCCTTCTTTCTGTTGTGACCGTTGCTGCCACCGCCGCCGCCGTTCTTGCCTTTTTCAGGGCAATCCCGAGCGAAATGTCCAGGCTGTTCGCAATTGTAACAGGTTCTGCTTGTCTTTATCGGGAAGGTTCTGCCTTTCGCCACCATGGCTATCTCTGTTGCTTCGGTCGCCTTATCTCCTTGATTTCGCAACAGACGAGATTCCTCTTCTAGGATCAGTTGTTGTACCCTATTCAACTGAAAGGCACTTGGAGTTTTCAAATCCATCATTTTGTATGCATTGTCTAATTCTTCTGGCATACTCGTGATAATCCAGTAGATTATCCACTTCTGGTCCACTGGCGGCAAGCCTAGGAATTTTGCCGCGTTCAGTAGTTGATCCAGATTGGTGAAGTACTCTTTCATCTTCCCCAACTCAGGCTTCAATCGGACCACTTCTCGCAGTTTAAACACAACTGCCATGTCAGACTCCGGGTTCTTGTACTTCTCATCGAAAAACGCTATTATTTTTTTTGGAGTCCAAGTGTCTTCGATCATATCCAAATGGGCAGTGTCTAGGGATCCGACAATTATGCCCCTCGCTTGATAATACTGACACACCTTCCTCTCTTCGCTAGTCTTCTGGACACCCTCTGTGGTAGTTACGACCGTAGGTTCGGCATCCAAGCTCAAAACATGATGTAAGCCCTTTCCGCCGACTTTGGCAGTCACATACGTCTTCCAGTGCCGGTGGTTAATGCCGTTTAATTTCTCAGAAGATTCTTCTTTCTTCTCACTCATTATGAACAAGCTAGAGATCGGGTTGATGTTGTAAAATACAAGCCAAGTACAAGCGTCTTGATGTCACGTAGCTTCCAGTCCCAATGTCGAGAGCAAACCGGGACAAAATTGTAGTCTAATTTTTCTCAAACAGCAGTCACGAGATTCCAATTTTGACCAGAGACATACAGCTTCAAATAAGTCTCATAATCTGTAATTCTCTCGGTATATTTATTGATAAGGTCACTAAAGATATATACAAATAAGCACAGTAGTAATGTCGGTATGGTCGATGTCGTTGGGCAATCGTTAGGGTAAATACTGCATGGATAGAAAAGCATTAGACTCAAGCGGTGTGCACAGTGCAAGACTCACGTTCGCTCTAATCGCTGTGTGGTGAGGTGAGCTAGCTAAGTCTAGCTCACTCGATCGGGCCTTGTGCCCTCTTGCGGTCGCATGGTTAAGGACTGGTTCTTCGTAGATGACAGGTCCAGTAGGACCTTTGAGTGCACATTGATGAACGAACAATGATATTCAAACTCATTCGAATTGTTCATTTTAGTTTGCCTCACACCATCAAAGAACAACGAGAACGTAACATCATCGATCATCGAAATCCGCGAGAGTTGGTTGAGAAAGAGTGACATTGATTGTCAATTATTTGCTTTATTTAATACTTTCTCGCATGATTCAGCATCCAAATGCGACTAAGCCCAATCTGAAAATCGCATTTACACATTGTTTACATCATTTTTACTTTAGATGTATTAAATATTAAAACTAATTATTTTGGTAATGTGTAACAATGTGTGACAATAAAAATAAACGTAATCTTGGATTCTTGTAAATTATTGTGATTGTCAAATTGTTTGCTTTATTTTTAATTGTGATGCAATGAGCACTAACAAACAGACATTTGACCAATCTCATATCTAATAAATGTTGTAATGTTTGTTGCTTCATGGCTGGAACACTCAAATAGAAAGTCGATGAAGCAAATTTGTTTTGCGTGCGTGCATTTGCTTGTCATATTTAAGGAATGTTGTGCATGTTCACTTTATTTATTAATCGATCATTGAATAGTTTCCCATATACCTATGGCACTCTGGAGACGGCCCTAGGGGAAGAGTACCACTTTTAAGGTGACTGTGGCTTCCTGGCAATGTCCCAATAGTCCGGATCCATATGGAACAACTGGGCACTTGGTTGTGATCGAGGTGGCGAGTAGATTATCAAGGCACTCAGTAATAAACAACACAGTCATTCATATGCTCAAGTACTTTATTAATCATCATCAATACAAACAAGTCAATCAAATACACCATTTCCATTGAACAAGAAACACAGGCACAGCGATCTCGTTGCTGGCTCACGACCGTCTCAACAATCCACTTGCATTACATTCGTTTATATCTTCAAGCGTGTGTCTACTGGCTCATTATATAGCAATACTTCACATCTGCGTAGTCATCCAACTGGTACTTTGCCATTGGATTCTACTCCATCGGTACTAATCGGTCCCAATGCTGCCATCTTGGATCCTTCTTCAATGATCTTGTCCATTTCAGGACCAAACAGGCGGCAATCTGCCTAAAACGCTACACTATCCTCCCTTTTCTCTTGAGCTTTTAAAGTAGAAAATAGGTTAATTGGTTAATTCAAACAATAGCCCGCTGTACAGTCGAAGTGGCGGGATATGCAGATTGCATAATAACTGAACAAACACTACTAATGCTATACGATAAATCAAATAATTAATGTTAAGTAAACAATAGTCATCTTCATCTGAGGTTTAATCAGATAGAGCTGATTATGTTGATCTATTCCGACAGATGGCACGACGGAAATTTAATCGATGTTTTTTATTTAATATCCTTGATTTGTTGCATGGCTATTATAAGGTTCCCCAAACCTTTATGGGCAGAGTGAGGAACCTTATGCCAAAACTTAGTACGAGATATTTCATATTTAAAGTTTGTTGTTTCAATTGATTAGCTCTGCATTTAATAGGCAACGATGTAGTAAATCTTTTCTGGCACTTAGCTAATTTCATATTTCATTGCAGAGTTGATTCGGAGTCTTTTGCTCTATTTATTTCTTTTCTGAACGTAATCAAGTACTAGTTATCATTCATGAATATTATTTAATCGCTTCATTGATGGTGTATTGATGGTTAATTCGCTGTTAATGATCTGGTGGTGTATATATGAATAGGGTATTGTGGGGAAGTTCAAATTTGTATAATGTGTGAGTGAACGATTGGTGGTTAATGTTTTGGTAATTTACATTGGGGTAAAGTGTTATGATGTTGAGGTGTTTATGTATATTTCAGTGTAAATCAATTTAATTCTTTGTGTTCATTTCTTCAATGTTCAGTAATTTCCGATTGGGGCTTAATTGTGTCATTTAGTTGTTTATACTTGTTCTCGCTGGAACGTGTTGGATAATGTTACTGTGAAACGTGTTTTACGATAAATTTTCATTATTACAGTTCATTATTAGTTTCTTATGGTCATTTAAAGGATGATTATATTCATTATTCTTGTTCGCACCGCAATACCTTGCGGTATATCTCCCCTTTTGGTTTGGATTTTGTTTTTTCGATAGTTCGTAGTGGTTTGTAGCGGCTACAAAGTAGCCTTTATTGCAGAATCTATTGGTGACAGAACACGTTTTCTCAGTACATTTGTTCTTCTCTTATGACATTCGTTGAGCAAACTCATTGATTAATGGTTTCTTTCATTTCTAATGTTGTAGCAATTAGATCATTCTTTCTTGGTTGTTTTTAATATTGCCTGTGTAGTCAGTTTCTCAAATTCAGTTCAATTCCTTTACTATTCACATCTGGTTGCATATTGCTGATTTATTAACATTTGGTTGCATTTGGTTGCATCATAACAGATAGAGACAGTCAAAGCATAATAGTAGATCAAATTCAATTCATCAATTATTGCTTCTTAACTTCATTACACATCCTTGATCTTCTAGACTCATAATTCTCAAATTTTATTTCTGCTGTTAAATCATTTTCATTATTATCACTATCATCATGTCGGAACAATTCTCTCTTTTTAGGGTTTGTTTTGATGAATAGTTGGATTCGTTGCAAATAGGTGGCGCTCTATGCTAGAAAGTATAGAATCCAACTTGAAAATTCGGCTTTCACACAAACAGAGCACACATAGACACATATTCTCTAACACGTTAGCCAAGTTTGAATTTCACATATAGTTGTTATATAGCATATTATTGCTATGAGGCGTTGTGTGGGACTGAGTTGGTTTAAGGTTGTTTTGCATGCACAGGTAAAATGGTTTCATTTAATTTCTCCATAATTTCACTTTAGTTACTTTTCTTACTTCTAAATCGACTCCCATTTATAAAACCCATATCATCATAATAGTGAGGGTTAGATATTAGGTTTCTTAAACGCTTGTACATGTAGAGGCAGAGTGTTCGGAGATTTTCTTTTTAATGATTTCTTTAACATTTCAGATTCCATTTCTTGATCCTCTTCTTGTTGTTTTTCCATGTTCACGGCTTCTGTACTGTTATTTTGAGGTTTCCATTCCTTGCGCCACCTCTCAACAGCTTTCATGAGATCACCTCCAAATGGGTTGTTGTATACGTGTGCAGGATAATTGACCTTCTCCTCATACGGAGGGTACACACGAACCGCTCTAGGGTACACATGTGTAACCATAACTTGAATGTTGTCTTCATAGTCCATAGAATCTGTTAATTCTTGAGGTTCTGCTTCTTCTTGGCAGATGGCCTCACTGTTATTTATTTCGGTGTCTGTTTCTTCAGCCATGAGACTGATGGCGTTCTCGCTGTTCATAGTTGAGTAATGGTGATGACAATTTAAAAATGCTAGACGGAAATCACTCTCATATATTCAAACAGCCTTCATGTTTTCACGGTCATATTTAGTGAGGCCAATATTAGTTGTAACTTAAAACTCATTAAGTGATCAGTTCAAAGAGAATGTCAGTCACAAATCATAAATGGTCTGGATGTCGATCGATGTATTTTCGATTTTTCTTTTTTAATTTATTTTACATTTGCTGTGTGTGTGTGTGCACTATTCACAGTTTCATTTTTGTCGTAAGCCCGCTTAGACCGTTGCTATATAGTAGCTTGCTATATAGAGGTCTCCATGCAACGATTCTGTGTTATTGCACGTATATGCATTCAAAGTGAATTCTGTTTAGTTTGGTCACTGTCCACAGGCAAACTTGATGTTGATGTTGAAATTACGTGGTTACTCATAGCAATAAGAGTAGGATCATTGGATATTAGCACAGTTTATTTAATTCTAATTCTATTGAACACCCGGTAGTAGCCAAGGCTTAGTGTTTGTTGCACAGGAACATAGTGAAATATTGCAAAATATAGTGATGATATCCATTTTTCTTTTAAATTTTGCTTTCAAGGAGCACTCATTGCTCGCTCATATTCAATACATAACTTTAGTTGACCTTATTGGTTTATTTCACTTAAGATTTACTATGAGGATCCGTTGTGCGGCTGCAAATGGGTTGATGTATATTTGTTCAATTCACTGTTAGAAGCACTGCACGCACTCCTCGGACCGAGATGAGTGTCCTTGGAAGTGCACCACGATTAAGAGTTTGACTTTGTATAAGATGTGGGGAACAACATTGGTTGTTTCATATACCAGGTCTGGTATTTAGGTATTTGTTCTTGTATTTGATGTAGTCGTTCTCATTGGTTTTCATTGATAGTTTGAGTTGGGGTGGTCATATAGATTATGTAAAACGTTGATTTCGTTGATTAAATAGACACAAAGTAAGAAAGTTATTTGTTAGACACTGATTTAAATGATTTCACTTATATATTTTGTTTTAAAGAGTTTTCATGTGTATTTTTTTTTTTTTTTTTTTTTTGATGGATGTGTTCAAGATCACTAGTATATTTTCATGTATAAGATTGTTTATTTCTCAGGCAAGACTACCTTCACAGGCGATTATGATCATAGATAACATGTTGGTACGACTGATACTGAAATTACATTTTCTTTCAATATATTGATAGTATAGTTATTCGATGTTGATCTTAATTTTACTTAATAGATCGGGCTAAATGATGATTATGTTATTCTTTGTTGGTAGCATAGTACAACGTTTCGCTGTTTGACTTTTACTATATTTGAAACATTTTGCTTTGACATTTAGTTTATTCCAGGAATCGATTATATGGCCATTAATAATACAACTCCTGTAGCCTTTCACATTTCAGATAGCACAGTATTAGTTTCTTTCTTTCAATTCTCGCTTTGATGCAAATATTAGTCACGATCCATAAAGTGCGGGTGTATTTCAGCTCAAAATTTCAGGTTCGCTGGTATATAGCGATGAACAGATTCATACGTCCAAGCAACTATTCATGTGCACTGAATAGCCGACCTTTGCACGAACGCCAGGAATAAGGGATATGTGTGCTCGGGTAGTCTTCATGCCAATGTATTGTTCAGTTTATGTTTTGTATTTGTATTTGTGTGTGTGAGCGCTCGTGTGTATATGTGTGTACATGACCAAATTTAACCATTTGACGTCATGAAAAATTCTATTGTATATTTAGACCTTTATAAGTCCACGCAGTTCAAACTGCCATTTCGCAAATGTGCATTTTTAAATTACACACTGGTGTTTTCTCTTTGCGTATTAGCGAACGAGGATCTTGCAAAAACGAATGGGTAGCACACAAATGAATGTTTTTAGGGCACTGGGTCTGACATTGAGTTTGGTTGTAGGTCACCCTCAGTAGTGACGATGTCATGGAAGCATTGAAATTATATAGTCCCTCTGACTACTTCTGCATTGAAAGGGTCCACTGCTGTTCAGTATTGTTGGTTTTGCGAAAGCTTTCTTGTGCACTGTTATTGGTTATGTATGGTTGCTGGTTCGATTTTACTTGAGCATGAGTAAAAGGTTCTCCATTAGTCGTATTCTCATATTGTTGGTGTCGTTAGGTGGTAAATGGTTCGCTCTTGGTCGCTCACATTATTATTGATGTTAACTTTTCTCTTCCATATACATGGAGTACTGGGTCTAGTACTCTTCTGTATTATATAGCAATTCTCGAGAATTTGGTCGTATGACACTAATGGATTTGTGCACAATTGCAGAGTGTAGAACACCGTTTGGTTTGGGGTTTCGTGTACTGGTGTTGTAATTTGTCCTTCAATGTAGGTCATTCGTTGTTGGGTAGATAGTTGGTTGGGTTCGTGTGTCAGAGAATTTCAATGGTTGGTATCTCTAAATGTCAGGGTGGCAATACTTGCTCATTATCTATCACACACCAACATAACAGTAATAGAGATAGGGCTTATTTGCTCATCAGTAGGCCCATATATTAGTTATTGTTCAATTCACATTTGTGCAGGAATAATTAGTTTTCAGTTAACTTGCCATTCGTTCGAGTAATTTTTCTTTACTTGCACCACTCGACTCATTTGTTCGCTCAATGAGTTGAGTTGGTCCCGGGTATATGGGATAAAAATATTAGTCGACATTGATATTTAAATTTGCACATTCACAATTTGTGCTGGTTTCACAAGTAACTGAAACCATGAGCTCTCACATTTTGATGGTTTGGTACCGAGGTTTCGCTTGATGTATAGGTAGTGTTACCTTTGATCTTCACTTATTCGAGTTAAGTGGTGGGGTTGCGTGGTTCGTGGGTCGACGATTTAACTCCAAAACGACAAAACAAAACAAAATTTTCTCCATCATTCATTCTTCAGCTGGGCGCACAAAGGGAAAGGTATGGCTCAAGTAAACTGGCTCCACTTTCCAGGGAAATGTTTGTATCCCACTTTCTTTGGTCCCACATGTGCACTAAATGGTCCGGGAGAGCGAGGCTGCTCATTCTTTTAAACTCCAACGGCCATGACGTCCATCAGACCCATCAGCCAATGTGAGATAGAGACTTACTCTAGACAGATTGGCATGGCCAGGTACCGCGCCTATCGAACAAGACTTCTAGGGTACTACACCCGTTTCTAGTCGCCGGCGTTGTCAGGCCTGAAGTTGCGAAAGTTGATTGCCAGTATTTGCCAGGGTAGTTATTTAGTTTTTTGATGTTTTTTGGTTTCTTGGTTTCGTTGGAAAGATGTTAAAATTGGGAAATGGACTACGCGAAGTCACGAGCGTCAGTCCTCGTCGCAGTATGGCACTCTGGAGACGGCCCTAGGGGAAGAGTACCACTTTTAAGGTGACAGTGGCTTCCTGGCAATGTCCCAATGGTCCGGATCCATATGGAACAACTGGGCACTTGGTTGTGATCGAGGTGGCGAGTAGATTATCAAGGCACTCAGTAATAAACAACACAGTCATTCATATGCTCAAGTACTTTATTAATCATCATCAATACAAACAAGTCAATCAAATACACCATTTCCATTGAACAAGAAACACAGGCACAGCGATCTCGTTGCTGGCTCACGACCGTCTCAACAATCCACTTGCATTACATTCGTTTATATCTTCAAGCGTGTGTCTACTGGCTCATTATATAGCAATACTTCACATCTGCGTAGTCATCCAACTGGTACTTTGCCATTGGATTCTACTCCATCGGTACTAATCGGTCCCAATGCTGCCATCTTGGATCCTTCTTCAATGATCTTGTCCATTTCAGGACTAAACAGGCGGCAATCTGCCTAAAACGCTACATACCTAACTATACGTGCGTTTTGTTTGTTGGTTTCCATGTTTGACTTTTAGATCACATGTTTGGTGACCAACCACTTCAACCGACTCACTCAATCACTCCTCACTATAAAGGAAAAAATTGATTCTGCACAAAGACTGACACATGACTTTATAGACTCAGTTTGGAATTATATTTCCTGTTGGAACGTTTTGGCTATTTTAACTATTAACAAAATCACCTCAATCATTTGAGCTATTCATTGGTTTAAGCTATTTTAAATAGCGATCTATTGACAATACCCAATGTGCTCGGTCAATGCAACAGTGATCCTTTTTTGAAAGCATTTCAAATCAACTCAAAGAATGTCCAATTTAACCTTGACCATGTCTTACTGTTTGCCGCCCACAAGCCTGTGAACTCGATGGGCCCAAGTTGAGATATGAGATGATTACACCCTTGACATTATAATGTAGACATTATAAACTATAGTTTAAGGTTGTAATCTTACATTGAGATTATAACCTTACAAATACTTAATAGCAAGGTAATGATCATAAATTAAGAGTATATCCTCACAATTCAAATAGTTATATAAAGTTGAGTTTGACTGCTCCAAAAGTTGTATTGTTAGCTTCGAGTCTTGCAATCTTCTGTCGGAGTGACGCCTTTTTCTGACGCCTTGGTGGCCTGTTCGTTTTTTTTATCTTCCTTTGAGACTTTGGACAAGAGAGGCATGGGCATTTAGCCTTGACGGATCAACTCTTCAGCTGGAATAGTGTCATCGCGATTTTTTGCCGCTTTGGTAGCAATTTTCTCCAATTCTAAACACTTTATAATATAGAGACAATCCTGATATTAGATATATAGAATGCATTAGAAAAAAACAAGCAAAATAACTTAACTACTTACAACAACATATCCCTATCATCACGCATCGTCATGTACGAGCAATATTATATCTGTTGAGCAGCGTGATCATCGATCTAAATATATAAGATCAATTTGCACAAGCAAATGATCACCTATTTGTGCAATCTTGTATTCAATTCAATATAATCAGAATGCTACGAACAATACAATCGGAGAAGAATTTGCAAATGAGTTCACTACAAATCCAATTCAACAAAACTTCGCTCAACCAAAACACCATTTGAAATGCCCCCAATGCCAAAAGTCATTTGATTACAGATGCAGATTAGAGCAACATCTTTGAGTGCACACAGGTGAGCGTCCATTTTGGTGTGCCCAGTGTGGCAAGCAATTTGTTCTCAAATGTCAACTCAACATTCATCTACGAACACATTCAGGAGTGAGACCATACAAATGTAGATTTTGTGAAATGTGGTTTATTGTATTGAGCACTCGAAAGAATCACGAACAAGCCATCCATCATCATGTCAAGCCATATCGATGCAGAGTTTGTGGTCGGACTGCCACTTTACGATCTACCATAATCGATCACATTCGAATGGTCCATTTTGGTTTGCCTAAAACACTCAAAGAGCAAAAACAACTCAACATCATCGATAATCGAGATCCGGGAAAATTTATGGAGAAAGTGAGTCTCAATTTGTGACATTGTCATATGCTCAAGTTGTCCAATATATCTTGACTCAAACTCGATCCGAGCAAATCGAATGTACAATTAACATCTCTAGTTGTGAAATATTTGGTGGAGTTGTGTCCATTTTATGGTTTCTTCATGAGTTGTGGTAATTTTCGATCATCTCTGTTACTATTTTCCTATGACAATCAGTCGTCCACTTTTATTTTGGTCAATATAATTTGGATGAATTTGTTTGATGATATCGACGAATCAACGAAACAAGAATGATACAAATTGTGCAATTGAAGACAAAATTGCCAATCAATTCATTTCAAATCCAATTCAACCAAACCTCGTACAACAAAATCGTCATTTGTATTGTTCACATTGTCCAAAATCATTTGCGTGTTGTCAAGCACTTTCATTCTCCAATCATCAACTTCTGTTGTTGCACAAGATAATTTCACAAACAAACAAAGAGATACAAAAAGATATCCACTAGTTGAATCGCTTCAAGTCCACAAGGACCACTGCATGCAAAGTGAACACAGTTAGGGTGAGTGTGTAAAATTCTCATTTTTCTTTATCAGGTATCGAAATCAGAGGAACCATTGAACACTATGATCATGGGTTTCACAATTCGGATAATATGGTGATTCAACAAGAGGAAAAGGTTACAACCGGTGTAATAGAAGAGAAAATTGCTAATGAATTCATTACAAATCCAATTCATCAAACCTTGTCCAACTAAATCGTCATTTGCAATGTCCACATTGTTTTAAATCATTTGATCGCAATTTCAATTTTCTGGCACATCTTCGAGTGCACTCAGGTGAACGTCCATTTCCGTGTAATCAGTGTGACAAACGCTTTAGCTTGCTTTGCAATCTAACAAAACACCAACTGATTCACAGAAATATCAAACGGTTTCACTGTGACCAGTGTGGAAAGAAATTTGTTTTGAGAACCCAGCTTAATTCTCATCTACGAGCACACTCTGGAGTGAGGCCATACAAATGTGAGTTTTGTGATCAATGTTTTGCTGAATTGACCACTCGACGAAGACACGAACAGGCCAAACATCTACAAATCAAACTATTTCGATGCAAACAATGTGGTCACACTGCCATTGAACAATCGACAATAATCAAACACATTCGAATGGTTCATTTTGGTTTGCCTAAAACACTTAAAGAACAACAAAAGCTCAACATAATCGATGATCGAGATCTGGGAAATTTGGTTGAGAAAGTCTGAGTTTCAATTTGTAACATTTGTGATTGTCTTTTACTCAAGTTGTCCGATCTTTCGTAACACAAAGTGATTGTTTCTGTACTCTGCTACACATTAACATTCGCGAGTCCATATATTTATGTAACTCTATATATTATATTGTTCATTGGCGAAAATCATAGTAAAAATATCCAGTAATTTGATCGACATTTTTACTTTAGACAGACAAATCATTTTATTTTGGTAATGTATGTAAAATCTGAACAATTTTCACTCATTAAAGGACAATAAAATGCTAGTAACGAACAATTTGTTTACAATTAGTCTTTATTTGTTTATTTAGAAATCAAAATGTAAATTACATCAATTTGAAACATTGTGAAAGTAATGGATTGACAAAATGTCACTTGTGAATAGATTCGAGGGCAATCTCAGCATCACTCGAGTCGACGTTCCACCAGATCGTTGTCCACCTGGACATATTCATTCGCGTCTCGATTGTCCTCAATGTTGAGAAGATGTTGCTGTTTGAGAGTGAGAGGTAATTTAAAGTGACGAATGCGGACATGACGAACTACTTTGCCACGTTCTTCTGAAGAGTATCGACAATTAAGCCATGAGCACGAGTATGGCTTTATGCCGAGATGGATACGTTCGTGACGAGCCAAGTCCGTGTTCGAGTCAAATGCTCGATCACAACCTTCATACTTGCAGGCATGTTTCTTGTTTGGAGCATCAACAGTTGTTTGAGTCTTACGTTTCTTGACTGTGCCAGGCTGAGATTGGAGACTTCGTTTGTGACCAGTAGAAGTTGATGCTGTGTCACGAGATTCGTCAACAGCACGACGTTGCTCGACCCATTCATCGAGTGAGACAGTCACCACTTTCGGATCATCGAGGTGGAGAGATGGAACAGCAACGCGATCAGTACGACCACCACCGAAACGATTCCTGAGTTCGGTCACTTTTGATCGTACAACTCCAAATTGGTGATCAACACGAGCGAGGAGTTGACGTTTAAGTCGGTCACAGTCCAATTCGAGCTGCTCATCAAATCGATCCAGGAAAGAGGTGACACGGTGAGTGAGATGATGCGCCATTTTTGTGGTGACAATCAAAGAGTAAACACGAGAAGTGAGTGCGAGACAGAATTAATCGACTGAGCTCTCTCACGAGCATCGTACCAACTCTGCTTGTTCATGTCACCACGACTGTCACTGTGTGACTTGTCATCACGATTGTGTTGTTATTTGAGTCACTTTGCACAAACACACGAGTGCGTTCTCTTCTGTTTTTTCTGTTTGTTTGGTTAATTCATTTTGTCTGACTCCTTTCACCATGTCTCGACTCACTCATCGTTTGAGCTCGTTTCTGGATCGATTCGAGGGACGTCTCGAAGTGGACTGTGAACAACTGAAGCGTCAACTCATCTCCCAAGTAGATCACCAATTTGGAGTTGTGCGCTCAAAGGTGACTGAACTGAGAAGTCGTTTCGGTGGTGGTCGTGCTGATCGCGATCTTGTTCCATCTCTGCACCTCGATGATCCCAAAGTGGAGACTGTTTCAATGGATGAATGGATTATGGAACGTCGTGCAGTTGAGTTATGTAACGAGCCGTCAACTTCGTCTGGTCACAAACGCAAATCTGCCAGCCACTCTCAATCCACACGTAAACGTCAAAAGATTCATGGATCTACTACTGCTGGATCGAACAGGCCCACTTGCAAATATCCTGGTTGTGGCAAGACATTTTCGAGGGATGCTCATCTCGGCATTAAGCCATTCTCGTGCTCATGGCCTAGCTGTGGATTCTCTACAGTAGAACGTGGCACTGTAGTTATTCATGTCCGAATTCGTCACTTCAAATTGCCAAAAACTCTCGCCCAGCAACATCTTCTCGACATTGAGGACAATCGCGATGCGAATGAATTTGTCCAGGTGAACAACGATCTGCTGCAACGTCGACTCCAGTGAGCCATCAACCTTTCTCTCAACTATGTTTCCTTTATTCTTAATTGTCACATTTACAATATTTCTCATTTTCCCTGTAAATCGTCTCCACTTTTACAATAAAAATAAACGTTATCTAGGATTCATGTGATTGTCCAATAGTTTGCTTTATTTTTAATTGTGCTGCAATGATTACTAACAAACAGTCATTTGACCAATCTCATATCTAATAAATGTTGTATATGTTGCTTCATGGTTGGAACACTTAAAAAGAAAGTCGATCACGCAAACTTGTTTAGCGTGCGTGCATTTGCTTGGTATGAGGAATGTTGTGCAAGTTCACTTTAGACATTTATCGATTTTTTAATTATTTTCCATTAATTGAATGCTTCTTGTTTGTTGTTCAAATGCGATTCTTATGTTGTGCCGTGTTTGGTTTCTAAGTGACTTGAAATATTGAGCAATCAATTCAATTTGTACATTTGTTTTTGTCGATTTGTTGTGTTCGCATTGTGCGGTGAGAAAAACTGTCACAAAACAACTAAACGGAGTGAGTTTGACTTGGCAAAATTGTTTTCGACTTCCTCTTGCTATTCTCGCAGTCTACAACCACTCAGTCCATTATGACCTCTCCACTGTCCCAGTCCGCATTTGTGCATCACTTATTCATGTCCAAAACCCGAACCAAACACGAAATGTGCCTTAAAGTGGACAACATGGTTGATCGTGCCTTTGACCAGGCACTGACTGACTTGCAGCAGTACGGCACATTCGATCAAAGTAGATTGATGGGACTGAAAGTGGATACAAGTAATGGACCATCTCTGTTTACATTTTCAAATCACAATCAGTCGTACGCAAAATTTATTCCACAAAATGTTACTCATTATGCAAACATTCCCTCATATAGAAGCAAACAACCATTTGTTTCCTCGATACCTCGATCGTTTGTTCCAATCGTCAACCAATCAAATTACCCAGAACCTGTCAATTGTCTACCAACTCCATCTGAACCACTTGACCTGACTCACTCAATCACTCCTCACTCTTCATCTCGCTCAATTGTAAAGGAAGAACTTGTTGAGGATGATGAAGACAACCAAAACGATGAAGTAGAAGTTGAGAATCGAGTGATTCAAAACGACTCATTAAAACAACCAGTCTATGGTCATGCTTATTTGTCGGATTACAATGATGATGAAGAGGGTGAGAATGTTGAATATAATGAAGTTCACGAATGTGATCACGATGACAATCAAGTGGTGAATGGATTACCTGACGAAGAAGGTTATAGAATGAGAAGTTAACAAAGTGAGGGTGAGTTCTTGTTTAATGTTTTATCAAATATTTTCATTATTGCATCATTAGGTATCGACATTCAACCAAGCATCAAATACTATGTCATAGTAACTATGATCTTGTTCAATATTCGGATGAAATTCAATATAATCAGAATGATACGGACAATACAATTGGAGAGGATATTGTCAATGAGTTAACTACAAATCTGACTCAACTAAACTTCGCCCAACCAAATCATCATTTGCAATGTCTTTATTGTCAAAAGTCATTTGATTACAGATGCAGATTAGAGCAACATATTCGAGTGCACACAGGTGAACGTCCATTTGCGTGTGATCAGTGTGGCAATCGATTCAACAGATTTGGCAATTTGACCCAACACAAACGGATTCACCAAAATATAAAACATTTTCACTGTGACCAGTGTGGCAAGCAATTTGTTCTCAAATGTCAACTCAACATTCATCTACGAACACATTCTGGAGTGAGACCATACAAATGTAGATTTTGTGAAATGTGGTTTATTGTATTGAGCCCTCGAAACAATCACGAACAAGCCAAACATTTGCATGTCAAGCTATATCGATGCAGAGTCTGTGGTCACACTGCCACTGTACGATCTACCATAATCACTCACATTCGAATGGTCCATTTTTGTTTGCCTAAGACAATCAAAGAGCAAAAACAACTCAACATCATCCACAATCGAGATCCGAGTGAGTTTGTGGAGAAAGTGAGTCTCTATTTGCGACATTGTCATATACTCAAGTTGTCCAATGTATCTTGACTCAAACTCGATCCGACCAAATCGAATGTACCTTCAACAAATTCATCAGCCACCTCATGACATAGTTGTGAAATATTTGGTGGAGTTGTTTCCATTTTATGGTTTCTTCATGAGTTGTGGTAATTTTTGTTAATCTCTGTTACCATTTTCCTATGACAATCAGTCGTCCACTTTTATTTTGGTCAATATAATTTGGATGAATCTGTTTGGTGATATCGACGAATCAACGAAACAAGAATGATACAAATTGTGCAATTGAAGACAAAATTGCCAATCAATTCATTTCAAATCCAATTCAACCAAACCTCGTACAACAAAATCGTCATTTGTATTGTTCACATTGTCCAAAATCATTTGAGTTTGACAAATGTGACAAACGCTATTGCTAGGTTCAAATGCATCACCAATCATTCACTTTTATTTCTCCAATCATCAACTTCAACTTCTTGCAACTTCAATTTGATCAAATTGAGTAATTCAGAATCAGAGTCAGACGATGTCAGTGTCACTACATCGTATAAATCTGGCATTCAAACACGCTTTTGTTTACAAACTGTAAATTGCACTGCTTTATTAGCCTCGACCTCAATCACGAGTTTTTCGATTCTCACCACCAAAATGGCTCAAAGTGGTGAATGTCTCACTGAATGAGTGGGTTATGGAACGTAATCCTGCTGAGTCCCGACACGAGCCATCAACTTCTTGTAACAAACGTAAATCTTCTGTAAGTCGCTCTCAATCCTCAAGCAAACGTCAGAAGACTCAATCTACTAATGCTGGAACTAACAAGCACGTGTGCAAGTATGCAGACTGTGGTAAGATATTTCTGAAGGATGCTCAACTTGTCATTCACGAACGAATTCATCTCGGAGTGAAGCCATTCAGTTGCACTTGGTCCAACTGTCAGTACTCCTCCGAGGGTCGTAGCAATGTCATTCAACATGTTCGTGTGAAACATTTCAAATTGTCACGAAAGAAAAAAGGAGAACAACCCTTCGCTGATAACCGTGATCCCAACCAATTTGTCCAGGTGGACAACGATCTGGTGGAACGTCGACTCGAATAAGCAATTTCCAACCTTTCTCTCAACGATTTCCCTTTATTTTTTCAATTAAATTGTCTAATTTATATTTACAATAATTCTCATTTTTCTGTAAATCTTCTCTTCACTTTGACAATAAAAAAGCCTATGTTGTGAATGCACGAGTGCATAATGGCGTGGAGATTCTTGTGCAGGGACCAGCATCCACCGGAGAGAACTCCATTGATAATTGACAAATACTAATTTTGCTTTAATTTAGAAATACATCTGTACATTTTACAAAATCGACTTTGGTGTATTGATAAAATATGTTTTTGATGAATTTGGAAATAATGGATCAGTTTCTTGACTAGAATAAATAATATTGTACAATTCTTGGATGGAACTCTCAAATCTTTGTGATATGACGAATGTTGTGCAATTTCACTTTAGACATTAATCGATTTTTTAATTGTTTTCCATTTATTAAATGCGTCTTGTTTGTTGTTTAAATGCGATTCTTATGTTGTGCCGTGTTTGGTTGTTAAGTGACTTGAAATATTGAGCAATCAATTCAATTTGTACATTTGTTTGTATCGATTTGTTGAGTTCGCATTGTAAGGTAAGAAAGGAATGTCACAACACAAACAGATGAAGTGAAGTGAGTTTGACTTGTCAAAATTGCTTTTGACTTCCTCTTGCTATTCTCGCAGTCTACAACCACTCAGTCCATGATTATCTCTTCTCTGTCCCAGTCCGCATTTGTGCATCACTTTATCATGTCCAAAACCCGAACCAAACACGAAATGTACCTCAAAGTGGACAACATGGTTGATCGTGCATTCAAATTTGACCAGGCACTGATTGACTTGCAGCAGTACGGCACATTCGATCAAAGTAGATTGATGGGACAGAAAGTGGACCCAAGTAATGGACCATCTCTGTTTCCATTTTTAAATGACAATCAGTCGTCCACATTCATTCCACAAAATGTTACTTATTATGCAAACATTCCTTCATATAGAAACCCACAGCCATTTATTTACTCGATACCTCAATCATTTGTTCCAATAGTCAACCAATCAAATTACCCTGAACTTGTCAATTGTCAACCAACTCCACCTGAACTGTTTTCACTGTAACCAGTGTGGCAAGCAATTTGTTCTGAAATGTCAACTCAACATTCATCTACGAACACATTCTAGAGTGAGACCATACAAATGTAGGTTTTTTTAAATGTGGTTTATTGTATTGAGCACTCGAAACAAACGCCAACAAGCCATACATCTGCATGTCAAGCCATATCGATGCAGAGTTTGTGGTCGGACTGCAACTGTACGATCGAGCATAATCACTCACATTCGAATGGTTCATTTTGGTTTTCCTAAAACATTCAAAGAACAAAGACAACTAAACATCATCGATGATCGAGATCCGGGAAAGTTTGTGGAGAGAGTGAGTCTCAATTTTTGACATTGTATTATACTCAAGTTGTCCAATGTATCTTGACTCAAACTCGATCCGAGCAAATCGAATGTACCTTCAACAAATTTATCAGCCACCTCTAGTTGTGAAATATTTGGTGGAGTTGTGTCCATTTTATGGCTTCTCCATGAGTTGTGGTAATTTTTGTTCATCTCTGTTTCCATTTTCCTATGACAATCAGTCATCCACTTTCGATCCACAATCCACTTGGATGAATCTATTCGGTGATATCGATGATTCAACGAAACAAGAATGATTCAAACTGTGTAATTAAAGACAAAATTGCCAATCAATTCATTTCAAATCCAATTCAGCTAGGTTCAAATGCATAATCAATCATTCACTTTCATTCTCAAATCATCAACTTCAATTTCTTGCAACTTCAATTAGAGTGATTCAGAATCAGAGTCAGACGATGTCAGTGTCACTACATCGTATAAATCTGGCATTCAAACATGCTTTTGTTTACAAACTGTAAATTGCACTGCTTTATTTAGTCTCGACGTAAAATCACGATTTTTTCGATTCTCACCACAAAAATGGCTCATCGCCTCACTCGTCGTTTCATCTCATTCCTGGATCGATTCGAGTCACGATTGCAAGTGGACTGTGGCCGATTGAAATGTCAACTCCTCGCTCGTGTTGATCACCAATTTGTGATTGTTCGTGCAAAGGTGACAGAACTGAGAAGTTTCATTGGTGTTCGTGCTGATCGCGATCTTGTTCCTTCTCTCCACCTCGATGATCCGAAAGTGGAGACTGTCTTACTGAATGAGTGGATTATGGAACGTAATGCTGCTGAGTCCCTAAAAGAGCCATCAACTTCGTCTGGTAACAAACGTAAATCTTCTGTAAGCCGCTCTCAATCCTCAAACAAACGTCAAAAGACTCAATCTACTTCTGCTGGAACTAACAAGCACGTGTGCAAGTATGCAGACTGTGGTAAGACATTTCAGAAGGATGCTCAACTTGTCATTCACGAACGAATTCATCTCGGAGTGAAGCCATTCAGTTGCACTTGGTCCAACTGTCAGTACTCCTCCGAGAGTCGTAGCAATGTCGTTAAACATGTTCGTGTGAAACATTTCAAATTGGCTCGAAAGAAGAAATGAGAACTACTCATCACTGACGACCGTGATCCCAACCAATTTGTCCAAGTGGATAACGATCTGCTGGAACGTCGACTCGAGTGAACAATTTCCAACCTTTCTCAACTATTTCTCTTAATTTTCTCAATTAAATTGTCTCATTTATATTTACAATATTTCTCATTTTCTCCTATAAATCATCTTCACTTTTACAATAAAAAAAACTTTTCTAAGATTCTTGTATAATCTGTCTACTAATTGGAATACAAAATGGATTGAGTAAAAGTTATGCTGACTTGTTCGCATAATTTCGCAAATTCTTGAATCAAATACACAAAAAAAATAATAAAGCAGCTTTTATTTTATTTGTGTGAGAAACTGATGATCAAACCGGAGAGCACTCCATTGGTAATTGACAAATACTAATTTTGCTTTAATTTAGAAATACATCTGTACATTTTACAAAATCGACTTTGGTGTATTGGTAAGATATGTTTTTGATGAATTTGAAAATAAAGTAAGTTTCTTGGCTAGAATTAATAATATTGCACAATACTTGGATGAAACTCTCAAACTTTGTGATATGACGAATGTTGTGCAAATTCACTTTAGACATTTATCGATTTCTTAATTGGTTTCCATTTATTAAATGTGTTTTATTTGTTGTTTTGTTCTTATGTTGTGCCTTGTTTGATTGCTAAGTGATTTGAAATATTGAGCAATCAATTCAATTTGTACATTTGTTTGTGTTGATTTGTTGTGCTCGCTTTGTGCGGCGAGAAAGAATTGCCACAACACAACTTGACGAAGTGAAGTGAGTTTGAGTTGGCAAAATCTAGTTACTTTGACTTGTTCATTTACTCTTTCTGCTCTCACCGTGCCCACTCATTCAGTCCATGATGATTTCTCCACTGTGCCAGCCCGCAATTGTGCATCACTTTGTCATGTCCAAAACCCGAACTAAACACGAAATGTACCTCAAAGTGGACAACATTCAGGAGTGAGACCATACAAATGTAGGTTTTGTGAAATGTGGTTTATTGTATTGAGCACTCGAAACGGGCACGAACAAGCCACCCATCTGCATGTCAAGCCATATCGATGCAGAGTTTGTGGTCGGACGCCACTGTACGATCTATTATACCATAATCACTCTCATTCGAATAGTCCATTTTGGTTTGCATAAACACTCAAAGAGCAAAAACAACTCAACATCATCGATGATCGAGATCTGAGTGAGTTTGTGGAGAAAGTTAGTCTCAATTTGTGACATTGTCATATATTCAAGTTGTCCAATGTATTGTATTGTAATGTATTGTAATGTATTGTATGTATTGACTCAAACTCGATTCGAGCAAATCAAATGTACATTCAACACATTCATCAGCCACCTCTTGACATAGTTGTGAAATATTTGTTGGAGTTGTGTCCATTTTATGGTTTCTTCATGAGTTGTGGTTATTTTTGTTCACCTTTGTCATCTTCAATATCCTTAATTCCTTCCACAAACACCACAGTAACACTTTTCGTCTTCTTCATTTTCGCCATTATAATTTCAATAGTTAGAGTTGTGATTGAATTCAAATGTTCATTTGCGATTGTATCAAAATCAAGATCAAAATCACATTCTTGTTTATCATCATCATCACAGTAGGCTATAAGTTTTGGTTCGATTTTTCATTTACGATTTATGCATATAAAGATCGAGGAATCAACAAAGCAATCTTCAAAACTCATAAAATCCATGCAATGAGAATTTATCCGAATGACAATCAGCCGGCCACTTTATTTCCGAAAAAATGCATTGTCATGACATGTCACTCATTGTGCAAACAATCCTGCATATAGAAACCAACAATCATCAACAAATCAAATTACCCAGAACCTGTCAATTGTCAACCAACTCAACCCGAAGTACTTTAACCGACTCAGACAACCACTCCTCATCTTCATCTCTCTAAGTTGCTCTTAAAAGAAGAAATTGCTTTTGATAACAAAAACAATCAAAACGAAGAAATGGCAAATGGATTGTTCTATGGCCATATGAAGACGGTGATGGAACGGAAAACAGATCGAGGAAAAAGAGTGAGGGTGAATACTTTGAAATATTCATTTCACAAAGTATTATCATTGTTACTTTATCGTTTATCGAATCTCAAGCAACCATTGAACACTATGATCATGGTTAATACAATTTGTATGAATCTGTGGTGATTCATCGAAACCAGAATGTTACAAACTGTGAAATTTAAGACAAAATTACAAATCAAATTATTTCAAATACAATTCAACCAAACCTCGTCCAACAAAATCGTCATTTGCATTGTCCACATTGTCCAAAATCATTTGCGTTTGAAAAATATGACAAACGCTCTATCTAGGTTCAAATGCATCATCAATCATTCACTTTCATTCTCCAATCATCAACTTCTTGCAACTTCAATTATGTGCTTCAGTGATTCAGAATCAAAGTCAGACAATGTCAGTGTCACTACATCGTATAAATCTGGCATTCAAACATGCTTTTGTTTACAAACTGTAAATTGCACTGCTTTATTTAGTCTCGACGTAAAATCACGATTTTTCGATTCTCACCACAAAAAATGGCTCAACGTCTCACTCGTCGTTTCAACTCGTTCCTGGATCGATTCGAGTCACGATTGCAAGTGGACTGTGACCGATTAAAATGTCAACTCCTCACTCGTGTTGATCACCAATTTGGTGTTGTGCGCTCAAAGGTGACTGAACTGAGAAGTCGTTTCGTTGGTGGTCGCGATCTTATTCCTTCTCTCCACCTCGATGATCCCAAAGTGGAGACTGTCTCACTCGATGAATGGGTTATGGAACGTAGTGCTGCTGAGTCCCTAAACGAGCCATCAACTTCGTCTGGTAACAAACGTAAATCTTCTGTAAGCCGCTCTCAATCCTCAAACAAACGCCAAAAGACTCAATCTACTACTTCTGGAACTAACAAGCACGTGTGCAAGTACGCAGGTTGTGGCAAGACATTTCAGAAGGATGCTCAACTTGTCATTCACGAACGAATTCATCTCGGAGTGAAGCCATTCAGTTGCACTTGGCCGAACTGTCAGTACTCCTCCGAGAGTCGTAGCAATGTCATTCAACATGTTCGTGAGAAACATTTCAAATTGCCACGAAAGAAGAAAGGAGAACTACTCATCACCGATGACCGTGATCCCAGCCAATATGTCAAGGTGGATAACGATCTGCTTGAACGTCGACTCGAATAAGCAATTTCCAACCTTTTCTCTCAACTATTTCCCTTAATTTTAATTGTCACATTTATATTCACAATTTTTCGCATTTTTCCCCTGTAATTCTTTTCCACTTTTACAATAAAAATAAACATTATTTAGGATTCTTGTAAATTATTGTGATTGTCCAATAATAGTTTGCTTTATTTTGAATGTGATGCAATGAACACAAACAAACAGACCAAGCAATCTCACCAATAAATGTTGTATTTGTTCGTGTAATAAATCATACAGTAATTAATAATAATTTCCATTCAAATCCATGCCAAATTTTCGTTCGAAAAAAAACTATCATTCATTTTGTTGGATTTTTGCTTGTAAAATATTGATCAAAACATTCATTGGTAAATGTTGTTGGCAAATCGTTGTTTAGTGTACGTGTAGGACTGCAAAATTAAAATGCCATTCTAATGTTTGCTACTCAAACGCAGTGATTCGCTTTTTGATTAATATGAAACCTGCACTGCCAACATTACATACAGTTGAGTTGATATTACAGTATTTGAGGATAAGGCCATTAGGACAATTTATTTTTACAACATTTCTCGTTTGTCGCCAAAGATTTCAAACTGTTACTACCTCTTTACACGCGATTGTTTGTGGACTATGTTTGGAGGGAGAGGATGAATGTGGCTCGAGACCAAGAGAACGAAATGATGCAAAACATAAAGAGGACATTTGGTGAATCGTTGAAACATGAATACACTTGGCTTGATGAGCAAACACGAGAGAAAGCGATGGAAAAAGTAAAGGTTTGATGTCACACCCTGATTGGATTCTTGATGACACTGCTCTGGACAAAGAATTTGGATTTGACTATGATGGACAGAATTCATATTCACTTCAACCAATCAAGGGAAACTTTGTTGCAAGCTATTTCAAATTGCATCGTATTATTCAAAGTGCTAACTTCAGAAAGTTGAACAAAAATGGTGAAAACCTAAACGAAAAGTAATATATTTTGTACAATTGATTATTTCTAATTATATTTGTTTGTTTCCGAAAGCAGAAAGTTTGATTTCACATTTGACGAGATTGGTACAAACTGGGAGCACTCGAATAATATTTGTATGAATCTAAATACTTGAAGATAATTGTTCATTAATGTTTTTTATATTCAATAGCAATCACATATGCCCAACTGATTGACCCATCGTTCTATGTGGACATCTCTTTTTGGCACAATATTCACATGAGCAACTATTCTTTCTAGCATATGGTCTGGTATGTTAATTTTTACTCAATTTCATTTATAATTTAAGAATTCATTTTTTAATTTAATTTAAATAATTTTCCATGTTTTAGGAAAACTGTGCTCATCGCAATTATTCTTCAAAGTGGGACTCAGAATCGCATAGTCCAGAAAAGTATCGAGTCAACATTCCACTGCAAAATATGCATAAATTTGCTCAAGCATTCAACTGTCCAGTTGGTTCCAAGATGAATCCAGAAAAGAAATGTTTGCTTTGGTAATCGTGATGTAACTCTGATATAATATACAAAGTTTTTATCCGGTAATTGTGTGAATGAACAATTTTCACAAAACAGAGAAAAAGTATTTTGTTTCTCATGATTGTTGTTCTTGTGCTTGTTGATTCTTCATTAGTGTTTTGCTTCCCCACTTTATCGCAACAACATGATTTCTCAACAGACAACAAATTTTCTACAGAATTAAAGTTTTCTCAGTATTTTCTAACATGTCAAACCAAGTGGTGTCACATTTACTCTAAAATTCTCCATTCTACAATGGACTTGTCCGCGAATCCTTGTGACGACTTTTACTCACATGTTTGTGCCAATTGGAATCCATCTCTATTCCATTTGTCGTATTTAGCACTACAACTCGAAAACATTCAAGAGATAACTCAGGTTGCACTGGAGGATCGAAATATTAGTTCATCAAAGTTGGCACTACATGACTGAGCTGTACCAGGATTGGGTGAAGGTGCATAAACGTGCACAACTTGACTTGGAGACATTGTTGGCACAATTCCTTGCTCATACTCAGTTGACACTGTTTGACAAATCGTCACATTCAAATATCACAAATTATTGAAAAAATATAAATTCATCGACCGACTTTTCCAAAATGTAGGATTCGTGGAAATCGACAGACGTTGAACTGTGGATGGACTGCTTTGTGGAAGCTTCTCTGGTTGGGGTTGACACTTTGTTTAAACACATCAAAATTACGGAGAAGAAAATCCACATATTGTTTAATGAAGTGTATGCAGTCAAAAATTACTTTCGGTACAGCGAATTTTTAAAGCTAAAAAGAAAAATTTCATCGTTTTTCAAAATTGATAAACCCCATTGGGACTCGTCACTCAATTATGTTTTGTTTGAAATGATCGACTTTAAACTTGAACTCAACAAGATATACACAAAATCTAAAACTGTTCGAGGTGAGGAAATTAAATATTCTCTAACAGATTTCTTGGAGGGAACCAACAGTTCGACTAATTTCAATTGTACACTTTTGATTGAGAAGTTTGCCATCAAAACAGGCACATCAACTCAATTCTTAAATGATGTCAACGTCAAAGTGGTTACTCAAAATTTGGATTTATTAATTGAATTTTCAAAGTTGATTTCTTCGACACCAATTCGAGTTCTCAAAAACCTGATGGCCATTGATTACTTTGATCTATTGCAGAACTTGCAAAAAAGTAAAAAATTGTCTAATGAGACAAGACCACCGATCTCTTTTATGGCGGGAATTTGTTGACAAAAATTGTTGCTTCCAATTTACACTCGACTGTTTGTTGACTATGTTGGGTGGGAGAAGATGAATGAGGCTGGAGACCAGGCGAACGAAATGATGCAAAACATGAAGAGAACATTCGTTGAATCGTTGAAACACGATTACCCTTGGCTTGATGAGCAAACCCGAATGAAAGGTTTTTGCCAATTTGAAAATTTGCCAATTTGCCAATTTGCCATTTTGCCAATTTGCCAATTTGCCAATTTGCCATTTTGCCATTTTGCACTCAAAACAATTTCGAATTTCTTGTCTTGGAAGGCAACGAATCACCAGTTTCGGAGCAGTCTAAAACTCGTAAACGGAAACGCCCTGTCGAGTCACTCATCCTTGAAAGTGAAAATTTACTCGACAATAGTTTGCCAAGCAACGAAATGGACACTCCTGGTCCTACGACTAGGTCGCGAAATAACAACAAGTAAGGTCCACTGACTAACTGACTCCATTGACTACTCATCTTGATGTTGATATCACTAATCCATCCACACTCAAACAAACCAACATTCACACAACATTCTCCACTCACCAGACCACACATTCAATTTGTTGATGATCTCACTATTTGGAATACATATATCATAATTATAATAATTAATAATAATTAAATGACTGCTTTTATTATTTGTTTGATTTGAATTTTATTGTGCTGTTGAACCACTATTAGGTAGAGTGAGAACTTTAAAATGTCAAGTGGCAAGTTCAAAGATGAATGAGCAAAGTACGGCATTAACTGGATAATGATTATTTCAAATCAACTTTTGTGGTTGTCATGAAACGAAGGGACAACGAACTTGAGGCTGGAGATATGACACCAAATGAAGAAAGTGACCAAATGGAGAGGGAAGATGGAGAGGGTGAGTTGTGTGAAATGTTCTTTTTACAACAAAAATATTATTGCTTTATCATCTATAGACACTCATGCAAGCATCGGACATCTTCAAGTGCACTCTGATGAATGTCCGTTTCAATGTGTCAAGAAATTCAACTCATTCACCACAACACTCAAGAGAGTGACCATTTAAATGTTCGTATTGCAAAAAATGTTTTATTCAACTCTGAAAAAGCACAAACAAATAGTTCATTTGAAAGTCAAACCTTATCGGTGTGGTCAGTGTGACAAAAAATTTGGCAAAAAAACCACCTCAATTCTCACGAACAAGCCAAACATTTGCATGTCAAGCCATATCGATGCAAAATCTGTCTCTCACTCAGTGCCACTGAACGATAAACCATAATCTCGCACATTCGAATGGTCCATTTTGGTTTGCCTAAAACAATCAAAGAACAAACACAACGCAACATCGTCGATGATCGAGATCCAAAAGAGTTTGTTGAGAAAGTGTGAATCACAATTTGTGTGTCATTTATGATTGGCATTTACTCAAATTGTTCAATGTTAAACATCCCATAAATTGCAAAACTATTTCATTTTTCACAATTGGCAGAGATAAGTAGTGAAAAGTGAAATAAATAAAACAATCTATTAAATCCAGCTTTAATCAATTTTTATTGAACCCAATTAGCATTGTATATTTTCAGTTGACTTTCGTTTTCAGAGCCAAATGTTTGTACAATTCAATCAGTAGTTGCACTCTATTTGTAGCCATCAAATTCCACTCTTCAGTTAACATCACTTTGGTCGAATGATTACTGATGAACTCGATGCATTTCGACTTGAGATTAGTGGCATTGTGCATATCGGCCAAAGAGAGCACATTGGACACTGTTTCAATGGTCAGATTTGCGGTTAGCCTGTCTTCACAGACACTGGTAATACAGGCGTCACACGAACTCGGTTCTCACTGGGGGATTGAAGAAAATGATAAATTGGTGGTGTTTGGTAATACAGGCGTCACACGAACTCGGTTCTCACTGGGGGATTGAAGAAAATGATAAATTGGTGGTGTTTGGTAATACAGGCGTCACACGAACTCGGTTCTCACTGGGGGATTGAAGAAAATGATAAATTGGTGGTGTTTGGTAATACAGGCGTCACACGAACTCGGATCTCACTGGGGGATTGAAGAAAATGATAAATTGGTGGTGTTTGGTAATACAGGCGTCACACGAACTCGGTTCTCACTGGGGGATTGAAGAAAATGATAAATTGGTGGTGTTTGGTAATACAGGCGTCACACGAACTCGGTTCTCACTGGGGGATTGAAGAAAATGATAAATTGGTGGTGTTTGGTAATACAGGCGTCACACGAACTCGGTTCTCACTGGGGGATTGAAGAAAATGATAAATTGGTGGTGTTTGGTAATACAGGCGTCACACGAACTCGGATCTCACTGGGGGATTGAAGAAAATGATAAATTGGTGGTGTTTGGTAATACAGGCGTCACACGAACTCGGTTCTCACTGGGGGATTGAAGAAAATGATAAATTGGTGGTGTTTGGTAATACATGCGTCCCAAGACCTCGGATCTCTCTGGGGGATTTAAGAAAATTATAAATTGGTGGTGTTTGGTAATACAGGCGTCACACGAACTCGGATCTCACTGGGGGATTGAAGAAAATGATAAATTGGTGGTGTTTGGTAATACAGGCGTCACACGAACTCGGATCTCACTGGGGGATTGAAGAAAATGATAAATTGGTGGTGTTTGGTAATACAGGCGTCACACGAACTCGGTTCTCACTGGGGGATTGAAGAAAATGATAAATTGGTGGTGTTTGGTAATACAGGCGTCACACGAACTCGGTTCTCACTGGGGGATTGAAGAAAATGATAAATTGGTGGTGTTTGGTAATACATGCGTCCCAAGACCTCGGTTCTCACTGGGGGATTTAAGAAAATGATAAATTGGTGGTGTTTGGTAATACAGGCGTCACACGAACTCGGTTCTCACTGGGGGATTGAAGAAAATGATAAATTGGTGGTGTTTGGTAATACAGGCGTCACACGAACTCGGATCTCACTGGGGGGATTGAAGAAAATGATAAATTGGTGGTGTTTGGTAATACAGGCGTCACACGAACTCGGTTCTCACTGGGGGATTGAAGAAAATGATAAATTGGTGGTGTTTGGTAATACATGCGTCCCAAGACCTCGGATCTCTCTGGGGGATTTAAGAAAATTATAAATTGGTGGTGTTTGGTAATACAGGCGTCACACGAACTCGGTTCTCACTGGGGGGATTGAAGAAAATGATAAATTGGTGGTGTTTGGTAATACAGGCGTCACACGAACTCGGATCTCACTGGGGGATTGAAGAAAATGATAAATTGGTGGTGTTTGGTAATACAGGCGTCACACGAACTCGGTTCTCACTGGGGGATTGAAGAAAATGATAAATTGGTGGTGTTTGGTAATACAGGCGTCACACGAACTCGGTTCTCACTGGGGGATTGAAGAAAATGATAAATTGGTGGTGTTTGGTAATACATGCGTCCCAAGACCTCGGATCTCTCTGGGGGATTTAAGAAAATTATAAATTGGTGGTGTTTGGTAATTAATGCTTTTGCAGGACTAACTATACTTGGAATTTATAATTTTGCGTATATTGATCAAAAATTACAAGCACATTCGAACAACAAATAAAGAGAAATAAAATTTTTAATAAATTTTTGGTTATTATTAAAATTATTAATAAGAATACTTGAAAAATTAAGCATTTTGTTGAGAATTTCAACAACAACAAGCTTTCGGACATGCAGACTCGATATTTATATATCTCGATTATTTATATATTTATATTTATTATTATATGATAGATGGTCATTATGTGTACAATCTGTCATCTGGAGGTGTATGTTTTCAGCACATTAATTTATATCGTCCATATCTTCTCGATGAGTCAAATGGATTTTTAGTTGGTAACAAACTGTTGATTCGATGTGAAATTTATGGAAAAGTAAGTTGAAGTAATTTTTGATATTGTTTAGTAATAAAGATTTACATTTCTAATTTAAGGATAATCGGACTGATTTGTCTCCGAATGCTGAGAATATGAAAACACTCGAAGCCTATTAGTCTTTACTGCAGAATTAGACTCACGCGGATGTTGTGTTTGTAGTCGGTGGCAAGCAATTCAAACTTGCACAAAGCAATCCTCTCTGTTCGATCGCCAGTTTTTGCCGCAATGTTTGACCATTCCTATCTTGAAGAAAACAAGCAGAATCGAGTTGAACTGATTGACATTGAGAAGGAGGTTTTCGCGGTGTTGTGTCACTTTATCTACACAGGAAATATTTCCACTCTTGGACAGCACGCATTGGAATTGTTTATTGCTGCAGCTAAGGTTGTGAATGTTAACTATGATTTTTTAAAATTGTTTGTTAATAATATCATTTTGTTGTTCATTTAGTACCAAATTCAATCACTGAAAAGTGTCTGTGAAGACTGGCTAACCGCAAACCTGACCATTGAGACAGTGTCGAATGTGCTCACTTTGGCGGATATGCACAATGCCACTGATCTCAAGTTGAAATGCATCGAATATATAACTGATAATTCGACCAAAGTGATGCTAACTGAGGAGTGGAATGTGATGGCCACAAGTAGAGTGACACTACTGATTGAATTGCACAAACATTTACTATGAAAACTAAATTCGAGTAAAATGTACAATGCTCATTAGGCACAATAAAAATTGATTAAAGCAGGATTTTAAAAATGTGTTATTTATTTCACTTCTCAATACTTGTCTCAATAAAAAATGAAATGAAAATGTTTTGCAATTTACGGGATGTTTAGCATTGAACAATTTGAGTAAATGCCAATCATAAATGACACACAAATTGTGATTCACACTTTCTCAACAAACTCTTTCGGATCTCGATCATCGACAATGTTGCGTTGTGTTTGTTCTTTGATTGTTTTAGGCAAACCAAAATGGACCATTCGAATGTGCGAGACTATGGATGATCGTTCAGTGGCACTGAGTGAGAGACAGATTTTGCATCGAAATGGCTTGACGTGAAGATGTTTGGCTTGTTCGTGAGAATTGAGGTGACTTTTGTTGCCAAATTCTTTGTCACACTGACCACACCGATAAGGTCTGATTTTCAAATGAACTATTTGTTCGTGCTTTTTCATTGTACCCAATTGAGTAAAAGATTTTTCGCAATACGAACATTTAAATGGTCGCTCTTTAGAGTTTTGAGGCTGATGAGCTTCAATGTTGATTTTCTTGCTACATTGAAACGGGCGTTCATCAGAGTGCACTTGAAGATTTCCGATTCTTGCATGAGTGTCTATAGATGATAAGGCAATTATGTTTTTTTTTGTAAAAAGAACATTTCACACAACTCACTCTCACTGTGTTCACTTTCCATTCGGTCACCTTCTTCATTTTCAAATGACCATGGTCTCATATCTGCAACTTCAAGTTCGTTCTCCCTTAGTTTCATGTTGTCCTCCTCTTCAATTTCTGTCAATCAAATCAAATCATCAATCAATTCAATTCACTTTGTTCCATCTCACCTCTCTTCACTTCGTCCAATGTCTCCTGATCGATCTCTGAATCGTCGTCAAAATGCATTCGTTCTTGGTATTCATGAGGTTGATGAGTCAATGCATTTGATATTTCATTGTTTTACATGTTTGGAACACCATAAACGATTTCATTGTTAACAGGCGAATATCCACAATCATTGGTTGATTGTTCGTTTTGAATCACTTGAGAATCAACATCTACTTCATCGTTTTGGTTGTCTCTATCATCATCCATTTCCTCTTTCACAATTGAAGGAGATGAACAGTGAGGAGTGATTGAGTAAATTGGTTGAAGTGGTTGGGGTGAAGTTGGTTGACAGTTTGGTGATTCACCAGGTAAGTTGTGCTCAGTGACATTCTCTTCACAGTCTGGTTCGATTTCGCACTTGATTGAGAAATGATTCAAGTGAGATTGAAGATGAGATGAAGGTAGTGAAGGACTATTGACATTTGCTAGCATTGACATTTGGCATTGAGTATTTGGAAATACTAATTCAATTTGCTCACCTGTTGCGTCATGATGATCTACTCCAAGTTGGTGCACTGAATCCTTAGCCTCATTGGTCTCGTGTTTGTTGAGCCATAGTTTGAGATCGATCATCACTTTAGCATAGATTGCATCGATCATGCTGTTCACTTGTTGTTTGGCTGACACTTTGGACTGGGAAAAGTGAGCCATGAAAGCACAATCGTGGAGTAAAGACATTGTGGAGAGAATTGATTGAACAGTTGACAATTGATAGAGTTGATATATTTGTTTGTGATCTGAGGGAGAAAAGAATTTTATATCAAAACTAAAATCAAACTTAAAGCAAATTCGCAGTCCGTGTTATGTTGTGCTAGCTCGTTGTTGTCGTTGTGAGGCCTCGATGTTTATGATAGCGCTCTCACAGCTCAGGAAGTGTGCCGTGGGTGGAATGTGCAATCTCTGAACATTTAGTAAAGTTTATTTTTATGAGGACAAACTGAACCTCAAAGTTGGTGGCAGTGTTTTGAGTTTACGGAAGTTTACACAAAATCCGCGTATTTTGCTTCATCAAGTTCTTTAAACTATATCAATCACCAATAAGTTTTGCATGTCAACTGTTTGATCTAAAATGAATGATTTAACAAACTTATTTATTTATTTAAGACACACAACTTTACTCAAAGAGCAAGCGTGCGGTCGCTTTATTAAATAATTGAGTTAATACATTGAGTTAAACAATTGAGTGATCAGCAAGGCGACAATCAAAGCAATAAATTGCTGGTAAGCACACGATATGCACCCAGGAACAAAACATTGAGTTAAATCATTGAGTTAAATATTAGAGTTAAATATTATTATTAAACTTATTTGCTAGGATAAAAAAGTTTTATAATTACTTGACAATCTTATGGTTTCTCTTGATTTATTTGAGACTTATATTCAACATTCAATTCACATTTGATTAGTTAGTTTTTCTTACATTACAAAATTTCATGAAATTAATAATTAAAAGTTAATCACAACAACTCGTGCACCTCACTCGAGAAAATCTTGCTGTGATCACTGAGTTGTGATCCATTTGGTGCTGAACTTGAATTATGAACAAACAAATTTATGATACAAATAGAAATGCTTTTATTATTATTTATAAGTTTTACTATAATTAGTGAACAATGGTGAACATTGTTTTGCAGATATTCACATAAGATAAAGTAATTCATTTAATTGTTCATTTGTTGTTTTTCTCATAAGATTAAAATGGTTAATTTAATGTTAGTTTACTGTTAAATTGTTTTTTTTTTCTCAAATTGAACAAATAATCTTGATGATTAATTTGTGTTTATATCATGATTATTGAATATTAAGCTTGACCTTTTAAGAACACAAGTAAATGTTATTAAAACATTAAAAATAAAAACGCTTAAAACTCGAAATGTGGCTCAACAAGGACGATCGCAATGGAGGAAATGATTCACCAGTGTACCAACAAGTACCCCTTAACAATTTAGCAGTCAGTTTTACAAAGGTTTCATAAACGATAGTTGTTTTCGGACTGAATTTGAATGGAAATTATGAAATAAAAACATTTTATAATTTATTACAAAATAATATTAATATTGCATTGATCAGTTAATTTGTACAAATTATTGACACAATTAATGAATATTGCATCAACAATAAAGCAATCACAAATGTCACACTTTCTCAAGCAACTCTCTCGGATCTCGATGGTCAATGATTTTACGTTGTTTTTGTTCTTTGAGTGTGCAAGGCAAACCAAAATGGACCATTCGAATGTGTTTGATTATGTTGTTTGGTTCAGTGCCAGTGACACCACATTCTTTGCATCGATATGGCTTCACATGATGATGGATGGATTGTTCGTGTTTTCTTCGAGCGCCCATTTCACTAAAACGTTTGTCACAAAACCTACATTGAAATGGTCTCTCTCCTGAATGTGTTCGTAGGTGAGAGTCAAGATAGATTTTCCTAATAAATTTCTTGTCACATTGGTCACAGTGAAACATTTTTGCATTATCGTGGATCAGTTCGTGTACGGTTAAATTGCCAAGCAGGCTGAAACTTTTGCCACACTCAGCACACTGAAATGGACGTTCGCCTGTGTGAATTGAAAGATGTTGCCTCAATGCGCATCTGTAAGTAAATGATCTTGGACAATGTGGACATTGATGCTTTGGTTTGGCAAGCTTTGGTTGAATTGGGTTTGTAGTGGATTCATTGGAAATTTCATGTTTAATTGATTGTCTCGAGGACTGTTTGGTCACCTTTAGTTGTGCATTGTTTGGTTGAGTTGAGTCCATTCTTGGTCTTTTCAAAGGTCGAGATGATTGTCCATCTTCTCGTTCATCTCCATCAGCTCGCAACCCCACACGACTGTTCTCCTTCTCGGCTACCATAGATTCATCCAACATGACTCTCGATTCTTGTGATAACGAAGAACTCATGATGAAGAAATAAAGCAAAAATTTTTGTTTGAGTAACACGTGGATGTTTGTTTGTAAAAATCTTGATTAAAACATTCACTGGTAAATGTTGTTGTATAGTGTTGGCGTTCGGGTGCGGAAACGGTTGTTTCGGGTTGATAAGATTGACTCGAGATGGTGGATTGATGGAAGCGTCGTCGTCGTAAGATGAGTGGACCTCAGGAGGAACTGATAGTAGACGCCAGAGAAGAACGCCACGAAACTGATCGGGTCAAACCAGAATAACTTGGACTCGCCTAGATTGAGGCTTTTATACTTTTGATTACTTGGATTTTTGGGGATTTTAGGCAACAGTTGGTGTGTGCGTGTGCTTTTGGCTCCTTGGTGGACGGAAACCTGGGTACGTTTGTGCACATTTTGTGGTGTTACGAAAAGGGGGTGTTAGCAAGAGTTGAATCTCACTAGTGGTTACTCGAATGATGCGAGATAACTATTTCTGTGCTGTTAGTTCACACGTACGCAACACAACAAAGAAAAATAACGAGAGTGAGAGTGAAGAAAGTAACGTATTCAGAGTAAAATGTGCGTCACTGTAAGTATCGATTGTTATCGATAGAATCGGTATGTTGTTGCGTCTATTTCTGTGCTGTTAGTTCACACGTACGCAACACAACAAAGAAAAAATAGCGAGAGTGAGAGTGAAGAAAGTAACGTATTCAGAATAAAATGTGCGTCACTGTAAGTATCGATTGTTATCGATAGAGTCGGTATTCACAACGTATTCATATAAAAATCATTTTATTAATGACATGAGTAAAAGCTTACAATAGGTTAATTAATTACAATAATTTTACAAAATTAAATACTAAAAATTACTGGAGGTGGAGCCAAAAACGACTACGATATTTTTATATAAGATATCTAGTGGTTATGCTTCTATTTTCGTTTTGACCACATAATCTTGAAAATTTGGATAACCACTAAATAAATTTAGTAAAATGACAAACTTTTATCAACTTCCCGATTTGTGTCTTCTGTGCATTCTGATGCGCGTTCCACTCAATGTCCTTCTACTTGTGTGTCCAACTGTTTGACCTCGTTTCAATCAAATGAAAAGAGAAGTTTGTTTACAGAGACGAAATTTGATGATAACTTGTGCTAAAAATATGGAACGAAATGTTGGTCAATTCAATCACTTTCCAATCAAACCTCAAAATGTTCTGTTTGTTCGTGCACCAAAATTTTATCAAATTGGAATCTTCAAACAGCCACAGTGTTCGCCATCAAGTTTGATTAAACTCAAAACAATATTTCCCAAGGTTACCAATTTTGCTGCATTTGGTTTTGATCTACCAATTCAAGGCCAACCAAGTCAAATCTTTTGCCACAAACTCGGTGAGTTACTTCTCGGATGGAGGGACACTTTAAAACACTTATCATTCCATACATCCGGTAATATACCATTTGAATTGAGTGATCCACTTGTGACTCTAATTTGCGATCGATTGCACCAACTTCGATCACTCTCAATTCAGTTTGAAAGTTCAACAATCTCACCTCAAGTTGTTGTGTCACTTTTATTATTATCTTGCAAGCAACGTTTAGAACAACTGTACATTGGTCCAATCAAAAATTTCAATACAGCCCTACTAGATGCACTTTCCTCCACTTCAATCGAATCAATTAGCCTTCAATATCAACAATCAGAACATTCTTCAATCACACTTTCACCGTTCGATCAATCCTTTCCACGGCTCACACGATTGCATTATCGCGCAGTGGATTGTTTTTTTGACAATTTGGGGCACTTGAAATCAACTTGTCGACTATTTACTTCTTCAATTCAGCACTTGGAATTGTCCTTTGATCGCCAATATTTCCCTGTAAATCTCAATTATGAAAAGTTTGAACTAATCTTGTTGACCATCAAACCTTTGAATCGTCTCAAAACATTGAAAATTTGCATTCCAACTTTGTATTCACGCCAATTTGATATTCTTAAATTTCCAAATTGGAAATCTTCAACTCGCCTCACTTCAACATTTGCTTCAGTGAAGTTGGTCGAGATCTGCGATGGAGCAAATCGAAATATGGTCATAATATCACATCCTTCAGCATGCACTTGTGGACCATTCACTTTGCTGTTCAACAATTCGGTTGCTTGTCACACACGAAAAGCATTTCCAAATGCACAAATCAGATTCAATCAAACGTATCACTACAAGTTGACTTATTTGAGCATTGAAATGTTCTGTGTCACCATTCACACTCTCTTTGTTTTAGCGTTAATTATATTGATTATTACTTTTGTGCTATATTACAATCGTAATTTTGATATATGGTTTGGTCAATTTGCCGCAACAAATAATTTTCTGTTTTATTTTACCTGTAATTTCACCAATTTACCATTATGGGATTTACTCTGTTTTTGAAATTGTTTTTGTTTCGATACTTGCCCACTTGGATGCTGTTTCCAACAGTGCATTTATAAAAAAAAATATGTAAACGGTTGACATCCATGTCTGAAAGTAGTTGTCTATTTGCCAGTTCTGTATTGGTTCTGGTTGTTTGTGTATAGAAATTTGCCGAATTGTCTTGTCTCCAAAATCGTTTTTCAAAATAAATTGAAATAAATCCTGATAAAAATAAAAAAAATCATTAATGATACTGTTTCCAAAAGTGCATTTATAAACAAAATATGTAAACGGTTGTCTGAACGTCTGAAAGCAATTTTCTATCTGATCTAAATTTCTGAAATAATTAGCTGAAGGAATTTTAACTTGAATGTAAAAAAAGTTGACAGATGCTGTACATTTATCATCCATTTGTCTCATACATCTCGCATCACATATCAAAATACTCGACGATGGAATCAGCTTTTAATATCACCGAAACAATTATTCTCCTTTACAACTTTTCTTGGTTGGAACAAATAATTTCATCTTTCGACCAATTCTACATTTTATTTGAATTTCATTTAATTTTTGTGCTAAGCTATTTTGCATTTCATCGCTTGATTGATCATCTTCAAATGAACCCATCCATAGAAAACTCAATAAATATTTATTAATAATATTCCTACATTGTTTACTTAATTTGGCGTCTCATCCATTTGGCTCTTGTATCCTTTTGTCCACTTATGCATTTTGGCCTGAAAATGCGCTTCGAGTTTATTTTATTCTCACCCAAAACAAATTTATTCTTTTGATTGTCTTATTGTTGGTCGGCATTGGTTGGCACTTGATTGCACTCAACTTGGTGAACAATTTTACTTTTAATTTTTTGGATCTTTTCTGGTGAAATCAAAACTTGGGCTTTTATCACGCTTTTATCAGGATTTTAAATCCACTATATGTCTGTGTTTGAGTGTGTGACAAGATAATAAATTAATTAAAATAACATTTCTTGACTGGGACTTTTTTATTTGTCGAATTGGTAACGAACCAACGAGAAAAGTGAGTGAGTGATTAAGTCAAATTACAAATTACTATAATTAGGATTGACTCGATTGTCAGCAGCTGATTTTTTCTGTTTTTTTCTGAAGATTTCAACTTTAAACTAGATGAAACTGATTGCTAACATTACTTGAAATGTAAAAATGTAAAAATCACATTTACTTGTGCCTTTTTAAAAAGGCTTGTCTACCTCAAATACAGCCACAACAGTGGACATCGAGGGAAAATTGATAAACTTTCAACTTAATCATTGACAAGTTTAAACTTACTAATATGTTTGTTGATAATAAATTATGCGACTAACGATTGGCAATACGACAAAGACCTTTAAAAAGGTACGAAAAGTAACGTTACTGATAGAGTAAGCAAAGTTGCCAGTTCTGTATTTTGATTGTTTTTGTAAAGAAATTTGCCAAATTGTGTCCTGTCTCCAAACTCGTATATCTAGAAATAAATCATAATAATAAAAATATAACAAAAATCATGAATGCAAACAAGATATGTTTGTAAAGACAAGCGTATATGGTCACAGTCATTGAAAAAATATTATCATTTAGAAATGTAAATATCAAACTGGTTCGCAGTGACATCATCAACTAAAACATCATTCAACATCAAACTATAGTTATCTAGCTAGATAGTCCATATGGTAACAATCTAAATTCAGTAAATAATCAAGTTGAGTATCGCTTTCAGCATATTCAACATAGAGAACAATTTTGTGTAGTATTTAAATTTATTTCGTTCAATCCTTAGAATGGACAAGGTAAAAGTGAAAATGACTTCAAGTCTAGCGCAAGATTATGACATTTTTCATTATGAAACTAACTTTCGGTATGTAAAATCGTATGTTTTGAACATAATAATGGAAACTTCGTTTCTCAGAGATTCAAATCAGAAAACTGCGTTAACATTTTACTTGAGAAAAGATGTTTGTTTTGGGATAATTGTTTTTCTTGTTGTTGTTGGATCTCAATTAGTATTCAGTTCTCCCACCTTATCGCAACAACAGGAGTTCTCAACAGACATCAAATTTGCAACAGAATTAGAGTTTTCAAAGTGCTTCTCAACATGTCAAACCAAGTGGTGTCACATTTACGCGAAAATACTCAAATCTACGATGGACTTGTTAGTGAATCCTTGCGACGACTTTTACTCACATGTTTGTGTCAATTGGAATCCGTCTCTGTCCCATTTGTCGTATTTAGCACTACAACTCGAAAACATCAACGAGATAACTCAGTTTGCACTGGAGGATGAAAATATTAGTTCATCAAAGTTGGTTCACTACATGACTGAGCTGTACCAGGATTGGGTGCATGTACCTAAACGTGTACAAATTGACTTGGAGGCACTGTTGGCACAATTGCTTGGCGATACTCAGGTGACACTGTTTGACAAATTGTCACATTCAAATGTCACAGATTATCGGAAACAAATCAATTCGTCGTCCGACTTGACCAAAATGTTGGACTCGTGGAAATCAACAGACGTTGAACTGTGGATGGACTGCTTTGTGGAAGCTTCTCTGGTTGGTGTTGGCACTTTGTTTAAGCACATCAAAATTACTGACAGAAAAATTTACATTTCGTTTCACGATAAAGCACTTAATAAATATCGACCATACACTCAATTTATACAGCTCAAGAAAAAGATTTCATCATTTTTCGAAATTAATAAATCCCAATGGGACTCGTCGCTCAATTATGTTTTGTTTGAAATGATCGATTTTAAACTTAAACTTGACAAAATATACAAAAAATGTAAAATTGATCATGGTGACAAAGTTGAATATCATCTATCTACTTTATTGAAAGAAATCGACAGTTCGGCCAATTTCAATTGGACACTTTTACTTGAGAAGTTTGCCATCAAAACAGGCGCATCAACTCAATTCTTATATGATACTAACGTCAAAGTGGTTACACAAAATTTGGATTTACTAACCTACCTTTCAAAGTTGATTTCGTCGACACCAATTCGAGTGCTCAAAAAAGTAATGGCAATTGACTACATTGATGCAATGCAGGATTTAACAAGCAAAAATTTGTTTGTAGGGAAAAATGTTCAAAGTAAAGTTAACCATCTTCGTTTATATCGAGAATTTATCGAAAAAGATTTCAAACTGTTTCTGCCTCTTTACACTCGACTGTTTGTTGACTATGTTGGGTGGGAGAGGATGAATGAGGCTAAAGACCAAGCGAATGAAATGATGCGAAACATGAAGAGAACATTTGGTGAATCGTTGAAACATGAATACACTTGGCTCGATGAGCAAACACGAGAGGGAGAGAGAGAGGGATGGAAAAAGTGAATGCAATGCGAGCTATGATTTCACACCCTGATTGGATTCTTGATGACACTGCTCTGGACAAAGAATTTGGATTTGACAATGATGGACAGAATTATTCACTTCAACACATCCAGGGAAACTTTGTTGCAAGCTATTTCAATTTACATCGCATTATTCAAAGTGCAAACTTCAGAAAGTTGAACAAAAATGATGAAAGCCCAAACGAAAAGTAATACATTTTTATATTTGATTATTTCTAATTGCATTTGTTTGTTTCTGATTGCAGAAAGTTTGATTTCACATTTGACGAGATTGGCACAAATTGGGAACACTCGAATCATATTTGTGTGAACCTAAGAATATGATGTGATTTTGTATGTGTTTATTAATGTTTTTAATATTCAACAGCAATCAGACATGCAAAACTGCTCGACCCATCGTTCAATGTGGACTATCCAATTGGTTTAAATTATGGTCATTTGGGTTCGACCATTTCACACAAAATTATCCATAGCTTGGACAATGATGGAATTAAGTATGGCAAACATGGAGAGAACATCAATTGGTGGACAGATTATGCTGCCGAGCAGTATGAAAATCGTTCTCAATGTTTCGTTCGACAGTATGAACAATTTGGGGCAACGAATCAATAATCGTATTACAAATTGTATAAAGTTTGTTTTGTTTGTAAGGCAATGGAAAGTTCACATTGGGAGAAAACATTGCCGACAATGGCGGATTGAATTTAGAGTATCGACTTTTTGTAAAGCATCTCAATCATTCACAAAATCACTGTACCACATCTTCCAATTCACTTCCTCCTTTTCTTGCAAAATATTCACATGAACAACTATTCTTTCTAGCATATGGCCTGGTATGCTAATGTTTTTACTACTCACAATTGTATTTGTCATATAATTTTCTATGTTTTAGGAAAACTGTGCTCATCGCAATTATTCATCAAAGTGGGACTCAGAATCGCATAGTCCAGAAAAGTATCGAGTCAACATTCCACTGCAAAATTTACATAAATTTGCTCAAGCATTCAACTGTCCTGCTGGTTCCAAGATGAATCTCGAAAAGAAATATAATAATTTTTCAAAATGTAATAAAAACGAGCCTGTCCAGCTTATTTACATTTGTCTCATAGAAATAGTAAAAGTTTGAAAGCAATCTATTCAACAGATAGAAACCAAAGAGAACAGACCGAACATCTAGATGTGCAGTGTTCGTGTTTAGTTGTGTCTCGAAATGGGGCAAATTGATAGTAATAATTTGATCAATTAGGCCAGTGCTTGCTGGTTTGCTTTCACTGACTCTGATGGCCAAAATAGTTTTACCTGAATTGGATAAGATTTGAAGATTAATTGTTTTCAGGCAGACTTACTTGAGCATAATAAGATTTCACAACACAAGTATTTTGTGGCTATATTTTGACATTCACAAGTGTTCAATTTTGAAAAAATTAATACGATAAAAAGTTGTGTTTGAATTTTTTTGAACATTAAATGACACCATTTGAATGTCGGTTAGTGTTGTGTCTAGGCTGATGAGTGTGAGTGAATACCAAAAGTTCCGGTCAAGATTTGTTAAGGCTGGCTTACACCCGCCCACAGTTTATGAATGTAAAGTTACTTGTACTTGTACTTGGAATTGATAATTTTTATATTCATCCACAATTACAAGCACATTCGAACAACAAATAGAGAGCAGTAAAATTTTGAATATATTATGGGTTATTACTAAAATTAATAATAAGAATATTTGAAAAAATTAAGCATTTTGTTGAGAATATTTCTAGAATATTAGTAAGCAAACTTTCTGACATGAAGACTTGAACAATGTAACTTTAGTTTTCGAATGCAATTGAAAGTATAAACTAACGTTGATAATTTTCTTTGGATTATTGCTCAGTACAGTACTGTGCATTGGTTTATTATAGCAGACGACTTTATTGCTTATCTAATTTGCCATTTTGCCATTTTGCCATTTTGCCAATTTTCCCAATTATATTCATGGACCAATTAATCCAATCAATTTAACATTTACACTCACACAAATCAATGAAATTTTAATTCGTTTAATTCTTATATTTTAAATCGATTTAGAAATTGACCATTTAAAACTATCTGAAGTCAATAACTTCTTGAATAAGATAATAATTTGCAGGAAAACCAAAAGATCCAAAATGTGCAATCAATGATTGATTTAATTATTGTTGAACTTTAATGATTCGCTTTTCAAAATAAAATTAGCTATTGCCATAAATGAAATGGATACTAATGAATGGATGACGATGTTGGTTGCCATTTTCGAGAATGTTACACAATATTGAATTATAAAATTTATGTTATTAAAATTATTAAAAATAAGAATATTAGTGACATTTATTGCATCTGATTGACCTGGTATCAACGTTGATGTAGCCGTGCACACTGCAAGGTAATCTAAAAATTAATATAAACCATTTAAAGAAATCAAGAAACAATCTGGTAAATAAAAAATTTCAAGTCAATTTTAAGATTATTTTAGTATTTGTTAGTAGATTGTATCTGACTTTTACTGGCAAGAAAATTTGATTAAGCCGGGGTTTTTAAAAATAAATGATAATAAAATAAAACTAAATATATATTTTTAATGCTAATTTGAAACCAACGTATATTTTTGAAATCAATTGGAATAATTTCAAAATGAATTTTAAAAATCATTTAAAAGACAGGGTAATATTTTTAATTACAATTGCAATCACGATCAGCTAATAAGATTATATTTTTCTTTTTACACATGAAACCGAACTGGTTCTGGTTAATAACCCGAATCATCATTTCAACCTGTAACTGTACATGTAAACAATTTAAATAATAAAATAGACCAATTTTTAAAACATTTAAGAACATTTTCATTTAATTTTACCTTTCTGCAAATGCATTTTTTAATAACTGTAAGCAAACTGCAAATGCATTAAAGGCTTTGAAAAATTTATTGAAAATGTTATGAATCAGTGCAATTATATTGAAAATTTTCACTTAAGTGGCAATTAGTTTAATTTTACACCAAAAAATCATTTTAAACATTCAACCAGAAAGAACAAAAATGATTACGTAATTTGTTAGAAGCGATTTATGATTTACATTGTGTTTTAATGGTTAGTTAAATAGTCTAATAGTTAAACCTTCAAAAATGGGCTGCCAATGTGGGGTCGTTCACCAACTTCCCATGTCATTAATAAAGTCGAATAATTGAATGGATTCTGCATTAGACAGATGTGGTGTGTTGGTTGCCTGTAAAAAGATAGAATAGACCTTGAGTATCCGTACAATTTTCACAATGTTTGTTACATATTGTTTGTAAAAAATATCATAATTTAACACCATAAATTTGGATAATGAAGTTCAAACGTTATGATGGTGCCATAAAGATAATTATTATATTATTATTTTGAAACTAACATATTAATTAATAAAACCGATAGAAAACACACAACGAGTCGTGCCGATGATTTACTTCAACCATTTCACAATCACTTTTATTTCTTAATTTTTATTTTGAAAAATTACCAAGCAAGTTATATTAGTGTAACCTTTAAAACCCTTGATAAACAAGTTGCAGTACGCAAATTCAAGATTTTTTAGTGAATCCTGTCAAAAAATGAACCAATCAACGTGGATTTTTGATTTTCTTGTGAAAAGATAATGGTAATTAAAATCAAAAGTGAAATTATTATTAAAACGTGTCGCATTTAAGCATACTTCCAAGTAAACTTCCAACAATTTGTAAGAAAGTTTGTTCCCGGCTTTATCTGCTTATTCTCAGATATTATTTGACTATTGTCAGAGAATATAGAATTAATGAAGATATTGATTACAAAAAAGCCATTAATTGTGGAAGTAACCTTTCAAATTGATCACCAACTACAAAATAATAAATAATACAAAATGCCTAGAAAAAATCAAGATATTGATTACATTCTCGAAAAGTGCACAAATTTTTGTCTTTAATAGAACCCACGCAAAACTACCGCTTCTTGGGTTGTTTCTGCATTTCGTTTTCGCAATTACTAGTTTGAAAATTTTATTTAAATTCAAATTCAAACATCAAAGATTAAATTATCTTGAAAATGGCTTAACCACCAACTCTACTTGATCATCTTCAGAACAACGCTGCAAATCACCCAACTCCAAACCATCTTGACAGAATTTTCTCCAAAGCAGCAGACAAACAAATTTAAAATTTATTAAACAATTAATTATTTTTTATCATTAAAATATTTAAAATATCTGTAAATAATAAAATAAATAAAATGACGATTTACTCAAAAAATAATTAATAAAAACCTTTGAGCAAGTGAAAGTAATGTACGAAACAGTAAAATGAATTATTAATAAACAATCTAATAAATTTATAAAAGCCCTGCATGTGCTAATATGGATACCTTTAATTGTGATCTCATTTTAAAGATAGACTACAGGATTGCAAAGTTAAATCTTTTCATTCAAGTTTGATTAAGCCAATTTAATTTTGTATTTTAATAAAAATATAAACTATCTGCAATTTTAAAATTAAAACATTTTACGAACGATGCCAATAAGTTTTTCTGTAAAAAATTGAATTGATAAAAATTAATAATTAGTAAAATAATTATTAGAGACCTGTCAAATGTTTCCAAACGTGAGCAAACTCACAGTGGTGGCCAAGCACAATTAATAAAACAAAACAAAAACAAATTACGATGGGAAGAAACGAGTTACAGCGCTTGATGGTGATTTATCTTTCAACAATCTTTGAACGTCAGAATAAACTTGGGGATTTAATTAGATAAACTTTACTTATTCTTTGAGTTTTATTAGAACTGAAATTGTGTCTAAGTGAAACCTTTCACTGTGTAAATAATGAATTTTTTAGTTTGCAGTTTGCAAACCTAAATAAGAACTTAAAAAGTTTTTTTCATTCACATGAAACACAATCAGATGAGTTAAGTTAAAAGCTCTGTAGGATGGGATGATGTCAATGATCGATTTAATGATCAAACTTGTGATGTAAAATAAAAGAAGTGAATGACGAGACTTACTCAAACTTCCAAATCGATCTTCACAGTGTTCTCGTTATGATATCATTTCACAAGGTTAGCTTGGCAAACATGAGAGCAGTAAAAAATTATGATTAGTTATATAACCTTTTAAAAGATCTGGCTTCTTTCTTTCAGTATGTTTTTATTCGTACTCACCTCACTTTATACTACCTTTCGTATGTTTTTAATCAATTTCAAGCCGAAGCCGATTAAAGAAGATAATAATTTGAATATTTAGTATTTTACAATAAAAAAAACTAATTTACTTATTTAAATTGAATATTTAAAAAAATAAACTCGTTATAATAAATTTTTTAGATAAAATAGTGAAATTATGATTTTAAAAATCTGTTAAAAAACAACAAAGAAGGTACAACAATGTCAAAAACCTTTGTTTTTAATCTTTGTGTTAAAAATTCTTAAACTAAGAAATAAACAAAAGTTTATAACCTTTAAAAATTAAACTTTAAACAGAAAAAATGTTTTGAAAATCAATGACACGCGAACGGTTCACCACGAAAATATAAAATAAAATAAAAACATATATAAAAATGATAAAGATTGTATGCTTTAATTCAAACTAATATAACTTGGTTAAAATAGCGATTGTACCATTTTTCCCTTTTAATTAAATATAACATAATCGATCACGTTACAACCCATATTATGCGCTGTTGTAGTGTAAATGTTCTTCAAAATTCCGAATTTGCGCATAGAAAACCTGACATTACCAGTAATTATTAGACCTTTGTATTTGTCTTTCCACAACGCAATTTTTTTCTTGAAAAGAATGGAAAACATTGCTGAGCGTGTAATTCTTGAGAAGATTTTCAGGCATTAGCCCCTCCTGAGACCCATTCTTCATGTAATTCTGGTTGTTCAGATAAACGATGCTGATGAGTTCTATTGATTAGTAATTTGAATAACCTGAAAAAATAAAAGTTGCCAATTGCATTTTATCAATAACCATCTTATAATTTAATTGCAATCATTTTCAATTTCTGACACAATCGTTTCTATATCATTGATACTATTGAATATTCGATAAAATGATCAAAGCCTTGGTCACAATTTGTGACTCACAAAATATAATAGTATCTAAGAATACAAAAATTAATCTGCCAGTTTCAAACATTAGGACAAATATAAGTTTTATATTAAGTAACCAGTACAAAAATCAAATATATTAGTAAAATTTTTATTCCATAAGTTTGATAAACAGAAAAACACTGACTCTAACTTTCCAATAGATAGCTTTCACCACCAGATTAACCTTTGAGTTTTGCCCTTAAAAATAGTAGTCAAAACGATGACAACGTTTATTATTCACCTTTACTGATGTGGAAGTTTCTATAATTTTCTTTAATTTGATGATTTAAATTTTAAAACTGGACTTGTTAAGTACAATAGTATTTATTTATTATAAAGCTATTAGACAAATCATTAAGACAAATGGGCTGCTTGAAGGTCGAGTTGCTGCTCATACAGAAACTTCTGGACGTATTATTGATTCATAGGATATTTCGAGTTTTGCTAAATAAAAAATTCACAAAGGCACTCCGACATACCGACGATTCACATTATGTCGTTTATGTACAAAGAAATGTTCAGCTGAAAACAAAATAAATCTTATGAAACATCTTGAAACACCAACACAAATTCACTTGTCCATGTGCAAACCAGATCCTTTGATCATGATTTTCGATTCCAAAGGAAAGAGTTGCACTTTAGATAAAAGTTCCAAAATGGAGCATGATTACGCATTACATAGAGGATCTAAAACTGTAAGAGAGACATTTTAGACAAATAAACAACAAATTGGTTATCATTAAATAGAAATTGAAAATGATTTGTGTCCAAAAAAATAAAGAGTACGTATATGTTTCGTTCAAAAGTCATTCATCTCAATCATCATTTAGTTCAGCATATATTCAGAATTTCGTTTAAGACCAGACTGGCAACCGTTGCAATTTATTGAACAGTTTTTCAATGGAACCAAAATTACGGTATATTGATGGTTAAAGCTTGAATAGAAAAGGTTGCTTTTAAATAGGTTAAACATTGCAAAAAACATTTGTTCATTAACCATTTGTTCCTTGGAATTGCTCGCTTTCTATGCTTGGTAGAGAAAATGTTTGCAAACCTTAATAAATTCTAATCGTTCAAGTTCATGAAAATCATTTGTTTAGCTAATCGTCAAGATAATTTTGGGATTTCTCGAATTTACTTAACTTACAATTATAAATAAGCTTTAACCTATTATGAAATTTTCGGAGAAAGATTTTTTTGTTTATTAATTAATTTATTATCTAGAGAAATAAATAGAGAAATTGGTCTAAATAATTTGGCCAGATAACGTACACCTCCCCTTGACTGTAAGTTCTTTGCATAATTGACAAGACAATCAAATAATAAAGTTATAAAATTACTAAAGTTTGCATTGACCATTTAAATATTTAACTATGAGTATTGCATCTTATATTTAGAAAATAGTTCAGGTATAAAAAAATTTAAGTTTTCAATTAACCATTTGAGGTCAATTAAACATTACATTTAGCATTAATTTGCTTAAGAGGTCAAAAATACCATTTCCAAAAAAATTAATCATTTGGTGAACGCGTAAGTGCGAAAGAAAGTATTTTTGAATTTAAATTAAAACAGAATTTGTAATCGAAAATAAATAGTACGTATATTTAGTGGCTCCATTCAAAGTCAAACATCATTCCCCAAGCAAAACGCTTAGCACGAAATCGGCGCATTTTCCCCACACGTGTGTGGAAAATGTGCCGATTTCCACGACCACTGTTAGTAACTACAATTTAGCCACAATTTTGGCACATGGATATTTCTCCTCAAATTCGCCACATAGATGAGTTTATATTATGTTCTATCTATTATGTTCGAAAGTACTTTATTTTGAATGAAATTATTTAACATAATTACAATATTAAAAAGTTAAACATTAATAATAAATTACGAGTGTCGATTAAACAAATCAAATAAAATATATGTAAGATTAAAGTATATTTAAGAAAATGGACAGACTACATCTGCCAGTTTGACGAGTTGATCTTTAAAGGATAAATCCCCGTACTTTATATGATCAAATTGAATATCATTAATGACTTTATACCTTCGTATATTTGTAAATTCATAACAAAATAAAAAGACTTCTCCCGATTCGCCACCAAATTGAACAATATTTTCAACTCGAAAGTACTTGCCACTTTTAGTCTTAATGAATTGATTGACAGTGTTGGCCAACATTTTTGAATTTCGAAAATTAAAGTCATTTGAACAAATGTAGAAGTTTTTCTTGAAAACCTTGTCAATTTTCTTAATGTTAGATTCATCAATTGTTGACGCATTTAAATGAGAGCATAATAATTTTGATTCTTCATCACTTAGTTTATAATCTCCAGACGATTCAAATAACTTTCCGGTTTCATTTTTGTTACAAAGCAATGTCGGATAGTATTCGAATAAACGTTCTTTAAAATCATCAGTAAATTTGTCAAAGTAAGTCAAAATTGTAACAATAATCGATTGAGCTGTAACTGCCTTTTTCAACACTTGTTGAGACACTTTTGCTGGAGTCATTACTTTTCGGGCAAGATCACCCATAATATCTTCAACTTGATATGATGAACTTGTCAAAAGAGGACCAAATTGCCGGACGACATTTGGTAAATGGCGTAGCATATGAACATTGTACTTCATCATATAGATATCTTTTGAAAAAACTTGTATATATTTATTGATAAATATTTTAATCAATTCTTCTGCTAAGTTAATCTTTTGCTGAGAAATGATTCGACTACTCAATATAGCCAGAATGAATGACAGTAATTTCAATAGTTCAAATTCTTTGTCCGACAAGATACCTTCAAACACAACGACACCGTAGTAAAGTATGTTTTCAAGTTCAAATGCTTTCAGCTTGGTAGTTATGTCACTTGTCATTTGTCTGAGAGCCTTTGATGGAAATTTGATCATATTTAGTCGATTATTGAGTTCACCAATCGATTCTTTACTTAAGCATCGTTTATTTCGCTTATCATTTCCTACCCAATAATCAATCAACATCCTAACTGTTCCTAGGAACTGTCCATGCATATAATCTGGAGGTAGATGTGCAATCATGTCAACATATGGCAATTTCATTAATGGTGAAGAGCCTTTAATAAATAACAATAAGTAATATAGCAATAACTAATATATAATAATTACCTTTAATGCCAAACACATTCTCGTAAGTGGTTCTAGTAGATTTGGCCTTTGACATTGATCTTTGAATAGCTTTTGTTTTCAGCTCATCGGCTTCAACCGCACATTTCCTCCATTCCAGATCGGTTCTAAGTTCTAAATCTTCATCTAATGTATAAGTCATACAACTGTGCTCTTTTGAATGAATTGACTTTACCTTGCAAATGTTGCAACTGTATGTTCCGTTATGTTGTAACATGTTCAAAACTTTTGCTCTCGCTGGGGCATCACATATGCCAAGTAGAAGTTTAACGAAGAATTTCATTTCAATTTGACCATTTGCTGAATTCACAGGAATCACTAGTGGTTTATCGCAGTATAATAAAAGCTCTTCAATGAATGGTTGCAACATATGACAAGTTGGCTGATATGGTCCAGTGTGAATTGCAATAGGAAATGCAAACTTGATACGGAGATTATAAGGAAGTTCGGCAATATAAATGACTAAAGGCCACATGCTTTTGCCGCCCTTCTCTTCTGAGTATTGAACTCCATCAAATCCGAAGTAAATCGTAATAGTATTATTTCCACCAGCTATCCTTTTGTATTCAGATCCATCTTTGAGGTCGTGCAAATCAACATTTTGTGATACATCAAATTCCATAAACTGAAGAATATTAGGTATAAAATATCGAAGGTAATCTCTAAGTTGAATATAACAGAAAAAACCATCAGAATTTGATTTGTTGATGATTTCAATTGGAGTTATAGACTTTTTGCAAATGTTTGTGCATGAAATTTGCTTGCTCAAGTTTTCCTTACTGACGGGACCGATAATTCCACAATTACAATAAAAGAACTTATGCAATGTAGGTTTAAAAACTTTGGTACGTTTGCACATTGTCACGTAAGATTTGCAAAACTTTCTTTCGTTACTTCTTCCAATATTCCGGAATTTGGCAATTTCAACAACAGCTTTATTTGAAAAGTTGTTGTCAACTTGAAGGATAAATAGTCCAAGGTAATCCTGTAACATCAAAATATGTTCTTTTTGAAGTTCATTCAGTGATGAAAAGTTTTCATTCGTCGTAGTTTCATATTCTGAATCAATTTGAACTGGTTCTTCATTAAACGATAAATTTGATAATATAAATTGGTCGTCGTCAATGTTTGAATAAGTTGAAGTTTCAATATAGACATTGGGTTCACGTGATTCATCGGATGGACCGGTAGATTCGGTACTTGATTCTACATTTTGTTTGCTCAAATCAGGAGCGATCGCTTGAGGAGCAAACTGTTGATTAATATCCCCGAGTAACTCAGGTACATTGATACTGTTTGAATAAGTAAAATATATTGTAATATCGTAATCAAAAATGAAATCGCCTTACCTCCTTCTACACTCAATTTTTTGTTTATGCAATCGGCGTTTCTTTGCACTCGACATATTTAAAGCTATATATTGAATATTCAATAATTAATTCAGTCAAATATGATTTCAACAAAATAAAAATTCAAATTCAAATTCGAAATTAAATATTTTCTGCCTTGCTAAAAATATTCAATAACAAATACAATCGATACCCTTTCGATACCCCCTTCGATACCCCCTTCGATAGTGAAAGCGTGGACGGAAAGCATGCTTCCTTAATTAGTTCAAGCACGTGCTTGATAGTTTGTTTTGAGTTTCCAGTTTAAAGTTGTAATTAGAAATATTGCTTCTCTTTCTTTGCAATTTGTTTTCTAAAATATATAAAGTGATAAGATGGGACAAGGTATGAAATTTGGTATGCGATACATAATATCTAACTATTAATTTATAATTTTTTAAGAGGACAAAGTTTGGTATGCAGTTATGCAATCTACTGATCATAAATTATTTGAAGTGATCAATATTTTGAGCATTCCTACTTTCAATCAGTCTTGGATTGTTGGTGATGAAGTACAACCACCAATCGATAGTGTGATGTACCGCGATTTGAAGTATAAGGATAAGTCAGGATTTGTAGCATTTGTTGGAAGTAAGTTTGATAAATATTTTTAATTTGTTTATTTATTTATTTTCTCCAAACTCTACTTTAGCCAAAGAAGAAGCAGATAACAAGTGTAGCGAGCTTTCCAAATTAGACTTAGACAATTTTCCTAAAACATCGAGTGAAGAAGCTATTGCATTTAATGCCAAATTGAGCGAATTTTACCAAGTTATAGAAGGCCAAGCCAAGAAAATTTCCAAGCTAGAAGACTTTCAACGAGAAAACCAATATTTGATTCGAAAAGCCCAATCGATTGATTCAAATGTTTGTTATTTTATTTAGTGATATTCTAAATTTATTGAAATTTCTTTTATTTTTTAGTGCTATAACATAATTGGAATAGGCGATTTGAAAGTGATAAATGATGATCTAGCAATGGCAATCGCAAAAGATGATCTCAGTGGCTTTAGTGAATTGGCCGAACAAATTTGTCATGTAAAAGCTAGTAAAACGAGTGGAAACAAATGGAGTGCTTTTAGCGATGATAAACGAAGAGACTTAGACAGTCTTTTGAGTAAGTTTTTTAATTTTAAAATTTAACTATTAAATTAAATATTTATTACTCTTTTTAGGCTATTATGTTGTAATGAAGGATAAGTACGAAGAGAAAAAGAAACAAAGTGTCCTCAATGAACCATTAAGCAAACAAGAATCTAAGTTGATTTTGCGTAACGAAACACTCGAAACGCGTTTCAAGAGAGTGAAACTTTCTTTTCAGCGCAAAATGCAAGGTGGACCTGATAATCCTCTTAAGAGAACCTCAACTGAAGGCAGTTCATCGTCTTCCAAGAAGAAAAAGAAGGCAACTCCTGTTTTTGTTGATAGTGAAAATGTTGGATTCGAATCGATCGAAGAAAATCAAGTTGATCATGTCGACAAAATTTCTACAGAAGATTCTTAAAATAGCGATTTATTATAATCATGATTAATCTATAATCACTATAATCAATTTTGTAATTTATTTTATTATTATTATTATTAAACACTATTTGATCTCATAATTCATACTTGAATATATCTAAACCTAGGTAGGAGCCAGGTGGCTTTGGGATGAGCATAAAACGTGGCGGCATTGTGGCACAATATAGCTACAAATTTTCCACGTTAAAACCCGAAATAAGCCACAAAATACCCTCCGAAATGAAACGATTTATGAGGGTATTTTGTAGCTTATTTCGGAGCGCCTTGTGTGGCAAAAATGTGCCGATTTCGTGCTAAGCGCTCTGCTTGGGTCGCTTCATATTGAATTCATTAAACCATTTTGAATCAGAATTAAGGTATTGTAAATAGCTAGAAATAGTATTTTAAAAGTAATTTGTAAAGTGAATAAATTATAAGCAATTTTGTTTGCATTGCTTCATTGCTATTTTGACCGTTTACTTCATTAGAAGAACCCTATGGATTTAAAATGATCCATTAAAAGTGTTTCAAATTAAGAAACGTACGTCGATACATTTTAGTATCGAATACTCAGGAAACCAGATTTTTGCATTAACAATTTGACATTTGGCAATTTAAAAAAATTCACCTTTTAAAATCTTTTATGGTAGTAATTCAATGTATAATTTCCATAACCTTTGAGAATGACTGAGAAGGAATAGAAATCAACAGAACAAAAATTTAATTAACTGGATTCAAACTTAACATTATCAATCAGCCTTCACCTATTGGAATTGAGCTTTTGGTTTGATTTTGTAAAGTAAAGTAAAATCAGAAAATTCAAAGTGATTTGCTTGTCAGATGGTTTTTAAAAATAAAATTAAAATTAACCACAAAAACTATGACGGTCTATATTAAAAAAAGTAAAAAGTTCATGATAAGCATGAACTGAAAATTATGTAACCTGAAAATTCCATTGAAGCTTATGTTAAGATCATATGGCTTATAATTAATAGACAAAAAAAATTAGTAACTCTCCCAAATAATATGAATTTTGATATGTTGAATTTGAATAATATGAAGGTAACACTATAACCAGAGGTAGGTTGAGTGGGATGACGAGAAGGGACTTGGGTGGAAGGCTTGAGGGCTAAGGTAGTGAACACGATAAAGAGGTAGAGGAGGCTGAACCAAACAAATGACAAATTGCTAGAGGCAAGCATCGGCAAATCGTTATCTTTTATAGGCGGTGGCAGACAGGAGAAGAACAAACGAATACATTAATCGACAGTTCAAACCAGTGCGCGTCAAACTCATCTAAACGGTCAAACGGCACAAATTTAAAAATCCATGCCTCAATAATTTCTTTCTCCATTTCATGACATGTCCCAGATTAAACAATTTCAAATTATTACGCTCATAAGTGCTCGCTCGTTTCGATTCAATAAAGGAACATTTATTGTGGTAAAACTCAGAGACAAAGATACATTTGAACATTAGATCAATCAAGTGACAATGAACATTTTGATATTATACTAATAGAACATTGTGAGCAACAAATTTGGAAATATTAATAAGAGAAAGAAGAAAAAGAGATGAAAGGAAATGCTCTGAGAGACGTTACAAGTAAATATAAAGTTGCTTCAACTCTGCCATCACTCGTCCACCACCATTCGGACATATTCGTTCGGGACTCGCAGGTCCACAATGTTCTTCGCTTTCTGCTCTTTCACTGTTGCAGGCAATCCAAAGTGTTTGGTTCGAATGTGTTTGATCAGTGGTCCAAGCAGTTTGCTGCGATGGCTGCATTGTTGAAAGGTGCAATGAAATGGTCTACTGGCGAGATGACTGCGCTCGTGTGCCTTCAAGGCACCAATAATGCCAAATGAAGCTGTACAGCCAGGCTGACTGCAGTGGAGATGCTTCGATTGGGAGAGATGTGCGGTTATTTGATGAACTTTCATCTTGTAACGCGTGTTGGTCACTTGGGCACAGTCACTCACGAAAGTGCATTTGAATTGACCAGTCAGATGATAGTGATACCAGTGATTGTAAGCTTTGTGTGGCTCATCATTTTCTTTAGGACAAACTGGACAGAGAAATCGAGTATCGTGAGAATGGCTCACTTTGATATGCTCACGAATTTGAATTCTGAAAAAATTAAGTTAATTTAATGTGAAATGATACAATTCACTTACGGATTATCGAATCGTGCATTGCAATTCTGTGCAAAACATTGAAGATGAGCAAGTCGATGCACAGTGCTCAAGTGATCGCTCAAATGGACCATCGAATCCAACTTGACATTGCAATTTGACTGGGTACAATTCAAATGGAGCATTTTGATTTTTGTTTCTTTACGATCTTCATTGGCAATGTCTTCGCCACTCTCTCCATCATCATCATGCTCGATTGTTTTCTTCGATCTTTTCACAGATCGTTTCGTTGGAGGTAGCTTTCGTTTAGTCGCTTTTCGATCCGAGGAAGCAGTTGCCAGTTGGTTGAGTGCAGTTCGATTTGATCCAAGTCCAGTGCTGGTCGAAGGTGAGAATAGATCACCGCCTGACTGACAAATTGGACGAGCTGGAGTTGGATCCATTTGTGTGTTGTCCACCGATCGAGATTCATCATCGTCACCACCATCTTGATTATGTTGAGCCAAACCCTCGATGTCATCAACCTGAGTCTCACCATCTTCCTCCTCTTCTTCCTTAATATCCACTATTTCTTCATTGTCGGTAGTGTCATCCTCCTCTTCATCTTCTTCTTGTTTAATCTCAACCTCCTGTCCATAGTCGAATTCGCCCTTGATTTCCGGTACGACCCAATCAGAATCATCTTCACATTCACTAAAGTACTCGTCCTTCACAATGTCATCATCACCATCATTTGTTTGCTCGTTTCGATCGTTTGTTGTAGTTTCATCGGACAATTCTTGTTTGATTTGTTGTTGTTGCCTTTCGGTAGTACCATTCTGATCAGTCAACGAGCCAAGTGACACGGAGTTGGGTTGTTGTGCATTGTCTGGTTGCTGATGATGATCACTAGAGTTAGACATATTCGACGGTGAATCAAAAGGCATAGTTTCGGTTTGAATGACACGAATGTCGTGATGATGATGAGTAGAACTCGGTTGGGAATGGGATGTAACGTCAACGGCTAGTGGTGATGAAGATTGTTCTTCATCAACATTCTGTCCTTCTTCAATCAGATTGACAGTCAACAGTTGAGAGCGAGTGGAGTTGTGTTCGGTGGTTTGGTGAGTGATGCGATCGGGTGAGTTGGCTGCTGGTGGAGTGATGATGTTGTTGTCAACATTGTCCTGGTGCTGAATAGAATTGAGCAAAGACTCATTCGGAGTAGTGAGTGGTGAAGGTGAACGAGGTACAGCAGGTGCAATCTCGTCTTGAACATTACCATACACATGTTCGACTTCGAGCTTCATTTTGTCGTATAGACGATCCACTCTACCACCGAACTCAGCTTTGAGTTCATTCTTCTCCGCTTCGAGTCGATCCCACATGGCTCGTTGCACTGCGGTACGGTCCATTGAGAGAATGGATACAATCACGAGGAGAGGAGATCGAGTTGAGTTGGTTTGCGTTACGCGAGCAGATCACACAAATGCAGACAGAAAGGCAAAACAAAACAAAACAATTTCTACTTGCAGCCGAAAAGTACGTGTGTGTTTGTGTGTGCCGCATTTAGAAACCTAATTCACACGGTGCTCGTTTCTCTCCCTTTCATTCAAATTCAACAACAAACAGCGAAACATGTCAAATTTTAATGTAAAAGACGTTCATTTAATTCACAAATATATATTTTAATATTGAAAGTAATTTACGTGAAATAAAAATAAGTTTTACACACAATTGTTTAATGGTCTAATTTGGCATTAAATTATATATAAGATATAAGCATATATTACTGCATGACTGTTAAGGTTTTTGACATTGTCAAACATATTGAAACGAAAAAAAATCACCCAATCCAAATCTAATATATCCAAACTATCATTTAGAAATCCGTTCCTAAAATTACGTTTGTTACATTTCCCCGATTAACCAATTTCAATTGATTATGCTCAATAATTGCACGCTCGTTTCGATTCGACAAAATAATATGTTTAAGCACAATTCGGTGATCTGAAAGACAATGTGGTAAGCGAGTTGTTGTGATGAGAAGTGTTCTACGATGCATCTTCCTCTATATTTGTACTTTAACTAGAGGGACTGCAAGCAGTTAAGCTGAGCGATTATTTCACAAAGTTACACAAAGGCACAGACGTTCAAAAATTAAAGGTGAAATGTTAAATTGATCTCAATAAATTGAAAGTGTTAATCTCCAAATTAAATAAGGTTGATTTACATGATTGACACTTTAAGAACGATTCAATGGGATTGTTTTGTTGTTGCTTTGGCATTTGTTTTGAGTTTTGAGTTAAGAATTTCACTTTCTGGCGTTTGTTTCAGGAATTTTTAAATTTTTTTAGTGCATGTGACGATGATTGTAATATTTTTAATCAATACAATGTAATGCTAAATATAATCTTTACTTTTATTCGAAATTACAATATATTGATTTAGGATTATAAGATTTGTAAAGTCTTAATTACAGGCAATTTTTAGATTCGTCCTTTTGCTTATTGCTTGTGTTCGATGTCCCCTCTAGGCCAAATAGTGAGAATGTCACGCCCATTGAACAGATTCATATTACGATAGAAACAATGTTGGGAAAACTATATTGCAAGTTGCAAATGCTCACTCGATTTGTTCCTTGTTGCTTGGTTACACTCTTTTTACTTTAAATTTGTTGATTAGTGTTAAATTCCGTCCTTGTGAGCCTCAAAATGACAAAAGATCGGGCAAGATTGAATGATTTATTCGGATATTGTGTTGACAAAAAGTGAGACGCAGTCTTTATGGACCTTCAGGCTGATACCAAGTGTCCACCAAACCACCACAAAGGCAAGGAAATGAGTAATGTGCGAATGATATCGATTGTTACAAGAGAGTGATTTAGATGAAGCGTTAATCTAAGAGAAACTAAAAAGTTAAGAATTAATTAAATTTAGATTTAATTCAAATATAAACTATTCCAATACTCAAACAAAAAAACGTTTCAGATTATAAATTTATTTTAAGCTTTGGAAAGAAATTTTTATTTCGCCACGGCTAACATTTAGCTGTAGAAAAATGAACTAAAAATGACATAAAACTAACAACGTTCAAAAGTGACGAATTCATGTAAAAATTCTGAAATAGATGGACAATCATAATTCGAAATTATTCTTCGTTGCATCATTCCACTCTTCTCATTTTACCACTCTGAGAAAATCTTCCGGATCACAAAGTAAAATCCAATTCGAGAGTGGGCATTTTGATTTGAGGTTTGGGCTAAGATTTCGTGTGAATTGCTCCATCAAAATTCGTGATTTAGGAATTTCACCTAGACAACCTCGATTATGATCATGTCAGATTGAGGATGAATATGAAGATGAATTTGCAGAAGACATTAACCATGGACAAGTGAACAATGCCACTTAACAGAATTTCATAGAACCAGAGATTGGAGATGGCGAAACTGATGAAGACAACGAAGACGATGAACAAGATATATATAGCATATGCTCACCACAATCAAATGTCAGTGGACAATTCAAAAGTGCACAATACCATTGACAATGACACTTTTTCGATGAGGATGAGAGAATAGGTTGATTTGGATGAAACGACCTATGATGAGTCAATCGAATCAAACCCAAACACACAATCTTCATGCAGTCACACAGAGAGAGATGTCGTCGTCCGATGCAAAAGTCAATATTGCAATTGACATTGCTCATGATTTAGCAAAACTGAGGTACAAAATCAAAGACAATGTTTCGGCAAAGAAAAGATTTATTCAACAAAAATCCACAAAGATCAGTAATAGATAGATTAGATTTGTGGAGACAATCGAGTGTATTGTAGCATTTTATAAAAACGGCTTTTGATGATCAATTTGTTCACATTGGGAAAGATCGTGGAGAGAACAGGACCAAAATAGAGGTCATAATTATTAATTAATTAAGTCTGATTTAGGATAGAAAAATATTTATTACTCAATGCAGTGCCGGCCCACGAGCTCATTCCAAGGTAGGCAAAGTGTTCATCTACCGCTCTTAACCTTTAGTTTACCGCCTTTGGCATGATCTAAATTGACCAGAAATCGTAAAAATATCTCCAAAACCGTTTTACCGCCTCTGGAAGCGAAGAACAAGGTCAATCTTGCCTACCTTCGCCTACTGGCTGGGCCGGCACTGACTCAATGTACCATATAAAATTAGAAATTAGATTTGTGTTTATTATAAATAATTCATTTGTAAGTATTACTGAAGATGATCATGTCTTTGTGCTAGTCGTAATCTTAGTTCATCAAATGATCGATCAGATCAGTCAGCCCTAAATTGTGTGAACGCAAATTGACGAATAAGTTCACATGTGTAAATTTTCAAACATCGGATAATAGCAACTTTTAATGATCAAATTTTCAAGTGTAAAGAATTCGACTAAATTGGTGAACATCGAAATTTGGTGGTAAAGTACGATAATGTTCTTGTTGAGAAGAGACAAAGTAAAAATCCACCAAAGAAAAAATTCGAATGTTGTGCAATGGCACCAGATTCACGACATCAAGAGCGGCCAATTCAGTACGAATAGACTCAACTCAGTCAAATGAGTCAACTCGAATTTGATTCGCAAATAATGGGAGTCACATTTTAATGATTTTTACCAAATTGATCAAACTAATTTTTGTGTCTAATTCTGAGTAGTAGATGTTGGGTACGTTATCTACAGAAGAGTTTCTATATTCGCGTTTGGAATCGATGAGTGCAAAATCTTAGTTAGTACAAATATTCTTTTTCTCTAGCAGTCTGCAGTTTTTGCTGGCACTCATGTCTGTCTCCATCAAGTAGATGTCACATTTTTTACTTCTAAATTCTCATCAAGTGATCAAAATTGAAAATTGGGATGTTAGGTACTTGGTTGTTCATAAAAAAGTATAAATTGAATGTTATTGAGCAGCGAGTGGTCTTCAATAGATGGTCGCAACTTGGTGGACGATAAAAATTGAAAATTGGGACTTGGTTGTTCATAAAAAAGTATAAATTGAATGTTATTGAGCAGCGAGTGGTCTTCAATAGATGGTCGCAACTTGGTGGACAATAAAAATTGAAAATTGGGACTTGGTTGTTCATAAAAAAGTATAAATTGAATATTATTGAGCAGCGAGTGGTCTTCAATAGATGGTCGCAACTTGGTGGACAATAAAAATTGAAAATTGGGACTTGGTTGTTCATAAAAAAGTATAAATTGAATGTTATTGAGCAGCGAGTGGTCTTCAATAGATGGTCGCAACTTGGTGGACGATAAAAATTAAAAATTGAGACTTGGTTGTTCATAAAAAAGTATAAATTGAATGTTATTGAGCAGCGAGTGGTCTTCAATAGTTGGTCGCAACTTGGTGGACGATAAAAATTGAAAATTGGGACTTGGTTGTTCATAAAAAAGTATAAATTGAATGTTATTGAGCAGCGAGTGGTCTTCAATAGATGGTCGCAACTTGGTGGACGATAAAAATTGAAAATTGGGACTTGGTTGTTCATAAAAAAGTATAAATTGAATGTTATTGAGCAGCGAGTGGTCTTCAATAGATGGTCGCAACTTGGTGGACGATAAAAATTGAAAATTGGGACTTGGTTGTTCATAAAAAAGTATAAATTGAATATTATTGAGCAGCGAGTGGTCTTCAATAGATGGTCGCAACTTGGTGGACGATAAAAATTGAAAATTGGGACTTGGTTGTTTATAAAAAAGTATAAATTGAATGTTATTGAGCAGCGAGTGGTCTTCAATAGATGGTCGCAACTTGGTGGACGATAAAAATTGAAAATTGGGACTTGGTTGTTCATAAAAAAGTATAAATTGAATATTATTGAGCAGCGAGTGGTCTTCAATAGATGGTCGCATCTCGGTGGACAAGAAAAATTGAAAATTGGGACTGGGTTGTTCATAAAAATGTATAAATTGATTATTATTGAGCAGCGAGTGGTCTTCAATAGATGGTCGCAACTTGGTGGACGATAAAATTGAAAATTGGGACTTGGTTGTTCATAAAAATGTATAAATTGAATGTTATTGAGCAGCGAGTGGTCTTCAATAGATGGTCGCATCTCGGTGGACAAGAAAAATTGAAAATTGGGACTGGGTTGTTCATAAAAATGTATAAATTGATTATTATTGAGCAGCGAGTGGTCTTCAATAGATGGTCGCATCTCGGTGGACGATAAAAATTGAAAATTGGGACTGGGTTGTTCATAAAAAAGTATAAATTGAATGTTATTGAGCAGCGAGGAGTCTTCAATAGGTGGTCGCACCTCGGTGGACAAGAAAAATTGAAAATTGGAATGTGTGGTACTTGGTTGTGCATAAAAATTGCAATTCAAAGAACTGTTATTCTGGCGAAATCAGTAAAATAATTTCTGGATGACCCCTTTCGCTTTCGTTCGTTTGTTCTAGAGTCAACAGGAACAACTAAACGAGCACATTTGGTTGCACCTAAAAGTTGAACATTACAGGCTTGAAATTTACGAGCACATTGCAATGCGCATCAATCTCATTTCATGTGTCACTAATCAACTTATCAGTTGCCAATACAGTCGCGCACTCTCACATTTCAATGAGTTCAATGTAAAGTGGAGGAAAATAGAATAAAATCATAAAAAGTAAATTTGAATTTTAAGACTTCAATTTATTATGGCGAGTACTCAAAAATAGTTGAATGGTTTATTTGTGATTGCTATACTCAAAATATATTTTTTTAAATTGCTACAAAATTTGTGTCGAGGAAACATTTGGAAATTCAATTTCAGAAATTCATAGACTAGAAAAAATTAATAATTGAGATGCGATTTAGTGACCACATGACTAGTTGATATATTCAGCATTAGGTGCCAAAGTGATAAAGAAGAAGTTGTGCAAAATGTTTCGGCTATGTTCAAATTAGATGAAGTTTGATATAAAAATAACAACTGTCGTTATCCGGAGAATTATCGTTGAGATTATCATACCTAACAAGAGCCCTAAAGATATCCTGCCTTTGGTAATGCAAGCGCGCCAAAGCGAAACGATTTCTGTGAACTTGCCAAAATATACTGAAGAAGACTGCTAGTTTGTTTACATTATCAGCTGCATGTCACATGTGACTCATATGTCTTGTCACTTTAACAGTAACGTGATTCGGTTGTTTGCATTTTTGCTATTAACGATTTGTGTTGTATTGGTTTGTTTTAATTTGTTATTTAAAATGTATTATTGGCAAATTTGGTTATCTTGTGATTTTAAGAATATTATTAATTTATGAAAATAATCTTGTGACTGTAAATTTGATTTTAATTGATGTTATTCTTATTTACTTTACACTTTACTTTTCAATCTATGGTCCATAGACTATGGAAAGGATATACAAATGTGATCGCGATGTACATTATATTAGATGGACAATCTGCTTGTCCTTCTTTCAACCCGAAAATACTTTCAAGTTATTACAAACATTGTGACCACTGTGGGCGATTGTAACATTTGCCATTTGTAACTCATTTTTTCTAATAAAATTATCGTATTTGTTAGACCGTGTTGTTCATTAATTTCTGATTATCAATTTCTGTTCACTGGTGAATTTGTCGATACACTAACGTTTCTTGGACCTAGGTTATTTGTGAATTGATTAAGCGCAATTTTACATTTGTGTTTTGTTTGTGTACTTATTTGTGCTATTTTACAATTTATGATATAATGTTTTAAGAAAATCATTAGTTAATTCAAAAATGTGTATTTGACAACAGAGACAATATCATTAAACCTAATTAACCCAATTAAGTTGCTGTCACAAAATAAATTTTAAAAGTTGAAATGAAGTTTAATTGGGCGTTTGATCGATCCAGATCTACATTTAAGCCCATTGTAAAATTCGAACCTAGTCCACAGAAAGATTTTCCGTCAATCAAGACTAAGCATTCGAGTTTCAATCATCTCCTCCATGAAACTGCAAATGATGAAGTCAAATTAGACACCACAACAATCTCAAAATTATTTAAAGCGTGGAAGAACTTTTGAAGATTCAGAATATGTCTTCACAAAGATCTTGATCATGAAAGGATTGATGACTGACATGTGGGGCCTAAAGATTTTACTTCAGATCCAGAAATTTTCATTAAAAATTATTTAGATTTTGTAGATTGTAGAAATTGAATTAATGGAGTTGACTCTTTGTTTCCTAAACTGCCGAATTGAGTGCAGAACGGGAGGATCATTCGAATAAGTAAGTGACCATACATGCAGTGAGTACTTTGATTTTTTTAAATTTTATTCTTGTAAAACCTGAGTGCCAAACTGCTCTGTGTCTGGTTGTTGAAGTCAGTTCCGAATTCCATTCAAGTATCTTGGAAATGTACAACAAGAACAGACACAGATCAATCATAAATGTTTCTCAAGTCGATGTGTACGGATACATATTCTTTTATCTCTAATTCAGATCTAATTCTAATCTGTCGAAGTGAGAGTTTTTCCAGATTGTCGAAACTATGAATAGTTTATTGAATATGTTTCCTGCAAAAAAAAGTAGACAAGTAAATGCAACACTGATCGTATTCCAAATTGTCTATTGGCTACAAAGCTTAATACAAGTATAATTAATTGATAATTAATAATAATAGTTTATTCATGACATCAAACAAGGTAAGTTGAGGCTAAAGAGTTGATTAGAATTGTTTTCTTCTATATTGTTGAGGCATTGTGAAGAAGCACATTTCCAAATTCCGTCTGGTCTTATTGCTTGATTGAGTCACTCGTCAATTCAACGCCATCGTAACTGTTCTCACAAACATCTTGACTCGATCACTTCTTGACTAGCGAAATAAAAAAAGTAAAAGAACTTAAATCATTTCTGCCGATAGTGACAAAATCATATTAACCTCTTCAAGATATGGAAAAGATATCAATATTAATCATATTGCATCACGACAGTAACCACAATCTTTCAATGTTGTTTGACAAGTTGTGAGAATTTTACATTAACTTTTTATTTCAAGTGAATAATAAACTGTGTGGCAACCGCGCTTGCACACAGGGGAAAGAACGATACAAAGGGACGAACGGCTTGAGAGGTTTATTGGCTCTAAGCAAGGGTCACAGGTCACTCGGGACCGAAAGGTTCGAATCTAGACTGGACTGAACACGGCAGGGCCACAAAGGGCGAATGGTTGGGCCATTAAATAGCTGGCCTGAGTTCGATCGTTCTGTTCGAACTCCCTGTCACGAGTTTGACTCGTGACAAACTGGTCGTAGAATGGACAAGAAAGATACAAAACAGATTTTGAAGGGTCGTTTGAGGTAAAAAATCCGCAAAATTTTCTTTTGAGTCAGTATCAATATGATATTCACAAAACAAAACATAATGAGCCTGAAATTTGTTTAAAAGTAATTTGAATTTGAATTGAATTGATCCTCAAATAAATAAATCAATTCAAAGTCAATTTAAACATAATCTCACAGTAACAAACAAACAAATCACCACCAATGACTAATCAGACAGTCACACAACATCAACAGCAGAAAGGTGTAAACACACTTTATCGTACTACACAAGACGATATCGCCGTGTCCACACAAAACGTAACCACACAATCGCGGGACAAAATGCTGAATCTTTAGGGCTTTTGTTAGGTATGATAATCTCAACGATAATTCTCCGGATAACGACAGTTGTTATTTTTACATCAATCTTAATCTAATTTGAACATAGCCGAAACATTTTAAGCAATTTCTTCTTTATCACTGGCACCTATTCAGCATGATTTGGTGCGATTGATTAGATTAATGTTGAAAATTCTATTTGACGATAAAGAAAAATAATGAACGGAATGGCGATTGTAATGAAAGGAATAGTGAATGGAGTGGCTAATTGAACGAAGAATTGAGTGGAAAATGAAATGGCGAATGGAACGGTGAATATAACTTTCATTTTCTGACCTGCCAACTGCAGTTACTGCACAAACGAGGTGAATGAACGACGTGAAGAATTGTGTGAAAAAGTGATTGCAATTGTGTCAGCTCGAGTGACGGTGTCACAGATGAAGTGGATTCTTGCTGTTGCACAATTGGACAGAAATAGACGGGACTGGGTGAATTGATATTACTCGGTTTTTGGTAACGCAGAAAATGTTGATGATGATATTTAAAAAAAAGTCGTTCTAATTAAAAACTCATAAAATAGGAAGAAAAACTTTTGTGATTTTTATGGTCTCAATTTGATTGAAGCCAATTAGTTCAAGTGAGGATGGACGGTTGAGTTGAATTGACTGGTTTAGGGAGAGATTGAAAAATTTAAAATGTTTGTTCTGTTCACCTCTAACCGAAATCGCATGGACAAAACAACACACAAATGAACACAAATCAACGGTTTATTTCCAGGCTCATTTGATCAAATTAATAATAAGAATTGGAACCAAATGATGGGCATGAATTGAAAAAATGATTGGAAGGTCAAGTCGAAGTGACATGAGAAATTACAATTACAAATGATGCACTCGTTAGGCTCAGAATAGAAAAGATTTATTACTCCTTATACAAAGATCGGTAATGGACAATTAGATTTGTGCACACATTCAAATGACTGATTGGTGAAATGATGCAGGTGGTCATGTTCAACTGGTTGCCATTGTCCATCAAATAGTTGGCTCGTTCAAGCCAAAATCGTGCCAACGCAAATTGTCAAAAAGGTTCACGTGTGGTTCAAATAAATTTCCAATCTGTGAATAGTCAACGAATTGATCATAGCTGGGTTTGATGCCTTTGATGGTCAATTTTTCGACATTTGGAAAAATGATGGAGAGAAATCGGATAAATCGGAAACCAATATTTTCGGGCAAATCGTTGAGATGCAACACATCATGAACCTTTTCACCATGAACTCTGACAAATTTGAAATCCAACAACGATAAAATGCGAATGTTGCGTAGTGGCCGCAGACTGGAGTCATCAAGAGAGGCCAAGTCAATCAAATTGTAATCAGTAAAGAACTCAGCCAGATGAGTCAATTGGGCCAATTGTCGGATCATTGCGGTGAGCTGTGCATAGACAATCAATTAGTTTGTTAATGCAAACAAAAACACAAAATTTACCTGTAAATTACAAATATTAATGCTCAACATTTGCAATGATGAAAAGTGCTTGCAAATGTATGGAAATATCTTAAGGTCATATACAGACAAGCAAATGCGCAAAAGATTCGAAACAGATTTAGCATTTAGACGATGCCATTTGGTTATATCGTCCATTATGACAGATGCGGGTTGGCGAATGGACCCTAAGCTAGAGAAATTTTCACCCAAATATGGCGTTATTTCTTTGATAGTTCCCCAAATCCAACCAGAAAGATGTTCGAGTCGAGCCAAAGTTGGTCTCAAATGTTGGGCTGCATCTGAGAGTGAGTCCACATTCAGCTGTTTGAGATTGGTCAGTTTGTTGATTTGAGCACAAATATTGTTGACTTCTTCAGAACGGTACAAACGAATATAAAGTGAAGTTAGGCTTGGTGACCACTGTTGGAGCATAGAGTTGAATTCAGTGGAGGAATTACGAATGTCATTAAGAAGGCAAAATTGTTCAATGCGAGGAAATAGTTTCGGGAGATGAGCGAAAAGTCCAGTTTTCAAATTAACGACAGAAACCTTACTCATTTTGCTGAGATTGTATCGTCTCAAGAATTCCGAAAGATGGTACGGGTTCGGATGCATCATCACCAAGCACTTCTTGTCCAAACAAATAGACTCGATCACCACCTTCCACCTGTTGGACACCACTCTGAGTGGAATCATTTCGAGTGTTTGCACTTTGTCCAAAATAGCTCGAAAAATTTCGTTGGGCATTGAGCTGATGAAATCGTGTGCTTCGGGACAGGATATTTCTGCTTGAGTCAAGTTGACACCACAAAGCGAACCAACCGATTCAACAGCACGCGAGTCCATCTTGTTGGTCTGTAAATTGGTCAAACAATTAATAAAAACATCATTCATACCAACGATTTAATCGAAACTTACCAAATAGATTCGAGGAGAAACGCAAAAAGTGTGTCAAAGTCAACAAATAAATATCGCAAGGCAGCGTGCACCAAACCACGAGTGAAAGACCGAACACGGCACAAATTTATCAATCAATGTATTCAGAAAATTTATAATCAAGTGTGGCAGTGCACTTGGTTAGGTTATTAATGAATGTCGTTATGTTAGTATTGTGGTTATTCTCATTCTCATTATTTGGGGACTGTGAAGCCCAAGGATGGGCGTTGAGCACTCAAAAACGCCACTGTTTTTTGTTATTGTCTAGACTGTAGACAGTCTTTCCCTACAAATTGCACCGCACAAGTGTGTTGTTGTCGAGCAGCTGCAGACACAAAAGGTTTTGTTTTGCCTTCGGTCGATTGTGCTCACTCCCTTTTGGCCGGTTTTTAGCCTAACATTAATCAAAAAAGATATTTTTGGCTCATATTTGATAAATTTTATCAAGTTAATAAAAAAGTGAATCACTAGTGAGCGCTAAATTGCGCAATTTCTTATATAAATATTGAATTTACAAAAAATAGACATTGAGATGGATATGAAATATAAATAATAGATCAATCAAAAAATCATGAAAAAACGATAAATAAATTTTATCGATTGACTGATTGTGACAGATTGGAATTCATAATGACAGTAGAGACTTTATTTAAAAATTCTTACAATCCTCACTTTCTTCATCTAATTAGTCAATGTAAATTGCATCATAATTTATTGTGTTACCCAAAACTGGCAACAAATGTTGATATTAAGAAATAATTACAGGAATTAAATTGAAACAATTGATAGTTTTTACCTATTTTTCAGGAGACTAAGTCTCTATCTAAGATACGATCTAGATATTGATGTTTTCGTAAAGTGATTTGTTGGACATTTTCACACAAACAAGGAGGAACTGCACAATATTTTAAGAAGTTTTGAAATTGGATAAATCAAACAGGAGTTGAATCGCATTTGTTTTGCCACTAGAAAATTAATAAGTCTACTGAAAAAATGCTGAAAATTATCTTTTGCTTTGGATTCTTGAAATTGTTGAAACATAAAACACAGTTCCCTTAAATGATGATTCAAGAAAAGAGAAGTTTGTAAAGTAAATGCACAAATGCAGCGAAGTATGTACTAAATGTTGCAGATAAATGTTAATTTTAAGCATAAACTTCAATCATATATCGACACATCAGCTACTACGACTATCACATATTACATGTGACATATATGTGACATATATCACGTACATTGAATTTTGTCTATCTTCAACTGAACCCGATTGTTCAATCAAATAACAGTTTATGGCGAATTCAAAGACAACAACGAAGAACATGGAATACAAATTTATTGAAGAAATGAGGTTGTACGGGGTATAGGTAAATCGTTTATTGAATTGTTTAGATAATAAAGGTTTAATGATAAAATGTTAATGGTAGAGTGAAAAGTTGTCATTCATACGTTCTTGTTGAATGATTTCTTGCAGTGATCGAATCGATGTTGACCACAGTGGGCGCGCCAAAGTCGAGAGTGAACATGTTCGGTTGGTCCGCGACTTGCGCAATTGTGAATGGCATATTGAATTTGACGATTAGGTTGAGTAGACTCAGTTGGCTGCCAAGGATGCCATACTTGACCATGTCCGAGCGAAATGGTCCGGTCCAGGCGATTGTGCACGCTGATGGAACTTGAAAAATAGGACAGCGCAGTGTGCGGTTCGGGTTGTTGCGACGAACCAGTTTAACGCACTGCACGTGCAACACGTGATCACAGTCCTGAAGGTGCTTCACCAAACCATCGACGGCCTGATGGCAGAGGGCACAAATGAGATGAGCCTCTGGTTGGGGTACAATCGCCGGCTCCAAAATCTTTTTGGCTATCTTGCGAGCGAATCCATCAATGTCCTTCAGATCTTGTGTAGAGGGATGGAAACCAGTCAAACAGCGAACCAATTTTTAGGAGTGCACACACGGATACGTTCGTTGCATGCAGGTCCAGACGCATGAACTCTCGAGTGATTGCGACAGAAGAAATTTGGAAAGTCGCGAATTTTCACTCGTTCAACAATGTACTTGGGGGTGTTCTCGGGCCAGCCATGAAAGAACTCACACGCCTGTCCTTGTGCGCACTGTCCCCCAGATGGCTTGTCAAATGGCGGTCAAATGGGCACCGAAACTGGAACAGTATTTTTTCATGAAACTCGAGATCATGAAGCTCGGGCTGTGCTCCATGTTGGGCTTGATATTGCGCATTCTCTTCTATTGGAAGAAAGTCGCCCAAGTATGGTCGTGGTTGATTGGCCAAATGGAGTCTCTGTATCTCTTGGAAGAGAGTCTTCTCGGTCCATTTACGTCCAGTAAGAGCAGGCAATGGTCTGGGCTGGTCTTCTGAGCCTTCTTCTGAGCCTTTTGACTTGGTCAACAATGTACTTTGGTGTGTTCAGTGGCCAGCCATGAAAGAACTCACACGCCTGTCCTTGTGCGTATTGTCCCCCAGATGGCTTGTCCAATCGGTCTAATGGGCACCGAAACTGGAACAGTATTTTTTCATTGAGCTCGAGATCATCAAGCTCGGGTTGTGCACCATGTTCTCTTCTATTGGAAGAATATCGCCCAAGTAGAATGGTCGTGGTTGATTGGCCAAATGGAGTCGCTGAATCTCTCGGCAGAGAGTTTTCTCGGTCCATTTGCGTCCAGGAAGAGCAGGTATTGGTCTAGGCTGGTCTTCTGAGCCTAACTTGCGGACGGTAAGATGCTCCTTGTTGATAACCAAGCGAAACAAGGGAAATTGTGCTTGAACATTGCCTATCACCTGCAGGATAGCTTGCGGCGACTCCGTTTCTGTATTTGGAAGTGTTCTTTCTTGGTTGCTTCAAAAGGAAATACTTGTGCCCAGAGTATGGCTCGGGGACACGCCACAACGAGGACAGCTGAGCCTCTGAATGTATTCGCTTCTTGGCCATTCCATAGTGAAAAGGGTGGGACAATCCTCAACATAGAGGATAGGCGAAGATAGGCTTTGAACGATTGGAGACTTGCAGGCAGTGTACGGCTCAGGATTGGCTTCGCCTACAGGCTGAACATCCTTGGCCGCGATCGCCTCCACCATCCTTTCACAGAGCACTTGCGGGTCGATGATGTCTTCCCGAGTGACGTGTAATCCAGTGGCACACCCATCCAGGCGGTCCAAATACTTTACTTCTGGTCTTGTGCATGGACATGCACGACCGAGGGCACATCTCTCGGGGGGTCTTGACCGTCCAAGGCAGATTCTTTGTCACTGGCAAAGTCAATGTGAACTGGCACATCATCTTCGGTCATTGAACAACTTGTCGACTTTTCGTCCAATTCCAACAGACCAAACAAACTTGCTCACTCAAAAAACTAAATCAACAATGACCAGAGTGACGAGTGTGCATTTCTATTTGTACCAGACAAATAGAATGGTTTTGATTTGTTCCACTGTGGAACTTCCAGAACCAACACACGTGTTAATTCAATTTCGAATTGATGCATTAATTATATAATTTTGAGTCATTTTCCATTTCCATTTCTTTTACCTTTTAGTATCTGATGAGTACAAGAAAAACAAAGTCACTGTATAATCTCTGCTATCGAACCACTGTCGCACTTTGCGATACAGTTGAATGTTAAAGTTATGAGTTCAATGAACATATCTATGTAATATGCCGCACGTTTGGGGATACGGAAAGGGATTCATGATTGTTGAATGAGGAACACAAAATAAAGAAAGAATGAATTCAGACAGACCAAGGAAACAGTAAGAGCGATTCAGCATGATGTCAGTTAGAGTTTGTCTTCATGGCACCAACCAGTCAGATCCAGACCAAAGCGAATCTAATAATCAAGTCCAAGTCTCAGTCTCTCTCAAGAGGAATCAGCGTGTTTTTATATAGTAGGTCAGATTCAAAGCTATAGACAAAACATGGAAGCAGAAGCACAGCAGACACTAGCAACTCTAGTCCCGAACACAACCCATCAGTCGAATATATGCTTTCTAGCATACCGCTAGCAGCAATTGTGGTCAAAGGGCAAAGTGCAGACTTACTCAATAGCCAATAATCATCGGACAGCGACATTTTCAATGCACTCAAGTAACTTAATAACCGGTAACTTGTATAAAGCATGTTCATGGTTTTGGAAGTTAGGATATTGTACGAACTTGTTTCCAAATTCGTTGCTTCCTTAGCTAGTCTGTCGGCTTCTTCGTTGCCTTCGATTTCGACATGAACTTTGACCCAACACAGGCAAATGTGCTTGGGGTGCCAACTGCCAGTTTGTTGCGATTTTTTAGCGAGACTTAGTTCGAAGAACAAGTCAAGCTAATGGTTTTGCCATCGTGTATGTATGTATGTATGTGCGCAGATTTGTAGGATCGATTCCCGCCTCGGGTAATTTTTTTTAATTTTTATTATTATTTTTACTTCACTAAGTCTCGCTTTCTGCCCGGCTTGCCGGACTTTTCTTGTTGGAGATAGCCTGCAGAGCAGATTGCGAGTCTGAGTTGATTATGGCCGTTTTGCCTTGCTGGAGACACCAGGTGACTGCATTCTTGATTTCTAGTAGATGGCAAATTGGCAAAATGGCAAAATGGCAAAATGGCAAACTTACAAAATAGAAAAATGGCAAATTTGAAAATTGGAAAATTGGAAAATTGGCAAATTGGCAATATGGCAAAAATGGCAAAATGGCAAAAATGGCAAATTGGCAAAATGGCAAAATGGCAAACTGACAAAATGGCAAAATGGCAAATTGGCAAAATGGCAAATTGGCAAAATGGCAAAATGGCAAATTGGCAAAATGGCAAATTGGCAAAATGGCAAAATGGCAAAATGGCAAAATGGCAAATTCGATTCGAAAATAGTGTCAAATCGAGTGGAAAGAACATACAAAGAAACGTTTAGTTTGTAGTTGGCTGGTTTGAGACTCAAACTTTGAGTTCGCCCTCGCACCGACATGATAATGCAATTCGAACTGAATTTGATTCATCATTCAAAATCCAAATAGTCTAAGCAAACTTTGCTTTCGGTGAACTAATCAACAAATTTAAAGTAAAAGAGTGTAACCAAGCAACATGATGATTGATGATCCTTCAAATTGACTTGCCGTTGCTTCTTCTGTTCGAATAACAAAACAGTAGTTTAATGTTTATCTTGACGAGTGCAATCTCCGTTGTTAGGTTGTCATTAATGTGAGTCTTGTGACTTGTTGTTTGTTTGAATATTCTACAAGTTCTACATTAAAGGGAATTTCAAATTGACAAAACGAGCCAAGCAAATGTAATTATAACTTAATCATTATCAAAATCTACATTTCCTGTTTGTTTGTCACAATTGTACAATTATGATTGATCGAATTGGCAATGGCTGAATCGATTATATTTTCGTTAACGGCAACACTCGAGTAAACTGAGATTATTTTGTGTAAAAGTTGTTGTTGTTGTTCTGTTTGATATGATTGCAATAAGTCAAGATGGACATGAAATGCACTAAACTCTGTCGATTAGCAATCGGCGATTGTACAATGCACTTTACAATTGGCACCATAAAGGCAACAATTATGCAACCAAGGCGTTGTTTACTCTGAACATATACATTGAACTTTTAACTTTATTTCATTTGTTTGGTTAGTTTGTCCACTCTCGGTTTGTTTTGCGGTTCGTTCGTTTTGACTTTCTTTGCAATTAGACAATACTGTCTCGATGGTATGTGCTGTTGGCATTGCTAAGCCATCTCTAATTTAATGTTTTTTTTGTTATGAGTGTGAAAGTAGAGCAAACTGTAAATTAACTCGAACCTGAATGAGAAAGCTAAATTGAGGCCTAATGTTTCATGCTGCTGCGAAGCTATAAGTGAGTTTGTTTCTAGCGAGTGCGATCGATCGTAAACAAATGAAGTCGAATCAAGCACAATTCTTTATCAACATTTATTGAAAATATTATTTATTGACATTAATTGAATATTAAAAAATAATAAACAGGCACATCTTTGTGCCAGGGTTGACCCTTGCTTTGTTCGCGAACCAATTTGGGATAAATGTCCAGATTGGCAGTGGGCTTGCGAAAGCTTGGTTTGAGAACATCCAGAGAGAACGGCAGTTTCTTAGTAAAAGCGAGATAAGCAAATAGGCCGAAGCCCCAGCAGTCAAGCTGTAACACTAAAAGACGAACTGATTAGTGAGATAGGTCATTAATCTATGGAAACATACTTTTTTTGGGTCGATTGTTGACTTTTTGGCAGTGCGGAACAGTTCGGGTGCTATAAAGTCAGCAGTCCCGCAAACAGAGTTCGCCACTAAATTGGTGACACGCTTAGCAAAGCCAAAATTAGCGATTTTGACACGCTTGAAGCGGTCGAATAAAATGTTTTCGGGCTTTACATCACGATGCGTTATATCTTGGTGGTGCAAGAAGTTTAGACTCGAACAGAGATCTTTGCAGAAGATCATTGACCACCACAGAGGAAAGTACTTTTTGTCTGCAACATTGCACAGCAAGTCTTGCATAGAACCTCCAACGCATACTTCTTTACGCGTTGGATGTTCTACAAAATGGAAAATTGATCTAACAACTAGTATTAGAACCAGCAGTCGGCGTTATGAAACATTTTTAATTTACCAAAAATAAGTAACGCCATTGGCGTTAAATCGGAGCGAACGATGTGCCAGAGCAACGGAAATAAAAAACTAAATCAAACATTTAAAAAATCAGTGAATTACTCAAATTTTTTGACAAAACTATCAGTTCATAAGGATTGTAGGTTTTTAATGATTGATACTTTTTGATACATAAACATACCATGAATCTACAATATAATAACAACAATATAAATATGTTGTAGTTAAAGGTTATCGATAATATCATTAACTTTTAAGTTAACAGGAAGAAATACTTGAAAATATACCCAAAAATGTAACAAAAAACCCACCAATGAACAGTGTCTAGTGTCTATAATTACCAGCCATTGTCAACTTCATTGGCAACGAAAACCTGTTTTTATCAAAGGGTACTCTGATAATACGGGGATAATGCTAAACATTTTAAAACCCCACTTTGATAATTTTTGAACTACTTTGATAATTGTAGGAACTACAGTTGACAGATAAGAGAGAATCCTAAATGGTGTTGGTAAATTTGCTATCTCTAAATTATTGAGGACTGGAGACTCTCCAAATAAACTATCATTTATTCCAATAATTTGAAATATAGAATGCCTCCATAAAAGAGATGATTTCCTACCTACAAATTTGATGCAAGATCCACCAGATAGTATATTAAATGCGATAAAGAGTTAAAATCGTTGAAAAAACAACAAAAATATAATAATGTTAAAGTGATCGCGGTACTGTAGATAAGAAGCGGCCTCACTATGAATTAACGAAAACCAACTCGATTCAAATCTTAGATTTTATTGATCAGAGAAGCGAGTGTGGGCTAGAGAGTTCAATGGCGGGTGCATTTGGTTACCGATTGTGATTGCATTACAATGTATAGATTTAAAAAATATTAATTACATCCGAAATAGTACATCAAACCCCGATTTATGAAATATAAATAATTGAACAGGTAACAGTTCTTGGTAATGTATCAGGGAACAAAGATTCACTAACAATGTCTCACTGAACTCATTTTGGGATGTTCTGGTTATTGCGCATCTCTTTTGCGCACAGAGTGCGCGCGGCATAGCGTATCTATGTGCCAGACACACACACGCCCAGTGTTGTCACTTGGTCCCAACACATTTGTATGCAAAATTTTGGTTATTTCAAAAAAAATTTTGTACCTTTGACTTTTGCCCTATATGGCCACAAAACTATACAGCACATCTACACCACTACCAGAATATAGAGTTAAATTTTCAGACCGATTCATGCAGTCATTTTTGAGGAGTAGTGGACACAAGAATCCCGTTTTCTCCCAATTTCTCTCGGATGTTATCGTCGCTCACAAACAAACTCACACCTCGCTCGCTTCGCTCGCTCGCCGTGAGTTTGTTTGTTCGCTCCCTTTAATAACGCAAGTAAAAGAGGAACAAATTCTTGGTCGATGATGATGATGATGAAAAATGGTTCGGATCCGGTTTAGAGTAAAGTTTTGGATTAGATTCAGTGTGAGAGCCGGTTGCCGTCTTTGGATTCGGTTCAGTAGATTCGTCTGTCAATTATCATCGTTTAATGGTTGTGGTTGTGGTACTTTCGGATAACACAACTAAATCTGTCAATTTGAGTGTCTTTATACAGACCGTTTTGCCTTCATTATTGCATATAGTATCCTTTGTAAATATCTTAACAGTCTTGTCTTTGTCAAACAGAATAATTTAATTATGAATCCAGTTCGATTAGTTTGGCTACATTTTCAAAGTTTTTTTGGAAAGCTTTTTTTGAAGTTCTTCCCATTCAAGCACATTTAGAAGCAATCCTTTTTAGTCCTCAATCAATTTATTGAATAATAACAAATAGAGAGTTGAATACAACTGCCATTAGGCAGCTTGAACAGAATCCTCCGAGTGGAAGACCCTGTAGATGGTGAGTGATTCACGGGCGACTAGATCTATGATAGAGCCGATCCGTGATCTTGACATGCCAAGTTGCGACAACAAGTTGAAGGTCGTTGGGTTGATGGCTCCTCTTGCTCCGAAGATGAGACCATAGACTTCCATTGATCCAACTTGATGGCCAAGTTCGACAAGTTTGGCGTATATTGCGGCTACAACTGATGCTTCTGAGTATTTGCTTCGCTTGTCCTGGTTGCGTTCGTGTAGTACCGATTTAGAATTCTCGAATGAACATTGAACGTCCAATACGAGTGAGTCTTTTCCACTTGGGTCGATTGCTACAATGTCGGGAACAAATTTTTCCCCTCTTCGATTCTTGACCGTGTAATTTTTGTAAACAGTCCACCCGTTGGCTTCCAGATGGTCCGTAATTATGTCTTGGGCGAGATTGTGTCGTCGGTGGTACATTCCCTCCATACTTGCACACTCGTTGAGAATGTGCTGTAGTGTCTCGATCTTGTTCGGACAGTTTCGATGGCAGTAGACCGGTTTGGCTTCGTATCCAGAGGCACCAATCGAGTTCGTCCTCATCCTTAAGTAGCTTACAAATAATCGACCTGAAAACCACGTTCTCCCGCTTAAGTGGCGATTGACCAAACTTCCAGCCACGCTGAAACAACGTTGACCTTTGAAACGGTTGATTTGTTCCAAGTCTGTAAGTAAACGAGTTCGATTGTCACGGTAAAGTGGCAACAGTCGTTCAATGCGACGCAAGTTGTCCTTGAAACGACTTGATGAGGCAATATCTTTTATTATCCATGATTCTGAGGTCTTAAACCTTGACAAACGCTTGAATGCCAAAATCGGGATTTCGAATCGAAACTAGGGTAGACCAAGGCCACCATCCTTGATAGGCAAATGAAACCATGCACTTGCAACGGAATCTGGCAGGTGAAGAAATGCTTTGGCACAATTACGTACCGCCCGGTCTAGATCCTTCAAAATGGTGGCAGTAAAGTTCTCGTGAACCAATCGGTGAATGTACTTGGGAATAAGATGAACTCGTAACATGTACAGTTACTGGTTAGGCCGCAAATATGAACGTTTCAACTTATCGAGCAGTGGGGCGATAGTAGATCGAGTCATTCTGTTTTTATTTTCCTCGTCAATTGTGACGCCCAGATAGGTCAGCTTTTCATCACTATTGATGGTTGATTCACCGATTCGTAGTTGCTGAGCATTGCCAATGGTTATCGACTTGCTGGAATTTGCACTGAGGCCAACAGATTGATAAAAGTCATTCGTCAGGTCGATTAGGCTTTGGAGGTCATGGTCATTCTCGGCCAACAGTAAAAGGTCATCGGCATAGGCAAGGACTGCCAATCGTCCTGATTTGAATCTAACTCCGAGTCCGGTAAGGTTAGCTTTCTCGAGGAGTTGATCCAGCACAAGATTGAAAAGGAAAGGTGAAAGGGGGTCTCCCTGCTTCACTCCCCTCTTTATGCTGATGTCGTGACTTTTCAACTGTCCAACTGAGAGGAATGTCGAACAATCGGAGTAGAGGTCACGCAACAAGTCGACACTCTCCTGGTTTAGGCCACGATTGAGAAAAATGGTGAAGATGGCTTCTTGGCTGAGGCTATCGAAAGCTTTTGACACATCAAGAGAGGCGATTCTTGCACTCGGGCAAAACTTGACACTGCACAATGCCATTGACACTTTTTCGATGAGGATGAGAGAATAGGTTTATTTGGATGAAACGACCTATGATGAGCCAATCGAATCAAACCCAAACACACAATCTTCATGCAGTCACACAGAAAGATGTCGTCGTCTGATGCAAAAGTCAATATTGCAATTGACATTGCTCATGATTTAGCAAAACTGGGGTACAAAATCAAAGACAATGTTTCAGCAAAGAAAAAATTTATTCAACAAAAATCCACAAAGATCAGTAATAGATTAGATTTGTAGAGACAATCGAGTGTGTTGTAGCATTTTATAAAAACGGCTTTTGATGATCAATTTGTTCACATTGGGAAAGATCGTGGAGAGAATAGGACCAAAATAGAGGGCATAATTATTATTCTCCGGCACAAAAGCCAAATTGACCAAAGATAATGTTCGAATGTTGGACAGTGGTTGAAGATTGGCGAAATCAAAATTGGCCAGGTCGAATACAACGTAATTGAATCGTAATTCGGTGAGATGCGTCAATCGAGCCAAGTGTTCAATCGGTCTCCGGACATAACTGCTAAATCCATTACGGCTAAACGAATATTTTGCATTGGGGGGGGCGGGGCTTATGCAAAATTGAAAATATCGTCGGACATTACTGCTAAAAGACATTACTGCTAATTTTTTCAATAAATTTAAATTTGCATGTTGATTTAATAATAATGGTAATAACATTGTTTTAGTCAATTGTATACTTTCAAGTGGTTTCAAACTCGACAAGCTCTACTTGTCGAGTTTGAAATTGACTTGTAGACAATTTCACAACATTCAAACTGTCTCCTTTGCAGAAGTAATTATATTTCATCGTATACCAAATTCTCATCTGTCTTATCTTGTTTGTTTACTTTCACTTGGACAAACGTTGAAGTGCTTCTTAGTATTTTGCTGTATCTTTGGTTCTGACAGGGTCAAACGAGACCGATACATTTCGGGTCTACATTATAATTAGTCGTGATGATAGTGTTCATCGGTTGAGGCGAAGTGGAAGTATTGCACGACTGTCATTCTGCAATATGAATTCTAAGCTGATCATTGAACAGTGTCACCAAGTTTAGATAGAGATTAGTTGAAATGTTTTACTATAATGTATATGAACTTATACAATTGAGATAGATGATGAGAGATGTGTTGAAAGTTACTACTTCGACCGATGTTTAGTCATGTCGATGACTGGACATTGAATGTTATGTGTCGCTGTCTGCCTCGATCGTGTCAACGACAGACATCTCGGACTGTATAAAGTCTCGCACCTCGCATTGCTCTCATTGTACAGTTGGACTGTTGTGAGATTTGCTGCCTATTGTAAGTTCTCCTAAAGTTGTGTGTCTGTCTACTGATCACTAACTTGCCTCCTTCTGTCCCAACTAGGTCTGTTGACAAACTCTAATCTATCACATAAAGCAATCCTCCGTCAAGTCTGGATAACGAGTCTTCTAAAATGATTAATCGCCAAAAAAAGCATGCTAGTTAGAATTGATAACTTACCTTTGTTTAGAATTAGTCGTGTTCAAACTTTCAACTTGAAAGTCATATTTGATACGTTTTTGGGAACAGAAACCACATTCTAACAATCTCCATTCAATGTTTTCTTCTTATAAAATGATTATTGATCATTAACAAATAAGTAAATTCTATTAGGAAGTGTTGGAAATTATATTTTCCAACTTCCCGTGAATGATGAAAGTAGTTAGAATAGGTCACCGGTTCACCCTGTAGGCCTGTGCGAAGAACGGTGGTCGATAAAATAGAAATCACGATTGATCTGTCATAAAATTAACACGGTGAGTGTGTTATCCATGAACCATGCCACCAGTATCTTGATACTCGATGCAATTAATTTGGAATGACTGGTGTGAACTACCTGTCCAGGACTAGTCCCAATGTTTCATCCCTAATGCAATACAGTCAACGACTAAAGTTTTTCATAGTTACATAAATGCAGACACACTGAGTGAATTTTGTCCAACATATACAACGAGGTTGAGTACAGTGCAGACAACGTCTAGACGGCGACAGACAGTCGAGACAGCACACTCACAAATGCAAAGTGATTGTGTGCTCATTCAGACTGTAACATGTTGCATATGGCTCCCATTTACCGGTGCTTTGTTTTGATCTGATGAATCGATTTCTTTATGAATCACTTTGAAAGTCGAGACATTTAATGTTTTGGGAATTACTGATTTGTTAGACGGCAGTAAATCAATTTACAGTGTTAATCTGTAGAGGTAAAGAATGAATAAAGGCAAAAATTTTAATGATTTGGGGTAGATAAAAAAGATGTTAAGATACAAGAACTTTATTGGTATTCACATGGATCGAAGTTATAAAGAATATTTAATCATTTAAGGGGGGACAGGATTTTGCCTTTGTATGTGGATGACCCCTATATTGATTATGGGAAAAAGTGGTCTCAGAAGGGTGCACTTTTAACCGAGAACATATTAACCGATTTTGGCTTTCTATATATCAAATTAAAGGTAATTACATGAACTTTAATACTTATTGGACGTTTAAAATTTATTTTTAAAAAATTTGTATATTTTTCTAGTAAATAATGATAATACTAAAAACCTAAGACTTTTAAAAGTTGTTTTTCATTTTGAGATTAATTTACGGATAAAATGGCCCAAACGTCCAATAAGTATTAAAGATCTTGTAATTACCTTTAATTTGATATATGGAAAGCTAAACTCGGTTAATATGTTCTCGGTTAAAAGTGCACCCAAAGATCAAAAGTCTAAGTTGTGAGGAGAAGCTAAAAACAAAACACAAACTATGTCAGCGAAAGGAAACATGTGGGGGCACAGCCCAATTTTGAATGACTTCCTATCGGAAAAATGCTCTGATTTTTTGCTAAACGATAGATAATAAGATAATATGCATTTTAAAACTTTAAAAAAATTAACGATATTTTGCTCCAAACTTCATCCTGTCCCCCCTTAATTATGAATAGCAAGTATTGTTTAGAAGTAATGTCTTTTAGCAGTAATGTCCGACGGTATTTTACATTTTGCATAAGCCCCGCCCCCAATACAAAAAATGCGTTTAGCAGTAATGGATTTAGCAGTTATGTCCTGTAACCGTGTTCAATCGTGTCGGTGGTGAACTATAAATGAACACTTGATCAACTGATGAACAAATACAACACACTACACTTACCTTGTAAGAATTAACATCGATACTTTTAGTATCAATTCGCAAGAGAGTGACTCGACTTGCCATCACGCGAATCCATGTTGCTGTGTTTTTGGTTTGTGAGATATAAATCAGATAAATATCACTTAGCAGTAATTGAACAAATCTAAACTCACCAATCGAATCCAGTCAAAAAGAATCTTTCAAAAAGCGAAAATCAGCTAAACAGCACCAAAACACAAGCGAACAGAAATCACCAGCCAAAAACAGTTTTGACATTAGCCATTAGCACCTCGGCGGACGAATTAAATTGAAAATTGGGATGTGTGGTACTTGGTTGTTCATAAAAATGTATAAATTGAATATTATTGAGCAGCGAGTGGTCTTCAATAGATGGTCGCAACTTGGTGGACAATAAAAATTGAAAATTGGGACTTGGTTGTTCATAAAAATGTATAAATTGAATATTATTGAGCAGCGAGTGGTCTTCAATAGATGGTCGCAACTTGGTGGACGATAAAAATTGAAAATTGGGACTTGGTTGTTCATAAAAATGTATAAATTGAATATTATTGAGCAGCGAGTGGTCTTCAATAGATGGTCGCAACTTGGTGGACAATAAAAATTGAAAATTGGTACATGGTTGTTCATAAAAATGTATAAATTGAATATTATTGAGCAGCGAGTGGTCTTCAATAGATGGTCGCAACTTGGTGGACAATAAAAATTGAAAATTGGGACTTGGTTGTTCATAAAAATGTATAAATTGAATATTATTGAGCAGCGAGTGATCTTCAATAGATGGTCGCAACTTGGTGGACGATAAAAATTGAAAATTGGGACTTGGTTGTTCATAAAATAGATAAATGGAATATTATTGAGCAGCGAGTGGTCTTCAATAGATGGTCGCAACTTGGTGGACGATCTAAATTGAAAATTGGGACTTGGTTGTTCATAAAATGGATAAATGGAATATTATTGAGCAGCGAGTGGTCTTCAATAGATGGTCACAACTTGGTGGACGATAAAAATTAAAAATTGGGACTTGGTTGTTCATAAAATGTATAAATTGAATATTATTGAGCAGCGAGTGGTCTTCAATAGATGGTCGCAACTTGGTGGACAATAAAAATTGAAAATTGGGACTTGGTTGTTCATAAAAATGTATAAATTGAATATTATTGAGCAGCGAGTGGTCTTCAATAGATGGTCGCAACTTGGTGGACGATAAAAATTGAAAATTGGGACTTGGTTGTTCATAAAATGGATAAATGGAATATTATTGAGCAGCGAGTGGTCTTCAATAGATGGTCGCAACTTGGTGGACGATAAAAATTGAAAATTGGGACTTGGTTGTTCATAAAATGGATAAATGGAATATTATTGAGCAGCGAGTGGTCTTCAATAGATGGTCACAACTTGGTGGACGATAAAAATTAAAAATTGGGACTTGGTTGTTCATAAAATGTATAAATTGAATATTATTGAGCAGCGAGTGGTCTTCAATAGATGGTCGCAACTTGGTGGACGATAAAAATTGAAAATTGGGACTTGGTTGTTCATAAAATGTATAAATTGAATATTATTGAGCAGCGAGTGGTCTTCAATAGATGGTCGCAACTTGGTGGACAATAAAAATTGAAAATTGGGACTTGGTTGTTCATAAAAAAGTATAAATTGAATGTTATTGAGCAGCGAGTGGTCTTCAATAGATGGTCGCACCTCGGTGGACAAGAAAAATTGAAAATTGGAATGAGTTGTACTTGGTTGTGCATAAAAATTGCAATTCAAAGAACTTTTAGCAGTTATTCTGGCGAAATCAGTAAAATAATTTCTGGATGACCCCTTTCGCTTTCGTTCGTTTGTTCTAGAGTCAATAGGAACAACTAAACGAGCACATTTGGTTGCACCTAAAAGTTGAACATTACAGGCTTGAAATTTACGAGCACATTGCAATGCGCATCAATCTCATTTCATGTGTCACTAATCAACTTATCAGTTGCCAATACAGTCGCACTCTCTCACATTTCAATGAGTTCAATGTAAAGTGAAGGAAAATAGAATAAAATCATAAAAAGTAAATTTGAATTTTAAGACTTCAATTTATTATGGCGAGTACTCAAAAATAGTTGAATGGTTTATTTGTGATTGCTATACTCAAATTATATTTTTTTAAATTGCTACAAAATTTGTGTCGAGGAAACATTTGGAAATTCAATTTCAGAAATTGATAGACTAGAACAAATTAATAATTGAGATGCGATTTAGTGACCACATGACTAGTTGATATATTCAGCATGATTTGGTGCGATTGATTAGATTAATGTTGAAAATTCTATTTGACGATAAAGAAAAATAATGAACGGAATGGCGATTGTAATGAAAGGAATAGTGAATGGAGTGGCTAATTGAACGAAGAATTGAGTGGAAAATGAAATGGCGAACGGAACGGTGAATATAACCTTCATTTTCTGACCTGACAACTGCAGTTACTGCACAAACGAGGTGAAGAATTGTGTGAAAAAGTGATTGCAATTGTGTCAGCTCGAGTGACGGTGTCACAGATAAAGTGGATTCTTGCTGTTGCACAATTGGACAGAACTAGACGGGACTGGATAAATTGATATTACTCGGTTTGTGGTAAAGCAGAAAATGTTGATGAAAACATTTAAAAAGAGGAAGAAATACTGTTATGACTTTTTGATGGTCTCAATTTGATTGAAGCCAATTTGTTCAAGTAAGCATGGAATGAGTTGAGTGGAATTGACTGGTTTAGGGAGAGATTGAAAAATTTAAAATGTTTGGTCTGTTCACCTCTAACCGAAATCACATGGACAAAACAACACACAAATGAACACAAATCAACTGTTTATTTCCTGTCGCATTTGATCAAATTAATAATATGAAATGGAACCAAATGATGGGCATGAATTGAAAAAATGATTAGAAGGTCAAGTCGAAGTGACATGAGCAATTACAATTACGAATGATGCACTCGTTAGGCTCAGAATAGAAAAGATTTTATTACTCCTTATACAAAGATCGGTATTGGACAATTAGATTTGTGCACACATTCAAATGACTGATTGGTGAAATGATGCAGGTGGTCATGTTCAACTGGTTGCCATTGTCCATCAAATAGTTGGCTCGTTCAAGCCAAAATCGTGCCAACGCAAATTGCCAAAAAGGTTCACGTGTGGTTCAAATAAATTTCCAATCTGTGAATAGTCAACGAATTGATCATAGCTGGGTTTGATGCCTTTGATGGTCAATTTTTCGACATTTGGAAAAATGATGGAGAGAAATCGGATAAATCGGAAACCAATATTTTCGGGCAAATCGTTGAGATGCAACACATCATGAACCTTTTCACCATGAACTCTGACAAATTTGAAATCCAACAACGATAAAATGCGAATGTTGCGTAGTGGCCGCAGACTGGAGTCATCAAGAGAGGCCAAGTCAATCGGACAGTTAATATACGAGTGTAACTCAGCCAGATGAGTCAATTGGGCCAATTGTCGGATCATTGCGGTGAGCTGTGCATAGACAATCAATTAGTTTGTTAATGCAAACAAAAACACAAAATTTACCTGTAAATTACAAATATTAATGCTCAACATTTGCAATGATGAAAAGTGCTTGCAAATGTATGGAAATATCTCAACGTGATAAGCAGCTAAGCAAATGCGCAAAAGATTCGAAACAGATTTAGCATTTAGACGATTCCATTTGGTTATATCGTCCATTATCACAAATGCGGGGTCGCGAATGGATCCTAAGCTAGAGAAATTTTTACCTAAATATGGCGTTATTTCGTTGATAGTTCCCCAATTCCAACCAGAAAGAAGTCGAACCAAAGTTGGTGTCAAATGTTTGGCTGCATGTGAGAGTGAGTCAACATACAGCTGTTTGAGATTGGTCAGTTTGTTGATTTGAGCACAAATATTGTTGACATCTTCAGAACAGTACAAACGAATAGAAAATGAAGTTAGGCTTGGTGACCACTGTTGGAGCATAGAGTTGAATTCAGTGGAAGAATTATGAATGTCATTAAGAATGCAAAATTGTTCAATGCGAGGAAATAGTTTCGGGAGATGAGCGAAAAGTCCAGTTTTCAAATTAACGACAGAAACCTTACTCATTTTGCTGAGATTGTATCGTCTCAAGAATTCCGAAAGATGGTACGGGTTCGGATGCATCATCACCAAGCACTTCTTGTCCAAACAAATAGACTCGATCACCACCTTCCACCTGTTGGACACCACTCTGAGTGGAATCATTTCGAGTGTTTGCACTTTGTCCAAAATAGCTCGAAAAATTTCGTTGGGCATTGAGCTGATGAAATCGTGTGCTTCGGGACAGGATATTTCTGCTTGAGTCAAGTTGACACCACAAAGCGAACCAACCGATTCAACAGCACGCGAGTCCATCTTGTTGGTCTGTAAATTGGTCAAACAATTAATAAAAACATCATTCATACCAATGATTTAATCGAAACTTACCAATAGATTCGAGGAGAAACGCAAAAAAGTGTGTCAAAGTCAACCAATAAATATCGCAAGGCAGCATGCACCAAAACACGAGTGAAAGAGCCACCGAACAAGGCATAAAGCACTTATCAATCAATGTATTCAGAAAATTATCAAGTGTGGCAGTGCACTCGGTTAGGTTATTAATGAATGTCGTTATGAGAGTATTGTGGTTATTCTCATTATTTTGGGGACTGTGAAGCCCAAGGATGGGCGTTGAGCACTCGAAACGCCACTGTTTTTTGTTATTGTCTAGACTGTAGACAGTCTTTCCCTCCAAATTGCACCGCACAAGTGTGTTGTTGTCGAGCAGCTGCAGACACAAAAGGTTTTGTTTTGCCTTCGGTCGATTGTGCTCACTCCCTTTTGGCCGGTTTTTAGCCTAACATTAATCAAAAAAGATATTTCTGTGACTTTATGACTCTGTAAAAGCAACTCTTATTTAAAAACGCTTTTAAAGTAGAACGTTGAACATGTCTTACATTAATTAAAATGCACTCATTGTTATTTAAATATTGTTATTTAAAATGTTTTATAAAATTAGAAACGAGCGATAGAAAAAGAGATTGAAGAATTTTTTGCTTATAAGTATAGCAAGAAAAATAGCTTAACTGAGTTATGCAGAAGCCCGATAACATTTAAGTCTTTATGTACAAGCCTAACGTACAAGTCCATCGGAGTGTTCTGATTAAATTGTGTGGTCTTGTATCGGATTCTCAACGTGCCCAAGCTGACCTCATCTCAAGTGGATCGTCAATAATAGAGATCGTCGATGAAGGAGAGAAGACCAATGCTTCAACGACTAATGATGGCCGCCTGGACCGAATTGAAGCAGCTCTGACTTCCCTTGCTAAAGAAAACGCCGAACTGCGCACAATGATCAAACAAATGTGCCAAACCAGTGACCAGAACAGTCAAAAATTGCCAACAAACGGACCATTGTCCCAACAAGTGACCAAACCGAGCAGCAGCAACAAGTCTACTATGAAGAGTTTCTCTAATGCAACTGCTGAAAAGATGGTTCCGATGAATGGTCATTTGCAGCCAAAGTCGAGCCAACAAAGGAGCAAACCGCAAGCAAAGCCAATCCGAACTGTGCGGGTGAAACCATCCGAAGGCGAAAAGGACATCGACACCTTACTGAAAGGATTCAAACTGCCCAAAGGCGTCGACCTGGTTTCTTCCCGACTTCTCGACGACGGCTCCAAACTGTTTTACACGCCAGATGACGATGGTTTTAGGGAATTTGCCGGGAAAATTCCCTCGGTAACGGTCCTAGACCCCATCCGTTTTATGCCAAAGGTAAAAGTTTTGTATGTCCCGAACAGAACTCCAAATGGAGAAGTAGAGGCCGCATTAGAAGCCACTGAAAATGAGCACCTCCGTACGATCCAGCGGGACGGGTGGAACCATTGTCACATGGTCTTCCGAGTCGACCCAGAATGCTTCAACCGATTGGTCAATAACCGAGTTTACCTGTCAAGTCTCAATGCTTGCAAGGTGGTCGAATGCGATGACGCCCCAATCTGCACTCACTGTCTCAAACCAGGGCACTCTGCCGCGAACTGCAAAGACAAAGACAAGATTCCCAAGCCACTATGCGCCAAGTGACGACCATGACTCGTTCAAATGTGAAGCCGGCGAACTGTGCTGCGTTAACTGCCGAAGAGCCAACAGGAAGGACTGCAAACACTCTTCATTCGATCAGAGAAAGTGTCCAGAACTGAAGCGTCATGCCAAATGGAGAAGATCACACACCAACTATGGCCAGTGATAACCCTTCCTCTAACAGTCAAATGGGCAACCTCAACCAAGAATTTGTCAACTAAATGCAATGTAATGTATTCAATAAAGGTTTAATGATAAAATGTTAATGGTAGAGTGAAAAGTTGTCATTCATACGTACGTTATTGTTGAATGATTTCTTGCTGATCGAATCGATGTTGACCACAGTGGGCGCGCCATAGTCGAGAGTGAACATGTTCGGTTGGTCGGCGACTTGCTCAATTGTGAATGGCATATTGAATTTGACGATTAGGTTGAGTAGACTAACAACCAGTATTTTTTTGGTGCAAACTCTGAGATTGAGCCCAAATTTTAACCAGATAATTAGCATCCCTAGACAAGGTGCCTGACCTGTTTTGGTTGGCGTATGGCCATTATAATGTTCTATAGAACGGGTTTTATGGAGGTCAAAAGTCATATCAAAAGTACAGGTAGCTATACGTACTATGTGGTATATTGGAGATACTTGTGCTATTGAATGTTCTTTTGAAGCATGTTTTAGTTTTTATTTATGAATATGTTAGTATTGTATGATCATTTGTTATTATTGAATTCTTAGAATGCACATTTTGAATCACAAAAGTACTTATTGCCTTTAAAATAGGCAAACTTTCAATATTTTAGCAATTGTCCATAAATTGTTCATCATGTTACTTGTTTTCAGAGCTTAACATTTTAACATTTAGCTTTATATTTATTTAACTTTTTATGATTTAGAACATGATCAAATTAATTTTAGATTAAAACATCAAAATTAATTAATTTCCAGTCCGATTGATTGTCTCAAAGATAATATATAGCTTTTGTTTGAAAATGTTTAGTCGTTTAACAAAACTAACTCACTACAATCAATTCATATAAAAATATTTAAGATTTTGTCGTAAATTAAGTTATAAAGCTATTGTTAACTAAAATATAAATTTAAAATTGAAAAAACAAACAAATAATTAAGTATATTAAATTAAAATTAATACTTCCTAAATATATAAAGTACTGTAATAGCATATATAGTGAGCCTGCAATACCACGTATACCTACACGTTCACGAAATCGATTTGACTTTTGACCTCTATAAAATCCGTTCCTATGGCCATACGCCAACCAAAACAGGTCAGGCACCTTGCCTAGGGATGCTAATTATCTGGTTAAAATTTGGGCTCAATCTCAGAGTTTGCACCAAAAAAATACTGGTTGTAAGTTGGCTGCCAAGGATGCCATACTTGACCATGTCCGAGCGAAATGGTCCGGGCAATGCGATTGTGTACGCTGATAGAGCTTGACAGGTAGGACAGCGCAGTGTGCGGTTCGGGTTGTTGCGACGAACCAGTGGAACGCATTGCACGTGCAACACGTGATCACAGTCATTTAGGTGTATCACCAAACCATCGATGGCCTGATGGCAAAGGGCACAAATGAGATGAGCCTCAGGTTCGGGTACCATCGGCGGCTCCAAAATTTGTTTGGCCATTTGGCGAGCGAATCCATCAATGTCCTTCAGATCTTGGGTCGAGGGATGGAAACCAGCCAAACAGTGAACCAATTCTTGGGAGTGCAGTAGGAGGCGCTCGTTGCACGCTGGTCCAGACGCGTGAACTCTAGAGTGATTGAGACAGAAGAAATTTGGAAAGTCCCGAACTTTGACTCGTTCAACAATGTACTTGGGGGTGTGCTCGGGCCAGCCATGAAAGAACTCACACGCCTGTCCTTGTGCGCATTGTCCCCCAGATGGCTTGTCCAATCGGTCAAATGCGCACCGAAACAGTATTTTTTCATGGAGCTCGAGATCATCAAGCTCGGGTTGTGCTCCATGTTGGGCTTGATATTGCGCATTCTCTTCTATTGGAAGAATTTTGCCCAAATAAAAAAGCCGTGGTTGATCGGCCAAATGGAGTCGCTGAATCTCTCGGCAGAGAGTTTTCTCGGTCCATTTGCTTCCAGGAAGATCTAGGCTTGTCTTCAGAGCCTAGCTTACGGACGATCCATGTATTTCGTTAAAACCCAAATGGAAGATCGGGAATCGTTTTTGAACATTGTCTCTCAATTGCAGGATACTTTGCGGTGACACATAGATTCCAAAACTACGTTTCTGTAGTTGAAAGTGCTTGGCTGCTTCAGAAGGAAAAATTTGAGGCCAGAGTATGGCTAAGCTCTAGGACACGCCACAATGAGGACAGTTGAGTCTTTGAATATGTTCGGTTTGTGGCCAGCCCACAAAGCAGCCATAGTGGTAGGGGTAGACACAGTTCTCAACATAGAGGATGGGAGAAGATGGGCCAGGCACTATTGGATCCTTGCAGGCAGTGCACGGTTCGGGGCTGGCTTCACCCACAGGCTGAACATCCTTGGCCGCGATCGCCTCCACCACCCTGCCATAGAGAACTTGCGGGTCGATTATGTCTTTCCGAGTGACGTGTAATTCATTGGCACACCCATCCAAGCCGTCCAAATACTTTACTTCTGGTCTTGTGCATGGTAGGAAATGCACGAACGAGGGCACATCTCTCGGCGGGTCTTGACCGTCCGAGGCAGGTTCTTTGTCACTGGCAAAGTCAATGTGAACTGGCACACAATCTTCGGTCATTGCACAACTTGTAGACTTTTCGTCCAATTCCAACAGACCAAACAAACTTGCTCACTCAAAAAACTAAATCAATAATGACCAGAGTGACGAGTGTGCATTTCTATTTGTACCAGACAAATAGAATGGTTTTGATTTGTTCCACTGTGGAACTTCCAGAACCAACACACGTGTTAATTCAATTTCGAATTGATGCATTAATTATATAATTTTCCGGTCATTTTCCATTTAAATTTCTTTTACCTTTTAGGTCCAGTACAAGAAAACGTACTGAGCCGCGCCTGGTGCCCCTTGACGGGCAATGCGCGCCTTTTAGTATCTGATGAGTAAAAGAAATACAAAGTCACTGTATAATCTCTGCTATCGAACCACTGTCGCACTTTGCGGTACAGTTGAATGTTAAAGTTATGAGTTCAATGAACATATCTATGTAGTATGCCGCACATTTGGGGATACGGAGAGGGATTCATGATTCTTGAATGAGGAACACAAAATAAAGAAAAAATGAATTCAGACAGACCAAAGAGCAGGAAAGGAAACGGAAAGAGCGATTCAGCAAGATGTCAGATAGAGTTTGTCTTCATGGCACCAACCAGTCATGACCAAGTCAAGTCTCAGTCTCAGTCTCAGTCTTCTCTCAAAAAGGAATCAGCGTGTTTTTATATAGTAGGTCAGATTCAAAGCCACAGGCAAAATATGGAAGCAGAAGCACTGCGGACAATAGCAACCCTAGTCCGGAGCACAACACATCAGTCGAGTACATGCGTTCTATCATACCGCTAGCAGCAATTGTGGTCAAAGGGCAAAGTGCAGACTTACTCAATAGCCAATAATCTTCGAATAGCGACATTTTCAATGCACTCAAGTAACTTAATAACCGGTAACTTGAATAAAGCATGTTCATGGTTTTGGAAGTTAGGATATTGTTCTGATATAATTAACATTCATTTTCAGTTTAATGTGCTAATGAAAAAGTTCTCTTTAAACTTTTCTTATTTGTTAGCTCTCTCAGTGCTTGTCTCTACCAGTTGTTTTATTTTTATTATATTTTTTATTTTAGTTTGATTATTTTATGTTTCACAATTAAAATAAAACAAATTATTAAGGTAATCGGTGACGGTATGTTCCATTTTTAAATAAATAAATGGTTGAATAATTCTATTTAAAACTTGTAATGTTTTATTTTTTAAACGAGAATTAACCTTTAATAATAAATTTGTTTTATGGGTAGTTTTTCGGGTTTAACCATTTTGAACTTTTTAGACTTGTTTTGATAAACAGTTAAGAATTATTGTATATAAAATAATTTTAACTTCATTCGACGAATTGTTTAAATCAAAACAGGTTTATAGTTTCTAATAGGCGAGAAATAAATTTTGCAACTTAAGTAGATTCATTTAACTTAATATTATAATTAAAAATCTTTTTTATCATCACTTTTATCATTGCTTGTCTTGGCATGTATTATTAGTATATTATTTCTTGGCCGATACATGTTTGTTTAAAATGGTTATTTTTAATATTTCAGGTTAGTTTTCAATCGCTACATATATTCTTTTGAACTGTTTTGTCGTTTTCTTCTCCAAATGGTTTCTAACATTTTCAAACTTCAATTTCCAATTAATTAAATTAACTTACTTCTTTACTCTTCAAGGCCAATGACCACTCGCCGGGGACGGTTACTCCTAAAATTCTCCTTTATACATTTTTTAAACAATTGTTTAATCGTTTAATAAAAATTCATTGAGATTTATCACGATAACTATAATGATATTAGGTAACTCTCAAATACCCGTAATATTTCACAATTGGTGTGTTGATTTACAAATCGATGCATTTATCTAAAGGTAATTTTAACTTTGCGATATATTTTAACTGATTTAATTAAATTATATATGATTGGTGAAAATATTAAAATATTAAAATTCTAAGTTCAGTATATGTTGCAGCCATTTATTTAATGGTCAAAATATAATTAAATCAACGAATCGCAGTTTTATTTTACTAAGTTTTATTGGTCACTTTGCTTTAAAGTATGGACACTTTCGTAACTTTGTTGTTTAGTTTAAAATCTATAAGTTAAATTCTTTGCTAATAAAAATCTTCTACCTTTATAATATTTTGGTTATTATACTTAGGCTGTATAAATAAGCATAAGAAATTATGCAATATAACAAGAAATCAAAATTTAAAATATTATTGTATTATAAAATAGTTGACTTTTCCATTAAACCTTTTCTAATTTGAAGTAAATCTATTTAAATAGTTTAAAAGTTTTTCTTATGATACTGTTCTGATGATATCCTCTTGGTAAAATAGTCATCTAAATATTATTATTTTACGAATTGTTTAAAGTATTTTATTGTTTCTATCGTCCAAATGTTTCTTACAGAAATGTGAAACAACTTTGTGTAATATTTTTGCTTTCTAGATAAGCCACAAACACAGATTAAAATTTCAATATAGTAACAATTAATTCGCAATGCACAATAAATTTCAATTTTGCAGTTTCACAATTCAATTCTCATCAAATCAAATTCTTCAATTTAGTCATACAAAATGTTTCCTCTATCACAGCTTGTAGATTTGTAACATGCAATCTTTTGAAATCGATTTTCTCATGTAGCAAACGTTGTGAACACATTGGAACCTTCAATAAGTCAAATAATTCATTTTTTATTTATAAAACTTTTTTAGTTACTTATTATTTTGTTTATATGTGGTAATTTTCTGTTGAAACAAACTTTCTGAATGTTTAATTTTTAAATTATCAAATTATATTCACATCGTTTGACATCATTTTACTGGTTACACAATAATTTCTTTTATGTTTCTTCAATAATTGAATGCGTTTAAAAGTCGAATTATACATTGTAAATGATTTTAAACCCAAAGTTAAAATTTTTAATTCTTTAACTCGGGCCAACAAACTGACTCATTTACAGTAAATGATAGAATTATGAAATTATGACTCGTTCATCTGTAATATAAAAAGGTCATTCACAAATTTGAAGCTCTAATGTCAAACTATAACTTTTCTTTGTTTGTCCTATAGTATTGATAATTTTTAATTAAACATTGATTTTTATATTCATTCTTGCCAATTAATGTCCTCTCCAATCGTCGGGCGTTACGAGACTTGATCTGGAGTTTTATTAAAGGTGCAAATTGGATTTCGGATATTGAGCCAAGATCCTAAGCATAATCAAAATGCCAGGAATACCAATGAACCAAATAATTTTTTAATTTGTAAATTTTAAAATATTACAGAGGAACAACAACTAGCCACAATCAAATGTAAATTATTTAATATTGGGTTTTTTACAAAAATCATGCAATCTAAAGAGAAATCGACATGCAAAACTGACTTTTTAACTGGTTAAATTAGACAATGATTGCAACAGTTGTCGATCACCTGATTCGTTGCTCATTATTTCCATTGATTTTGTTATCCCTTATTTTATTTTTACTTTAGTTTAATTGAAATTAAAACGGTTAAAATTATTGTTTAAAAATGGTTTTCGTGATATTTTTTAAAATTCAATTAAAATTATCCAAGATACGTATTAAAGTGGCACAATGGTGCCAAAATTCAAAAATTTGTTTTTAAGAGGAAGTCATTGCGATCAGAAAATTGTTCTAATTCTTTTGAGACATTTTTTACTTAATTAACTTCATTGAATGTTGAACGACAATTTTCACTTTACATTCAATAGCTACAGTTTCAATATTACTGAAATCGTGCAAATCGGCCATAAACAATATGGAATGTTAAGTGAAGACTAATTGATTAGCATATTCGGAATATTGATTAATTTATCTTTTTTAATTGGTCTTAATTGGCTTTGGCCGTGTTTACATAGAATTACTTGTCTAAGAGCAAAAAATTTTTTAGTTTACGTTTAAAATTTTATAGGTTTTTTTCATCAAAATTTATACAAAGCTGTAGTTTTCACTTTTTCACTCATCAACTTTTTTTCTAATTTCAATTTAATAAATGGAGTTTTGTTATCTTAACGATGATAAATTAATATATTTACCAATAATTGTTTAATAATTAATTTCATAAAATATCATAATTTTTTTCGGTTTCTCTGTATGGCATATAATATTTGTAATCGACTTGTGACATCTAGTGGTAACAATTCTATGTGCTTATGTAAGATTAATTTGGACCAATTGTTGTTTAGGTCTTTAATATAATATAACCAGCAGCGAATCTTCTGTTCATTTGTCTGTTTTTAAAAAGTAAAAGTTTATTGTTAATTTGCATTCTACCATGGTAGTTTGACCCACCGGATAATGCATTTTGAAATAATCAAGCATTTTGCAACTAAATATATTTAAAAACTTAACAACTCGACGATTCCTGTTGAACAACGAGCGTATGGCTGTTTTTTTAAATGGTTACATTTTTTTTAATTGAAAAACTTTTTACTGCTCAGAGAGTATGTCATATGTGTTGCCCAAAAGCACTTTGATCACACAAATACTTTACCACAAAGAGATTTGACATACCAATAGTTTTAAAATCTTGGTTTACATGCTTAACAGTGTTTTATTTATATTCACAGATTTCTCATTGTGTTTTAATTGAAATTTTACAAATAATATCTCAACAGAATCTTATTACAAATATTTTTCAGTTTCAAACTGTTTTTATCGTTTTTATGAGTCTTTAATAAATAATCAACTTTATTATTATTATTATTAATAAAGTTTCTTAGTTGCTTATCAAAGCATTAGCCCTGTTAAGTTGTTAAAAAGTCATTAATGTATGTTGGTTGTTTCACAAATTTCAATTACATCCACATACAATGCCATCGTCTTCAAACTCGTAACTTTATATTCAACATAGTGCGACATTGATTAGATTGTAGAGATTATACAGTGACTTTATAGAAACTTTATAGCGTTTACCTTCCACAGATTCTAAAAAGGTAAAAAACTTCTAAATAAGTTTATTGTTCAATTGTGGACAAATTTATATATTTTTATTTCCTCCAAAACAGCTATAATTTAAACTATTGTGTAATATTCGGCTTTCTAGATAAACCACAATACACAGATCACTAATTTCAATATAGTAACAATTAATTCGTAATTCACAATAAATTTAATTTTTGCAGTTTCCCAATTCAATTCTTACGATACAATCAAATCCTTCAATTTAGTCATACAAGCAAATGTTTCCTATATCACAGCTTTGTAACATGCAATCTTTTGACTTATCGCAGTTTTACTTTTTACTGTCTTATACTTACTGCTTGAAACTTAAATCCTTGTTTTTTGGATGGCACGAGAGTTACTAAAAACGAACATTCTGTTCAACACAATGGAGCCTTCAAGAAATGACTTTATTCACATTTTCATTCAACAGACAGTTTTTGGCACTAAATATTCTGTTAGTAGATCTTAATTTTTTTTGTTGAAACAAATGTCTTGTATTTTAATTTTCTAAAATTATCATATTTGTGTAATATTGATCAAATGTCGTTTTATTAAAGGTTACATACTTGAGGGTGTCGACATCAAAAAAGGTTTTTATTATTTACATTATGGTATGCAATCTTCTACGATTACATTGTAACAATTAATTGTAACATTTTTTATAACAAACCAGGTGGGCTACCCGGGCTTCGCTCCGGCATGCCTCATTTCGATGCAAACTCAACTTTAAATATACGTAGACATTTTATTGATGAATTCAATTAATTACATTTTTGATACAACTCAGGAATGAACAGACCTTTTTATAGTAGAATAGAACATTCCAGAAGGTACTGAAAAATTTCGTTTCTAGTTTTTTTTCAGACTTTTATAAATTTTTAATTTTGAATATTCTCGATGTTTCTGTACATTTCAAGTAATTTCTATTTATTCTAGAAAATTCTATACGGTTCCAGACCATTTGAGAAAAACCTAAGCATTTCCATTGATATAGATTTTCTCAATTGTTCCATAGATTTCTAGAACCTTCCATGGATGTATCCTCCTAAAAGGGACATTTTCTAGAACCTTCTATGGATGTATCCTCTTAAAAGGGACATTTTCTAGAACATTCTATGGATGTATCCTCTTAAAAAGAGACATTTTCTAGAACCTTCCATGGATGTATCCTCCTAAAAGGGACATTTTCTAGAACCTTCCATGGATGTATCCTCCTAAAAGGGACATTTTCTAGAACCTTCTATGGATGTATCCTCTTAAAAGGGACATTTTCTAGAACCTTCTATGGATGTATCCTCTTAAAAGGGACATTTTCTAGAACCTTCTATGGATGTATCCTCTTAAAAGGGACATTTTCTAGAACCTTCTATGGATGTATCCTCTTAAAAGGGACATTTTCTAGAACCTTCTATGGATGTATCCTCCTAAAAGAGGCATTTTCTAGAACCTTTTCTGGATGTATCCTCCTAAAAGGGACATTTTCTAGAACCTTCTATGGATGTATCCTCTTAAAAGGGACATTTTCTAGAACCTTCCATGGATGTATCCTCCTAAAAGGGACATTTTCTAGAACCTTCCATGGATGTATCCTCCTAAAAGGGACATTTTCTAGAACCTTCCATGGATGTATCCTCTTAAAAGGGACATTTTCTAGAACCTTCTATAGATATATCCTCTTAAAAGGGACATTTTCTAGAACCTTCTATGGATGTATCCTCTTAAAAGGGACATTTTCTAGAACCTTCTATGGATGTATCCTCTTAAAAGGGACATTTTCTAGAACCTTCTATGGATGTATCCTCTTAAAAGGGACATTTTCTAGAACCTTCTATGGATGTATCCTCCTAAAAGAGACATTTTCTAGAACCTTCTATGGATGTATCCTCTTAAAAGGGACATTTTCTAGAACCTTCTATGGATGTATCCTCCTAAAAGGGACATTTTCTAGAACCTTCTATAGATATATCCTCTTAAAAGGGACATTTTTCTAGAACCTTCTATGGATGTATCCTCCTAAAAGAGACATTTTCTAGAACCTTCTATGGATGTATCCTCTTAAAAGGGACATTTTCTAGAACCTTCTATGGATGTATCCTCTTAAAAGGGACATTTTCTAGAACCTTCTATGGATGTATCCTCTTAAAAGGGACATTTTCTAGAACCTTCTATGGATTTTTCTCGAATGTTCCATCTAATTTCTCGAATCTTCTATAGATTTCTAGAATATTCTATGTGCATATCTTATCTGTGCGTGTATGAATGTCCAGATTTGCTAATTAGATAATGCGCATGCGCCCATACAATACACAGTAATGCGTTAGAATCCTAAGAATCCGAATATCTCCAGTTCCACACAATATTTTGATTTGGGACCAAGACTAAAACCTTTCCTAGCCCGAGTGGATTATCCTTGCCAAGTTTAATCCAAATTGGTCTGGTAGTTTTCGAATGCATAGCGGTCTTACAAACATACTTTCAATTTTATGTATATAGATGTATATAGATAATTGTCTAATATATTTATTTATTTATTTTTTTGATTATCAAATTCACATCGTTTGACATCATTTTACTGGTTACACAATAATTTCTTCTATATTTTCTTCTATAATTGAATGCGATTAAAAGTCGAAGTATTTATTGTTAATGTTTTTTAAACCCAAAGTTACAATTTCTAATTCTTTAACTCGGACCAAACAAACTGACTCACTTACAGTAAATGGTAGAATTATGAAGCACTCTGTAATATAAAAAGGTCATTCACAAATTTGAAACTCTAATGTCAAACTAAAACTTTTCTTTGTTTGTCCGATTGTATTGATAATTTTTAGTTAAACATTGGTTTTTATATTCATTCTTGCCGATTAATGTCCCCTCCAATCGTCGGGAGTTACAATATTCGATCTGGAGTTTGTGCAAATTAACTTAAAGCACTTTCATTAAGCAATATAAAGAATGTTAATTGAAGACTAATTGATTGGCATGGTTTGATTAAATGGTCTTAATTGGCCTTTGTCGTGTTTACCTTGAATTAGTTATCTAACAATAAAAGCATAAAAATTGTTTAGTTTACGTTTAAAATTTTCATTTTATACATTTTTTTCATCAAAATTGATACTAAGCTGTCGTTTTCACATTTTCACTCATCAACTCTTATTCTAATTTCAATTTAATAAATGGGTTTTTTGTTATCTTAACGATGCTAAATTACTATATTTACCAATAATTGTTTAATAATTAATTCCATAAAATATCATAAATTTTTTTTATGTCTCTCTGTATGACAATTATTATTTGAAATAATATTTGTAATCGACTTTTGACATCTAGTAGTAACAAGTCTATGTGCTTATATATGATTAACTTGGATCAATTGTTCTTTATGTCTTTAATTTATTTATAATTCTTTAATTTATTTATATTGATTTATAATGTAACCAGCTGCGAATCTTCTGTTCATTTGTCTGTTTTTAAAAGGGTAAAAGTTTATTGTTAATTTGCATTCTAGTATGACCCACAACCGGATAATGCATTTTAGTATAATCAAGCATTTTGAATTTATTTGAAAAGTTAACAACGATTTCTGTTGAACAACGAGCGTATGGCTGTTTTTTAAATGGTTAAATTTTTTTAATTGTAAAACTTTTCACTGCTCAGTGAGTATGTCATTTGAGTTGCCCAAAAGCACTTTGATCACACAAATACTTGACCACAAAGAGATTTGACATACAAATAGTTTTATAATTCAACTTCAAACACGCAGTATTTCTTTCATGTCTCTCATTGATAAACTGATATTTTTGGTATTAATTTACTTAAGAAAATGTTTCTTTTCGTTTGAATAATTTAAAGATCAAATTATATGGTGTTACATTGATTTACTAAGGTTGAATTTATGCAGTTTTTTTAATAATCAGAAGCATTTTTATTCTCTCAGAAAGTCATCGATCATGTACTGTCATCGAATGTTTAAACTCAACTACTCACGTTTTTTCTCTAACTCCAAATAATCTCGAGCTGACAATATTGCTCACCAGTTTGGTAATTCTTTATCTTTTAATCATTATTAAGCAAAATTTCAGGGCATTTTCATTTAATATTATTGTAATATGTAATATGTATATTGAGAATACATCACATCACATCTATCATACTGAATTGTTTTTATTTATTTATTTGTAAAATTATTTTTTATGGATTAAATTTTTTGTCATGTTTGGTTTTATAAAGGTTATAAATATTTCAATTTTTAATCTTTCTTTAATGAGTTGAAGATTGTTTAAATTTCAAATTTAAAATTTGTCATCAATAAACGCCTTATTTAAGTTTTGTATCATTCTTTTATTAGCTGAGCGAAGTGAACGAACGAACGAACGCACGAGCGATAGCGAGTGCGTGAGTGAGTGAGTGAACGTAGCGAAGCACTTCTGCATCAACTTGAGAAAACCGTTTCGACTTTTCAATGGGAGAAAACGGAAGCATTGTAACAGAGGGGGAATATGTCACATTTTTTGTTACGCAGTTTTTTTTTTAGAAAGAGTTCACTAAATTTCACAAACAAGGTCTCGGGAGATTCAGCTACTAATAAGTGGGCCGAAGTTTGTTTTTGTGAGAAAATCCATGATTGTTTAGGTAACTTCCGGCCAGGTAATGTCAGTTTTTAATGTATTCTCTATGGGAAATAGCTATTTTCACCTCGAATTTGCAGAAGCTGTAGAGTAGGGTATTGCATTGCAAAAATTTTCCTCACCCGACCCGTACCCGCAACCCGCACCCGTATCGTCACCCGCTTCACCCGCATGCGGGTGAGAAAGCGGGTCCACCCGCAAAATTAAAAAGATACAGAATTATCACCAATTTAGCTCCCAGATTCTTTGCTCCAATTGAAGAATCCAAAATATATTTATTTTAAACTTTATCCCAAAGTGGTAGGCTTAGAAAATTTCCTAACCGAGTTGATTAATCTCTCATGATTGAATTAATTGGTTTGTCAACTGATTTGACAGTTTTTTCGTCAATTAGTAGATTTCTATTTACCGAACTGTTCTGGCTAACGGGAGAAATACTGGCACGGAAAATTTGGCTAGTCATATCAAGTCAGCACGCTTCATCACGGCATCGATGATCCAATCGACTCGCAAACTAGCAACAGTGCCAAAACTGAACCAACTCAACCACTGATTACTTACTTACACTTTGGTTGTTGGCTTGGCACTAGGCAATAGACCTTATAACATGCTCAACGATATTGGCTTCCGAATGGCAATGAAAGCTGTCAATGTGGCAACAGTTCAGTTTGGGGGACTTTTCGACATCGATTTACGCCATTTGGGAACCATCGACTGCATCTCGTCGTTTAAAAACAATTCACGCTAAAGGAATAGAAGAACTTAAATCTACTCTGAACACATCGTCGATTCTCGGAATAAGCATCACAAGTGACCACTGGAAAGGTGGAAATAAAAAGTATTTTTTTAAGCTTTACTATTTCGTACCCAGACATGCAAAAAGAATACATCGTCACTCGTTACCTCTCCCTCGAATTTGTCGAAAATAAGCAAAATCTCACTACTACAACTCGTACCAAGAAAATCGTTAAAGACTTCAATTTGAGCCAATTCGAACTTTCGTATACAGCAATGGAAGGTTCTTACGAGAAAGAACAGCACAATGCCTGCCTCGCTCACAGTTTGGCACTATTTCATCGTAAAGCATTCTACAACGCAACTATAAAGTCAAAATCTCAACAGAAAACGTCAATCGAAATTGTTCATTGTCCAAAGTTGAAGCTAAGTTTCGGAAGCAATACTCCAAATGTGTTCACCTTATTGGTCAACAAGCAAAGTTAGAACTTATGAAAATTATCAAATGCATCATGCTTGCTAAGATGCTTGTAAGTTTTTATTTTGTATAATTTATCATTTGTTCCTAATATATTTGTAATTTCAGGTAAGTTACCTGAAACATTCTGTTTTAGAAAGCGGTTTGACAAAACGACTGCAACAAGAATGGGACATCAGGTGGGACACAATGTTCGACATGATTAAATCCATCACCGATATCGAAGAGGAGTTGAAGAAAAAGTTTACTGAAGGACATGCTTTGGAGATCATCAACTTAATCGACTTTGAATTTACCAGACAATTTCAAGAATTCCTTAAGACGTTAAAATGGCTCGACTTAGCCTGAGCAAACAATCTAAAGTTTAGATTTTAAACCATCAATGGTGTATGCGCTTGCTACTTGTTACCGTCTCTACGGGGACATCGACAAATTGGATCTATTTCGACACAGCCAATCGGTCATATTGGACATATTTCAAACTGAGGTGCTCGATCGCCTGAATGACACCCACAGATGTGCTTCCATTTTCAGTCCTTTTGGCCTATTGGTTCTTCAATCTGAACGCCAGCAGTACTACACACTAGATCAAACTCAACTCGCGATTATCAACGCTTACTGCTACAAATTGAAAATAAATTAAAATCGGATAACACCGAAACGAAATCTTCAGAACCAAAACAATCACAGACCTTGAAAAAAAATTCGCAAAATCTTTTGGTTCCACGTGGCTTTTCAATGTCTGATTTTATATCGAAAACTCCATCTAAACCAGTTCAAGAGGACAAATTGTTGATCGTAACCGAGTTCAAGAATTATTTGAGTCAACTTCAGGACATCGTCAACGAATTCTACCAACCAGAAGTAGAGGAAAATTTGTTTTATATTTGGAAAAGTCTTAAAATTCGATTTCCTAAACTGTACCAAGCATCGACAATTTATCTCAGTATCCAAGAAACCCAAACTGTGAGTGAGCGCATCTTCAAGAGAAGCAAAATCGCTATAAACAACCTCTCAAACCAAATTGCCACTGAAACAGTAAATCGAAAACTGTTCATTTATCACAATCCAGATCTGTTTGTCTTTAAAGTACTTCAAAAGCTGTCCATCAAAAGTGATAACAAATTTCACATCGATTTATCGAAAGAAGTCAAAGATCGAATGCAAAAGGAAATGGACGATTTGAAGAAATTGGAAAAAGAAGAAACAGAAGAAGTTTCTGTTGTCGATCACCCCGAATCAAGTCAAGTGGTGAATTTAAACTGTGGTGATGACTACTTTGAAAATGATGACGAATTTATGGAATCTATGCAAGACTATTTAGGTATTCAAAATGTGGGAATTCTCGAAGAGGCAGATTTAGATAGCCAAGACGATTGATTTATCTATTATATTATATTAACATACATTTACATTCACACTGTTCAAATTTTAATTTTTTACACAGATTAACTACCTAATAAATAACCTCATTAAACATTAAAATATTGACGTTTTTCAAATATTTTTCTTGAAAATGCTCACCCGCATCACCCGGAAGCGGGTGAAACCCGCATCACCCGCATGCGGGTTGCGGGTGGCGGGTGAGCAATTGCAACACCCTACTGTAGAGAATTGATTTTATTGAGCATTGACATGAGCGACACACCAAATTAATCGTTGAAATATGTAGATTATTTCCCGCCATTAAAAATTTGAGAATAACTCTTATCTAACTGGCAATCTACAATCAAACACAAACATTCCAAGTGTGACCTAATGTCGGTAATGCAATGTATTTCCTATGGAGACTGTGTCCATAGCAAAAGTACATGGACATATGCACACACAAACATTGCATTAAGAATATATTATATTTTCTGTAGGAAATCAATTGAACAGTGTCCAGTGAATTGATGCTATTGATGGCAATGTAAGTGATCCAAATGGATCAAATAAGGTCGTTTCATAAGTTTGTCAACACTATTTCCCAAACAACATACAATTAGGTCCTATTGCTATTGATGGCAATGTAATCGATCCAAATGGATCAAATAAGGTCGTTTCATAAGTTTCTCAACACTATTTCCCAAACAACATACAATTAGGTCCTATTGCTATTGATGGCAATGTAGATGATCCAAATGGATCAAATAAGGTCGTTTCATAAGTTTGTCAACACTATTTCCCAAACAACATACAATTAGGTCCTATTGCTATTGATGGCAATGTAATCGATCCAAATGGATCAAATAAGGTCGTTTCATAAGTTTGTCAACACTATTTCCCAAACAACATACAATTAGGTCCTATTGCTATTGATGGCAATGTAATCGATCCAAATGGATCAAATAAGGTCGTTTCATAAGTTTCTCAACACTATTTCCCAAACAACATACAATTAGGTCCTATTGCTATTGATGGCAATGTAATCGATCCAAATGGATCAAATAAGATCGTTTCATAAGTTTGTCAACACTATTTCCCAAACAACATACAATTAGATCCTATTGCTATTGATGGCAATGTATTCGATCCAAATGGATCAAATAAGGTCGTTTCATAAGTTTGTCAACACTATTTCCCAAACAACATACAATTAGGTCCTATTGCTATTGATGGCAATGTAATCGATCCAAATGGATCAAATAAGGTCGTTTCATAAGTTTGTCAACACTATTTCCCAAACAACATACAATTAGGTCCTATTGCTATTGATGGCAATATAATCGATCCAAATGGATCAAATAAGGTCGTTTCATAAGTTTGTCAACACTATTTCCCAAACAACATTCAATTAGGTCCTATTGCTATTGATGGCAATGTAATCGATCCAAATGGATCAAATAAGATCGTTTCATAAGTTTGTCAACACTATTTCCCAAACAACATACAATTAGATCCTATTGCTATTGATGGCAATGTATTCGATCCAAATGGATCAAATAAGGTCGTTTCATAAGTTTCTCAACAATATTTCCCAAACAACATACAATTAGGTCCTATTGCTATTGATGGCAATGTAATCGATCCAAATGGATCAAATAAGGTCGTTTCATAAGTTTGTCAACACTATTTCCCAAACAACATACAATTAGGTCCTATTGCTATTGATGGCAATGTAATCGATCCAAATGGATCAAATAAGATCGTTTCATAAGTTTGTCAACACTATTTCCCAAACAACATACAATTAGATCCTATTGCTATTGATGGCAATGTATTCGATCCAAATGGATCAAATAAGGTCGTTTCATAAGTTTCTCAACACTATTTCTCAAACAACATACAATTACATCCTATTGCTATTGATGGCAATGTAATCGATCCAAATGGATCAAATAAGGTCGTTTCATAAATTTCTCGACATTTATCTCAAATCGCTCAGCTATACTGCTAGCAGTAAATTCTAGTTTAAAGGCGAATTTTATTGTTTCCTATTAACTGTCCGGGTTTACAAAGGTAAAAATATTTCAATTTTTGATTTTTTTCTGATTCATTGAAAGTATACTTTCATCAATACAATCAAATGAAAATACCTCTGTAAATTAAACTCAAATTTGTTTTAAACTTAAACTTAACTCATTTCTTCTTCTCTATGACAATAAATCCCAAAATTGGTAGGACGAACTTCAACATGGTGACCTGTCATTCCTATTTTGCCATTTTTAAACATTTTTCGTTGATTTTCTTTTCTCATAGTTACGACAGTTGTGTCATTTGATTATTAGATATAGTAAACTTTCTTGTGTTCTTTCTAATTTTATTGATATTAATCCATTATAGAATTAACGGGTTTCATATTAACATTTACTATACAAAAGCATACGTCTATCTATCTATATACATAAAATTGAAAGTTTGTCTGTACGACCGCGATGCATTCGGAAACTACTGGATCAATTTTCATGAAACTTGGCATGGATTCACTACTTGCACCAAGAAGGGTTTTAGTCTTGGTCCCAAGTCAAAAATATTATGTGGGACTAGAGATATTCGGATTCTTAGGATTCTAATGCATTACTGCTATTGTAATGGCGCATGCGCACTAAGCATTCATCCGCGCACATGTTAAATTGCATCATTGAGGATTAACCCCCACATGCCATTGTCCAACAAACCCCATGGGATATTCGAGAAGCGTCATAGAACATTCGAGAAAATCCAAAGAACATTCGAGAAAATCCATAGAACATTCGAGAAAATTCAAGGAACATTTGAGAAAATCCATAGAACATTCGAGAAAATCTATAGAACATTCGAGAAAATTCATGGAACATTCGAGAAAATCCAAAGAACATTCGAGAAAATACAAAGAACATTCGAGAAAATTCATAGAACATTCAAGAAAATCCATAGAACATTCGAGAAAATTCATGGAACATTTGAGAAAATCCATAGAAATTTCTAGAAATTCATGGAACATTCCAGAAAATTTGAGAACCAAAAGAATAGAAAGGTCTGGAATGATCTAGAAACAACATTTTCTATGACCTTCCAGAATGTTCCACTCTACTATATAAAGGCTTACTTTGACCGCAGTCTCTCTTAACTCATGTTGAATAAACATCGAGTCTGCGAGTTTACGTTATTGTGCTCTTACTTCATTGTGAACAATTATTATTTTTCATCGACCTTTGGTGTACATCGACTCTTCATTGTACTATCCAATCTGCGTCAACAACATTTACTTGCACCACTTTTAATTTGTTCATTAACATGCCACCCAAACGAGTTTTAATTGGTCGGAACACTTCAAATGCTAAGCGGATCGCTTTGAATAGAGCTAATGAAAGTCAAGAACAAACTCAAGTAAGACGTGAAATTCATAGAGTTGCAGTTGCAGCTGCTCGAGCTGATGAATCTCAAGAGCAAACCGACGCTAGACACGAAAACGATCGAATTCGAGTTGAAGCTTCACGATCACGAGAAACTCAAGAACAAACTCAAGTAAGACTTGAATCTACCAGATCGAGAAATGCATCAACAAGATGGAGCAGCAATTTGAGACGTTTGGCTTTTGAGTATGATCCCTTGGCGAACTATCGCGAACACCCCAAAATTGTAATTGGTGATATGGATCGAGTTTGCGATCATTGCCATGCCTTGAAATGGGACGGGGAGCCACCTGGAATGTGCTGCTCCAGTGGGAAAGTCGTGCTTCCCAATTATCGTCCATTGGTCGAGCCACTAAAATCTCTCTTGGAAGGTGACACCCCAATGTCAAAAGATTTTTTGAAAAACATTCGCAAATACAACTCATGTTTCCAGATGACTTCATTTGGTGCAACTGAAGTCCGAGAGAATGGCTTCATGGGAACCGTCAAAGTTCAAGGACAAATATACCACCGAATTGGTTCCTTATTGCCACTTGGAAGCAATGCACCACAGTTTCTGCAAATTTATTTTATGGGCGATTCTTCAGCAGAAGCCAGTCGAAGATGCGAAGTTTTTGAAAATCTCAGCCCAAGAATTGTTCGCGAATTGCAAGATTTTTTGCACGCCAACAATTCATATGTTGAGAGTTTCAAGAATTCTCTCGAGTTGATGCCAAATGAAAATTATAAGTTGATTATTCGAGCAGACAAAGTTCCCAGTGGTGAACACCCAGGGAGATTCAATGCACCGGTTCAGAATGAGGTGGCTATAGTGTTGGTTGGTGAAGAAGCTAACAATCGAGACATTGTACTCCACAAGCGAAATAACGAGTTGGTTCGTGTAAAAGAGACGCACCGCTCATATGACGCATTGCAGTATCCTCTCATGTTCTGGGACGGTAGTGATGGATATCACTTTGGTCTACGACATAGAGATGGAATAAAGAAAGTAACCTCAATGGACTTTTACGCATTCAGACTCATGGTTCGGGACGGACAGAATCACATTTTCATGTATCGCCATCTGTTGAACCAATTCATGGTCGATATGTATGCAAAAATTGAAAGTGAACGACTTTTGTTCATTCGCCTGAATCAAAAGCAATTACGATCTGAACAGTACATTCACCTGAAGGACGCCATATCACATGATACTGACCCGAACAATCTGGGGAGAATGATCATTCTTCCATCTACAGTAATCGGCAGTCCAAGAAATATGCACGAATATGCACAAGATGGAATGACTTACGTGAGAAAGCATGGTAGACCTGATCTGTTCATCACGTTTACTTGCAATCCTAAATGGAAAGAGATTCAAGAGCAACTTTCACATGGACAGTCTGCAAATGAGCGACACGATATCGTTTCTAGAGTTTTTAAACGAAAACTAACTAAATTCATACATGTAATCACAAAGTATGAAATCTTTGGCCCAGTCAAATGTTGGATGTACGCAGTGGAATGGCAAAAACGAGGTCTACCACACGCACACACATTGGTTTGGTGCCAAGAGCGCATCCGAGCGACCGATATTGACAAAATAATATCAGCAGAATTACCAGACCCCAACGAGGATCCTGAATTGTATGAATTGGTGAAGAAACACATGATCCACAATCCATGCGGAATGCACAATCCCAATTCACCATGCATGATAGATGGAAAGTGCTCAAAGCAGTTTCCTAAAAAATTTTCGAATGAGACTCAAACAGAGGATGATGGTTATCCGCGGTATCGCCGTCGATCTGTCGATCAAGGTGGTTTCACCGCTAAGATAAAAATGCGATTTGGAGGAGGTTTTCAAGAGGTGGAAATAGACAATCGATGGGTGGTTCCTTACAGTCCATTGCTGCTTAAAATGTTCGAAGCCCACATTAACATGGAGTGGTGTCACTCAGTCAAATGCATCAAGTACATTTGCAAGTACATTCACAAAGGCAGCGATCAAGCAGTTTTAGAACTACAAAATGAAAAGCAACTTGACGAAATCGAGGCTTTTCAACAAGGCCGATACATTAGTAGCAATGAAGCAGCTTGGAGGATATTCGGTTTCAGTATACACGAAAGATATCCAACTGTAATGCACTTGAGTGTCCATTTGGAAAATGGACAAAGAGTGTACTTCAATGAGAATAATTTGGGCCAGAAATTGGCTGAGCCACCGCGAACACATTTGACAGCTTTCTTTGAACTTTGTCAAACAGATGCTTTTGCCCGAACAATTCGATATTGTGATGTTGCTCGATATTACACATGGAATGCGAGCAATAAAAGATTTCAAAGGAGAAAGCAAGGAACTCCAGTTGAAGGTCATCCTGGAATACGATCTAGCGATGCCTTGGGGCGTGTCTACACTGTACATCCCTCTATGGCAGAATGCTATTATCTCAGAATGTTGTTGCACGTAGTTGTTGGACCGACCTCATTTGAATATGTCAGAACAGTTGATGATATTCAGTGCGAAACATTCCGCGAGGCTTGCCAAATGCGTGGTCTTTTAGAAGATGACCACCATTGGAAGTTAGCATTAGAGGAAGCCGCATCAACCAAATCAGCCCATTGTGTTCGTCACTTATTCGCCACCAGATGGACTACCCGGGCTTCGCTCCGGACATTCTAGAAGTTTCCAGAACATTCCATGAATATATCCCTCGTAGGAAGGTCCTTTCTAGAAGTTTCCAGAACATTCCATGAATATATCCCTCGTAGGAAGGTCCTTTCTAGAAGTTTCCAGAACATTCCATGAATATATCCCTCGTAGGAAGGTCCTTTCTAGAAGTTTCCAGAACATTCCATGAATATATCCCTCGTAGGAAGGTCCTTTCTAGAAGTTTCCAGAACATTCCATGAATATATCCCTCGTAGGAAGGTCCTTTCTAGAAGTTTCCAGAACATTCCATGAATATATCCCTCGTAGGAAGGTCCTTTCTAGAAGTTTCCAGAACATTCCATGAATATATCCCTCGTAGGAAGGTCCTTTCTAGAAGTTTCCAGAACATTCCATGAATATGTCGGTGGGGAGCTAAAAGTCTGGACTTGGGTATGAAACAACCGAATCAAACCCAAATCAAAAGGTCTAGACAAAAGGCCACCATAAAGGTAAAGAGTATAAAATAAGCGAATAACACAAACAACAATCGTTGCTTTTCAAATAATGGTTTATTTTGATAAGTTGCATAAAGTAGAATAAGATGATAACAAAAGAAGAAAAGGTTGATTAATTTACAAATGAAGACGAGGGTCAAACGACCGAAGGTGAAGAAGGTCAAACGACCAAAGGTCATCAGGTCTGAGGTCAATTCGGAGAAAACCACAAGATGATGAACTTGATGAACAATCACCGTTGTGTTGTGTTTGACCATTGAGGATTGGAGATGATCGTCAACCGACAAACTGCACCACACACGAACGAGTGTTTGTTGAGAGATGAGACGAGAATGTTCAACTAATGAGGTTCCATCAATTCGTTGGTGAAATATGAAAGAAACACCGTTTGAATATTGATGGGGTTTCACTTGAGAACAGACAAGAGAGATGAGTAATGAACAGAGTCCAAACGGACAAACCAATTGATGACCAATTGATTGCGATTAGCGAGTGGTGAACAATCGTTACACACGAGCCTAAGTGGAATCGACAGATCCAGAAGGTAAGTAAACGCTACTGGTGAAGACAAACTGTCGACATGCACCTAGGTAGGGCCCTACCCGTGTGTGTCTTGCCAGAACAAGCACACGGAAGGTCCTTATATAACTTCGCAAGGTTTGCATTGATTGCTTTTGACCGTATGAGGGGGAAGACACAAAAGTAGTGTGTATTGAGATGTGTTGTATAAAAGAGCATGTGATAGTATAAGGTAAGGAGGGATAGAGAACAAGAGGGAGTGTGAACGAATGGTCTGATCACTATGTGACTCACGATGGGGTGAGTTTGAATATGTGAGTGTATGTGTGTGTGTGTGTGTGTGTGTCACAAACGAACGTGCTTTTACGATCATACGAAGAAGACCGCTTCGAACGCCGTTGCTATGGTATTATTGTTGATGTGTGTGAATCGTTATCGTAACTTTGGTTAGGTGAAATAGACGGGAAATTCATGTAAGATGATATGTCCTGTGTGATGTTTACGACCGTGCACGAACACAGTTCGGCTGGCGACACTCAACAAGTTAACTGATTACGATCTCACTGCAGTCCTCCAGAGAAGAATGCTGACACCACTTTCGCTGATGCAGCGACACAAAAACACTCAAATCTGAAATGCATGAGTTGTCAATAATCATTGCCACTCAGCACAGATAGCGACACTGTGACTCAGTCCTCATGTTCTTGTTACTAAGCCTCTTTCTTTTTCAACCGAAAAGGAATTATAATACTAACGCTCGAAGGTTAACACATGTACGTGCGAAAGGTCATAAAAGATAATAAAACAAAAAGACCGATCGACGAGGGGCTCAAAAGACTAATCAAATGGAAATGAAGGACAAATAAAATCTCTATTTACAATTTAATTATTTAGCTGAGATTTGTATTGACCAATTAGATAAATCTTAATTAATTAAAATAAATCTAAGATATTAAATATTGAATTAATATTTAATGGAATGATGATAAGATTAAACCTAATATTATCAAACAAAGATATGAAAATAATAATAATTTAATTAATTCCATTTTAGAAATTATTAAATCATATTTTATAAGAATAAAATATTAAATATTAAATAAATCATAATTTATTTGAACAGGGAAATAAATATTAACCTGACAAATATATCCCTCGTAGGAAGATCCTTTCTAGAAGTTTCCAGAACATTCCATGAATATATCTCTCGTAGGAAGATCCTTTCTAGAAGTTTCCAGAACATTCCATGAATATATTCCTCGTAGGGAGGTCCTTTCTAGAAGTTTCCAGAACATTCCATGAATTTATCCCTCGTAGGAAGATCCTTTCTAGAAGTTTCCAGAACATTCCATGGATATATTCCTCGTAGGGAGGTCCTTTCTAGAAGTTTCCAGAACATTCCATGGATATATCCCTCGTAGGAAGGTCCTTTCTAGAAGTTTCCAGAACATTCCATGAATATATCTCTCGTAGGAAGATCCTTTCTAGAAGTTTCCAAAACATTCCATGAATATATTCCTCGTAGGGAGGTCCTTTCTAGAAGTTTCCAGAACATTCCATGAATTTATCCCTCGTAGGAAGATCCTTTCTAGAAGTTTCCAGAACATTCCATGGATATATCTCTCGTAGGAAGATCCTTTCTAGAAGTTTCCAGAACATTCCATGGATATATCCCTCGTAGGGAGGTCCTTTCTAGAAGTTTCCAGAACATTCCATGGATATATCCCTCGTAGGAAGATCCTTTCTAGAAGTTTCCAGAACATTCCATGGATATATCCCTCGTAGGAAGATCCTTTCTAGAAGTTTCCATGATTGTATCCTGTAAGGAAAGATAATTTCTAGAAATTTCTATGAAATTCTCGATTACAGAACATATATTTTGCATTCATAGCTTTGTTATTACTCAGACTTGTCATTGTTGCGCGCCTGCCATAGCCACAATGCATTAAAATTCTAGATTCAAAATATCTTGGAATCCATTGGATATTATGATCCGGGACAAAGCCTATCATCTGACGGCAGGTGAAAAGGATATTCTGGGAAAAATTCATCAAGATCGGCTCAGTAGTATCAGAATCCATACAGAACAAACAGAACAGACATTCAATTTTATGTATATAGATAATGCTGACCGCCTGTGAGGTGTCAAATCCTCTTCAGCTTTGGAATGAGTTTCGAGATGACATGGCTGAAGATATCCTCCGACAAGTGCAACAAGAAAATCAAGACATCGAAAATGTAGATTTTACTGACGATGTCTACAATCAAGCACTGATTATGTTGGAGGATATCTGTGTAAGAATCAGCGGAAAGAATCTAAAGTTCTTTGGCATTCCACCACCAAATCGAAGTTTGAACAATAGAATTCATTCTGAGATTTTGAGGGAAACGAGTTACAATGTCGAACAATTGGACGAATTTGTTCGAGAGAATGAACCACTTTTGGTGGACGACCAAAGATTTGCTTACGATACCATTCTTAAGGCAATTGAATCAAACCAAGGGGGTTTGATATTTTTGGATGCCCCAGGAGGAACTGGAAAAACGTTCCTTATAAATTTGTTGCTCGCAAAAATCCGATCTCGAGGACAAATTGCACTTGGAGTTGCCTCATCTGGAATCGCGGCAACACTACTCGATGGTGGTCGTACTGCACATTCGGCGTTTAAATTGCCTTTAAACCTAACCAAGGCCGACACCAATGTGAGTTGCAATATTTCCAAAGGCACCGGATGTGCCAGAGTTCTCCAAGAGGCAGTTGTGACTGTTTGGGACGAGTGCACAATGGCACACAAGCGAGGTTTGGAGGCACTCGACACGACCCTTCGAGATCTTCGTTCGAGCAATTCTCTGCTTGGTGGGGCAGTCGTTGTACTGGCAGGAGATTTTAAGCAGATTTTGCCGGTTATCCCAAATGGAACACCTGCAGACCAAATCAATGCTTGCCTCAAATCATCACGTTTGTGGCATTATGTTGACACATTGAAACTCAGCACAAACATGCGAGTTCAATTGAGTGGAGATGTGTCAGCACAAGTGTTTTCAGACAAACTGTTGGCGCTTGGAAACGGTCAACTTAAAAGCGACGATTCTGGGAGAATTAACCTTACTGACACAAGCTTTTGTCAATTGGTTAATTCGGAAAACGAATTGATTGACAAAGTTTTTCCAGATTTTCAACAAAATTGTCGAGATTTAAATTGGCTTTGCAAAAGAGCAATTGTTGCGCCAAAGGTTCTCACAGTTAGCGCATTGAATCTAATGATTCAAAATATGGTACTCGGACCAGCAAGAATTTACAACTCTATCGATTCAGTGACCGATCCCGACCAAGCTGTGTTCTACCCGGTAGAGTTCTTAAATTCTCTCAACCCCACTGGACTACCACCACATCAGTTGGAACTCAAAGTTGGCTCAATTATCATGCTAATTCGAAATCTCGATCCTCCAAAATTGTGCAACGGTACGAGATTGTTGATTAGCAATTTGCATGATAATTTGATTGAAGCCATCATTTTGAGTAAGTGTGGCCAAGGTGAAAAAGTGTTCATTCCACGAATTCCATTGATCCCGAGCGACTCACCGTTCGAGTTCAAACGTTTGCAGTTTCCAGTGCAATTAGCATTCGCAATGTCAATCAACAAATCACAAGGACAAACGTTTGACATTGTCGGAGTTCATTTGGAAGAAGAGTGCTTTTCGCATGGTCAGTTGTACGTTGCGTGCTCCAGAGTTGGGAGTGCTAAAAATCTCTTTGTATTTTCACCAGACGTAAAAACAAAAAATATTGTATACAAAAATGTAATTAATTGAATTCATTAATAAATGTCTATATTTAAAGTTGAGTTTCCATCGAAATTAGTAAAGCCGGAGCGAAGCCCGGGTAGCCCACCTGGTAGAGCATAAATCGAGGGCGAAACCAATTGTCACTTGTCATGAAAGTGTATAAGAAAAATTTCTTTTTCGTTAGATTACAATAAATTTTATTAAAAACTTAGAGTTGAAATAAAGTTATTATTTATTATAAATAGTGAAATAAAGGTGACTCAACTTTATTATTATTATCAATAATAAAGTTTCTAAGTTGCTGATCAAAGCATTAGCCCTGTTAAGTTGTTAAAAAGTCATTAATGTATGTTGGTTGTTTCACAAATTTCAATTACATCCACATACAATGCCATCGTCTTCGAACTCGTAACTTTATATTCAACATAGTGCGACATTGATTAGATTGTAGAGATTATACAGTGACTTTATAGAAACTTTATAACGTTTTCCTTCCATCGATTCTAAAAGGTAAAAAACTTCTAAATAAGTTTATTGTTCAATTGTGGACAATTTTTTTAATTTTTATTTTCTCCAAAAACAGCTATAATTAAAACTATTGTGTCTATTGAATCTTCCACACTGTGCAATTTTTGAAAACGGTTAAATATTTATTTTAAATTAAAAATTAGCTATTTTCATATTTCACTTATAGTACTGGAGAAAATGTTACTTTGCTTCGTCTCGTCGTGTGCGAAATCCTACACTAATGGAAATGTAAACAAACCAAAGTAATTATTGAGAACTTGAACAGACCATAGAAAGATATATCACCATCAAGATGATGTGACTGGTTTCTCCTCATCGCAATTTGTTTTTGTTTTTTTATTTCTCCCCAACACAAATTAATTGTGAGTTTAGTAACGTTAGGGAACAGTTAACAGGTTTCTTTTAATTATTTTATTAATTTTTAATTTTTATAAATTCAATTTTTAACGGAACTTTTGTGATGATCACTTTCAGTTTAGTAACGTTAGGGAACAGTTAACAGGTTTCTTTTAATTATTTTATTAATTATTAATTTTCATCAATTCAATTTTTAATAGAACTTTTTTGTCTCGTTGGTGAGATGCTTTTATTTTAAAATTGCAGAAAATTTATATTTTAATTTTACTTAATGAAATATTACAACCAATGAATCAGACTCTTATGAAATTTTTTATTTATGAGGTTGAAATTAACTGTGATTTAAAATTGGCGGGTACCCGGGTTTGTACCCACTACTCGCAATCAGTGCCGGCCCATGAGCTCTTGACAAGGTAGGCAAAGTATTCGCTTACCGCCCACGAACCTAAGTTTGCCGCTTCTGGTGATGGGTAAACTGACCAAAAATTGTTAATTTTTTCTCCAAATCCGATTTACCGCCTTGAGAATTGAAAATCAAGGTAGCACTTGCCTACCTTTGCCTATTAGGTGGGCCGGCACTGCTCACAATTGCAGCAATGCTCAAGTGCTTACATCAAATTTCAGAATATGAAAAAATTCGAAAAGAAATTCAAGCCAATCGTATTCTGGTTATCTGTTCAAATGTTATGTGTAAATGTGTGCAAATGTGTCAAAGATTCGTTTTGTTTACATTTGCACGTTTCGACATTCAAACGACTAAAAGTGACTCGAACTTGTGTTGTAGTGAATCCTTTGGTTTTCCATTCTAGCCAAACCAGAATAATCCGATGAATCAAGATGATGATAAAAAGTTTCTATATCAGCAACAACTCTACCTTCAAGTGTCGCATTTATCTCAATGACTTATCTAATGACGCTATTCGAATACTTCACCTTCTGTTTAAGATCAATCGACTAAGAATAGACCAACGTTTTAAGAGTTATTTCAACTATTGTTGAGAATGTGATTAATTCTTACTTGTAGGAAATCAAATTTAACTTTAATGTTATTCTAAATACAAACAAAATATAATTATTTTTCAGAAATTAAGTTTTGTTTTGAAATTTTTCTTAAATGTCTAATTTTGTTTATAATTCTCACCTTAATGTTTCTGGTTTATAAACTATTTCTTGAACTGGAATAGCTCTGCTGATTTGCCACCAGATACTCTTGCAGAATAGTCGGTCACATGTCGGCACTGTTGTACTTTTCCTTGACTTGCTCACGAGATTTTGAAAAGGGTTTATTTTACATTTAAATGCAACTCTGTTTTTAAATTAGATCAAATTAACAGTATTCGTATTAGTAATATGATATTACCACATGCATATTTTTTTATAAGTTTTTAAAAATATTTATTAATAATAATTCAATATCATCTGGTTTCGTGTTTCTTATTCTTAAGGTAATCAAATTTTTTGCTGCCGATTTTGTTAGTTAAAATCTAAGTAGTGTTGCCTTTTAGAGTATTATGTATATAATATTTGTATTACTAAAGAGATCTCAGTTGTTTGAGTACTTCAATATAAGAATTGTTATAAAATAATCCTTCTTAATGTTTCCATAATCAGATTAAAACTCTAATTCAATTGTTACTGATTGATCATGCCAAGTTTGTATTGTGAGTCTATTTATCTATGCTCGTATACGGTACTAAAATGAATGATGATTGAAATGAATAATTTTTTTAATGAAACTACTCACTACTACAACTATACATATCGTATACGTGCTATTTCTTTTCATGAAATCATTATCTATTTTAGCGATATCCAGTTTGCTGTTTGTTTGTCAAAATTGTCTTTCCCACAGCATTGGTTTAGTTAATTGTTGTCTAAGAGGTTTTTTAGTTTATCGAAATTGTTTTGATAACGTCCTTTCTCTATTTCAAGAGTCAATTTCAATGTTGAATTTTCAATAATCAATATTGATATACAACAATTATATAACAATTTTACAACATAATAATATGATTATAATAATTTTAAGCATTAAAAGAGAGCACTCGATTCCAATTTTTTATTATCGTTCGCTGAACAATTAAATTACTAATACATAATAATTCAATAGTTGTTAATGGTTAATAAATTCTCAAACTTCATTTCTATTTAAAAGGTCAATTTAATATACAAACTCCATCCATGATATCACAGTGACAGTGTGCCTGTATATCAAAACAATAATTTGCACAAATGAGCAGTTTTGGTCTAATTCACAAATTCTCTACTCGATAGTATCATTTAGAGTTGCAGGAGTGTAAGCAATCTTTTATTGAAGCTATCTCCTTTATGACAAGAGCTTATAAATATTGAAACTTTTTATTGGTGAGAGACTCATGTTGATACAATTTGTTGAGTACAATCGTATATGTCAATTAATTTCGATTTGCTTATTATGAGAAAAATTGGGCTTTCAAGGTCATTCAATACGAGTTGTTATGTTGTATGTTATTTCAATTTACTTCTGTAAAAGGTAAAGTTTTTTTATACTGTTGTACGAAAATTTGATTACTTCTCTTTAAAATTTAATGGAAAATCTAAGTAAATAAATATTTATCCGTCAATCTATTGTCATATTTTAACATTGTTTTTGTTGCAAATCGAGACAATTTGGATGGTCATGTAAAATCAATATTTAATCTTTTGTATATCCTTTGTCCTTTTCCAAAAGAGGTTGAACCTGTGACATGGCTAGACGGAATTTTTTCATCCAACAATTCTGCAATCAGTGAAATTGCTGCCGTCTCGAGTCGACCAGACAAAGTCGTTGAAATGCACAACTGAAAAGTACTAATTTTCACATGCTGAGAAATGTTTTAATATTTTTTTTGTAAATGTCTAATTTAGTTTATATTTTAATTATAATATGCGTTCATTAGTTTTAATGTTTTTAGTTTGGGTATTGTGAGTTCATTTAATAGAAATGTTGCCATTGCCAATATGGAAAACTATGGTTCATTGGAAGTAACTATCCTAATTGCCAAATTGGGAGAAGAAACATGTCCTCGTATTATTAAAGGTTATTAATTATAATTTTTTATCAAGACATTTTTTAAACAAAAGAGCTTATTAGTCTCGTTAGCGAATTGTTTTAATTAAAAATTTACTATAATTTATATTTTCATTAATGAAAATCAACATGTTTTATCAAATTCAAATAAAAAAGTTTATTTTGTATTTACAGGCAATTCTGTAGCCTATTTTTCAAATCAGATCAAATTAACGCTATCCATATTACAACAGGGCTTAATCAATATTTAATTTTTATTTAATTAATTTTTTTAACAGAAAATATTATCTTCAAACTCTAAAATGTCTCTTTTACAACTTTAGATTCTCTATGCAATGCGTAATCATTTTGGAACTTTTATCTAAAGTACATCTCTTTCCTTTGGAATCGAAACTCATTATCACAGGATCTGGTTTGCACATGGACAAGTGAATTTGTGTTGGTGTTTCAAGATGTTTCATAAGATTTATTTTGTTTTTAGCTGAACATATTTCTTTGTACATAAATGACATAAAGTGAATCGTCGGTATGACGGAGTGCCCTTGTGAATTTTCTATTTAGCCAAACTCGAAATGTCCGATGAATCAAGAATACGTCCAGAAGTTTCTGTATGAGCAGCAATTTGACCTTCAAGCAGCCCATTTGTCTTAGTGATCTGTCTAATGGCTTTATAATAAATAAATACTATTGTACTTAATAAGTACAGTTTTGAATCATCAAATAAAATAAATTATAGATAGAAACTTCCACATCAGTAAAGGTGAATAATAAACTTTGTCATATTTTTTGACAACTGTTTTTTAAGGCAAAACCCAAAAGTTAATCTTGTGGTGAAAGCTAATCTATTGGAAAGTTAGAGTTAGTGTTTTTTTTGTTTATCAAATTTTTGGAATAAAAGGGTTATTAATTTATTTGATTTTTTGTACTGGTTATAACCTTAATGTAAAAACTTCTATTTGTTCTACTGTTTGAAACTTGCAGATTAATTTTTATATTTTTATATACTATTATATTTTTGTGAGTCACAAATTGTGACCAAGACTTTGATCAATGTTATAGAAACGATTAAAATAGGTTTTGAATGGAATCTTAAGATTCCCTTCTTAACTTGGTTTGTAGAACGTGAATCTTCATTTCAGATCGTTTGTACCCTAATCCATTTTTATGTGTTTGATTTGTAACATATTGTTCCTACATTCAAAAAGGTGTGAATGGCTAATACATGCTATCTGTGAGTAAGTAGCATTCACACAAATCACAAATCTAATGCTAAAATTAGAGTCCTCAGGTCAAGCTATATTAAGTAAACTATAGCAACTTTGAAGTGCTTTCTATTAAATGGTCATAGTAATAATATTTGCATTGAAGAATTCAATGACTTTTTCAAATATAATTAAGTTTTTACTTGCAATAAGTTTTGATATTTTCTATTTTTTCTAATTCAACTTGTTGAACTCAGCAATTATAATTTATTGTATTCATATTTTTTTTATAAATACATTTTAAAATTTAAAATCAATTCTTCTACTAATCAAATTTATTTAATTTATATTTCTCCCTTCTTAGTTTCGCCTTTTACATTCCCATCATGTCATCATCTTTCAGCCTTCACCTATTCTCTCATCCCTGATGCACCATAACATCACATCTGAATCATTCTTCGTCAACATAATCACGTCACGAATCCTTGATGAAGAAAATGTTTGAAACCTTTGAACCTGTTGAAAGAAACCTTGAAAAATGAGCCAATTTCGGTATTTTGAGTAAAGATTCGAAATAAGCGCTAAAAAAATACATAAGATAGGATATTTTGTTCATCTAATTTCAATTTGGATGTCCATCTGTGTTATCATTGTTAAGTGAACTTTTCCTTTGATATTATGAAAATCTTAAGAAGTACAGTGTACAGGTCACCTAGTACAGGTTACTTAGCACACGCTCAGCAATGTTTTCCATTTGTTTCAAGAAAAAATGGCGTTGTGGAAAGACAAATACAAAGGTTTTCTATACGCAAATTCGGAATTTTGAACATTTACGCTACGCACAATATGGGTTGTAACGTTATCGATTATCTTATATTAAATTTTTTTAATTGAAAGGGGAAAATGGTACAATCGCTATTTGAACCAAGTTATACTAGTTAAATTCGTTTTTTATTGTAAAATACATTGTACTAAATATTCAAATTATTATTTTCTTTTATCGGCTTCGGCTTGAAATTGATTCAAATCATACGAAAGGTAGTATAAAGTGAGGCCAGTACGAATAAAAACACACTAAAAGAAAGTAGCCATGTATTTTAAAAGGTTATCTAACTTATTATAATTTTTTTACTGATCTCATGTTTGACAAGTTAACCTTGTGAAGTGATATCATAACGAGAACTCTGTGAAGATCGATTTGGGAGTTTGAGTAAGTCTTGTAATTCACTTCTTTTGTTTACATCACAAGTTTGATCATTAAATCGATCATTGACATCATCCCATCCTACAGAGCGATCTTATCTGTAAGAAAGATCTCTTGCTGCATGTGCCAAAATCCTACACAAATGGAAATGTAAAAACCAAAGTGTTGTTCAAACTTGAACAAACCATTGAAAGATCACCATCAAGTGCTGTAACTCGTTTCTTCCCATCATAATTTGTTTTTGTTTTTTTATTTCTCCTCAACACAATTTAATTGTGCTTGGCCACCACTTTGAGTTTGCTCACATTTAGGAACATTTGACAGGTCTCTATTAATTATTTTATTAATTATTTAATTATTTTACTAATTATTAATTTTTATCAATTCAATTTTTTTTTTATAGAAGAACTTATTGGCCTTGTTGGTGAAATGCTTTAATTTTAAAATTGCAAATAGTTTATATTTTCATTAATATACAAAATTAAATTTGCTTAATCAAACTTTAATGAAAAGATATAATTTTGCAATCTGTAGTCTATCTTTCAAATTAGATCACGATTAAAGGTATCCATATTTAATATACCACATGCAGGGCTTTTATAAATTTCTCAGAATGATTATTAATAATTCATTTTACTGTTTCGAACATGACTTTCACTTGCTAAAAGGTTTTTATTAATTATTTTTTGAGTAAATCGTCATTTTATTTATTTTATTAATCACAGATATTTTAATGATAAAAAATAATTAATTGTTTAATAAATTTTAAATTTGTTTGTCTGCTGCTTTGGAGAAAATTCTGTTAAGATGGCTTGGAGTTGGGTGATTTGCAGCGTTGTTCTGAAGATGATCAAGTAGAGTTGGTGGTTAAGCCATTTCCAAGATAATTTAATCCTTGATGTTTGAATTTGAATTTAAATAAAATTTTCAAACTAGTAATTGCGAAAACGAAATGCAGAAACAACCCAAGAAGCGGTCAAGTTTAGCGTGGGTTCTATTCAAGACAAAAATTTGTGCATTTTTCCTTCCCATTTCTGGTGAACCTTTGTGGGGAATGTGTCCTCAATACATATACGTATATCAATTCCCTTTCTCATTGGTCAATTAATCTCATTGAATGACCATCAAATCAATAACAAAAGTTCCTGGATCTATGCTTCAGCACTGACCTCTATTCAATTTCTATGCATAATGGGTAAATGGCTCTTTCTCAAATATCTTTAATCTGGAGCTACGCCTTGTCTGGTTTTATTCGCCATATTCTTTTCCCTAATATCACAATCAATCTTCAATGGATCTGACTATTATTAACTAAGTCCTAACAGATCACTTGAAGTGCAAATGAAACTTTTTGGTATTTGGTAATACATGCGTCACAAGATCTCGGAATTCCAACGTAGATTCAAAAAAAAAAGATATCTTCTCAAATGGGTATTCTAAAACTTCTGAATATTCAAAAAAAAATTACCTTTTAAAATACATGAAGAGGAGGAATTTCCATATATATTTTTATGTCGTTTTTCTAAGTATTTTTGCAATGGTGTTTATCTCATTAGTTTTGGGTATTTTATCACTTGTCCCTCGGCATTTGGTTGGTTAAACTGATTTCTAACACACCAGGTTTGTATAATTAGTGACAGTTCTGTATGAAATACGGATAACATTTCTCTAACAACAACTTCTTGAATCAAATAATATATTCACAAAATTCGCTTTGCCAACCACTCTGAGGAACCGAACTGTGTGCAACAGGTGTTGACATTGTGACATTCAAATTGTCTTGACATTATCAATGATAATTTAGCATTAGAAATCATACATGTAGCATAAATCGAGGGCGAAACCAATTGTCACTTGTCATGTCTTGAATATCCACTCACACTTGAATGTGTATGGAAAATTCTTTCGTTAGATCTCAATAAATTTTATTAAAAACTTAAAGTTGAAATAAAGTTATTATTAACAAGACAACCCAAACGCTTCGCGTTTCGCGCGCTGCGCTCTCCGCTACACGTTTGCAGTTGTCTTGTTAAAACCCCCCGTTGCAAGCAACGGGGGGTTGTCCGCTTCTCCCGCTGCATTAAAAGTAACAGAATGTCACAACTGCGCATGTTACACTCTGTACATTTGAGCTATCCAATCACGACGACTACCACACTTTCTTTATCCAAATAATATTATTAAGATTATTAAGATTGGATGGGGTACGGTCAGTAGTGCATTGTGTGTGAATGTAGTCAAAATATAAGGTATGTCTCTACTGCGCATGTCCCACTCTCTACCTTTGAGCGATCCCATCACCACCGCACTTTTCCTTATCCAAATAATATTATTAAGATTAAGATTGGATGGGGTACGGTCAGTAGTGCATTGTGTGTGAATGTAGTCAAAGTATAAGGTATGTCTCTACTGCGCATGTCCCACTCTCTACCTTTGAGCGATCCCACCACGAACACACTTTTCCTTATCCAAATAATATTATTAAGATTTATTAAATAGTGAAATAGAGGTGACTCACTAACTTTTAGACCATTTCTTTTGGCAAATAATATGTGAGTTTCATATTCTCAATTTAACGAACATTAAAATCTTGGTTTACATGCTTAACAGTGTTTTATTTATATTCACAGATTCATTATGTTTAATTTCAATTTTATCAATAATATTTCAACACAGTCTGATTATAAATATTTTTCGGTTTCAAACTGTTTTCTTGAGTTACCATGAGTTTTTTTTTAATGAACAACCAACTTAATTATCATTATTAATAATAAAATTTCTCAGTTGCTTATCAAAGCATTAGCCCTGTTAAGTTGTTAAAAAGTCATTAATGTATGTTGGTTGTTTCACAGAGCTCAATTACATCCACATACAATGTCATCGTCTTCAAACTCGTAACTTTATATTCAACATAGTGCGACATTGAATAGATTTTATAGATTATACAGTGACATTATAGAAACGTTATAGATTTTCCCATCAACCAATTCTAAATGGTAAAAACTTCCAAATAAGTTTATTGTTGGATTGTGGACAAATTTATTTATTTTTATTTTCTCCAAAAACAGCTATAATTTAAACTAATGTGTTTTCCACACTGTTCATTGAACCGAAATCGGACATCTAGCTGAATAAAAAGTGATTGATTTAATATCTTTTTGAGTGAAACGACAATGTAATACCAAACTAACCTCGGGTTAAAAGAAAATGGTGGAATGGTCGAATTGAGGAAAGTCACAATTTTAAATATATGTTATTTATTATAAATAGTGAAATAAAGGTGATTCACTAACTTTGAGACCATTTCTTTTGGCAAATAATATGTGAGTTTCATATTCTCAATTCAACGTTTAATAAAATCTTGGTTTACATTCTTAAATTTATTTGTTTATATTCACAGATATGTTTAATTTTTAATTTCAATTTTATCAATAATGTTTTTTTTGAATTTGAGCTTTGGCGAAGAAAAAATTGTGGAGTTTTTTGAGCGAAAAAGAAACCCAACACCATGCTACCATTGGATTGAGTAAGAGGTTGTTTTCACTGCAACGCACTGAATCTATCATTAATTTCACAAGACCTTCGTTAACTAAATATATATTTAACTAAATATTTAATTAAAAATATCAATATTATTTAAATACGTACTTTTGGTTTATTTTTTACTCATGCTTGTCATAAGTTTTTTAATTATTTAATTTTACGGGTATTAACACAGTTTTTTATTTACTTTCTGTTTTTATCTGTTTTCATCTATTAAAAATGAAATTTTTCGATTCAAACATCATGATGAATGACTTTTGAATGCAAGATACTCTACTAAATATCCGTGCTAATTCTTTTCTTGCATTGTTTATTTCTCGTATTTAAGGATAACCAGTTTGTTGCTTATTTATTAAAAATGTTTCCCCTAGAACTTTAGATCCTCTTTTTATTTGCAATCGTGCTCAATCCAATGGAACTGTCATTCAAAGTGCATCACTTTCCTCTGAAGTCAACATTAACGATCTGACTAAATGATTTTTGTTGTGATTTCTAAATGTGTCAAAGATTCGTTTTGTTCACGTTTGACCGTTTGGACATTCAAACGGATATAAAAGTGACTCGTCCGTGTTTCGTAGTAAATAAAACAAAGTCTTTGGTCACATGGACCGCCTTTGACGTTCTTACATATTGGATTCCAATCATTCAAAAGGTAATAATTAATTGACAAATATTTTTAAATTAATCAATTTAAGAAATATGTAAATTCACCATGTCCGAGAAAAAAACATATTTTAACATTCCAATTTTATTTTAATTAATTAAAATTTATCTGAGTTTCCATTCGCTTTTAAAATTACCACTGTTTTTGATAGAAAAATCTTTAATCTGTAAAGCATTTATATTTTTACAGGCTTTATCAATCCAATATATCAGTTCTCAATTTCTTTTTGGTTTGAATCTGAAACATTCTGCTGACACTTTTGGGCATATTTAAATATTCAAATTTGAGTCAGAATCTTAGCCAAAGTCTTGGAAAATAACAAATGAAAATATAAATTTTCCTATTTGCTAGCTTCAAATCATTGCCATTGTGAATTTAAGCGACGAATTTTTTGGTTTATTCTTATTTACAATATATTTTTAAGTGATATTTAAAAATTAGAAAAGTATTATTTTTAATTATTCTATTACCATAGAAAGCTCGCTTAGATTTAATAAATGGTTTTAAATATCAAGAATGTTGATCATACATTTATTTATTGACAACATTATATCTCTTTTAAAATATATAATTATTTTAGAGGTAGTAGATTTAGGCGAGGGGGTTAGCAAAACCCTCGACCTTGATCCGTCAAGCCCAAAACAATTGTCATGAATTTGCATATTATTTCTCAATGTGTGCTCATTTTATTTTTTCAATCTCATTTTTCAAAAGGTAATAAACAACAACAGAATTTGATTGACAGAACAGAACAGAATCTATTCTTGTTTATTAAACACAAAACAAAATTTTTAATGGAATTTTCTTTTTAAATGTCTGTTTGTTTTAACTGGTTATTTATATATTTAATGTTTCTTGTCAATGGTAAAACCATTGAAGGAACAGCTTCCAAACTTGTGCTAAAATTATTTATTAATGGTTTGTGTGATCTAGCGATTATAATGAGTGGTTATTAATTTACAAGTGAAATTATTTTAGTCATACTTTCAACCGTTTGATTTATAAACCAGGCACAACTTTCTTTTCAAGCATGAAAATTTTCCTTTAAGATCAACACTTTAGTTGTTCTCGACAAATTGAATGAATTGGTCTAATAATGTGTACTGCGGGTTATATTCGGGTGCAGACTATACAGTGTATAGTATACACGGAAATTTCTTTTTATGGGACAACATATTCATATTTAGAATATATTATCTCCAAATCTAACCCATTGTTGTATATTATTAGTCATTTTCGAGGATTTTAAAAAAAGTGCGGGTTATGCACTGATGCGGGTTATATACAAAAAAAATACGGTAGTATGATAAGATAAACAATTAATGGTTAATTTATTTTGAAACCTTTTAAAAATCCATGTTCGGAATCTCTATTAAAAGCCAAAATGTAAAGATTTTAAAAATAACATTTCTTTATCTGCAAACACATGAAGGACTTAAGGAGTTGTTATTGAACTAACTTTTAAATTTATGTTTTCTCATCTTAAATTACTGGTTATCTATGCGATTTTTACAAAAGGTTTTTGTCAACTGATCAACTCAAATCCTAAAAATCATTTAAAAAATTACATTTTCAATTGACAACAAAAAGTCTCAATCCATCAGTCCATGACTGCTGCCATTAATCCTAGCAAGTAAGCTTTTCCAATACACAGTAAAACAAAACAAAAATACATTCAAAATATTTTTTCATTTCATTATTTTAAAATTGTTTTACATGGTCTTAAATGTTTATTTACACTTAGATTTTTTCCAATTTAAATGCGTTTAACAGGTAAAAAATTGTTTATTATTATGTTAAAGAAATAGAAAGAGTTAAAATGGTAAAAATAATTAAAATTCCTTTTTGTTGATCTATATAGCCAATTTAGGTTCTTAAAATATATTATTTCTTATCATTGTTTGTATAATTCCAGCAATTTTTAATTTAGGTTCTTTTCATCGCTTCTGAAGAAAACTAGGGTCCGCACGCTTATGGTTATATTTATTGTCATGATAAATTCATTCGGTAAACTCAAATGCACTGCAACTGCAACAAACAAAAACTGTTTGTAAAGAATTCTAAAAAATGTCAAGAATATTTTATTTATTAAATCTATTGACTCAAATTTCTCGCTATGCTTTTACTTTGAAAAGATATTTTGCTTGCCACAATCTTTCAAATTGGTCTTCAATTCACAATTGTTAATCTTTGTAAGGATTCTTTTAAAATCAACACAAACGCAAATACCATGGTACAAATGGTACAAACAAATTAATTAATGGACAATTTATTTAAATAACTTCTCGCTTCTTTTAAATTGAATCTTGATAATATATTGTGTGATTGTATAATATATTCTTATCTTATCATCTGTAGGCTTGTCCTCTTTTTGGTCTCTCAATCTACAATCACTAGTTGCTTTTCTTTCACTCATTCACTCACAAAATTTAACATGTTTTAAAAATAAATCCAGTTATTTTCAAATCTGAATATATTCCTTTTGCTGAAGTAATTTCTTATTCCAACAATGATACATGTGTCATCCTTCATTAAATAAATATATGTGAATAAAATTTTTTTCAATTACAACATGTTTTCATTTCTTTGAATACATTCTTGACTAAATCGTGCATAATCTTTAATAAACTCATCATATCAGAGCATGCGTGCTTTTAAATATTTTTTACAATTATATGAATTGTCTCCTTTATTTACACAAGGCTACAGTTCTGGGTTCTGTTCACTGGGTTCACAGGTCAGTCGGTGGTCACCCAAAACACAACACACTTCTCTTGTAAAAGGTTAATAATTTCATTTAAACTTTTGAACAATCTTCAATGTTATCTCAAGTTTTCTGTTTGATTACAAAGAAAAGAAGTCAATCCGGTAATGTTGCCTGAATGATCCAAAGTGAATAAAGAGAAGAGATTGGCAATATCCACCAATAAACATATTCAATTCATCAGTTCGTTTTCTCTTCAGGTAGCGTATATTTTTAACATTGTTTCTGGATTTCAACAAGTAAGACTACCAAATTGAATTTCAATCACATTTTGTTTGATTTTTTACTCGAAGGATTTTTAATGGTCAATCTATTTTTGACTTTTTTATTCCATATGTTATTATTATTTTATAATTTATAGGTTTGTAAAAGGCCAATTATCTTAATAATATCAGTAATCGTTAAATCTACAATTCGAAATTAAAACTTACTTGAGAGAATTGACTCGAATGCCCTTCGGACCCAACACAAGTGCAGCAGTTTTAGAAACAATGTCAAGGGCTGCTTTTGAAGATCCATAAACAAGGATTCTTGGTTTAATAGCCAGGGCACTCGAAATGTTGATTAAATTTCTTTTGGTCTTCTCCAAGTGCGGCACAGCAAGTTGAATCAACTCAATGGGCACTTGAATATTCAATTTATAGACTTGATCAAACTCTGTAAACAAAGTGGGACTCGACAAATTACCACTCGCCAATGCAGCACCAGCATTGTTCACCAAAATGTCCAATAGACAAAATTTGGCCACCGTTTCGTCAATCAACTTCTTGCGGAAAGAATCATCATCACGAAGATCACCAATCAATCTATGTTAACTTCAGTAAAAGATTAAATTAATTACAAATTTTGAGTTTTTTAAAATAAAAACCAATGCATAAATTATTTTAATTAACATATTTGCATTTTATTAAATATTTTAAAAAATTTTTATTATGGTTTTATAAACGTTCGATTTAATTTCAAAATTTGTAATTTAAAATTAAATTTAAGTCAAGCAACATAAATATGCAATTTATTAATAGTGTATAATTATTGTCAATTATTATCCAAAACCAGTTTGAAAATTCCAAAGTAGAAGTGAAAGGGGAGTACATTTTACTACAAGCAGGAATTAAACTAAATTCGTTCCAATCGACCTAACAGCTCATCGTCGTGGCGTGCTTTCTCTACACCTGGACACTAACACAACTGTGAATCGTCTGATTCAGCTTTTTCATAAGCACCATCGTAGTTATTCATGAAATTTTAAAGTTGGTTCAAATTAGTTTTCTTTAATTTTGTGCTATATTGCTGCTTGTATAAGTAAACATTTTATTTTATTTTATTTATTAAAGTATTGATATTAGAGTAGTTTTGAATCCATAATGCTTACAACAGGCTAAAACCTAATTATTTGCATGCATTCGTACAGAATCATTCCGGAACTTCAGATAAAGTTACGCTTTGTGGTCATAAAGAAAATTTCAATTAAATTCATTAATAAGTTACCAGTTTAAAATTTTAAAATGGTTTTTTAATAATTTATTTGTTTAATAAACTAATTAAACAAATGACTTTAATTTCGCTATTAATTAATTAGTACCTTCAATTAAATGAATTTATTCCAACATACAATTAAATAAGATTTTAAAAATTCACAAATTTCTGCCATACTATTTTTAAAATGCAAGACTCTGGTACACAATAAAGCTGTGCTATTACGTGTTAATAATATTTAATGAAAGTGATCGTGTGACTACTTCAAGTCAAATATTTAAAACGAAATTATTGTTGAATCACTGAAACATCTAATCTCAAAATGTGCCCAACATGTTAAAATATTATAAATCTATTGTTCACTTAGTCTATGGAAACCGGTCCGAACGGGACAAACGTACACTTCACTTTGATCTGCAAATTGTGGCACAATTGGGGGAATTTTATTTTATCACACAACATTCAATTGAATCATCACTTGAAAAGTATGCCCAAAATGGACGATAATGATGAGATTATAATAAGGATGTAAGTGTTCCACTTACTTCCGCATATTGATTGTTTTTCCCATGATCGGCAATTGGTCGAATTATTTACAAACTATAAGTTACTTATATAGTCTATAACTCAAAAGTTATTATATTGTAATTTAACCCGATGATTGGTAATTGCTAATTATTGGTGACATAATTTCCCAATACTTTCCCTGACTCACGTTCCGTGCAATTATGGATACAGTTTGGATAGAGTGCGAAATGGATAATTGGTCTTAGTGAAAATCTTATATAAGATGCATGGTTGGCTCAATTTTACCTTTAAGAGCGGCTTGGATGACTGTTTTTTAACATCATAGACTTTATGTCTTTTCTCTGAAATGATTTTCTTCGTGGCCAATTTCAACTCATTCAATGTAAAACAGCTTTGAGTGTATTGATAAGGTTTTAATTTTGATTCTTTGTATTGCTTGAAGTTAAAGGTTTTTTTTTTATTTTAAGCAAATCTGTCATTAACTTTTCAAGTAATTTCAGTCGACACAAGACAAGACCAGTTTCTAATCCTAAAATAAAGCCTCTGAGATTTACATAATATTTTGATATCTTTTATCTTCATGTTAAACTTATTTGATTAGTAATCAGATTACTTATTTAAAGTGAAAGTATGGCTGTTTTTCAAAACGGTTACTAACTTTTCTAACCACATAGATTAGGCATAAGAAGTGGTGCGCTAAAGGGCGATCCACAAATAAGCAAACAGCTGGCTTCTCCGCACTGAAGTGCTTATTTGTGGATCACCCTTTAGCACACCACTTCTTAAGCCTAACATAGATTACGGCCATTTTTGGCAATGAAATCTTGTGAATTTGTTCAATATACTTGAGTATTGTTATTTTTGAAATCATCAAACAATTTTTAGAATAATAACTTACTGGTCTCATCAATGATAGATTTTAATTTATTTAATTAAAAATCGAATTAACGAATTCCATATTACCTCATGCATGGGTTTAGAAATATTTCAATTTTATTTAATTATTTTTTACATTTTGCAAAATTTTATTACAATATCTTGTTTTTCTCAAATTTAAAAACCAACTCACTCCAATATTTCATTTAAGAAGTTTATATTAAACATTCAACTGGTCAATACAGAGCATATCGTGGTAAAAATGTTCTGAATGTATTCGCTTTTTGATATTTTTAAAAGGTTTAATTTTATTTATATAAATGCTATAAATTCATGTTTTAGTCGACATGATGAACAGAAAAATGGTTTTATAAAATAGAAGTTTGTATTTGAGTGATAATTTTTTCTTTGTTTATTTATTTTCTTGAATTAAATTTAAGGCATTTTTAGATTCTTTTTGGCAATTTTTAATTTAATCCAAGAAAAAAATACACTTCAATTTATTTTAAGGTTTTGAGCGCCTATAAAGGTTATTTTACTGTCATCTGTCAGAAACAAATTGAAAAATCCATATATTTTAACTCGACATTTTCTCGACTCGAAATTTTAAAATAATTTTCCATTTGCAAAAAGCCTAATTTTGCGTGATTAGAACCTTGGAATTGCATTCAGGCAGGGTACTAAAGGACAAGTGCGACATCAATCTAAAATAGTTTCTACGCGATTCAAGATATTTTCAAGTTTAAAAAAGTGAATTTAATTTGTTTTCAAATTTTAAATGAGTGGTAGGACGACACGGGCGCCATCGTTGTGTCCAGTCATACTGTTACAAGGATTTGTAACAACATTAAACGATTATGATGATCAAAAAAGGTCAAAACAAAATCAAACATTTAAACTTAAACTTAATTTTTTAATACTTACACTAAATTTAATTAATCAATCATAAGAAACTTTGTTGGTTTTATTTCGAGTTATTTGTTATCCAATCCAGTTTTACAATTTACAAAAGGCAAAACTTTATAAAACAAATTATTTCATCAATAGATTTTATTTGAATTATATTTGTAAATTTAGATTTAGATTTAGATTGCGAAAAGAATGAGATTAATTGGACACAGAGTTTTAATTCGATTACAAGTTGAGCTAAGTCAATGCACGGGCCAATGCTTAAAAAGGTTTTTCATCAATTATATTAATTGTGTAATTCAAAATTTGTAAATAAACATAAATTCAATTCACATTTCACTAAGCAAAAGAAGAAGAAGAATTACTGGAGTAACGAGCAATTTCTCACAGAAAACTTGATTCAAGTGTTGCTGTTTGAATAGTTTTTTATGTTTCCGAGCTTATCTTCATTTACTCCTTGAGTTTGTAACCTTATACTATGCTTTACTATACTATGTAATTTTAATAAATAAAATTTTATTGTTTAATGTATTTCTCATTGTATTTTCTTAATTTAAAATGTTAATGATTTTTTATATTAAAATTAATTGTTTTTTATATCTTAAAATTAATAATTGACGCAATTGTTCCGCTAGTTTAATGGTAATAGATTAATCTGCTTGTGTTTTACATGGGTTTTAATTATTCTTAGTTACTTTATTATTTAAAAAATTAATTTTAATAATTTTATTTGAATTTAAAATTTTAACTTAGGCTTAAACTATGTACCTGCCTACCTTCAGTGATAAGCAGTTTGTTGTTTGTTTGTCGAAAATGTTTCTCCCACAGCTTTAGATCCTCTTTATTTGCTCCATTCTGGAACTGTCATCCGAAGTGCATCACTTTCCTCTGGAGTCAACAGTTTTGATCCGATCCCAGGATCTGCTATGCACATGCGTAGTAAGTGATAGTATCGTGTCATCTAGATGTGCCATATGATTAGTTTTGTTTGCAGTTGTATGTTTCTCAGTTCAAACTTAAAGTGACTTGTTTGCGTGTCAGAGTGACTCTGTGGATTTCCTTTTTAGCCAAGCAAAAAATTACCAGATGAATCAAGACCAGAAGTTTGTGTATGAGCAGCAACTCGACCTTTAAGCAGCGCATTTAACTCAATGACTTGTCTAATGACGATATTCTAATGTTTCACCTTTATTTTGAGATCAATCCACCGGAAAGACCAACGTTCTACAAGTTATTTCAATCGTGGTTGATGTCTGATGTCTGATCAAGTGAAATTAAATTAAACTTTAATATTTCTCGGATTACTATTAAAAATTTAAATATTTTACAGAAATTTTGTTTTATTTCCATACTTATCTTAAATGTTTTATTTGGTTTATTCTGTTCTGTTCTATTAGTCCATATTCCGTTATTATGTATTCTACTTTAAAACGTTCTATAATAGTTTAATTTCCATCAGAAATGAATACGTAACATATTAGGCGTTCATTGCACACTGGTAATAAAAGGTTAAAACATTTAATTTTACGGGTATTTACACAGTCTCAACACAGTCTTATTGCGGACATATTAAGGTTTCAAACGGTTTTCTCGTATTTCCATTAGTTTTTAAATAAATAATAATTTTAAAGTAAATAACTTTGAAAAAATAAAGTTTCTTGGTTACCAAAAAGAATTTACCTTGTTAAGATGTTAAAGGTCATTATTGGTTGTTTCACTGAAGCATGTTCACATGCATGAATCAATTACATCCACATACAATGCCGTCATCTTCAAAATCATAACTTCATATTCAACCATACAACATTGGACGAAAGTGATTAGATAGTGAATATTATACAGTTATTTGTTCCAGCAATTTGAGCAAAGTTCTATCTAAAAGGTGTATCTTACTCGAAATTTCTTGAAAGTATTTAGGTCATTTAATTCAAATGAAATTTTACAAAACACGTTAGTTCAAATAGAATGGTAAACAAATGATTATTCATAGATAAGTTCTGGTCTGTTAAACTATGCTTATAAATGGTTATTTGTATAGAATTTATTGGTTTGATTCCAAATGAAGAACTTCCTCTTATTAAATATTTATATTTCTCTCTTAATTGCACAAGACTTCGTGGTCGATTCAAAAGGTAATTTTAGTCTGTTATTTGCTTGAACAAACGAAAATAATTGAGCGAATAATTGACCATGTAAGAAACACGCTAAGCATCTTATTGCATTTTATCTATTTAAATGATTTTAATCAGATTTAGCCAAGTTTAGTTACTGCATTAATTTTTGTTGTTGAACAAGCTTATAAGACTTATAATACGAGTATAATATAAGTATAATATAATATAAGTATTGCCACAGGTTATTAAAATCTATATTTCAGAAATAATCCATTCATTCATACAAGATAGTGTATAATCTCACAAAGGGAAGTGTATCATAATTTTGTGGCGTAACTTTTTTTGGGAACGTTGTCCAGTCGAATAGTCGAAACGTTGTCTAATCGTTGGTGTAGTACCATTGGACTGTTCTGTTTCTACAAAGTTAAGTCCATATCCCCTTATATCCAAAAGGTTAAATTTTTTTATTATGTTTTTTACTCTATTCCCATTTGAACTAATGCAAAATCTAATGATTCACATATTTATATTCAATATTTTTATGATCCTTTGAAAGTTTCGATTGATAATACCTGTGGTACTGAAGTGATGATGGAGCTGTGTTTGTTGATCTATTGGCATTAGAATAACAGTTAAAAATGAAGTTCAGTAAGCAGTGAAATGCTTTTGCTGACTTTGTAACATTGATTTTGCTTATCCACACTATTTGTCTTCGGTATCTTTTAAAGTCCAGTCAAAATTGTTCTTCAAATTTACTCTACGCTAATCTTTATCTCATTTTTGACAAGTTTTGTACTCAAGTTTATTCACAAACTCTAGTTGACTTAAAAAATTCATTTCAATTTTTTTGTTACATTTTATCGATAACAAATGAGCATTAATGTGATTTAATTTGAGTACGTATACATAAGTCAGTATTTCCAAGGAAAAATGATCAAATCGAGAAACTAGTGGCACTCTCAGTATCCAAGTCTCGTGCAGAATTCTCAAACAATGAATCTTTAGAAACATAGTTTGTATCCAATTTCTGTATTGTGGCTCCATTCAATGGAGGAGCTGTTACGTAGCTATCTCTTGTTATTTGTCATATAATCTTAAACCATGAGTATTTTTACCTTCACGTGTTGAAAACATTCTTAGAAATGGTAAGCTACACCTTTTTATATAGCCTCACTGTTCTTGAAATACCCCGGTCATTACACATTCTGATCGACTAAGTAAGTATAAGTGTAAGTATCTTTTGAACTTATAATTGCTGAAGGATACAATAATTAAATTGACTGTTTCAAAAGGTTTCCAAATTGTTTAAATAGTTTTTTTTGAAATTAAATTATGATACGATAACTAAATATGATTAAAAACACAATTACAATAAAAAAATATAATTAATGATTTTCTTATTGAGTGATCGACTGCTATTTCTTAAAATGGTTTAAAATTTAAAGCAATGTTTTTCAAAGTCACTCTAACGTACTTTGCTAACTACTACTAGTACTTATTTTCATCAGCTAATTCGGCATTTTGATTGCTGCTTGTTAAATTCATTTTATTTCGAGTCAATTTTGACACTCCTTATGGAGATTTTTATGGATTCATTGGATTTTTGTTGTTCATGCATGCATAGAGATTTATGTAGTAATTCGATTTGTTAGAGAATTCTTTGTGGTGACAATCTTCATCTACATTTTAATCAGAGATATTTTATATTTATATATTTCTTTGTTTCAATTAATTTTTATTAAGATTATTACGAGGTAGTGGTTTTTAAGGTAAGCATATTCATAAACTGTTTGAGAATTTATTATTTAACTTTAACTTAAAATTAAAATTATTATTTATATAAATAAAAAATTCCGTGATTTAATTAATAGACTTAGATGACTGGCGAGTGTTTTGCACTTGTTAACTTCAAATTTATGATTAACCTAGATAGTTCAACTTTTTTGAAATTTATATAAAAGGTCAATGAAAGAAAAAAACTTAATTTCAAATTTGTCAATTTAGGTATTTGAACATTTGCTCGTAGGAACCTCGAGGAAAGTGTTGCTGTTTTTTGTTGTATTGTTACAGCGACACACTTACGGTAATCATTTATTTTTTATTTTTATTTTTATTTAGAGCTACCCCATTAGTATATTTATTGATCGTTTTATTTCATTCGTATTTTCTCTTCATTTAATTAATATTTTACAAAAATTAAGCTCAATTGGAACGTTGCAGCTTTAGCATAAAGGTCTTTTCAATTTTTTAAAGCATGACTTTAAACATGAACATTCTTATATTGACACTATTCAAATTGTTCCACGTAACTTACTTTATACAAATAACAAATTATAAGTTTACAGATTAGGTTTTTGGTAGGCACAGGATTACACCTTGATATTAACCGTTTTCAAATTTCATCGTGTTTGTATGTTGAAAAGAAGAATTAGAATTAATCCCACTCGAAACTTTACTGTTTCCATAATTATCCCAGTTATACAAAGTTTAGGATTATTTTTATTTGCTGCTTGTTTAAAAAGTTTTAAATTTAAAAGTAAAACTTAAATATTCATATCCTGACACTACGAATCTTCAAAAATCAAATATAGGTTCTATCCAATATTGTATTTTATGCTTGTAAATTAATTTTAGTAGAATTGATTGTCGCATTTTAAACGGTTTAAATAACAATTCTAACTTTAAATTTGAAAGCCAATTTAATAGTTAATCGCAACCTTCCAGCTGAAAGTTAGAGCTATACAATTTTGTTTGGCTCGCAACAATAGAAAACCAACCTAACCTAAATTATATAAATATTTATTGTTAAAATATTGAAATGTTTGATCCGTGGTGACTGCTTTTGTAAAATTGTAACCCTTTGTATCTTAAATAACCCATATGAGTAAATAATCTCAAATTTTAACTGACATTTTTTCCTTAGATTCAAAAGTGCTTCGAGCATTCCATTTATTAAAAGGCCATGCTTACTTTTTCACAAATTCACTTAGTAGTGAATCATGTACTTTCTGGCTGAGTTATTTTCTCCAGAAGCCACTCTTATATTCGTTTTTGTTTCATTTTTCGGAAATAGCTTTATTGTCCATAATTTTAACAATTTATCTTATTATATAATATTTTTGTTTAAGAATATCCATTGATTAAGTTTTGCACAATTGGATCCTTGTAGGTATACTTTAAAATGGTTTTTCAATTTTAATTTTAAAATTCAATGATTCAATTTGCAATTTAATGAATTAGCTTTCACACTTGATGACAATTTAAAATGATAAAAACAATTTTATTGACGCCAGATAAGTCGCTTTGTTCAAATCTTTAAATTGCTTTAATAAGGCAAACTTTCGAATCTAAGGTGAATAAATGAAAAAATATTTGTTTGTTTTTATTAAATTATATCTTTCTTTTGATACTTCTGTTTATAGTTCAGAAATTTTCAAATTCGATTTTGTTTCAGGATCTTAATTTCCATTTATTATGCATCTCTCTAGAATTTTTTAAAGCTAACTGGCACAAGTATGATTTCTTCTTGGGTATGGAGTGGTACTGATTTGGCGATGATTCTTTTTATTGCGAACCAAACAAAACAAATAAAAACAGGTAAAAAATGAAATTCTTAAGCAGTGAAATGCTTTTGTAGACAATTTTAACTTTGCTTTCCATTATACACACTACTTCATTCCCATGTAAAAACATAGTCAAAATATAGTCAAAACAATTCTCTAACTTTTCTTCCAATTCTTACCGACTGCATTTTAAATTATTGTTATTTTTTAATTTTGTTTCAAGTTTTATTATCAAAGAGTGCAATTAAAAACCACTAAACATTACATAAGTTATTGTGGTCATTGAATTATAACATAGCTAAATTATATTTTTGTATCTTTTTTTCAGCAAAGATTATTCTGTGTCAATTTCATATTGGGTTTATATTTATTCATATTCATTAGACCTTTCATCTAAGTCAACAAAAGTAATTAAAGTTTATAATTTCACATTTTGAAATGTAAAACATTAAACTCGTAAACCCAAAATTTTCTTAACATTTAGTTTTACAACTGACCTTCATATATTCTTCGAAGATGACCATGGACTTAAGCGACTTTGATGGACTTTAATCAAAAGGTTTCCTTTTATTCAAATGATTTTCATCAGAAAGTCCCCACTCATTTATTGTTAATAATTCTTAATAATTTGAAATTCATAATTGTAATATTTTTCTTCATTGTTTCTCAATTGTACGATAAAAGTTTCATTTCGAAATGTCTCACAAAAGATGGTGTTAGTAGATGAGTCTCAAAATGATTTTTAAGTAAATTGCTTACAGCCCTATTTTTGTACTATTTCGTTCTTTATCTTAAGTATTCAAGTTCTGTTGAGCGGAGCCAAGTTTTGAATCATTATTCTGACGCTCTGTACTCTGTTTTTATATATTCGATATTTATATTTATATATTCAATCAATAAATGCTTTCAATTTAACAGATTTAAAAAAATGATCTGTCACGGCTACATGCTCTTGGCTGGGCGTTTGCTCAAAAAGTCGAAAAAAAACTAATTTATTTTTCAAACAAAAGTTTTTAGTTCTAAATCTAAATTCTTGTTTGTTTTCATTTATTCATATATTTTCATTAATTCAACAATTTTCATTAAATTAATGTTTTCAGCGGAAGTAATGTCTCGTGAAAGTAATGTCCGGTAACGATATTGTCAATTAAATGTTTCCTTAAGTGTTCTTTTAAATCCAAAGAGAAGACTGTCTAGACTCTCATTGGCAATGAGCGTAGCAATTCAGGAGGCATGACCTCTATAATAAAGTTTATTGCAGAGAACTTTCTGGGATGAATATGTTTTTTGAAACTCAAGATCATGAAGTTCAATTCAAAAGGTAAAATAAAATTTCTTATGAACAAAATATTATTAATTTAATAATTTGAAAAAAATATTACAACGAATTTTTTTAGATGTAAGTGGATCTAAAACATTTTTATTTTTCTCATTCGTTAATTTGTTTTAAATCGATTATTAAACCATGAATATCAACACTGATTTAAAGGTATTTGGTTTGGCCACATCACTTATTCTTCATGTTTGTAATGAGTTTTGTATTGCAATTAAGAATATCTCAGCACAGTCTTAATAATAGTCATTTTCAGGTTTCTGAATGCTATTTTTCTCGCGTTTAAATACCAAACAATCGAAAGTAATCAATATTTTAAATTAAGTAAGTTTCATAATAAATATTTCGCTAAAATTTTTCTTTAAAAATAATAGATTTCTCACTATTCTCCCGAAGGGAACACCCGATATTAATGTGCTCTGTTTGTTGTCTCAGCGATCACCACATTACCACTATTACCCATTTTATTTTGTTTACACACACACACACATTTACAGGATTCATTAACTCTTATTTTCTTATTATTATAACTATACACTTTATTTTGTTATTTACACTTTTACAGGAAACACCCAACACACTTGTTACAGTCACTCCTTTATTTTGTTCACCACACAGGAAACACCCACTTACAGTACACCAACACCTACTCTGTATCGGGCGTCTCAAGTGCCCTACCTTCCAGTGACGCCTGCCATTACTTTGTATCTGTTATCCTTTCCAGAATAAACTTGGGAATGGCTACCCCAGCTACAAAGCCATAGCGGGGAGCAGCCGGTTCCCACTCATCATAAAAGCAATTTCTTTATTCAACACACATGACACACATCTCTAGTGTTGCTGGTCTTGGGGCACAATCACTTCTCCGTATTTAAAAGGTCAATTAATAATTATTTATAAATGAATATTTTAAAGTTAATAAACAAACTTCATCCATGATATCACAGTGACAGTGTTTTTTTACAAGATTTTTGAGATGCATGACATACCTTCCTAATCACGAAGGTTTTTATTATTTATGAATTTTTATGAATTTTTCAAAACTTATTATTGGTCTCATGATGAGACTCTAATCTATGAAAGGTTTTAATTTAATTAATCCATAATCGAATTAACAGATTCCATATTACCTCATGCATGGGTTTAGCAATATTTCAATTTTTTAAATTATTTTTTTACATTTTACAAAATTTTATCATAATATTTTATCTCTTTTTTTCTCAAATTTTAAAACCAACTCACTCCAATAGTTCATTCAAGAAGTATAACGTTTATATTAAACATTCAACTGATCAATACAGAGCATATCGTGGTATAAATGTTTTGAATATGTTCGTTTTTTGGTATTTTAAAGGTTTATATGAATGCTATAAATTCATGTTTTAGTCGACATGATGAACAGAAAGATGGTTTTGATAAAATAAAGGTTTGTATTTGAGTGAGAATTTTTTTGTGTTTCTTAATTTTCTTGAATTAAATTTAAAGCATTTTTTAAATTCTTTTTATCAACTTTTAAATTAATTTAAGAAAAAATACACTTCAACTTATTTTAGGTTTTGAACGCCTATAAAGGTAATTTTACTGTCATATGTCAGAAACAAATTGAAAAATCCATATCTTTTCAAAGTGTGCGGACTTTTAACTCGACATTCTCCAAAGTCACATGAATTCAATCAATTGTTCTGTTTATCTTGTTGAAATCTCACCGGGTCTCTATTTTACCCTGAAACACAAAGATGTAATCAAGCAAAAAGTGATGTGCAAAATGAACATTCGTAAAAATATTTGCTCGAACATTGTAATCTCTGGGGTCTCTTTTTGTCCTTTAGCTTTCTCTTTGCCAGTGGTTCATAAAAAAAGACTAGTTTTGCGTGATTAGAACATTGGAATTGCATTCTTCCAGTGGCACTAAAGAACAAGTGCGACATTAATTTAAAATGGTTTCTGCGCAATTCAAGATATTTTAACGTTTAAAAAGTGAATTTAATTTGTTTTTAAATCTTAAATGAGTTGTAGGACGACACGGGCGCCACCGTTGTGTCCAGTCTTACTGTTACATGGATTTGTAACAACAGTAAATGAGTAGAATCATCAAAAAAGGCCAAAACAAAATCAAACATTTAAACTTAAACTTAATTTTTTACTTACACTTAATTACACTAACTTTGTTGGTTTTTCGAGTTTTGTTATCCAGTCCAGTTATTCAACTTACAGGAAGCAAAGATTTAAAAAATGAATTATTTCATCAATAGTTTTTATTTAAATTATATTTGTAAATTTAGATTTAGATTTAGATTTAGAAGAGAATGAGATTAATTAGACATATAGGACGGTTTTAATTCGATTATCAGTTGAGCGATTTCAAAGCACGTTCCAATGCTTAAAAAGGTTTTTTCATCAATCATATAGTTTGTGTAATAATTTAATTAAAAATTCTTAAAAAATCTTACAATTCGTGGGTCAAAAAGTTTTTCCAATTGTGTTGCTGAATCTATTCAACAATTTTAATTCATGTCTTCACACAAGAAGACAGATGAGTGATGTTTAGAGCGTAGTTAAAGGTTTTCAATTATATTATATTTTCTAATGTCTAAATGACTTGCGGTAAATTTTCAATTAACTCCTTCGGTGTTGATCGGTTTCAGCCCTTTCTTGATTTTGAACAAAACCAAACCTACTTTTTACTTCGATTGTACATTTTGATTTCAGTTGTGATCTTAACTTTACATCAGACAAATTTTGATGCTTCTCTGTCACTTTACGTATTCATAAAATGGTTTACTAACCAATAACTTTTTCTTACAAGGAAAACACTTTTAATTGAATTTAATTTCTTGAATTTAAAAAAATAAAAATAAAATATTATAAAACAGTTTAATTTAATTCAGTTCGGTTCCATTTTGATTACAATTTTTTTTGCATTAATCATTAAAATGCTTCAAGCCCCCAGTTTTTAGTGTTTCCTTTGGAGCGAAGAATTGACAACAACTTACGTCAAAAAATAAAGTTTGACAGACTAGAGGTCGACAAACCGAAAAATGCTAGCGAATGCTTTTGCAAAATCATCAGTTTGAGTGTGATTATTAATTTAGATTATAAAAACTCAGTGGCGGGTGATCACTGATCTGAAACTTATTGACTAATTATTAGTCTAATATGAGGTCGAAGAATTAATAATATTTGTTTCTATTTTTATAAAAATCTTCTAAATCATGCAATTTTATCTTTTGGTTTTGAAAGAACTCACACTCCTATTCTAATAAAGGTTTAAAAATTTTCATTCCCTTTAATAGGGGTTTTATTATTTTCTCTTTGTAACCGATTGAAAATTTCATAATAACACGTTTCATAACATAATATATCGTCTCTCAGCAAATCCATGTTTGTTTTGTTTTGTTATTTAAAATTCGTTTAAAAATGTTAAAATAAATATTGCAATTGTTGATAATAATTTTAATTTTAAAATCTCTGTTTATGTGATGTTTTTCAATTCCAACTATAAATACGTACAATTCCATGTCTTTTATTAGCTACAAAATTTGAGAAGTCTGTCTTAATTTGTTATCTGACTCCATCTCACTCAAAAGGTCATTGAAGAACTATACCTTAATCTAGATTTAGACTAAATAATCTCACTTTAATTATCTATTTCCTATCTAAATTTTTTTATAATGTTCATTTATGCATTTTTATGCACAACCATGTACCACACATCCCAATTTTCAATTTTTCTTGTCCACCGAGATGCGACCAACCATTGAAGACCACTCGCTGCTCAATAATATTCAATTTATACATTTTATGAACAACCATGTACCACACATCCCAATTTTCAATTTTTCTTGTCCACCGAGATGCGACCAACCATTGAAGACCACTCGCTGCTCAATAATATTTAATTTATACATTTTATGAACAACCATGTACCACACATCCCAATTTTCAATTTTTCTTGTCCACCGAGATGCGACCATCTATTGAAGACCACTCGCTGCTCAATAATATTTAATTTATACATTTTATGAACAACCATGTACCACACATCCCAATTTTCAATTTTTCTTGTCCACCGAGATGCGACCAACCATTGAAGACCACTCGCTGCTCAATAATATTCAATTTATACATTTTATGAACAACCATGTACCACACATCGCAATTTTCAATTTTTCTTGTCCACCAAGGTGCGACCATCTATTGAAGACCACTCGCTGCTCAATAATATTCAATTTATACATTTTATGAACAACCATGTACCACACATCCCAATTTTCAATTTTTCTTGTCCACCGAGATGCGACCATCTATTGAAGACCACTCGCTGCTCAATAATATTTAATTTATACATTTTATGAACAACCATGTACCACACATCCCAATTTTCAATTTTTCTTGTCCACCGAGATGCGACCATCTATTGAAGACCACTCGCTGCTCAATAATATTCCATTTATACATTTTATGAACAACCATGTACCACACATCGCAATTTTCAATTTTTCTTGTCCACCAAGGTGCGACCATCTATTGAAGACCACTCGCTGCTCAATAATATTCCATTTATACATTTTATGAACAACCATGTACCACACATCCCAATTTTCAATTTTTCTTGTCCACCAAGGTGCGACCATCTATTGAAGACCACTCGCTGCTCAATAATATTCCATTTATACATTTTATGAACAACCATGTACCACACATCCCAATTTTCAATTTTTCTTGTCCACCAAGGTGCGACCATCTATTGAAGACCACTCGCTGCTCAATAATATTCCATTTATACATTTTATGAACAACCATGTACCACACATCCCAATTTTCAATTTTTCTTGTCCACCAAGGTGCGACCATCTATTGAAGACCACTCGCTGCTCAATAATATTCCATTTATACATTTTATGAACAACCATGTACCACACATCCCAATTTTCAATTTTTCTTGTCCACCAAGGTGCGACCATCTATTGAAGACCACTCGCTGCTCAATAATATTCCATTTATACATTTTATGAACAACCATGTACCACACATCGCAATTTTCAATTTTTTCTTGTCCACCAAGGTGCGACCATCTATTGAAGACCACTCGCTGCTCAATAATATTTAATTTATACATTTTATGAACAACCATGTACTACACATCCCAATTTTCAATTTTTCTTGTCCACCGAGATGCGACCAACTATTGAAGACCACTCGCTGCTCAATAATATTCAATTTATACATTTTATGAACAACCATGTACTACACATCCCAATTTTCATTTTTTTCTTGTCAACCGAGATGCGACCAACTATTGAAGACCACTCGCTGCTCAATAATATTCAATTTATACATTTTATGAACAACCATGTACCACACATCCCAATTTTCATTTTTTCTTGTCAACCGAGATGCGACCAACTATTGAAGACCACTCGCTGCTCAATAATATTCAATTTATACATTTTATGAACAACCATGTACCACACATCCCAATTTTCATTTTTTCTTGTCAACCGAGATGCGACCAACTATTGAAGACCACTCGCTGCTCAATAATATTCAATTTATACATTTTATGAACAACCATGTACCACACATCCCAATTTTCATTTTTTCTTGTCAACCGAGATGCGACCAACTATTGAAGACCACTCGCTGCTCAATAATATTTAATTTATACATTTTATGAACAACCATGTACCACACATCCCAATTTTCAATTTTTCTTGTCCACCGAGATGCGACCAACCATTGAAGACCACTCGCTGCTCAATAATATTCAATTTATACATTTTATGAACAACCATGTACCACACATCCCAATTTTCAATTTTTTCTTGTCCACCGAGATGCGACCAACTATTGAAGACCACTCGCTGCTCAATAATATTCAATTTATACATTTTATGAACAACCATGTACCACACATCCCAATTTTCATTTTTTTCTTGTCAACCGAGATGCGACCAACTATTGAAGACCACTCGCTGCTCAATAATATTCAATTTATACATTTTATGAACAACCATGTACCACACATCCCAATTTTCATTTTTTCTTGTCCACCAAGTTGCGACCAACTATTGAAGACCACTCGCTGCTCAATAATATTCAATTTATACATTTTATGAACAACCATGTACCACACATCCCAATTTTCAATTTTTCTTGTCCACCGAGATGCGACCATCTATTGAAGACCACTCGCTGCTCAATAACATTCAATTTATACATTTTATGAACAACCATGTACCACACATCCCAATTTTCAATTTTTCTTGTCCACCGAGATGCGACCAACTATTGAAGACCACTCGCTGCTCAATAATATTCAATTTATACATTTTATGAACAACCATGTACCACACATCCCAATTTTCAATTTTTCTTGTCCACCAAGTTGCGACCAACTATTGAAGACCACTCGCTGCTCAATAATATTCAATTTATACATTTTATGAACAACCATGTACCACACATCCCAATTTTCATTTTTTCTTGTCCACCAAGTTGCGACCAACTATTGAAGACCACTCGCTGCTCAATAATATTCAATTTATACATTTTATGAACAACCATGTACCACACATCCCAATTTTCATTTTTTCTTGTCCACCAAGTTGCGACCAACTATTGAAGACCACTCGCTGCTCAATAATATTCAATTTATACATTTTATGAACAACCATGTACCACACATCCCAATTTTCAATTTTTCTTGTCCACCGAGATGCGACCATCTATTGAAGACCACTCGCTGCTCAATAATATTCAATTTATACATTTTATGAACAACCATGTACCACACATCCCAATTTTCAATTTTTCTTGTCCACCGAGATGCGACCAACTATTGAAGACCACTCGCTGCTCAATAATATTCAATTTATACATTTTTATGCAAAACCAAGTATCTAACATCCTAATTTTCAATTTTAATCGTCCACCGAGTCACACCAAATTATTAATAAAGTTAAAATTTAAATGCTTTGCTTCTCAATTGTCGTGTTTGTATCAAAAATATGATATTTAAAAAATTGTAATGCAAAATGCTTATTAAAATGAATTTTTATTGTTTTTTTAATTTAGTTTATAATGTGTATGTGCATTCGTTTTAATGTTTTTGGTTTACAAACTAATTATTTTCTAGGTCTCTGATTTGTTGAATGTCACAATGATTGTGGCAGTCACAGAATGTATTACATTAAAACACTTAGCAAATCCATTTTTCCAATGATTAACCGAATCATTTTATTCGGAATTAACATGGATTTCAAATATAAACTTAATATTAACGTATAAAGTCAGAGGTATTTGTTCAATTTATAGACGACAAGTGTAATGTCAATTACAAGTGGAAGTAGATTTAAACCAGGAAAAGAGATATTTGAAAAAAATTGCCAAATTCAGATATTGACGATAGTGCTGAGATTAGGACTGACGTAACGCACAAATAAACAAAAAAAAACTTTCCGAACGGTGGTTCCGGCCAACCAAACTTAAAATGCTCAAATTTGTATAGTTCGATTTTCATGTACTGATATGAAACGTGGATTCTAAGTGACACGACAGGATCAGTGAATACTTAAAGTATTATACGTTCATTGCATGCAGGTAATATAAAAGGTTAAACCCTAAACTAATTTGAGCTGTTTCAAGCTTTAAAATTAATAAATAAAATTTTACTATTTATTTTTTAAAAACTAAACATGCACTCACTTATGCTCCAATCACGTTAGTTTTTTAAATCGATATTCACTCATTTGAATCTATGTTAAACAAACCATTTAAGGCTTGCTGCCATAGTCCTTATTCTTAAATATATGATTAAACTATTGTGCAAGTATATTTGATATGCTTTAAAAAAATAAAAGGTTTAAAGTTTAATTAATGAATTTATATCATGGATTATTGCATAACCCCCAATCTAGCGCGTTACTTTAATGGTTAATATGGAAATTAAATTGATATGCTTTTTTATTTTAAAAATATGCTTTTGGTATATTTTATTACTTTACTAAAGTTTTGCCTGGTTTGTGTTGATTTTTTTAAAAATTAAAATCTAATTTTTTTAATATTTATTGACCTCTTATCAGCAAAACTCGTAATATGAACTTATAGTACAGGTGACATTACCATTTAGTCAATTAAGTTCAAGCTTATTGATCGATTATTGTTTATAATTAATTCCGTTGAATGTAATATTGCTTAATGCAAGTTTATAATGATAACCTCTTTCAGATTTTCAAAAAAGTCAAGATACAACCTTTACACACACACAATAAACTATATTATCTTACCATAAGCTTTTTGGAATTTGCAGGTTACACAATTTTCTTCTCATCTTTATCAAGAGTTTTTTTTACAATTATTTTAATTTAATTTTAATTTAAATATAAATATATTTTTTATAACACAAATTCATATATAAACTAGTCAAATTATTGATAAAGGTTAAATTGTTTTTTTTTAAATAAAACATTACCACTTTTGAGTCATTTTTTATTTTGGCTTCATTATCAAATTACTAAGCCACTTTTTGGTTAGATAATCATCACAATTGTCATTTACGAAATACTAAATTCTCTAACAACTTTGTACAATGAAAGTATTTACTCATGAGAATACAGAAATCTTACACAAATTTACACAAATCGAACATTTTTGAAGGTAAAAAAATGTGGAGATTATAATTATCTCTGCATCTAAATGCAACATTAAAAGACAATTCAGTACAACACTATGATAACAGTTAAATTCTAGAATGAACATGTGGGTTTAAATTTATTATCGATTATTGGTAATTCAATTAGTAATGATAATGGGACAAGATGGCTTTGATGATTTCTGTAAATATAACTTTATTTAAAAATTGCTAGCCAAATCTAACTGATCGCATGCGCGCAATAATTTAAATTTATGTAATTAATGATTTAATTTATGTAATCTAATTTAATAATAATAATAAATAGTCATAAAAGTTCATATTTTTGTTTTAATTGTTGATTTTTCAAACGCGTGCACGATATGATCGAATGGCCTTTTTAATGTTTCTTAAAAATATTTAATTAGCAAAAACAGAATTTTTAATTGTTTTAAATTTTTTTGTATTTGAGAATTTTTTACTTTTAAATCCATTTTAAATATTAACAAGTAAACAAAAGTAAAGTGACTTTCTTTTTTATTAGTAAGCAGGGTTAATCAGATTTTTCTTGAATAATAATTTGAATTATTTTATTTTAATTTTCCATTTATCAATTTGGTACTCGATATGTCTGTCCATCCGTCCATCCGTTCTATGGCCAGACCTAACATTAAGATTCTAAGCATACTTTGTAATGGTGAAAAGAAAAAACTGTCTAGTGCCAATGTCGAAAATGACATTTTAAGCAAATTAAATTAGTGTCTTTATTGGTGAGATGCTTTAATCTTAAAATTACAATTAATTTATATATTCATTAATTAATATGTCTGTTTCCCTAAGCAAACGGATTTTCTATTTTAACTGCAAATAATTCAATACTCTTTTGAAAAATAATTCCGACACATGGCTTCTACTTCCATTTTATGGAATTCTTAAACAAATATCAAAGAACTTAACCCCATGCATCTAACTTTAATAAAACGGCCACACAAGCTAAGTTGAAAAATTATACTCCATTTCAAACTATTTCACTTTAAATTTCTTGAAAGTATTTAGGACAATTGATTTCTTTAAATTAAAACTGTATAAAACGAGTTGGGTTTGTGAGGTGAAAATGTTGTGTTTTGATTGTGGTTGAATGGTAAGTGCTTGTGTTTCAATATACAACTCGTACAACTGCAGTTCATTAATTGTTCATTAATTGTTCATTTCTAGCTCACCGCCGACATGATCCAACACTTGACTCGATTGACTCATTTGACTGAGTTACGAATTGAGTCTATTCGTATTGAAATGGTCGCTCTTGATGTCGCAAATCTGGTGCCACTGCACAACATTCGAACCTTCTCTTTGGTGGATTTTTACTTTGTCCTAGGTCGCATAGAGCATCATCGTACTTTTCCACCAAATTTCGATGTTCACCAATTTAGTCGCGTTCTTTCAACTATATTTCCGAATGTGGAAATTTTGACCGTCAAAAGCCGCGATTGTCCACAGCTTGAACATTTACTCGAACCACATGTGAACCTGTTCGTCAATTTGAATTCACACGATTTTGGGCTGACTGATCCTACTGATGGTGGACTAAGATGGCAACCAGTACAATGACATGACCATCTTCACTTCACTGATTTTTCTTCGCTCGCGTTTTGGTGCTTTAGCTGTTTATTTAGCTGTTTTCGCCTTTTAAGAGATTCTTTTTTGACTGTCACGACTGGATTCGATTGGTGAGTTTGGATTTGTTAAATCACTGGTGAATGATATGTGTGTGATTTATATCCTACAGATCAACAACATGGATTCGCGAATGAGACCCACATGTGATGGCAAGTCGAACGTGAAAGTATCAACAACTCAACCCAACATTAGTGCTCAATCGAAACGTCTTAGTGATTTACCCAACGAAATGCTCCTGGCAATTCTGAACAGAATGCAACTACATCACGTCATTCGATTTAGATCTGTTAACAAGAAGTGGCAATTCGTTATTGAGGACATTTGTCGGTCTAAAAAGTGCTTGGTGGTTGTGAATCATCTGGTGGAAGGCTATCTATCTACATTTTCGGATCGATTCAATGGTTATTTCAATTTGAGCCACGATTTTGTCTTCGTTCTACTGACATAAATATTTTTTACTAATCAGTAATTTCATTACAATTAGGTTTCTCATTTCTTATTCGGGGAACCTAATTTTGTTTAAAGAAAACCAAAAACTTATTTAATAATTAGTACTAATTTATAATGTATTCATTTGAATAAAATAATTTTTGATGTAAGTTTTTAAAACAATTCGCTTTTAAATTTTTAATAGTCAATTTTATAGTTTTTGCTTTTCAAATGTTCAATAATTTTATTATGATTATAATTTTAACATCAGCCTTAATGTCATTTTCAGGTCACACCAGTTTCTGTCCATGGTTTCTATGATTTTTTCATTATTTTAAAAAATAAATAGTTACAGTATTTGTGTATAATTCTCATATCATCTTTAAAAACATTTAGCAATCTAACTTCATATTATTGGGTTTTACTAAAAGGTTCCAAAATTTATGCAAAATTTCAATTCCTATTCGTGCCAAGTTTATATTCAGTGAATCAACCACTTCATTCTTTTTGTTCTATTGAAGTCTACTCTTTTTTAATCATTCTCAATCAAAGGTTATTGAATTAATATATTATATAGTATAATCTTCATAGTGGAATTTCAAAGGTGATTTTTTTAAATTGCAATCAACAGTGATTTATATCCGAATTAGGTTCGTATATGAATTGTAAAATAATCTTAATTTTAAACATTAATGGATTTTTTTTCACTCAATAGATTTTATCTAATAAAGTAAACTGTCTAATTGGTAATGAAACAACACAAAACTGCTATTACTCAATTCACTTTATAACAAATTATTGTTTCAAGCTTAGTTAGAAGATTGATTTAATATCTGTTTAAATGTTCAATGGATTGTTCATTCAGTAGCGACGTTTTCATTTATAAAAGGTTATTTTCTTATTTTTGCTATTTATAATCTATTTGCAAGAAACTTTTCTGATTCTAGCCAATTATTTCATTATATCGTAATTCAAGTTCCATTGTGACAAATGACAAATGACAAATGACATAAACCTAAGGGAACAAGACCCTGCAGTACAGTGCTATAAATGCTGTGGGTTTGCACATAAAGCCAAAAAGTGTCGAAATATTGAGAAATGCAGCAGATGTGGTGGAAACCACAAAGGAACATGCATTCAAACACGAAATTGCTGCAATTGTGCGCAACACAATATACAAGCAGAAAAACACAATTGGGCCAAACGCCCAACAAATCACTACGCCACTGACCCAAACTGTCCCACTTACATCAAGAACTCAAATTACGCAAGGGACATGATCAACTATGGATAAGAAACAGTTGATCATTCAGCAAAACATAGGGAAGCGTAGTCTTGCCCACATACAACTGCACGAACATATGACAAGAAGTAGTATTCCTATAGCTCTGGTACAAGAGCCCCACACAATACACGACACTCTTAATGATAACATCTATATTCCAAACCTAAACTCTCTCAACATCTTCTACAACAACGACAACGGGTCCATCACTCCTCGATCAGCAATCTTCGCTTTAAGCACCACCCCTGTGATCTACATTTCTAACCTGTCCACACCGGATGTTTGTGTGTGTGAGGTCACACTTGACAACACTGCAATGTTTTTTGTCTCGGTTTACCTCTCTCCGAACGAAAGGATTAAACCGCAACTAGATTCGTTAACTTTAATTTTGCAAAACATTCGCAATCAAAACAATCGCATAGTCATTGGAGGCGATTTCAATGGTCATCATGTTGCTTGGAATTCTGATAGAACGAGCACAAGAGGACGAAAGATAAACGAATTTATTATTGAAAACGATCTCTACATTCTCAATCAAGGAAATGCCAACACATTTGACACTGTAAGGGATGACGTACGTCTGACAAGCAAGGTTGACCTTTCTCTTCATTCATCTCAACTTTTGGGCAGAAACTGGCAGTGGAGGGTCACCGATTGCGCCACGTCCTCTGACCACAGGTTGATTGAGTTTGGGTACTCTACAAACAACCAACCTGGCACTCAGACAAGCTCAACTATGCGAAAGTGGAAGACCTCGAATGTAAATTGGACGGATTTTCACACTCAAGTTGAGGCGCGAAGTGGTGATTGGCTGATTTGGATCAGGAATTGCCGGTCAAGGGATGAGGTTGACAAAACGTTCACTAACGTTCTTCGAGAAGTGATTGCCATTTGTCACGCTACACTCCCTGAGAAGGTCTCACGGAAGAGAACAGTTCCTTGGTGGAACCATGAACTTACTAAACTCCGTGAAACGACTTCTAGATATAAGAACAGAGCTGACAGACCTGGCTTGAGCTCGCTGCTAAGGGTAACTTTTCTGCGAAAATACACCGAATGCATGCAAACTTACGAAAAGGCCATTTTTACAGCAAAACTTGAGTGCTACAGAGGTTTCCTGAAAAACCAGGACCGTGAGACAGTGTGGAACCAGGCTTACCGAATTTGTCGCTTTTTCAGACAACGGACTCCTCAAACAATTCAAACTGATGATGGTTCGTATACGACGGACGCCTGTTCCACTGCAAATCACCTGTTGAACAAGTTCCTACCTGATGACACCCGGGAAAACGACACAAGACTACACAGTGATATGCGTGTCTTGGCTCGCTATTCAAAATCGAACACTCCCGACGACATTCCATTTACTGTGGAAGAGATTGGTGCTGTCATAATGAGGCTGAATGATAAAAAAGCCCCGGGCTGGGATGGAATCACTGGCAATATTATGAAGAACTTGTTTCTTGCGGTTCCTGAGGTCGTTACCGAATTCTATCGAGCTTGCAAGGGGTACTCCTGCTTTCCATCTTGGTTCAAGCAACAATCCGTCATAGCAGTGCCTAAAAACAACGACTGCGACCTAAGTTCTCCTAAGGCTTGGCGACCAATCAGCCTACTGTCTGTTCCGGGAAAGGTTCTTGAGAAACTTATGATCGATAGAATCATGTTTTACTTGAGATCAAACGATATGCTCTCGGACCAACAGTATGGCTTTACCCCTCACCGTTCAACAACAGACGCCACTGTGGCTGCAGCCAAGTTTATCAAAGGTGTTCGTGGAAGGAAACATTTTGGTGCCGTAGTCTCACTTGATATCAGTGGCGCTTTCGACTCTGCTTGGTGGCCCGCAATCCTTTTCCGACTCCAAGAACTTCAAGTCCCACAAAACCTGATCGATCTGTGTGCTGACTACTTCAAAGATCGACATGCAACATTGAAAATAGCTTCAGCTACTGCATCAAAGCGAGTTACTATGGGCTGTCCACAAGGTTCTGCTTGTGGTCCAGGTCTTTGGAACATTCTCTACGATGCTGTTCTCAAACTGATGCTTCCCACTGGCAGTCAACTTCTGTCCTTTGCTGATGATTTACTTCTAATGGTGGAGGCGGCGAGTCAACGCGAACTGCAGTGGGCTACCAATGAAGCACTTAAGCGCATAGTCGATTGGGGCTTCTCGGTTAAACTGAAGTTCAATGAGAGGAAGACTCAGGCAATGCTTGTCCATCGAACAAGAGAAATTGACGTTGAACTGAAAATGCTGGGAACCAGACTCGAGCTCGTGGATCATCTTAAATATCTCGGGGTGATCATAGACAACAAATTGAACTTCAGAAAACATTTCAACTATGTTGAGAAAAAACTTCTGAAGATTCACCACTGCATGGCTCGACTTGCGAGGAACACATGGGGCATTAGATCTGACGTTTGCGAAATCATCTACAGAGGCGCAATTGAACCTATCCTCCTCTACGGTGTACCGGTTTGGCACCCGGCGGTGAAGATGAAGTGGTGCCAAACTAAACTGAGGAGAATTCAAAGACAGTTCCTTCTGAGAATTTGCAAATCGTATCGCACTGTGTCATATGATGCTCTGTGCATTATGGCCAATATTCTACCTATTGAACTAAAAGTCAGGGAGCTGGTCAAACTTGATGAGATCAAGAAAGAAGGTGCCCTACGATGCGGTGATCTTTTGGTGGAGATTCAGACTGAAGTCCCCAGGCTAGTCCATCCAGCCAACCAACTAGTTCCAAATTGCAAGTTTGCTGAAGTGACTTACGAAGTGAAACCGGGTTTGGTGCCAAAAGGGATCCAGATATATACCGACGGATCGAAGACGGACGATGGAGTTGGCTGCGGATTTGCTGTGTACGAAGAAGGAACCGAAATCCATCCTGAGATGTACAAACTCCCTAATTTCTGTTCGGTTTTCCAAGCAAAATTACTGGCTATTCAACAAGCGGTGCGTTTTGCCGAAGACAATCTAACAGGACTCATCCAACTGTACAGTGATTCACGCTCTGGGCTTGATGCTCTCAAAGACGTCAACAGTACAACACAACTGGTCCAATCGATTCATGATATTCTCGAGTCACTTGGTGGCAGAGTGACCATTGAATTTCATTGGATCAAGGCTCATGTGGGTCATGTTGGTAACGAAAGAGCTGATCAACTGGCAAAGGCTGGGACTGTGCACGGAAAACCATACAATCTAAAAGCACCGGTGTCCTATATAAAACGTGTTGTATGTGAAAGCGGCCGAAAAGAATGGAACAACGATTGGAGGGCCAGCAACAAGGGTCAATGGACCAAAACCTTTTTCCCTACTGTGGAAGATCGTAGGCTGGCCAAATTTTACACATCGGATTTCATAACAACACAGTTTGTCTCTGGCCATGGCAAGTTTGGCCATTATCTTCATAAGTTCCGCATCCGGGAGGAAGACACTTGCAAGTGTGGGAAAACTCAAGATTGTCTGCATCTAATCTTTTCCTGTCCCGAGTTTGACGACTTGCGAAACCCCGTCCGGACAAGGTATCTTGACTTTAACTCAATGCCGAGAAATGCCTTTAGAAGCGAAAGAGGTGCTAGTGAAATTGTGGAATTGTTTGGAAAAATCCACCAGAAACTGGTGGAATGGGAAGAATAGAATAAAGAAAATGTGTCTTGGAATATAGGAGTGCTACTTGTGTCATGTGTTTTTACAGTGAAAAAAAAACCAAAAAAAATCAACAAAAAAATCTTTTCTGTATATATTGTTACTTTCCTTTCTATTTTGTAAATACTCAACTTCTCTCGGTGGACCTTAATTGTGTCCACTTAACAAATGACTCAATTGTTATAAGAAAAATTTTTTAACACAGATTTAATGAGCTCGCCCCCACACAATGTAATCGGTGATCAATAAAATATTGTTTATTTAAAAAAAAATTGTGACAAATAGTCCAATTGATTGCGTTAAGCAGAGACGGTTACCAGTCTGGCCGTAAACTAAATTCAGGATGAAATTAAATGATTATTGAGATGAATGACTTTTGAATGCAACATATTCTACTACATATACATATGTACGTGCTATTTATTTTCTGGGCATTATTTATTTCTATCTAGTGGTAACCAGTTTGTTGTTGAAGTGAGTGTGTGAGAATAAATAAATGACTTTTTCATTGACTCGAGCAGAATTGGAAAATGTGTATCATTGGTTGCAAGTTTGCCATTCTTATGACTTCAATATTTGTTTAACTATCGTTTCTCTATTTCAATCAAGTATGACATTTATTACGAGTATATCAATTAGATAAATACGAGTATGTACTGCAAACTATTAAAGAAAATATGAATTGTGTTTTAATTTTTTTAGAAAAATACTTTTTCCGTAGATACTCTTTCTCTATCAAATGGTTAATTCAAGACTCAAAAGAATTTTTTAAAATTCCTGAATTATTTTCTAAATGTCAGATACAAAATACATAGATAAATATTCAACGTTCTAAGCAACTCAACTACATCTCAATTGCATTCAATGTTAATCTCGTTTTTATGTCTAATCTTATGAGAATATATTTCAGGACAACTACTACTGTTGAAAGTCACAATTGTAAATTGTATCTTACCTCGAGTCAAAACTGCTTATAAATAAATAAAAACTTATTCGTAACTGCTCGTATCTACATTTGCCATTTATTTATAAAAAAACTTCAAGTTTCATTTAGTAGTTTATAATCTCATTGAGACTCAGAGGTAAATGGTCTAAACAATTTCATTAAATTATTGATGTTAGGGTCATTCATTAACGCATTCCTAAAACAGGTTAAAAACTAAATATTTGTTTGCCTTATCAGCAATACAAAAAACTTACATGTGACATAACTCAATTATCCTGAATAAATATTTAGATCAATTTTTCCACATATTTAAATTATAAATTAGCTTATTCAGCTTTACAGGACGAATATGTCAAACAACAAATAACCATTGGGGAGTTTCAAGCAATTTCATTTCATGTCAATGTAAATCTCGTTTCGACAAGGTTACAGATCACCTTGTTGCCGTCTTCTAAAACGTCTTTCATTTAATTTATCTTACAAATACTTATAAACAAGTTCACAAAATTTGTCTGCTGCTTGTCGAACAATCCATTTTCAAGTTTCACTTTCTAATTATTTTACATTGCATGATTGTGGTCTATTGAAGTTGACCTAGCCCAATAAGCTGATCAAAGGACTTATGATTTTATTTTCTACTGATATTATATTTTTTAAATCAATCTTAATTAAATCAGTTTAATTATCTTAATATTGATGCGATTGATAAATAGGTAATTAACGAATTTTAGTAGTTAACGAAGAATATATTTCTCAAACGTAATTCTTATTAACGTAACAAATACACTCTGTTTCGATTTTCCTACTTAAAAAGTTAAATCAGATGAAATTAAAACATTTTCTGCTTAAATCTGTTTATTTCATGTTTTAGATTTTTATTTTAATTATTATAAATAAATTCATTATCATCATGATTAATTATTAATGGCAACCCATCTTAGGTGGGCAGCACCGCTCTATTTTTAATAAAGTTGTTTTCTTCTTCTTCTATTAATATCAGTTTACACAATAATTAATTAGATTGAAGCGTCACAATTGACTCGTCTATAAAAGGTTATTTTCTTATTTTATTGCTATTTTTAATCTTTTTGCAAACAACCTTTCAGACTCAAGTCTATTATCCTATTCTGCCGTAATTCTGGCTCCATTGACAAAATGTATCGAAGGTTCCTCCCCGTTTCAGTATAGCAACGGTTCCCAATCTGGTCTTAAACAGAATTTTGAATTAATCATGCATTGAATGATGATTTTCGAATGCAACATATTCTACTACATATACTTCCTATTTCTTTTCTGTGCATTATTTACATTTAGTATTTCTATTTAGTGATTAGTACGGTATTGTTTGTTTGTCGAAAATGTCTCTCCCACAGTTTCTGATCCTCTTTGTATGCGCAATTTTGGTTTATTTTGAAACTTTTAACTAAACTTCATCTCTTTCCTTTGGAGTCAACAGTAACGATCTGGTGCCAGAATCTGGTTTGCACATGCGTGGTAAGTAATTTTTGTTGTGATTTATTAATGTATCATAAAATTTGTTTTGTTTGCAGCTGTACGTTTTTAACTTCATTTGACTTAAAGTGACTCGTTCGTGTGTCGAAGTGACTTTGTGGTTTTCCTTTCTTGCCAAACTCGAATTACCTGATGAATCAAGAATACGACAAGAAGTTTCAGTCTAAAGTTTAAATCTAAATTTTTTCACTTGAAGAACCGACGTTTTACGAGTTATTTTAATGTGAACTGTTGTCTAATTTGATTCGTTAGTTTACTCTACATACGAAAAATTTAAAAGGTTTTGTTTTTAAAACTATTTTAAAAAAAATTTAAATACTTCATTTTTTGCGGTAATATAAAGACATTTGAATATATAATATTTTATTTATCATCTCTACGCATGAAGACACGTTCAATGTCTCATTGTGTAAGTTATAATTACTCGCCCGTAGAAACTTTGAGATACCACTAGATATGATGCTGATGTTTTCACACTCAATTGAGGAATTGTCTTTAATAATTATTTTATTTTATTTTCCTTTCTTTTCAGTGAAATCCCCGTCAGTTTACCATTTTTCCTGACTTTTCGGTAAGATATAAAAGATTATTTTTGGATTAAAAATATTTAATTCTTTTACTCAAACAAAATGATGAACACAAAATTTGCTCAAAGTTTGAATGTGTGATCTGTTAAAATCTATTCATTGGTCTCCATTTCTTATGTCAAACAATGTGAATTAAGAATTTCTTATTCTTTCGTCTCACTAGTGAAATTGGTTTGTGTTCTTTTTTTGGTTTGATTCATTTTAAAGGTTTTATTTTTTTAATCGTTACAACCTGCCAACAGTGCCATTTAGTGCAAATCTCTTCTAAAAGTTTATTCGCTTAACTTACTGACTAAATACATTTACCGCTAGTATAGGAAAATATGTCCAGCTTTCCAACTAAACTAATCTCAATCACAATCATATTAAATTGCATACATTTCAACCAAGATAATAATAATAAAATATTTTTTAGACCTTTTGACTAAAAGTTTTGAGTGCAAATTTAGTGTGTGCGTTAGATTTTTATGGTACAAGTAATACTTTATGACTCTTATTCTTTTACGATATCTCCAACAGATATAGCTTAATTAATTAATTTTTTGTAAACAAAATCATTTTTTATTAATAAAATTCCGAATAATCTTGGTAATTTTGGAAATCTCATTGAATATTAAAAGGTCACCCAAACTCAATGGTCTCAACATTCTATTTTATCATTTTCTTAGTTTGCAAATTTTTCCGCAAATCTTTTAAACCTTTATTAGTGCAAGTATTAATATGAACATAAAGGTATAAATTTTATTCCCAAAGTCGATTTTTTCTGCAACTAGCACAGATAATCGTTCTACTGTTGTTTGCGTTTAATAAATTTTTTAATTTAAGAAATTAAATGTCAGATATATATTTGAGTACTAATTCTTTACGCATTGTTCAATTTTGTTAATTTTAATATATTGAAATTATTTTGGTAGTAAGTGTGAGTGATGAATGAATCTGCACTAATTTTCACATTAAATTAATGTTTGATGCAAATGGTAATCCTCTTTCAGATATTTAAATGTAAACTTTTTTTTAATTTCTTAATCAACTATCAGAAAAGTTTGGGTGCCTGAGTGATCATGGTTCCTATACCTTGGTACAATGGGAAACTAGATTGACCTGAATGTTCGTGTTTGCATTCAGATTTATTTGTCTGTTTTAATGATCAATCGTGTTTGGTACTGTTGGAATTTGAATTGGAACTAATCTCTCACCTATCATCATCGACAGCATCATCATGGAAAAGGCCTGATGTTTTGATGTTTGATCGAATTTAAGTAGTAATCGACAGTTAAATTTAACCAAAATATGCTGTTCACAAATAACACTCATAATCAAAATCGTAATATTATTCTTTCTCTGACTTTACTCTAGTCGCTTTGTGTGTATTTAATGGTTAATTTAAATAATTTTATAGCGGAACAATTGAATGTTCATTATTTTAGTAATACCTGAGTCGGTAAAGCACATTGTAGTGTTACTTCTGAACAAATGCATTGAAACAATCAAACTCGGAAAATTTTAAGAACGACAGTGATGATGGATTTGACCTGGGGGTTAACTTGGTTCTATTGAACGTTTTCAATTGATTGTTTCGGGTAATGTCTGGTCAACTCTAATTGTGCATTGATTGGTTTTTTTAAAATTATGTCCATGAGTCAATGGCAGAAAGATCCATGAGTTTTTATGATGTTGTATATCAAGTGTTGGATAATCTAAAATGAATGATTGTAAACTTATAAGCTGTGACAAATGAATTTGTACAATGAATTACATCATGAGTTTTTTTAATTTGTTTGATACATTCAACACAAATCAATCTTTATTTACAACAGAATTGTACATTGGATCAGTTCGTTTGTTTATGAAGTTTTCACACGAAAGTTTTATTTCATATTTAATGTTTACTCAAAGAAGATTTTCTTGAATTAATTCACTTTAATAATTGTTTTTTATTCTTATTCTATATCTAATTGATTTTTTATATAAGTATGAATGTTAAAATCTTTTTGCTTACAAGTCTTATCAAATGGTTCAAAACTTATATTAATTTTGTAACCCCTGAATTACTTTTTTTTAAATGATACGTCTAAAAGGTAAAATAATTGAGATTTTAATTGAAAAAATTGTATAAAAAGGTATGAGATCATATATAATTATACTTAAGTGAATGACATAAATGATCAATAAATATTTGTTATTCAAAATCAGCGATTCCATGTCTAGTTGAGTGTTTCTATTCGTGTTCTAGTTATTTCCTTTGTACTTCAATGATTTTGAAAAAGTATTTCCATTTGTAATTTGTTTTGTTTATTTTAACTATTAATAAAACATAAATTAAAAACTACGTAGAACTAATACAGAAATAGAAATTCGTATTATGAGTTTTTATTTTTATACTAAAAATCCTTCTTTCCATTTGTTTATGTTCATTTTCTACTTCCTTAAAGTCTTGCTAACTTCATCGCCAAATGTTTTGTCAACGCTGGATTTCTGGTCTCCTCTTGAGCTGCATGCTCTTGCAATCTATTCTCGTATCCTCACAAGTTGACCATGAAGAGATCGACCATGTAGTGGCCAACCTTATCGACAATACTGCCAACTTTTATGTCAAGTTTCTTCTACAGCATTTTACTGCCGAGTTCGGAGTGGAAGGACAGTCAGATAAACTTGAAAAGATTGCCCGGTACTTGTGGTCTTTTGGGGAAGGCTACATACCAAGCCGCTACTTAAGAAAGCCTTACGATGGAAGCTTGTATCGTGAGATGAACAAATTGCTCACCGAAAAGAGGTCATTTTTGTATGAAAAGCCAATTGCCGATTACGACACTAAACGTGTACCGGTAAGTGACTGTAAACTAACGTATAATTGTGTATTTTTTAAAAATCTCAACTATACAGATTAGACAAGATTCTAGTCAGATGGTTAGCTACAAAAGTTTGGTTCGTTCGTTTTTTCAAGATTCGCTTGTTCTTCAGCAACTTTCGCTCGATGTAGAAGAAATGGCCAAACAAAAAACTAAACAACTAAGCAATCTTGCTGCTTCCGCTTACCGAAAGAAAGAGAAAAGTGAAATGTTCTTTGCAATTTGTCTGGCTTTCGTGGATAAATTATATCAACTTACTGAAGAGATAACAACATTGGCAGATAAGTTCAAACGATTCTTATCAAACGGCGAATATTTGAACATGTATTTCGTGGAACAGTATCGACTCAGCACCCAGTGTGGACTGATCAAAGCAACTCCGATCGAATTTCTTACAACCTACCTTGAAAATCCAAGTCCGTCCCACCTTGTAATGAATGAATTCTACTATTTCTCCAAGTACAAGACTAAATGGAATTTCAGGTTTGGATGTTTAGTTTACTTTAAAAGTTTTGTAATGTTGTTTATTTTGTTTAACAGACAAGTGATTGAAGAACGCGGTGATCTGTTTTTTCAACCAATCGAGAACTTGAAATCGCGTACTGTTCCAGACCGTTCACTGCCTGTGTGGTTCAGGGACTTTTGGTTATTGGCCAAGGAGGACACTAAACCAGGGACACATGCAATTCCTGTCTGTGACATGATGCAACAGTACTTCGATAAGGGCTCATTTACAGCTCATCTTGAGTATGAGGACTATTTTGCAAAAGCCACTTTTCTGGTTCTGATGAAAGACTGGATCGAATCGCAATACTATGAAATGGAAAAAGCACAAGAATTAATCGACGAAAAGGTGGAGGAACTGGTGAATCCACGTTCACCCCAAATGCGCAAACGTATGGAGCAATGCTATCTCCGTTCGGTTCTCAGTGCTTGGTATGCGCAAATTGGAAATTTCCGAGAACAACTTGACCAGAACCGAGCCGGCGCACTCACAGCTGCTCGTCGTTATTTGGTCAAAATGGATCTTTGGCCAAAGTACGCTGGCGAACAAGACAAAGCGTTTGAGCAATGGTCTGACAAGCAATTGGGCACAGGTCAACAGATGGTGCCACAAGCAAAGATCAAAGTGTCCCAACGTGAACTGTGGCACTACATACCTTCAAAGACCATGTCGATGTCTCAACTTGATGCAATCAAAAACAGCTTTGTCCAAGACATATTTTCAGAGAAGAACATGAAAAAGTCAAATGAGTGGATCTCCAAATTTGCCAAGGCTGGTTTGGTGCCAAAGCTCAGGAGCCTCAAGAAGTCAAACGAGTGGATGTACTATCGAGTTCGTTTGGCTGTCTACTTGGCATTCCTCAAGCCATGCTCCAATACACCGAGCAGTTTGAAGCAGACTTTCAAGAAAGCTCCATTTGGTGGACTAAATCTACTTGGTTCCAAATTTTTGCGAAAAAAAAACCTTAGATAAATCTTTTTAAGATTTTAGTTCCACTTGGGCCAGTCGTTATTATTTTTATTAATTTACCAATGCTTTTTAAAATTTATTTCTTAAAACTATATTTATGTTTTAATTTTAATCAGACGCAGCAAATTAGTACATAGAACTAATGACATAGAAATAGAAATTCGTTTTTCATACTAAATACTTTCTGTCCTTTTGATTACGTTTATTTTTGTTTCCACTACTTTCTCGTTCTACGACTCGCAAGTTCATCGCCAAATGTTTTGTCAACGCTGGATTTCTGGTCTCCTCTTGGGCTGTATTCTCTTGCAAGCTTCCCTCGTTACTTCACAAGTTGACCATGAAGAAATCTCTCCACAAGAGGCCTTCACTATCGATGCTAGTGCTAACTTTTATGTGAAGTTCCTTCTACAGCATTTTACTGCCGAGTTCGGAGTGGATGGACAGTCAGAGCATCTTGAAGATGTTGCCCGTTATTGGGAGTCTTTTGGCAAAGGCTACATACCAACACGCTACTTAGGAGCTGGAAGTTTGTATCGTGTGATGAACAAAATGCTCACCGAAAAGAAGCCATTTCTGTATCAGAAACCAATTGCCGATTACGACACTCGACTTGTACAGGTAAGTGACTGTAAACTAACGTATAATCGTGTAATTTTATCTTAACTATACAGATCGGACAAGGTGCTTCTAGTCGGTCTGTTACCTACAAAAGTTTGGTTCGTTTGTTTTTTAGAGACTTTGCAGATTATATTGTATATATTCAGCGTCTTACGATCGATATAAAAGAAATGGCCAAACAAAGTGGCAAACTAGACAATCTTGCCGCTTCTGTGTACCTAAAGAAAAGAAGAAGAACATTTTATGCAATTATTAAGATTTTCCTGGACAAAATGCAGCAACTCTATCGTCAGATAGAAACATTGAAAAGTGAGTTCCAAAGTTTCTTGTCAAACCCCGAGTATTTGAAAATGTATTTTGTGGAAGAGTATCGAATCCGTACCCAGTGTGGACTGATCCAAACAACTCCGAGCCAATATGTAACAACTTTTTTCAAAAGTCCAAGACATGAATCCTACTATTTCATTTTGCGCAAAAGAGAACATATTTTCAGGTTTGGCATTTACGTACTTTGAAAGCTTAGTAATGTTGTTTATTTGACAGGCAAGTGGTAGAAGAACGCGGTGATCTATTCCTTCGACCCATCACGAACTTGAAATCGCGCACCGTTCCAGACCGTTCACTGCCTGTGTGGTTCATGGAGTTTTGGTTATTGGCCAGGGAAGACGCTAAACCAAGGACACATGCCATTTCTGTCTGTGACATGATGAAGTACGAAAAGGATCCATACGGAAACTATGGTTATCTGCTTGAAGACCTTTTTTCAGAAGCCACTTTTTTGGTTCTGATGAAAGACTGGATTGAATCGCAGTACTATGAGATGGAAAAAGCACAAGAACTAATCGATGGAAAAGTAGAGGAACTAGTGAATCCACGATCACCCCAAATGAGCCAACGTATGGAGCAATGCTATCTCCGTTCGGTTCTCAGTGCTTGGTATGCACAAATTGGAAATTTTCGCGAACAACTTGACCAGAACCGAGCCGGCGCACTCACAGCTGCTCGTCGTTATTTGGTCAAAATGGATCTCTGGCCAAAGTACGCTGGCGAACAGGACAAAGCGCTTGAGCAATGGTCTGGCAAGCCACTGGGCACTGGTCAACAAGTGATGCCTCAAGCAATGGTCAAGGTTTCCAAACGTGAACTGTGGCACTACATTCCGTCAAAGACCTTGTCGATGTCTCAACTTGATGCAATCAAAAACAGCTTCGACACAGACATATTTGCTGAGAAGAACAAGATCTACAAGAAGTCCAATGTGTGGATCTCCAAATTTGCCAAGCCTGCTTCTGTGCCAAAGCTCATAAGCATGAAGAGTTCCAACGAGTGGATGTACTATCGAGTTCGTTTGGCTGTCTACTTGGCATTCCTCAAGCCATGTTCCAATGCTCCGAGCAGTTTGAAGCAGACTTTCAAGAAAGCTCCATTTGCTGGACTAAATCTACTTGGCTCCAAATTGTCTCGAAAGAAAAAACCTTAGCTAAATCCTTTTTTAAGATTCAGGTTTTATTTGAACAAGTGATGATTGTTATTATTTTAATTAACTAATGCCTAATCTAATTTAATATTAAAGTCAAAATTTAAATGTTTGATTTGAAATGCCACTTTACTATCTACAAGGAGTAATCTTGTAAATATTCATTTTATTTTATTTAAAAAAATTGAATGCTTTTCAATCTTTATTTATTTATGGCACGCAACTTTACTCAAAGAGCAAGCGTGCGGTCGCTTTATTAAATAATTGAGTTAATACATTGAGTTAAACAATTGAGTGATCAGCAAGGCGACAATCAAAGCAATAAATTGCTGGTAAGCACACGATTTCCAATCTTTGCTCTTTTTTACATGTTATTCTATTATTTTAATAAACAAAATATTTTTGATTTTTGTTTAATATATTTCTCTTTGAATTCTTTTCTTGGTTAATTTTTCTTGATAAAAATGTATTATTTTTATGTATTTTTAGAAATCAATAATCAACTCATATCAGTGGCTTGTTTTTATTTAAGCAAATTAATCTGCCAATGTTTCGAATAGTTTTAACTATTTATAATGGGGTTTAAAACTAATTCTTATACTTTTACTCGATAACCCATGATATCCAAACTTATAAGAACATTGATAGATTAAGAATTTCTATACTTAAATATGTTTTTTTTCATAAGTTTTTCAATGTCTATTTTTAATTATTATTGTCATTATCATCAGGTTTCAAATTTATATTCGAGTAAGGATAAATTTAGGCTTAAGACAGTTTTTTCAGATTTTAAATAACTGAAATTTTTTATTTGCCAACGTTCAATAATTTTAATACGAATATAATCTTAACATACGCCTTAATGGAATTATCAGGTTACAAAAGTTTCTGTTCATGTTTATCATGAAATTTTCTCAATATTTTTAAATATAAATCGTCATAGTATTTGTGGGTCATTTTTATATCACCTTTTAACTAACTAACTGCCATGCTTATTCTAATTTTGCTTGAAGGTTTCCAAAATTCAACCTTAAATCTAAATTCCAGCTTCATGCCATGTTTGAATTTGAATTAAATCTTATCAATTAAAACTTAATTAGTTTTATCTTCTCTCAACCATTCTCAATTAAAGGTTATTGAAATTTTACATTATAGCATCAACATAATATGAGTTTGAATAGTAAATTTTATAAGATTGTCAATCACAATTAACATGAAAGTTTGGCTTCATAAATGTTCGTGCATCGGCAATTGCCATAGAGATCAATAAAGTCTACTCTCAAAAAATAATGTTTGTATACGATACAAATGTAGACTGACATAAAATTATTGTAATTTGAAACACTTTGAATGAATCTTGTCAGAAAAATTACATTTGTTCTATTAAAGTAAACGATCTGAATAGAAATGAAGCAATTCAACAAAATTGACATTATTTAATTCGCTTTACATAATATTATTATTTCTAGCTTAATAGCAACGTTCAATCTTTGATCTTAAATCGGCTTAAACAATAAGAAATTTGAATTCAACGATAATATTTGACAAATATTGTTTTTATGTTTACTTAAAAACGAGAATCGTGCTTTTTAAAAGGTTATTTTCTTGCTATTTATTATCGCTTTAGAAGCAACTTTTCTGATTAAACCATCATTTTAACGTAATTCTGGTTCCAATTTTCTGTTTCCAAGAAAAGTTTAATTAAAATAAATTTATATCATGGATAACATTCAATCGAGCGCGTTACTTTAATGGTAAATATGGACATTTAATTGATATGCTTATTTTTATTAATAAATATGTTCATCATCAATCTAATCATTGGAACTTTACCCTTGTTAAATTCACTTAACAGGTCTTCTTATTAATTTATTTTTCTAAAAATAATAATTCAGATAATTAAACAGACATTTTACATTATTAAGAGATTTTTTCATTTTAATAAATGTTTTTCGGAATATTACTATATGTGAAGTTTTAGAAATATACATCGGTTGCTAATTTTTCTTTAAAGTTTAGATTATTAATGTTTTCTTAATGTCTGTTTCCCTTTGCAAATTTTCTATATTTAACTGCAAATAATTCACTATTATTTTGAAAATAATTCCGACACTTGACTTCTGTTTTCATTTAAAATTTTATTGAATTTTTAAACAAATATCAAACAACTTAATCTCCAACAGTAGAGTTTTAATAAAACGGTTACACAAACTAATGATACTGCATTTAAAATTATTTCTCTTTAAATTTCTGGATAGTATCTAGGACGATTAATTTTATAAGTAAAAAATTGTATAAAATTAGTTGGTTCAAATATTATAATGTTAAACAAATGATTTCTAATATTCAAATTCAAATTCGTTTGGACATGTTTATAAATGGTTATAGTGAACCTTTCCAATGTTTTCAGTATTTTTGTCTCGCTCTTAATTGCTCACGACTCTCCTATAACGATTAGGCATGGCTTTCATTTGAGAGTTTGACTTTTTAGGGTTTTTCTAAATATTTATAAAAATTATTAAAATATATTTTTTTGGGCGGTTTTCAATGGTTGTCTGATTCTAATCAATTATCTAATTATCTGTAGGCCTTATCGGCGATTCAAAAAATTTACATAAAGAAGTTACTTTTGAACCAGACTATGCAAATTATATAAATGTAAATGATAAAATAGAAATGAATTTAAGCAGAGAAATTCGCTTACAAACGTTTTAATTTGACTTCCACTCCTTATTTGTTTGCATTGCTTTAATCAATTTTGTTTAATGTTGAACGATGTCGATTGATTTGTAATTCTAAATACCTATTTATTTCTTTAAAAGCATTTTTCAATGCTTAAATATAATCCCTAAAAGGTCTTTAAACTTTCTGTTTAGTTCTCCCCCTTTATTTAAGTTATTTCTCAATGATTAGTTTTGCGTCATTTTCTTTGGTTCCATCATTTCATTGGTTAATCAATTTTTGACTTGACAAACTTTTGGTTTGTCACAATTGTAATTTACAAAATATTAATTTCTCCTAGCTTTCTAATAAAATTTCAAATAAAAGTAAGTAAACAGTCATCAAGTCTTGAGCAGTCATTGCAAAGTAGACTAAGAAAAAATTGGCCAATAGAAAACAAACGATTGAAACTTGTGGTGTGCAGTGTAAATTGTGAAGTGACAATTGTGACAAAGTGAACTAGAATTGTCCAACTTTAGAATATTTACAGGCGATACCGTGTTGTCGGATATAATGATCAGTGACCGTTTCTCATTGTCCGTTCGTAAGTCGACAATTGGCAATGTTGGAAGTGATGCTTGGCATAATGGGAGGACAAAGACCAATCATTGTCGAAATGCTAGGGACATTTTTGCACACTGCCACACTCGAGTGTTGGGATGGACCAAATTACAGTGGTCGGATAAACATTTTTTGAAGTATTAATAATATTAGTTAGGTGAAACACTCGAGAATGGTCATACTCACTCCACTAATTTGCCACAGACCTTCAAAAGAGATGGCACTGCTTGAATGTTATGTTCTCTACACATGTGATAGTTACGTTTTTGCTTAGAGTCAAACAGTTGGTGATAAGTTTAATGACTAGATAGACAAGATCACAGATAGATAACAGTCACAAGAAAGGCTCAACGCCGCGAAATATATCGCACATACAAAAGCAGTCGGTCCGAACAGTGCAACGGTCAAAGCACAACTTACACACAAAAGCTAACTCAACGGACACAACCGCTAACGCGCGCAATGCCGTTCACAGACGTGGTCATAACACTGACTAGAGACAACAATACTGTGCGATGAGATTAGATTGATGGGCATTGTAATGTGACTTCATGTTATGTTCTAAATGTGCTGATTTAGTCGTTTTGTGTTGTCTTTAGTCTCACAAGTCTAAACCTCACAATCAGCAACAAAGCCAAGATCTAAGAAGATGGAAGACATACGAGATTTAGTCAATGCGAATTCTACTTTAACAAGTGATGGCAAAATTCCTAAACAACTTGTGTAAGTGTATTTAGTTTGAATATATTTAAGATTTTCTTGTGATTTTATTGTGATTTTATCATTATTTTACAGAGGCATTTTTCTTGATAAATTTTCTTCAAATTTATCAGCTCGACCGGAACTAGTCGAACCTCAAATTGAAGATTCAACGGTCAATGGTTGGCTGGACTTTATCGTATCCAATGGTTTTGTATTCATCCTATGGCTGTTGGCAATGGTTTGGGTGTGTTACGTCATCTTTTATAAATCCCGCCTGGTTGGTTACATCATTACGAAGATTGTGAATTGTTGCATAATCACGAGCGGCTATTTCAAAATTGGCTCATTTTCATTTGCATCCATTTCGGGAAGGATCATGTTTCGTGACTTGGTCTACGTCACTGAGGACTACTCTATTCGTGTTAAAGATGGATGGTTTGTTTACTTTACTTTAATATGTTGATTTGCTAATGAGTTAATACTATTTTTACAGGATCGTGTTTGCCTACTGGATTCCATATGTGTTTCGCAATGCACAAACAGACGATTTGTCCAATTCCGATGCTCGAGTGCTGGTTATGCTAAATGGCTTTGAACTGCACATTTATAATCGATCGCAAACCTATTCCAAGCTGGCAAAGTTGTTCAATCTGCCTTTTGACATTTTTGGCGACAGTGAAAATCAAGAATTTGGCAATGAAAGTGCCACAACAGTGAACAAACTACTAAAGCAGTCAATTTGGCGTGATCTCATTCCTGTGACTCGAATTGAAATCACTTGTGGTCGTTTTGTATTTGGAAATCGTCTCATTCCGAGTACGTTGGTGATCTCCTTTGGGCATTCTCATTTCAACTACACTAGTCGACCAGCTTTGTCTCCTTACGATTTGTTCAGTCACATTCTCAATGGCAAAGCACGAAACTTTGAAGTTTATCTTGTTCCAAGTCCTAAATATTTGGGTTTCATGAAGCACGACAAGCCGCTTCGATCTGTGGACAATGGTTTCATTGTGTTTAGCTCAAATGAGATTGACATTTATTACTATCAGGTTTGTGTGTTATTATTGTTTCAATCAATCAATGAATTGTAATTTGTTTTTGGCTTTATTTTAGGATGAAACAGGTCTTGTGGAAACAGTCAACAAGTTGAACGACAACACAACTCCCCCAGGCTGTGGAATGGTGATCAAATGTGGAAAGGAGACAGAGTTCTGCTATGATTCGTGGGCTGATCGACAACGAGATTGCCTCTACAACTTTTTCTACCCACAAAACTATCAGATGGCTACCGTCTCAGATAAGAAACTCAAAGTTGCCGAACGTCGTAGTTTTGAAACATTCGACCTTCGAGTGAGCACTTTGTACGATGCCAAGATTGACATTCTGTTCTGCTCAAAGAACAAGCAAACAAATGCACTTCACATCAAGGCAGGACCTGGCACCAATTTGGAATTGTCTGTTCCGTGGGTTTGTGGTGAAGCAGGCTACACTACGCACTTTCTCGCTCAGATGTTGAAATTTGAGGCCACAACTAGCTGTGTTCAGTTTCGGCCATTGATTTTGAGTGAAACTTTGGAAATTGATCTCAAAGTGTCTTATCCTCGAATTTGGAATGCTCACCAAGATTGGAATTGCGCCATCACCGCCTACAAAGCAACAGTTGATCATCTCATTTTTGCTCATCAAGTATTGCTCCGAGATCTTATCGATGACTGGAAAAAGCAAGCCGACATTTTCAAGTTCATTCCTCACACGTGGCACATTTCGATTGAGATTCAAGAGTTTGAGTTGATAGTTTTGGCTAATGAGCCCAACAAGTGGATTGGCCAATGTTCTGCACTCGACGATGATGATGAGAATTGTAAAATTGCCATTTGTGGCGAACGCTTTGACATGGCATTTGATTTGCCTTTCATTGAATTTTTGCCACCAAAATTGTCAATCAAAATATGGATTCAAGCCGAATGTCTCGAAGGAGCTTTCTATTTGCCTGAATGTATTACGAACATCAATAGAGATCACGTCATTGAACAGTTGAAACGTTACTCTACTCTGATGTGTCGTGATGATGCCAACAAGTGGAGGAATGTTGTATCGCTTGAGAAGCACTGGCACTCGTGTATGTCAGCACCGATTGTAGCCCTGAGCATCACTTACGACTTTTGGCCTATTGCACAGTCCAAGATGATCATTCAACCAGCAAGTTTGGCTCCGGATGTGATGACAGTCGAACTGGAGATTGGTCCAATGAATCTGGCAATCTTTGGCTCATTGCTCAGTTTTGTGTGCAATATCAAACAAAACTATCAAGTCAAATCGCAATTGTTCAATGAAATGAGTTCATCTTCATCATCTTCTCGTATGATGAGTCATGATTCATCTTCAGTTATACTGGAAATTGACCAACAACTTATGCAACATTCAAATGGCAAATCAGTAGACCCTCGTCTGTATCGTCCTTTCGAAGTAATCTTTTCGGCAACTTTGCACCAAACTCAATGTCATCTAGTCGAGTGCACCAATGAGTCTGAATTGCCTCAAGTCCCAGTGATTTACATTGAGAAGCTTTGCTTTGAATTGCACCAAAATCTCACCGAAACTAAATTGATCATTTCGCCAACTGTTTTTCAACTACTCGAATCGATTGTTTCACTCAATTTGGTTGTGTCCAAAGCAGTGAAACTTTCCGCTTGCAATTTGTGCAACACTATCACTGGTTTGCCATTTGTAGTGAATGTCGAAATGAGACATTTTGTTTTACGATCTCAATTGGAAAGCAAAGGAAACAACAACGAAACAATGAGTTGGAAATACGAAATTAGACCACCCATCTCAACTGGACCTTTATTACTCGATACAGTCTTGCCATCTTCTTTGGTCGATAATAATTCTCAGGTGGACAATCAACTCGAACAACGTCTACTCGAGTGAGCCATCAACTATTTCACTTATTCTAAATTGTCACATTTAATATTTTCAATATTTCTCATGTTTTCTGTAAATCTGCTTCACTTTAATAATAAAGTATTATTTCGGATGTTTGTAAAATTTGTCAACTAATTGGAATACAAAATGAAATGACAGTAAATGTGATGTGACTTGTTGAGTGGTGCACCATTTCACATCACCTCGAAGTGATCTATTATGTCAACCGAATAGTTCTGAGTTGGACTTTTATAACCAGCCAAATGAGTTCGAATGTGACTCAAAGTGGCATTTTAATAAGAACAAGAATAAGAACATTTTTGGTTGCCCCGTCCAAGACATTATATGTCTTCTATGTTAATCTCTGTTTTATGCTCAGACGTTGGTTCCATTCGGTAGCTCTGATAAGTTAACAGCTAGGTCCAATAGAGGGCGCTCCATTGGTAAAAGTCAGGATTTAAATCACCAAACATAGTCCTTTCTCAGTCCCAGGTCAATCATTGGGACCGTCTAATCAGCAATCTGCATCAGATTGTAACAAATTTATTGAATTATTTATTTATATTCTGTTTCATTTTCATAGAGCCCTGTCTCGAGCTTTGTTGGAAGATCCTGAAGTGTTGGCCAAGGCCTTATTTGGTGGCTCGAACTTGGTGGCTCGAAGAGTACAACTTTCCAGCACAACATCAAATGTTCCGACCGACTCATCAAATTTACCATAAAATTTACCATAAAAGTGCGAAACAATTTAGCGTCCCTTCTAGATATGTAAATCATGACGAACAAAACTGTAAAGACAGTGATGATGATTACTACAAAATCAAAGTCAAGTCACCGTTGGCTTTTTTCACAAAATTGTTTGATAAATTCATATCTTAAAATTTTGTAAGTTAATTTTATTAAAAATAAAATTGTCCAATTACAAATGACCAGCAGATGGAACTCAAGGCGAAGCATCAGATTTGGCTAAATTATCCATCACCTTGATCTTTGATTTCTTTTCCTTGGCCACTGCTTTTGCTTGCTTTGACTTGTTGCTCTTGAGCAAACTGGTGATTTTGCTCTTGACAGATTGCAAAGCACTCGATACTTTACTGGTAACGGAACTGGTCGAACTGGAGCTTGGATTTGAGACAAACGTAAAGCTAGAAATAGTCGACGAGCAAGCACTCGAACCAACATTCGAAGAGGTAGCATTCGAAGAGATAGCACTCGAAGAAACATTCGAACTTAGATTCGTGTCATCTCTTTGTTTGTTTTGCTTCTTATTCTTATTCTTTTTTCGATGTCTTCGTTTGATCCAGAATGCGAAGAGTGCAATGCCGCCCAGCACGAAAGCGCCCAGTGGTACGGCCCAATAAAGAATGTAAATTCCTGTTGGCGGTCGAGTTTGAGTAGTTGCGTTTGCAGTTTCATTGGGAGGTGTCATCTTTTGTTCTGATTTCGCTGCTTGAAAGTCACACACAATGAAGCTTTTCAGATTCACTTCGAATCGGTGACTGTACAAATCTTCGATCGTTTTCATAGGCAACTGTTCAAAGTCCTTTTTTCTTCGTGTCACAGTGACCAGTCCTGCAGAGTCAAGGAAGAAGTAATAGCCTGCCTCGACGCTCGTGCCCTTTTGATAATAGAATACATTGACAATGTCTGTTTTTCTAGAAAAATCCATCATAAGCTTTTTTCCAATTCTCTTGACTCCTTTCTCTTGTCTGAAATAAAAAAAATACAAATCAAATTATAAAAGGAGATTATTAAGTAATCAAAATAATCCGAAATATACTCACATTATTTTGAGTCCAGTAATATTGAACGCCTCGAGCACATGTAATCGCTCAAGTTTCGAATGAGACATTCTAAAAGCATATGTAACGTTTGAATCCACACTAAGGCTTGAAAACACATCAATTTTCTTGTACAAATCCAGTGATACGTGCTGGGGGTGGACCGGATCATGCTGAATGCCATCGAGATCGTACAGTTGAATGGCGCCTTTATTGTGCACGTCACAGCGAAACATGCGGCCCACATACATGTTTCGATTGCTGTCCGAAATGAGGAAAAATTTTTGGTGTCGACTGAACTCAGCTGTGGCTAGATTGAACAAAGCATCCGCCCGAATGTAGTCTCGATCAATTGTGATGGAGGTGGTACTTTGGGCTTCGTCTAAATGTAGATTCGCCAGTGGCAGCTTGAACATGTAGCCGTTTTCGGCGAGGATGTAGAAGTGTGCCTCGAGTAGAGACCTGCCTCGAGTGCCCATCGTGAGAATTCCCAGTTTGTTCAATCGGATATCTTCACATAGTTTCTATTGAAAATGATCGAGATTGAGTTAGAGTTTGTGTTTGGGTGAAAAGAGGTGACTTACCTCATTGGTGATGTCACCATCGATGGCTTCACTGTACTCGAGAGCGCTTGACACTACCACAATTACCACCATCGCGATCACAATCACATTCATCGGAGCTAGTCGTCACTTGTGCACTTGGTCACTCAGAAGAAGCAGTATAGTAAATTAGTAGTTTGAAAAGTCACAAAACAAAATCGAACTGAGCAAAGACTGAGACGTGACTTTATACACACACAAAAAAGTTTAGAATTCTATTTCTGTAACATTCAAAAACTCTTTTTAGAAAATTTTGAATTTTGAAAAAGAATCGATTTGACGTCTGCCGAGGTTGTTCCTTCAACATCTCACCGCACCAGTGTGACCCAAACTCACCTGTTTCGAAGTCAATTATTGTCCGCACTGGATAATACCAGTGGATATGGACAAACAAAAGTATCTTTCAATGAATTTGTTTGTCAATTTGGAGACTCGTCAGCCTGGTCTCAATTTGATCCTCAAATTTGAGGCAAACAGAGCCAAGAAACATCAGGAGAATAAAAAGAAGCAACGCATCGGTGTTGATGGAACACTTCCTGATCAATATGATCTTCTCGATTATTAGAGTGGTTGGATGTTTATTTTGGTCATTACTTCTTAGTGTAATTACTAAATTGCCAAACTACTTAAGTGTAAGATGGGTCAAATAATCTTTATCAAATAGTTTAAACGGCGGAACAGTTCTTGGCCAGTTCACCTATTTGATGGGGAAACACATCCGTGACGGTGATATCGCGACGACATCTTGGTCATTGACCACTCGGTACTTTCATAGAATTTCCAAACTTATTGCTGCAGCGCACAATTGGACAAGGAGATGGCCCAAGATCAAAGTCATCAACTCGTTCTCTTTGCAAAAGTCAGCATTGTAATCTTGTTTGCTTGTTTTGACTCAAGTTTTTAGTTCACCCGAGAGAGGTGTTTGAATAAGACGAGCAACTGAATTCGGACAATCACCAGTGCAGAATTGCTGCCGTCGCCATTGGTTTGGTCAACTGTAAGGTTAAATTGCAAGCTGTAAATTGGAATATGACTAACAAAAACAATTACCTGATTCGTCTAGTTGTTCTTTGTCCGAACTTTCATCATAATCGCTTTTCTCGATATTGATTTTGCCAACTGTAGGGCAAATAGCAAGCTGTAAATTGGAGTATGGCTAACCAAACACAATTACCTGTTTCTAATTGTTCTCCGTCAGGACCTTCCCCGGAACCACCACCCGAACCGCACTAGTTTGATTCAACTTGTACACAGAGGCGTCATCAAGCATCGAATACATAGCTCGTGATTCGCATACTAATGCACGATAATGACTACTTGAGCTATTGCCTTGGTGCAAAATGGCATTGGAAAACAAATAGTATTTGTTTCCGAACAGGAACGCTTCATTAAATTCTATCCTATGCCCACTTGCCCCACTTGGATCATTTCTATTAATCCAAATGGCCAAGTAGGATGGCGCGCATTGTCATTCGTTGTGTTTTCGAATACTCTCTTTTTCCACATTGTCCACAAATTGGCGCAGTTGGCCCACGTACTATCTGTTGAAGAAGATTACATTGGAAATATATTTGGCATTGAATTGAACTCTCAATTGGCGCAACATATTGGAGGAGCGAATGCAACAACGAGTTTCGTTGAATCTTAAGTCTGAGTGTAAGACTCGTATGAAATATTAGCATGATCACAGTGCATGCATTTAATCTAAAATTGCATTTGTCCAAGAAAAAGCTCCTGGATCTCTTGACTTTCCATTTAGAGAAACAAATAGGTCAAATCTTGGGTAAAAGTCAAATTTGTCTTTGATGGTGTTGGATGGTGTTTGAGCACAGATGATCTGACTTTAGGTAGATTGTAAAGGGACTGGATGGCGGCATTGAGGTAGCAGGTGTTGCCTTTATTCTTTAACCCACACATTCGCGTACGTCGAATTGAAGCTTGAGCCGTATTTTGTGCCATGATACAAATTATTCAAATTGAAGTTGGCAGAATTGAACGACGAGAGTGGCACATACAGTCAAGTTCCGTTAATTCGAAGACCCTCTAATTCGAATGACTCCTTTAATTCGAAATTGGAAATTGGAAATTGAAAATTGGCTTTGTGGCAAAAGCGTCTAATTCGCTAATCTCACATAGCGGCCTCATTCGCATTCACCATTGCCATACTTTGTTCTTTGAGTTTATATTGTTAACAATGGCACAAATTGGTGCATACCGCAATGTCCCCTACCGATACTGTGGTTTGTCAAATGGGACTAGGAATATATGTTACTTAAATTCATCCATTCAAGCCTTGTACGGACTTTCGCAAGTGAGATCTACTTTGATGTACCCTGCTACTGTGGTTCCAGTTTCAAGCATGACACACCAATTGGCTCTCCTATTTGGAAAAATGAACAACTGTGCCACTATAAAGACAAGAGACAATAAAAACAAGTTGGCTCTGTCGACCCTGGCAATTTTGTAACAAAATTTATATTGCTAAATCCTAGACTTATCTTGGGAAGTCATCATGACTTCCAAGGGGGCATTGTCAGATATCTTTAACGGTATACACGAACAAACTGAAGATGTACTCTGTTTCTTGGCCAACCCAGTAGTCATGAAGCCCTGATGGCATTTCAAACAATAAATGGAAAGTCCAAATTTCAAGATCTTGTCCTAATGCAAACAGAGATAACACGAGTTTGTTTCTTCTGCAACAGCACGGAGTTGACCTACGAACACTCCACTCATTTACGTTTGGTGATTAATGCAGACACGACATTGCTTAATGCAGTTAGGAATGCCTTGTCAGCCGAGGTGAGCAATCCAATGCCAAATTTATTTGCAACTAAATCTAATCTTTATCAACAGACTGTTTCTGAACCCACTGAGCCATCGTGTCCACAATGCACAAGCAGTTCACAGTTGTAAAGAAATTAATTCAAGCCCCGATTTACTTAGTCTTATGGATTAATAAGGCAAAACAAAGCCAAACATCTGCCGCTCTTAGAGTTACATTCTCAGAGTCGCTCACTGTTGGCAATGCTTTCTTAGATAATGCTAACCCAATTCTCTCTAGAGGCAACCAACAAAGTAGCCATTATTGAACAATTATTCATGAATTTAGAGGAATTTACTCACTACTTACAGTACTAAAATTACATCATTTACTGCTATTTGTTTTGTATATTTAAAACTGGTAATTTAATATTCAAATGTACAAGATATATTTTCAGTTGTTTTTTTAATGGTAAATTGGTTTCGATTTTTCCGATCAACGACTCCCATTATCCGCAAACAACTTTCACTATTCATTAGTAGCGCTAGTGAATGTCTTTCGATCGTTCAAATCGCGCAAAGTCACAATTTCAAAGTGAGCCAAAACTTTTGCTGCCAAGTTGGACGATTAAATGCAAGCACGAAAGGCGAAGATTACTAGATAAATTATTTAGTTCATTTCACCATTTTGGAAATTCCATTAAAACATTCAATCATGATTACATTTTGTTTATTTATTATTTTTATTTTATTGTTTCAATATGAACCGTGAGGCTATCGTTTATTTTCAAAAGTTAACTTTAAAATATTTTTTAATTAAAAGTTTCATTCTTAAATGTATTAAACTTCTGTTTATATATACCATGGTTCCTCCTCAAGTCAGCATGAAAATGTCATGTAGATAATTTTTTTTGTGGTTTATTGTTACTGTGTTCGCTTTTACTGAGGAACCCTAGATGGCAACTAACGACACAGAAGACTATTCAAACTTTGAAAGCATCAGCGATCAGCAAGTGAATTTGGGTTCAGATTGTAAAGAGAAGCAAGAAAAAGACTCCACACTGAATTCTATAAAGGTTCAAATCTATGGGAAATCACGTGAAAGCTAATGCATTCAGAGTTATTTGATTCGTTCAAGTCTCAAGTATCGTTTTGGTGCCGGTTTTGTGGGTGGTGCCATTGCGGGTGGCATGAACCGGAGATCAACGAAGAATGTTCTAGTATGTATTAGTTGTTTATGTTTATTTAATCACAATTCTCTCTTTATAGTAAACTCGGCATTCCTCTTCGAGACGAATCTTCCAGAAGCTACCAAGCCTGATAAATCCTTATCTCTGTTCTTCTTATCCACTGGCCCTTAAAGTGAACTCACCTCTAAGATTAAATCCAAATCCAAAAAGAAAGTTAATTCCTTCATTCCACCAAGCCCCCAAGCTATCTCGCACCCAATCATCCAAGTCAATCAAGCCAAGGTCTACCAGCAGTCTGTCTGGCAATGAATAGCTCAATATCGAATCCACAGGTCTCACTGGAAGTGCCATTCGTCTTCGCTCGAACGAAAAAGGCGAATAATACTAGAAGAATTATTTTTCTCACCATTTTGGTTGTACCAGTTGGCATTATTACCTACAATCATAAGTGCTTTTCGTTTGTTATTATTTTTATTTTATCGCTTTAAAGTGAACTGTGCGGCTGTTGTTTATTTTCAATTTTATTTAAATTTTTTAGTCAAATGTTTTATTTTTAAATTCCGGTTAATTTACATTTTGTTAGTTATTTCTTCTTACAATTTTCATTAAATTAATGTTTTTATAACTCAGCTAAAAGTCGTTTTTAAAAGGTTTTTGTTATATTTTTAAAAATACAATCTAAGCGTATTTAAGTTTAAAGGTTTCGGTCAGTCTTTTAATAAATAGATCAATTATTTCTTTAATCATTCATTTGCCTAGCCAACAAACAGGTGGACCTGACACAACAAGGAATGCAGGAAAATAAGGACTCGCTAACTGAAGTTTAAACTATCGCAACTTACACAACTCTTCGATAGCTTTGGAGAAGACGGTTTGGACTCATTGACAGTGAGCTTAGAAACTCAAATGACATCAACTCTATTAACAAAGAACCAGGTATAAAATAGTTTTTTACATATTTTTTACCAATTCTTACAGACAAAGCCAAAATAAACAAGAAACTCTATGGAAATGGATGCCGACTCTATGAGTAGAAACTAACAGCATCCCAAATCAATCCAACCAAGTATGGTCAAGCAACTGTATCCCAGTGGTGGCATTTGTGGTAATTCTGTGGAGAGCTCTTCAGGAACTAACACGACTGATGGACATCAAGACAAGGTCAAATCATTGACCGAATTATTCAACAAACAAAGTTAGTGATATCACTTATTTCATCTGCATGTCTAACTTACCTAATCTGTGCCACAATAGTTTTAATTTTTTCTTACTTTAAATGAATAATTTTGTTTTTATGATTTCATTCTGCCATCACAATGTTTGTTATTTACATGTTTAAGCTATCTATAAATTATATTGTAAAGTTTTGATAGGGATTTAAAAGGTAAAACAATATTTCTTGTGCATTTAACAATATTTCTTATTTTGCTAATTTATTTAAATTTTGCAGTTTTTCTTAAACATTTTCACTGCCATGTTCAATGTCTATAAATGTTTTCCAAATGTTTACAAAATATTTATAATTAAATTTCAGTAACTTTAGATTTTGTTGTTGTAAAATAGATAAAATGACTGTTTGGATGATCTTACCTGTATTGACGCAGAAATAAAATGTGAACCAAACAGAAAATTGTGGGTTTACTGTTAATCACGTGATCGATTGATGTTTAATTTCATAAATTGTAGGAAAAGTGATACCAACGCTATTTGATTTGTACTGGTCTCAAGTATGGTTTTGATTTCTATCTTTTTAGGTTTGTTATTGCGGGTGATATTGCCATCTAACAAAGGAAACCTAGTGGGACCCACTGTCATGACGATCGTAACAAGCAGAACTACCTGGTATGTATTCGTTGTTTGTTTTTCTCATTTAATTTTGGCATTTTTACAGGTAAAACTAAAATGAAGGAGATACCTGATCTGAATGGTTCCGGAAATCAGTTCACTGGTAAAGCCACCAAGCTAAGTATGACTCTAATCAAAGTAGTGGCAGTTGTTTTTATTCCAGCTCTTCTCTAACCGCCAAGTAAGAAGTAGGAAACCAAGAAGAAAGACTGGTTTGGACATATCAAGAAAACATTAACAGATTTTTTTGGAAAGTACGCTCTTAAAATGATTTATGTTTAATCACAATTCACTCTTTACAGTAAACTTGATACTCCTCTTCGAAATGAATCCTATAAACCAGAAGTTTGTAAACCTATTGAATCCTCATCTCAGATCTCATTATCCACCTCTAAAAGTGCTCTTAAAATCAGATACTCCTCCTCTTCTCTTCCTCAACTCAGCATGAACATATCAAGTGAATCAATTCTATTGTGCTTTATTGTTACCGTGTTCGCCTTTACACTGCCACCTTGAAGAGGAATGATTTGGAATCACCAGCGATCAACATTGGACTCATTGATAGTGAGCTAAGCAACTAAAGTGGCCTAAACTCTATCAGCAAAGAACCGTTACGTTGTTTGATTTGAAGGTACGTTTGAAAATGTTTTATTATGCATGTAATCACAATTCTCATTTCTATTTAGTTCATTTCATCATTTGGTAAAACAAGTTTGCATTAAAAGTTTTAATTTATAACACACAATCATAATTACTTGTCGTTTTATTTATAATTTATCCATATTGTTTAAAGGTAAGCCGTCCCGCTTTTGTTATTTTCAAGGTTAATTTAAAAATATTTTCTATTAAAAGTTTTATTCTTAAATATCTTAAATTCCAGTTTATTTATATATTCTTCATGTTGGTTTTACACTTTTAAAATGTTCAGTCTTATTTTGCCCAGTTTATTTAAAAGGTTTTTTACTTTACCATAATTATTTTATTTTATTTCTATTTATTTTATTTAAAAAATATAATTGAAACTTATTTAGTTTAAAAGTCTTTATTAGTTTTATAATAAATAAATTAGCATTATTTTTTTTAAATACAAAATTTTCAAATTTTTATTATTTTATTTAGCCCGATTTCATTTATTGAAAACTTCTACTCTACTTCTCCATCTAATCAAGTCAACATGAACCTTTCAGGTGGATGCTTTTGTGATTCATGTCCGTCATGTTCACTCAGGTACCCTCGATTGCAACTGATCACACATGTCCAAACTTACAAAATCTGTGCCATAAAAGTTTTAATCTCACATCGACATTAAAGAATTTTGTTTTAAGGTTTCTTTAGACCGTCACAATAATTTATTCTTCTTAATAATTCAACAATTTTTTAAATTAATGTTTTTAAATTATTTTGCTAAATGTTCTTTTGCTAAATGTTCTCCACTTACCTCTACCAGTATTAATTAAAAGGTTTTATTTTATTTTAATTAAATTGTTTAATTCGATTTTTTATGTAACTTCTATTTGTTTTATTTAAAAAAAATATATTTAAGATTTAAGATTTCTACCTATCTTATAAAACTCTATTCTTCTGTATCGAGCTGCTCTGGAACACGTCTCAATCAGACAGTACCACCAACTACTCAAATACGTCAAGGTGAAATCATTTGCCGAATTGTTCAACAAGCAAGATATGTCATTTCACTTTCACTTTATTCACTCACAAGCACACGTGCAATCGAACATTTACTTCTTAGCCTATGCTTTCGTATTTTTAATTTCTCTTTTTCATTGAAAAAGTTAGAGTAAAGTTATAAATTTCTGTTTATTTGCCTATTTATCCTCATTAACTTAACAATTTACATTAAATTATCGTGTTTACCTAAATGTTTCAATCTAACCTCTAAGTCGTCATTTAAAATTTTTTTAAAAATTTAATCCAAACTTGTTTAGTTAAATTTAAAGATTCATCATTTGTAAAATAAAGTTATTATTATTATCTTTAATTATTTTATAGCCAAGCCAACAGCCTGGGGGACAAGACACAACGAGAACTGCAGGAGTACCATGATTCACTTACAGAAAAGATTTCCGCTTACACAGCTTTTCGATAACATTGGAGAAGACGGTTTTGAAAGTATAAGTTTCAATTTAAAAGGTAAAAGAATATTTCTTGTACATTTAATATTTTTTATTTTGATATTTTATTTAAATTTTGTAGTGTTTCTTAAACATTTTAACAGTCAGATTCAATGTTTTCCAATGGTTTTCTAAATGTTTACAATATTTATAATTCAATTCAAGTAACTTTAGTTTTTGTTTAGCGGTAGCATTTCGAAGTGGATTGTTTGGATGTTTGAATTTGGATTGAAGGTGAAAGAATTGTACCATGCCGAGAATAACATGTGAATTTACTATTAAACATCTGATCGATTGATCAATATTATATTTTTTTAAATTACAGGAGAAAATGATGCCAATTTTATTTGATTCGTACTAGTCTCAAAATGGTTCTGCCAAGAAACTCTGCATTCTATTTGTGTATACTATTGCTACTCATACAAATCATCAGAAACTCCTCCTCTTCTCCTTCTCCTTAAATTATAAAGAACATGTCAGATTGATCGATGCTTTTGTGGTTCATTGTTACCGTGTTCGCCTTCACTCTAAAAACGATGACAACGAATCACACAGAAGAAGATTAATACTTAGACAAGCGATCAGCATTGGATGTAGACTCATTGACAGTGAGCTTAACATTAAGTATAAGTTAGCAACTCATGTGGCAAAAGCACTATCAACAAAGAACCTTCTGGTATGTATTAGATGTATTATATTAGATGGGTTTTTCATACTTAATTTTTACAGACAACGCCAAAATGGAGAAGAAACCCTATCCGAATGGTGTCGGAAATCAATACACCAGTCACGACTCTTAAACAGTACGTGAAGGTTACGTAAGGTTACGTAAGGTGAAAGCATTGGCCGAATTGTTTAACAAGAAAAACGTAATTTCGATTTCACTTTATTCATTCACAAGCAAATGTGCAAGTTCATATTTACTGTTTGTGTCTTAATCTTTTCTTTCGTATTTTAAATTTATCTTTTACATTGTATTTTATTTTATTTCCTTAGGCTAAACTGTGTGAGTTTCGAATGTTATCAAAACAATTTCTGTTAGCAAATTTATTTTTAAAGGTTTTAAATGTTCTGTTTATTTCCAAGTTCAAAAATTTTTATTTTAAGCTAAGCTTTTGAAATTACAATACTTTCTTAGTCGTTTTTATTAAGTTTTTAAAATCATAATTTTATATATTTTATTTAAAAATTACATCATATAAAACTTAAAAGGTTTTATCGGTCTAATTATAAATTATATTAATATTCATTGTGGCCACATTCACCTTTACTTTATGAACAATATTTTTAAATTCTTATGTGGGATTTAAAAGGTAAAAGATTATTTTTCATGAATTTTTTACTTTTTGAAAGATGAAACATTTAAAAAGTATGCTTCACATGCTTGTCAAAAGGTCCAATTGGAAGTCTCACTTTCCATGATGTCGTTTAATTAATTTATAATTCACAATAATGAAAACAATGTCTTTTACAATTTACTTTCTTCTTCTTCGTAGATCAGAGTCCATTGAGTGACCAGCAACTTGAGCAACTCAAAAGATTGTTCAAACAACGTTCTTCAGAAGGTGGACCTTATTTTTAAAGGTTTAAAATTGTTGTTTATTTATTTTTCTTATTAGCTTTAAAATATTTTGCATTAATTTTTTTAAAAATTTTACCTTTATCTTTACCTTAAAATATCTTTATCTTTGTTTATTTAAAAGGTTTTTTTATTTAAGTTTTATTTGTATTATTTTTAAAACTTAAACTAAACTTTGAAATTACCAGCAATGGTAAAGAGAAGCAATAAGGTGACTCCTTAGTGAACTCTATAAAAAGAACAAATTCACTGCATTCTTCTAGTTTTAATTGAATATTTTTAATATTTACTCTTATCTTTTACTCAACAATCAATTAACAAACAAGTGATTTCACTATTTTGCCCAATGCAAACTTACTTCTTGTAAAATCTTCTTCCAACTTACAACTTCCTTCTTACAACTCAGTTAGTTTTAATCTTACTACAACATTTAATCTTTAGCTTAAGAGTTTGGTTTCAGGGTTTCTTTGGACCGTCACAATATTGGGGCTTTACCTGTTTTAATTTTTTGCATGAATCATTTTTTCTGGTCTTATTCAATAGATAAAAGATAATTTTTCCATGAATTAAATATTTTTAATGCAATAATTTATTAATATTTTGTGACGTATGCATACGCTCCTAAAGGTAGCTCAACTAGTTCAAAACAAGGCAAGCACTCGAAATCTCAAGTCAAGTAGAGCGAGTTCTAATTCTGAAGACTGTGCTCAGTATTACAAATTCTTGATCCAAATTAAAATTTTTCACGATATAAACTTTTATTAAATTAAAATGATTGTTATTTATCTTTCTTGTACTAATTCCGATTATAACTAATGGTGATTGATATGCCACATTCTCATCGGGCGCGCGAGCGTACGTTCTATATGAACAGGCTATCAAGATGAATTTTTCGTGTTCTGTCTATGATGATTGGCTTAATTGGTTCAACCTCGATAATCTATTAATTCAAATTCTGATTCAGTTACAGACAAGGTATCATAATTATTTTTTCAATTAAAAGGATAGTAATTATAAAAAATACATCGAAATAACAAGTAACGATTAACTGTACATAAATAAATTTATTTTAGTTTGCTTTAGTTCGGTTTTCGTTGAATTGTTTTGATTAGATGGCGTTGATCTTTAAATCCAGAGGTTTACTTCGTACTTTTCAATTCATCTGTTGTTATCTCATCAATTTTCTCATAAATGTAACCAATTTAAACGTTAGTCTTCGGTTTCTAAATAAAATATGTTCAAAATTAATTTCTTTCAGAAATAAATCGAATTAATTAATTAAAATACCATTTGGTACTCCACTCTAAAGAATACTTTACATGATGTAAACGTTTCTAATTGTTCGTCTTCGTAATGGCAATCATTTTCCTAGCCAAAGAATGTTCTGAATGCACCAGAATTCTGTTCTGTGCTCACCGGTGTTGCTGCGTCAAATTGTAGCACAGAATCGGGTCCATTTAAGCTCAATTCGATCAAGTTGAAATTATTTTTTTAAAAAATTTTCTTCGTTTGAATGACATTGTTTTTGGTGACTTCTGTTTTTGAGTTGATCCAAACAAAGAGACATTCTCACAAATTGTACACAACAATTGAACGCCTGTTGATGTGAAGAGATCTTGATCAACAAGACTTGATGTAATTGTTCAGTTTGATCAAAATATCCGTAGAATAGCCATCACGCTCGAAATAAGGCGTCAGGAAAACGTACGATTGGATGAGCATTTGTAGACCATTCAATAACATCTTGATACACGTTTAAAAATCAAATCACATGGCAAGCAATAAATATTTGACTAGAGGTTTACTGAATCAAAATAAAAATGTTGGCACTTCTCTGCAGAAATTCATCAAGTGTTTCACGTATGTTACTTTTCAAATCATTAAAAGAATGAAATGTAAGATTTAAAATTTCCAACAAAAAAAATACTGCAAACAATCATACGAACGAAACAATAAATGCCATTCGGCACCGAATCAACTGTAAATGTGTTGTGAGGACAGTCTGTCCGACAGACAAACAGCTGGATTTTCATGACCGTTCATAAAGTACATACACTCGCGCGCCCGATGAGAATTTGGTATAGTGATTGAGCAATAATCACAGTCGTACTTATGGTTTACCAAGCTTAGCTACACACGAATACATTGGCACAATGACTGTTAATGTAGCCTTTTTATTGTTTTCATTTTAAATCTAGTAATCTTTTATAACTCATGTTTAAAATGGCCAAACTCAATTTTACTTTCCTTTTGGTTTCTAATTTTTATTGTTAATTTTTACTCTTTTTAATGAAAGTTGGGTCAGCATGCAGAGCTTTTTTTAAAAGGTTTATATAAATGTTATAATTTCATGTTTTAATGAGACATGATGATTATAATGAATATAATGTTTTTAATGTCTTCATTTGGATGAGATTTTTATTATGTTTGTAAACTTTTCTACGATGTTCATAAAGGGTAAAATTGTGCTATATCTGAAGCAAATTCAAAAACTGCAACTTTTGGACTAGAATTTGACTTTCTTTGAAGTCAAGTGAATTCAATTATTTACCTGGCCAACCAGTTTACAAAGAAATTTATACCTTTATAGCGTTAACGCGTTGGTTTTCATTCGTTTCATTTGATTTTTTTCACATTTTTGCCAAAATAAATTTCCAATTCAATTTTTTTTGTTTATAGTTTAAATTAGAACACATGCTTCAATTTCTAGTTACTAGCCTTTTATTATAACGTTCTTTGTTTGAAACTGCACGTTAATCTGGCAAGAATTCGATTTTTATCAAAGCTAATAATCTCATTATAACAGGTTACTACTCTATAATTCCTTTTATGGAGTCTCGGTCTCATTTACCTCATACGAACAATTGGAACAACTTTAATGATTAATTTGCAACCATTAATTGGACAAATAATTTTTGCGATTTAAAAATTGGCACAGTTTTATTGTATTGGAATTTAGAATATTCAACGATTTCCAAGCTTCCTTGACCTTAGTCAACAGTCACTCACTCACAAGATCACTTACATGATAATGACAAAATTTCTTGTTCCATTCCCTTTACAATCAAAAAATATGTTATTTTTTCATTTAATTTTCAATCTTTATTTACACATTTATAGGTCTACTAGTAAATATTTGTAATTGACAAAAAAATTCCATTTACTTTGATTTTATCGTATGGAATTTTATAGCTAAATAATAGTTCAATATTTAATTCAAGTTGTTTCCAAATATTTTCTTCGTTTTTTCAGTCCAATTAAAAAAATATTTTTTTGTTAAAATGGCACACTTCAAAAAAGAATTAAAAATACGGCTTTACTGGATGAGTAAGTCAAGTTGCAACCAGTGGAGCTTTCTACGCTGCTCTAATTCATCACGATTATTTCAATGTCATTCTCGTTCCGAGAAAGTAACGGCTTATTACAGTAATACTGTCAGTATGTTCCATCCGTTTTTTAAAAGGTCTCATTTATTACTAGAAAATTAACTATTCAAATGGCTTAATGACGTTAAGACATATGATTGCATGACAATATAAATTCTTGTTATAGAAATGTTACCTGGTTCTTAATTATTAACTGGCTAAACTAATATTGATTTATTGTAACGATTGTAAATTAAATTTTTAAGCAGGTATAATAAGAGGTGTACGTAAGTGGTTTTGAGATTGGTTAAAACAGACTTATTTTATTGTGTGACAATTATCTGCTGAATTGAACCCGCACTGTTTAGCAAGTTGTTTGCATAATTATAATTAATGATTTGCATTCTACATGTATGCTGATGAGAAGTATCGGAGGCTCGGAACTATTGGAAGATGGAAAACTCTGTTGCAAATGGAAAACTTAAAAATGTGATTTTGACCCAACATTAACAAATTAGTTTGAATGTCGAATCAAAATAGCAGTTTTTCTTGTACTGTCAAACCAACTTTACTTTACCACTAGAAAATAATTTTTTAAAACTTTGTGGCATTTTTCACAATGACATAAAGGTAATATATCAATTAAACATTATATTTTTTAAAATCATCTACAACTGTCGTGTTTCACCTCGAAGCTACCTCAGATCAGCGTGAATGGACAGTGACAGGACAACCGATAACCACGCCGCCACCGAACGATGTCATCTTCAAGCCATAGTCATGTTGACTAAGTTCACTTCCCTTGCAAGCATAAACAGAAGCAGAACCCTCATCAAGACAGTCTTTCGTCTCCTTCACCAGGGCCCAGTAACGGCCATCCCCTCCCTCAAAAAACATCTTTGCCAGCTCCTTGTCTTATGCACCTCTCATTATTGCCCTTCTCCCGGAACTCAAAATCGACATACAAAGATTCATTCATTCATTCATTCATTCTCAAGACGCAACCACCATTGCTGGTGGACTTGACCGAGCCGAGTTTCTTTTTCTTTCGCGTAGCGTAAAGCGAATGCAAGGTGCCGACTGGGGAACGAGTGAGTGGCAAGCCCACAGCTGAAGATCCCACCGATCTTCCCCCGAGATTTATTTCGCGCAACCAGGACTGATTATTGCTATAGTCGCCACCCTTACAATTTAGAATTCAATGAATTAAGCTATTAGCTTTAGTAATTTTTAATTCAATGATTACATTCTAACTTTTTGTCATATGTAATAATGAAGCTGCCTAAAAGTGCACAAGTCTCGGACAAGTGTCCCATTTGATTTATTCAATCAAATTAATATTTATTAAAAAACTTTTTCCAGCATTCAAATTAACTACTGTCTGGTTCCAAATATTTTTATGAATGTTAATATGATGATATACCTATTACTTAGATATATACAATTTTATTTTTCTATTTATTAAATTCTGTTTAATTGTACAGCTTTTTTAATCGGTTTAATAGCTTTTAAAGATAATTTACAGTTATTTGTAAAACTTGAAGTTTTAGGTAAGAGTTTATGAAAATATTTAAATCAAAATGGCTTTTATTTAATAAATTAAACTTTTAAACAACAAAAGTAAACTTTCCAATTGTGTGCTCTTATAATTTGCAAATTTAAAATTTATTATGAAGAGTTATGTGGTGTGCTGCAATTAACTTTATATTAAACAATCGAATTCTTAGCCAAATATTTTTATTATGCTTTTACAAAGCTGAAATGTTGAAATTCAATGTCATAGTATTTCCTTGATGTGTTGAAAATGTGTTTCAACAATTCTAATATTAAATCAGAGAATAGATTTTTCATAATATTTAACAGGCTATTAAAATTTCAACTGAAGAATTCATTCATTTTTATGATAATCACATTTATCGATTGTTTACCTCTTTATAAATTGTTGCCATTGCATATCGATTCATCTTCACATGCAATTATATTTATAAATTAATTTTGAGAATTTCCATTGTTGAATTATTCCTGACAAGCACAAATACGAGTTTGCAGTTACAAGTTAGGTTGAGCATAAATTCTCTATGTGTAATAAAGGAAATTTTTAAAGGTGATAGTTGCACAGATAAGGACATTGGCAAATGCATGCATCCGCTGTTCAGTTTTTAATAAAATAATTAAATGATTATTTTTTCCCCCGATGAGTCACATTAATAAATTCATATATAAATTAAAGTTTTGTTAAAAGTGGTATTCACTTGAAAATTTAAATAAGATATAAATGTTTAGTCATGATCTAGATTTGATTTCAAAGGTTTCTATTTTTGGGTTGAAAATCATAGATTTTTTCTCTCAAAATTTCATTAACTGATTCACTAACATTGATAATTAATTCAATAAATGCATAGTTCTATTAAGCAGAACAATTTAAGTAAACTACTGAATTATAGTCTAATTATATTTTAAAAGGTTATTATCTTATTGCATTCAACCTAATAAATCGATTCGGTAAAATTTAAATACTCAATAAAGTATTTCCCAGTTTCATTAGAATATTTGTCCAAGCGCAAATTGAACATCGCGATCGTACCTAGACGTCAAAATCTAAGCATAACTCTTCCATGAAACAATTCTCTACTCACTTACATCTTTAATGTGTTCCCTGTTTAATCTTCAGATGTTTAATTTAAAACGTACATTCACATAAACTTGCTTATTAAATCAAATTGCTTGCTCTCAGTCTTGTTATATTAAATCAGCATAATAAAAGATGATAATAAGCAGACCCAATAAAGAAAATAAATGAATTTAGTATTATAGTTCCGTTTTGCTTGTTTTTCAAGTTACTGATTATGGTTTTAAAATAAAAGGCTAATTTATTTGTAAATTTTAAACTTTATTTCTTGAAAGATAATGCAAAATTACTGAATTAACTTCATTATCTGAACAATAATCAATCGGAATTTTTTACGGTATGCCATCGCCCCTGCTGTCTCTAGAAATTGTCCTACATTGTACAATGTACATGTTTGTTTGTGCTTGATTAGTAACAGTTTTCTCCTTCATTCACAGCCAAAGCTTCAATATGGCTAATACATGCTATCTACGAGTAAAAAGTATTCTCACAAATTGACTGATCAAATGAGAGTGGTGATCTGGTGACGACGAAACTATTTACGAGTTAGAATGTTTCTTCTTCCCACAGACTGTTGGTTTAGAATAGGTTTTTATCTCTTAAATTTATTTGTCGTATCTACTTGTACTTGAAACCTGATATGACAAAAATGCATCTTTCTCTTTATCTGAATTTTGATCGGTTGTGATTATTTGAAAATATTTGACACAATCTTAACAATACAACTACATATTCTGAATAATAATTGTTATTGTCATAAAATTAAAGATATGTCGACTTTTATTTAATTCAAAAGGTTTCTACAACTATTTCTGTTGCCAAAAATGGCACAAATCATAAGTACGTATGTTCCTCATGTATGGAGGTACATCACATGAGTTCAGAGGTTGAATGTGACGCCAGCGCTGGTAGGTCTGAGTTTTTATTTAAGTTTTCATTATATTGGAACATCATCGTGACTGCCAGTAATTCTTAAAGATAAACAACTTGAATTTGGCACATTGTACTTTTTTAGCATGCCTAATAATTAAGAGATTATACGAGAGAAAAAAATATTCAGTGTTTCAATATGATATATCGTATAACATTATTCTTCAATTCTCTAACAACTAGTCTATAATCTATAAATCTATAAAGGTAATTATAATGCACAAAAATACGATTACTTGCATTTTGAATTGAAAACTCCAGAATTGGTTGATGAATCTGAAGTTGATTTTGCGTGTAATCCCGAAAATGTCACCCGAGATGTTGTGAACAGTTTTCTCGAAACCAATTTGACGCTTGAGTATTACAAGAAAATGTATGATTTTTTCAAGCGCGACTACTTTAAGAATGAATTGAATCGAATCTCCAGTTACCACCGAACCTGCTGAAATCAAGTCGACCATTTTTAAGGCTTTGCAACCGATTGATCACTTGTGTCTTTGGGTTTTATTTTTTAATTTTAATTTTAATTTGTAAATAAATGTATTTAAATATTTTGTTTTATTCATTTTCAGTGCGCTTTTCACTTTTCTTTCCCAACTTTCCAACAATCATGAACGAATCGACCATTTCATTCAATCTTTTTGTGTGCCATATGCTCGAACGGAATTGACCGAATTATCAAGCAAAACTATCGAATCAATCTTTAAAATCGATATGAAACCTGAATTTGTTCAAGTTGGAAGCCTTGCTAATTTGAACATCGATTATCGTGTTTTGAATTTTGAATTGTCTTTTGGGTTTTTTTAGTTTGAAGAATATTCTCGATAGATCAACTCTATCGCTGGTATTGATTTGTATTATGCGAATTATAAATAAAATTAGATTGACTGGTGAAGTGACCAATTCTGTTCGATTTGTTTGAAATTGATGATGACGAAGTCAACAACAACCCTTCATTTGGCTGGTTTCTTCAAGAAACCAAACTATCAACAATTCTTCTAACTCGGAACACTTTGTTGAAGCAACCGCAAACTGATCTAAAGTCAATTCTGCCAAGTTCTAATACTTAATCAATCGGTGAGTTGGTGGTGCAATTCATCGAATAGTTCCAACATTTTGATTTTGGCTCGTTCGCTCTCAATCCTTGTGACGTCATTTTACAAAAGTTTCCATTATCTCTGCATTGTTAATCCATTCCCAAGTTCACTCGAAACAAAATTTACTATCAAAAATCTGAATTCCTGGAAGAATGTCTTCGGCAAGTTGATGGATGATTTCAATATTGACTCGAAGAATTGTCTTCTTGTGCTCACAAATCCTGACTGCTTCATCGGTCCAAATTCCGTTGAATCCAAACTTTTCTACATGGATCATGATATAATAAATCCGTACAAGTTGAAATCGAAAATTGCAGAAATATTGGAATAAAACGAGTTCTGTGTTATAATATCATTTGTTATACATGTTATGCAATCACTTTACAAAATATTGTCCAATTGTTGTAAGCTGGACATCCATACATTTCAATGTTTCATGCAACAAGTGATTACGACGGTACCTTTCTCATGCTTGATCAATGGTTATTTAATAAATTTAAAAGTTAAATTCTTGTTTAAACCTTTCTTTTATTAATTTTCAAATTTAATGCAATCTTAATACCTTCTCTTTAACAAAGGTTTTTTTTTCTATTATCCAATTTATATTTATAAATTTATATTTAGCATTTACAATAAATTTCTTGTGCTTTGTTCGTTAATAAATGACATATTTTGCAATAGGGTTGTAAAGGTAACGCAACTTTTGCAATAAACATTAGAAATCTTTTCAAAATTAAATTTTTAATGGATTCAAACATAACAAACACGAACACAGTAGCACTTTAATTCTCTAGAATTTTATTTAAACTTTGTTACAAAACTCAAATCTAACTATAATTTTACTACTATTCTGGCGGTAGCTGCCTTTGTTAAAGGTTTAAATTATTTTTAAAAATTAAATTATTATCTTGTTCATTATTGTACATTAGAGCAGAGTTAATGACTTAAAACCACGTATAATCTTTACAATACAAACGAGACATTAAAATATCTTGATATTTTATTTTATTTTGTTTCCATTTCACATCAATTAATTGAAAAGGGTTTTAAAAATAATTTAATTTTGATTTTGTGATAAAATTTCTTACAATTCTATTAGTATCCAAAGAACTTTAACTCCAAATGTCATGTTTGAATAAAAAAAAGTCACTTGAACTAACAAAGTAAGTTGAATAACAGCATTACAAACTAATATCAGGTTTTTTTTAAATTTCCAAAGTTGAAAGTTAGTGTGTTTTTTCTCAATTTTGGAACAGGTTAATTTCTTTATTTTTGTCATACATGCAACCTGAGATGATAAATGTACTCTATTCTCTTTCTTTAGCATTGGAACTGAGTCCCAATAAGTGTCAAGTTGATCTCACCCCGCATTTGATATTGACGTTTATATTTTTTGTTGCGTTTGAACGTAGGGACTATATTAATGGTTTAAATAATTAAATATTAAATTCAACAATTTAATACTCATGAAGTCATAATAACTATTAGGCACAATCTTGCATTAGGAGTAGTTTTTTTTAGTAACGCGTGAATAAATGGTTTTATATAAATACCGTAAATTCTCGATTTAGCGCCGCATTCCCGATTACCGCCGCTCTCAATTTAGCGCCGCAGCGAGCATTCCTCGAAACGGATAAGCGCCGCACTCCAGTAACCGCCGTAGCGGTTATTTGAGAACTATTTTACTACAGGAAAATGCCTAATTTTGACAATGTAATGCACAGATTCTTCATTTTATACTCAAAATACACCAAATTGAGTGTCCAGGGGTAACTTAATTTGCTGCTCAAACAAATAAGCGCGGCACCCCAGTTACCGCCGCCCTCAATTTAGCGCCGAAGCGAGTTTGGTCTGAAACCGATAAGCGCCGAAGCGGTTATTTAAAAATTTACGGTATATCTGTTTGAAACGAGTGTTCTTACGAAACTTTCGTTGAATTAAAAAAAATATAAATTATCTATACAATCTATTTAGTAACATATTTCAAATCAATTAGAATTACATTCCTGTCATACTAAAGTTATACAATTGACTAATTTGTTTGATTAAAGGTTTTCATATTCATATAATCCAAACTTCTTAAATAAACACATATGACTGTTGTGCATTAATTCCTGTTGATACAAAATGGTAATCGTACAAATGTATTGGTTCTTAAGGAGCCTTCTTTATTTTTATTTTAATTATAATTATTTTATTTTAATATTATTTTAAATGTATTAACAAAATTACATTACTCTATTGCTACAATTATAAATAAAAGTTTTCCAAAAGGTCATTATCAAAATAATTGATTGATTTTTGGAATAATTCACGATTCGATTATTTTGATTAAATAATTTTGTTGAACATTCCTCGATGAAAGATATTTTAAGCACATTTTTTATTCTTGTAGGTATTACATATATTATAATAGAAAAGGTACAACAAAATAAGAAAAATGTTTACTTTAATTTTTTTTATTATAATTTGTTTTATTTATGATCTAAAAAATCCCAGATTGAACAACTCTAGTATTTCTATGAAAATCTCTTTATCGCCGATATGTTTCTTCTTGTCAATGTAAAGTATATGTCCTATAGGAACAGTTTTCCCATAAAAAAAACCGTCGCATGTCAAGTATTTAAAAAAAATTTAAATTTTAGACCGACTTTTTTTTATCTGAGGAATTAAAAGGGTTTAATATTATTTTTATTAACTTTTTTTGTATAATAAATTGTAATCAATCTGCTCTTACACTATATTATTTCATCTTTATGTCATGATCTCTAAAACAAACACTACTTTCTTTGTAAATATGAAAATTCTCATTAGTTAATCAATAATTTACAATTTGTTAGCTCAAAGTGACCTTCTCTGGCAGTGAATACATTTTGAGTTTCATCTGACTGTTCAATCTTGTGTTCCGTTTGTGACAGGAAAGTGTGCTCATCTGCTTCGGTACATGTCATATGGAATATATGAAACAAATATTTCTGAAAATTTCGATTCCACACAAATCTATGCTGACCAGAGTAGAGCTGTTGAAATGAAAAATCGCTTTGAGATTAAAAATACAGTGGCTTACAGGAAAATCTTTGTATTTTAATCTTTTGCTTTAATTACTATAGAATGATTATAATTTTTATAAAAAGTTTTGGTTTATTTTGGTGTTGTTTTTAAATATTTGTTTCATTTTTTTTAAATAAAATGTTTTCTTACATTCGTTATGCTTCCTGTAATGACAAAGGTTTTTTCAAATAATTTCAACGTGTCCGTTATGACACGCTTCTTTCACCGTTTGATTTTTTAACTGACTATAAACTGAACTGAAGGGAATATCTCGAATATTTGAATATGGTCAATTTACAAATTTGTGAATTCGTTGAATTTAAAGACTTTATTTTTAACTGGCCTTTGTCATCTATATTTCAAAATTCAAACTAATTGAATAACTTTTAACATGACGCGTAACAGGCATTAATATAATGGTAACTTAATTAACAAAAGCACTTTTATGCTCTGAATAGAAATTTAGCGTAAATTTTTGCAAGGTTTAATTAATATAAAAAATACTGATAAAATGCCAAAAGGTTAAAATCAAACTTAGCGTAACAACTTTCTTTTGTTAAAAATTCCAACTTTTTACTTAAAATTTAACAAACGCTCTGTACTTTTCAGTCATAATTTGAAATGTTCAAGTTGACTAAACACTGACAAATTTCAGTACCTTGTCTTTAGTAAACAATAATGAGCTCAGATAAGAGATATCGAATATTCTGTTTTCTACTTCTACTTGTTCACTACGTCATTTCAAATCAAGTCGTTGTACAGACAACTTCGTCTCCACTAATTCTCACCATTTCTTCTTTTGGAAACCTAATCCATCTCGTTGTTTCTCTTATTGTCTTTTACTAGTTACCTTTTCTTACTCGTAGTTCTGGTCTTGGCCAACTTTAAGGAAACCTGAAGTTCGTTATTCTGGTGGTTGTGGTAGTTGAATTCGTTTTTCTTTTCTTATCACTCTATACGATGTTATATCGAATGGAAACATGGTAAAGGACCACAACATCGTTTCACTAAATACCTTAAAAAAGTACCAAAAAGCAAGTTTGTTCTTTTGTGTTCGCCATTTTGTAACAATTGTTACAATTAGTTAGATTAATCTACAGAATCTATATAATTTTAGAAATTGAATCTAAAGACTATTCTGGTGGTCCTGTGTGGAAGTTTAAATCGTACATTTTATTTTTTTTTCTTGGCTTCTATCATATCGAATGCGAAAAGTTGACAGGAAAGGATTGTTTCTCTTCATTTCAACAACCAAGTAAGTAACTTTTTCCATGTTCATCTTCTTTGTAATCTATTTGATAAATTCTATTATTGTCACTTATTCTTTTATTAATCTTATCTTTGAGCACTACTTTCTGAGTAAATTCTGACAATTTATTTCCTCTTCAAAATGGCTTCTTTTAGCAGTGTTGTTTGGCTGTATTTTGAGTTTTCATAAGCCCCGCCCACAAGACAAAAAAGTGCGATTAGCAGTAATGTCTTTAGCAACGTTGTTCGGAGACCATCCAGATTATGTTGCTCAACTCAAGAAGTTTCAAGAGCATTATAGCTCAAGCTCGAGCTGATTAAAGAAGATCTCAGGGACAATCCTTTTAATGAGGATACCAAGGATTTTTTTACGATTGGCGCATTATCGTCATTATGCTGTGGAGCAAGTTCTATCAAATAGATCATCATGAGCCCAAGAAGAGGAAGGATATCTATTTCAAGAACATTGACACCTTTAAGCTTCACAAACGGGATCACACCGACAAGGCTGTTTCGATTTATTTTTGGTTTTATGTTTTTAAATAATTTTTATTTTATTTTATATTAAAATGCTTTATTTTTTCCCTTCTCAAATAATAAAGATTTTACAAATGATTCCATGTGTCAGTTATGACAAGTTTCTTTCAACGTCAACTGACTATAAACTGAACTATAGAGGGACTACCTCTTACATATTTTAATATGCTCAATTTACAAGTGATTATTATTGTTGGAAATCTTGTTCTAAGCCTCCATTTTGTAAATGGTTAGTTCGTTTAATTTAAAAGCTTGATTTTTAACCAACCTTTTTTATTGTCAAAGTAAAGGTCACGTGTAACACTTTAGAGCTCAAGCTTTCTACTCAGAGAATGTTCATTTTAAAATCAATTTCATTGCATTGCACTATAGCGCTACTCTTTTAATTCCTTTGCATATATTTATTTCTAATAAAATAAGGAAAAGAAAATCCAAAGATACCGATTATAGGAGGTAACTTGCTGACAGAGCGCGGCTTCTAAAAATAGTATTTTCTATTATTTTTGCGTACAAGCAATCTCATGAAAAAATTCATTGAGCTCATATAATTTTTAGCGAGACTTAGTTCAAAGAACAAGTCAAGCTAATGGTTTTGCCATCGTGTATGACTGTATGTATGTATGTATGTGCGTGTAGAGGTGTTGTAGGATCGATTCCCACTTCGGAAAACTTTTTTTATTTTTTATTTTTTAATTTTTTATTTTTTATTTTTTATTTTTTATTTTTTATTAAACTACACTAAGTCTCGCTTACTGCCCGGCTTGCCGGACTTTTCTTAGTATAAAATTGTTTTCTTGGTTATTTTGAGTTGATAGGTAGGATTTTTAATGAAGATTTATTTTTCAAAAGTACTTTTACGTTTTTCCACTAGTTGATATTCTCCATCATTGCCTATTTTCAAAAATTCTCACTCACCAGACTTTATCAATTTCAGCATGGAGAAACAAAACGGAGACACCTTGGAGTCATTAACGTTGGAAGTTTGGTGTTTTCAATAATGTCAATGGTAAATTTAATTTAAATTTAAAAAGTGAAACTTTTTTTTGGATTCTTAAATTTTAATTCTACTTCTAAACACAATTTAATATACTAATAACTAATAAAAATTTTAAGTACAATGATTGTTCTGATTTTACTAATTAAAAAATTGATATTGTAACGAACTTACCGAAAATATACAAATGTTGGTTTCTCAATAAAGAGTGACCGTCAACACAGGTCTTTTTGAGATGTATGTTCAATTTTATCGAAATATGTATCAATTTAAAGCCCTTCGAATACTGTTTCAGAAAAAGGTATATAATTTAACTGTCCTATAACTGGTTGAACCAAAAATCATATTCAAAGAATAGAGAAGTTCGTAAAAACATTCACACTAAACCTACTTGAAAGTTCAAATAGACGAGTAATTTTGGAAAGAAAGCCAAAAAATCTAGATTTAACCGTGACTGTTCTTGATTAAACAAGTCGAATTAAAGTTTACACGGCAATATAAGCAGAAACAAATGAAATTTGTCAGAAGAAATTGAATCATTTTTTGATTTGATGAGTTTATCTTTGTTTTCTACATTTTTTGTTTACATAGTGGTTTTAATGTTTACACTATTGAATCAAGCCAGTGAATGATCGTTGTGTATTGAATATGTAAAAGTTGGTTGGGAAATGTAAATAATGACAAACGCAAATAGTGTCTTTCGATGTCATAGTTTCAAAAGTAGTATGTTATAGAAATTTTTTATGTCAAATTTTTAATAATTATTTGTTTTTAAAGAACCATATTGCGGACATGGATCAATAATTTTAATATTTAATAGTAGCGCTAGTGAATGTTTTGTCGAAGAGGGTATTTCAGAACAAATTTAAGACTTTTTTATCTCAATTGATGCTTGATCTCGACTTTAATTAATTTATCTCATTACACACGCACAACATTTTCTGACAACGAATTTCTGAGTGCAAAACTTAGTATTTTCCTTAATTGTCTTAGACCGGATAAATGGCAATGAATTTAAATATAGTTTATAAACCATATGGTATTTATATAAAATGTGTTTTCAAATTATTTATCTGGCAAATCAAAAGTCTATTCATGTGAGTTTTCAACCATGTTTTTACGTATTATTTGAAATTGTAGATTAAAGTAAAAATTGTCAAGTACAAATTTAGAAGACTTTGTTGTTAGTTTTGTATTTTTTTAGTTTGTTAAAGGTTTTTATTATGATTTTCTATCAAACAATTTTTCATGTTTATATAAAAAAAATATCGCATTAGCTAAGTTCCATAACCGTAATTCATTAGAAACTAACTGAAACTACTTAGAACATGCACGATTCCTTAACGACATATTTTTTCAATCAAAGTTTTTTTAAATCTGTTTTCCAGATAGCTTAATTTGAATTCAATCATTGATGATCTTTACTTTTGGCTATACTTTTGGACATTTGCCCATAGTTCCCTATAAACTTTAGACCTCAATTTAAAGTGCTACTGGGCACTTGTATCTTCAATAAAAGGTTATATAAACTATGAACTATGTTCCCTTTCAAACATTTGAAAAACTCATGCTAGATTTATAAATTGTTTTATCGTATTCTAATTTTTTCTTCAATTTTAATGTTTCACAAAAATAGTGCCATTGTAGAAAAAGTTTTGATTAAAAGGTTTTTCAACTCTTTTAAAAATATGAATTTTAAGCAATCTCATTTGACTATACAAATTGCCTCACATGTTCGGTTATACACAAGTGAGAGTTCACAGATGAAGTTTTTTTATACCATGGTAGATAAAGTCAAAGTTTCGTTTCGCACAATGTTTGATGATGGAAATGTAATTTTTTTCAGAGACATTCCTCGTATTTTCATCTTTTGAATGCTTTTTAAAAGTGATTCCGTATTAAATTGATTATTAATTCAATAAATGTACGCTTATATTAGACAGAACAATTGAAATGAAGTTAAAGAAAATGACTATTTGTACCACAATTTAATCACAGTGCTGATATAGTTTATTTTGCAATGAAATTTAAAGATATTTTAAAAAGGCAGCATTTCTCTGTCTCCCTGTGGAGAATGTATTTGTAAATGAGACTTTAATTAATAATTAAAAATGCTGATTAAAAGGTTAAATTTAAACTTAGCTTGGTTTACTTTCAAAGTTTATTTTAAAGATATTTTTAATTTAACTAATTTGTTTTTTAACAAATGTTTTTTATGTTTTAAATTCCTGTTTATGTCTACCTATTAATTTAACAATTTTCACAAAGTTAATGTTTTTTATAATGTTACCAAAATGTTTCGAATCGCACCTCTAAGTTGTTGTTTAAAATGTTGTTTAAAATGTTGTTTAAATGGTTTATTTAATTTTAATTATAAAAAATTTAGTCCAAATTTATTTAGTTAAATTTAAAGGTTTCTGTAAGTTTCATTTGAAATGAACTCCCTTTTGTGAAATACGGAATATATGATTTATTATTATTTTCTTTAAACATTTTTTAGCCAAGCCGACAATCTGGATGGTAAGACCCAACAAGAACTGAAACCAACTTAAAACGATACCAGCTTAAACAGTTTTTCGATATCCTTGGAGAAGACGTTTGGACCCATTGGCAGTGAGCGTAGCAATTCAAGTGGTATGAACTCTATTAAAGAATTTTGTTTTTATGGTTTCTATTAGCCATCACAATGTTTGTTCTTTAATTGTTTTAAATCATATATAAATTATCCGTGAAAATACTCGTTTGAATTTAAAAGGTTAAAGAATATTTCTTATGCATTTTTAATTAAAAATTTATTTAAATATTACATTATATCCTAAACATTTTTACTGACAAATTCATTTTAATGGTTTTAAAGGTTTCCAAGTGTTTACAAGAAGTAATAATTCAATTTCAGTAACTTTAGATTTTGTTTATCAGTAACATTGCGAAGAGAGACTGTTAAGATGATTGAACTTGGTTTGAAGGTGAAAGAAGTGCGCCAAGCCGAGAAAAACATGCGAATTTACAATTAATTAATGATCGATTAATCACGATTTGATTCATACTTGTCTCAAATATTGTTCCGCGAAGTAACTCTACTTTCCATTTATGTACACTAGTGCTACCTCTAAAAATCTTCAGAAACTTCACCTCAAATCAGCATGAACATGTCAGGTGGATTGATACTTGGAACGATCGGTGTTCGCATTCACTCTGGAACCAACGATGGCAACTAATCACACAGAAAAAGATCAATACTTTGAAATCATCAGTTATCAGCATTGGATGTGGACTCATTGCCTGTGAGCTTAGCAACTCAAGTAGCAAAAGCATTATCAACAAAGATCCTTCAAAGAATTCTGGTGTGTATTAGATGTTTGTTTTTCTTATATAATTTTTACAATTTTTACAGACAAAGCCAAAAATTAAGAAAAACCCCGATACGAATGTTACCGGAAATCAGTATACCAGTCAACCCATAAACACAATCGGACGCTACTCGACATGCTAAAAGTTTTGGTGATTCGAACTCCTCTGGAACCAACACGTCCCTCGATAGTACCACCATCACTACTGTTGGACAGTACGTCAAGGTGAAAGAATTGACCGAATTGTTCAAAGCAAGTGCCTTCGATTTCACTTTATTCACTTACAAACAAATGTGCAATCACATATTTTACTGCATGCGTCTTAATCTGTGCTTTCTTTTTTTGAAAATTCTCTTTTACATTGAATTTTAATTAAAAACTTTTGTTTCAAGGTTTCTTTGGACTGTCAGGTTATTTGTTTTATTATCTTATACTTTTTGTTAATGATTCATAAATTTTCTTTTATATTTTTGAAATAAAAGTCATACAACTTCTTTATTTTTAAAGGTAATTTTATTAATATTATTGAATTTCTTGATTGATTAATAACACAATTTCTTAGTCAGGTTACGTTGTGTTTGAATAAACATTTGACAATAGTAGTTATGAATTTGTCTGTTCTGAATTCATCTTCAACAAGGAGTACATGGACACACTGAAGCGATCTCAGCTGAAAAGGCTCTTACGACTCCAAGAAGAATGCCAATGCTGGTGGCATAGCTTTCTCAAAGTAGAAACTCAGTGAAAACCAGTGAAACCCACAGTTGGGACTATCGTGAACTAAAGATCTAAACTGGCCACTGAAGATGCTTTATGTGCTACGAAAGTCACCTTCATTTCCCGTAAAACTAGTTTGCATTCAATACATATATTCAATACGTATATTCAATCACTTTCCATTGGTTTTTATTTATATTTTATTTGATTGTTTCAAGGTGAACCATGTAAGTTTCGTTAATTTTCAAAACATTTTCTATCACGAAATTTATTTTTAAAAGTTTTAAAGGTTTATTTAAGGTTTATTTCCCAGTACAAACATTTTTTATTAAACTAAACGTTTTGAAATTGTCATTCTTTTCAAATCGTTATTTAACAAGTTTTTAAAATGATAATTTTATTATTTTATATTAAAAATAGATTAAAAAACTTAAAAGGTTTTATCAGTTTAATTATAAATTATAAATATTCTTTGTGACCTCATTCATCACCTTCACTCTGGCACCTTTGACGGCAACTGATCAAGCCGAAGAAGACGAATGCTTTGAAATTACCAACGATCTGCATTGAACATGGACTCATTGGTTTTGAACTTAGCAATTCAAGTGGCACAAATTCAATCAACAAAAAACTTTCTGGTACGTATTATTAGTTGTTTGTTTTTACAATTCCATTTACAAAGTCATTTACAAGGTCAAAGCATTTGCCGAATTATTCAACAAGCAATACAAGTAATTTCACATTCACTTATTCACTAACATCATGCAAACTTACTTCATACTTAATCTGTACCATCATAGTTTTAATCTTACTTCCATTTTAAACTTTAATTGAAGAATTTTGTTTTTAAGGTTTCCTTGGTCGGCACAATATTAACTTTTTACTTGTTGTTATTTTTTAATGAACAATATTTTCAATTTTTTAGATTAATTTTTTAATATCTTCTGTTAAAAGTTTGTTTGTTTATTTTTAAATGTTTCAAGTTCCTGTTTATTTATTCTTCGTATTAGCTTAACAATATTTAGAGTTAATGTTTTTAAAATTTTATAGCTTTATTTTTACCCTAAAATATTTTGATTTTTGCGCCTGATTATTTAAAAGGTAATTTTATTTAAATTCTATTTATTTTATTTATAAAAATTAAACTAATCTTTAAAATTACCAGTGATCAGGAAGTGAATTTGAGTGACAAAAAGTTCACCAGGTTCGAGTATATAGCATGTGAGTTTACTATTTATAACCTGATCGTTTGTATGATATTTTATTTTATAATTACACGAGAAAATGATACCAACACTATTTGATCCTTTCTTATAGTCTCAAGTATGGTTTCAGTGTCGGTCTGGTTGATGGTGCCATTACGGGTGGTATTGCTGCATTTTAGAAAGTAAAACAATTGCCTCAATGCATTGTCAACGGTTATCTGGTCAGTTCTGTAAGTTTTTTTAAACAGATAACAGGGAGTAATTACCACCCTTGAATCTCATGAATTACTGCATAACGATTTATTATATCAATTTTAAATGTTAGTCTATATCTTTGTATGTTACCTACTTGTCTTACAAAATGGTTACCTGAGTAAATCAAACAATCTTAGTTAAATTCGTTTGCTTTTAGTAAGTTTACGCTTTGTGATTGTTAAATATTACTGACAAGTTGGTTAAGCGCTTGAGATTCATATTTTCCATAATTTATAAAAAGTTTATTCAATGAGTTGACTTGTTCCTTATGATGGTGTCGATAAAGAAAAAGCGCTAATTATTTAAATATACACAAACAATCAGTGTTTTTAGTATGAATTAAATTAAAGGTTTCTGCAAAAATAAAATCCTATGCTTGGACTTCTTAGATCATTATAATTTTTGAATTATCCAGTAAGGTTTATTAATAGTTTCAATTTAATAAACTTGATAGCTCTGTTTTGGAATGTTTGAAACTTTTTTGTTACTTTATGTAGTAAATAATTTAATTTAGAATTCCCTTTGTATTTTCTCACCAAATTGGTGTCATGAAAAATTAAAAAACGATGATTTCAACACCAGCGTACTTACTTAGTTATCAAACTAATGTTTTCAATTCTCTGCGATTGTTCTTAGCAATTTGGTGTGAACTTATGATTAGGTTTTTCTAAGCTCCATGTTGGATGGAAAATATAAATTTGATTTCTCTAAAAAAGCATTCAAAACTTTCGAGTTATACAATATAAGAGTGTATGATAAAGTAAACTGTCAAAAGATTATGTATATCTCTTTATAAACAGGTTAAAGTAATTTTTCATCCGTCATTTTCAATAAAAGGTTTTTTATTTAAAAATTCAGAATTTTATTATCAATGGGAAATATCTTAATTCATTCACTTGCATATTTTCCACGTGTCACTTTCTGTCTGTCGCAATTCAACTTACAATTAATTACTTGTTAATTATTCTTAAATTTACTCACATTTTTTATTCAATGGCTATAATGTCAAACAAAAAGTATCGAGTTGAGACAGCCAGAAAACTTTTACCAACGAAACAGATAAATTTGAAATTAATTAAAGCAGTAAAAAGCTTTTGTGAGCATTTTAGATTTGCATATACACGAATTTCATCCTTTAAAGTTAAGTCAATTTTTATTCATTCAGGTTTTAAGCTTTCTGAACGCTTAAATTTCACACTTTCCATACATTACCTATACATACAAATACAATCTTTATCTGATTTTTATAATTTTGCCTTTGGATAACACTACACATTCTTATCTCTGAGTTGTCAAGTAGAAAATTGTCTGACGATCAGTTGTTAGATGTTGGTCGTTTTATTATTGCCATTAAAAACAGCTTAAACATGAACTATATTAAACATTCGAGTAAAATTTCACAACTCAACGCAAGATAATCTACACGCCTGCTCCAGTGCCCTACTCTACTCATAGTCATACAACATACTCAAAATTATTGGGCACATTCTGGTGGACAATGTTAACTTTATTTCACATATATTAAACATTACAATCTACATTAATTTTTAAACTGCTTTCAAAAAGAATCAGTTTATGGTAATTCTCTTGTAAGTTCATCTGAAAACAACAAGTCTCATTTAATGTTACCATCATTACTGATGGACATCACGGCACGGTCGAAGCATTCATCAAATAATTCAACAAGCAAAACCATTTACATCACTTATTTTACCAGCATGCCAATCTTACTTCATCTGTGCCTTCATAGTTTTAATTTAAAGCCTTTTGCTTCAACAGTAAACTTTAATTAAAGAATTTTATTTTTAAGGTTTCGTTAGACTGTGATGTTTGTTTTTTAAATTTGAATTATCTACAAATTATGTTGAAAATACCTATTTAAAAGGTAATGGAATCTTTTTTATGCATTTAATATTATTAATTTTGCTAATATTGCAATGTATCTTAAACATTATTGTCGTCACATCCAACATCGATTTTTTAAAGGTTTCCAAATGTTTACGAAAAAATTGATAATTCAATTTCAGTAACATTAGATTTAGTTTTGCGGGAACATTTCGAAGGGGATTGGTTTGAATGTTCGAACCTGGATTTAAGATGAAAGAAGTGCTCCAGGCCAAGAATAGCATATGAGTTTAACATTAATCACATGATTGATTGCATAATATTTTATTTCTTTAATTACATGATAAAATGGTACAATGGTAAATGTACCAATGCTATAATTTATTGAAATTTTGTGACATACACATACTCTCCTACAGGTTCCTCAGCTAGTTCGAGAAAAATACCCGAAATCTCAAGTCAAGTAGAGCGAGTTCTTATTCTGAACACTGTACTCAACATTCCTAATTCAAATTAATATTTGCACGATTAAAGCTTATATTTATTCGTTTCATGAGATTTTTTTAAAATTCTTGCCAAAATAAATTTCAATTTAATTGTGTGGTTTATACATGAAATAGAAACACATACCTCGATTTCTAGGTTTTAGTCTTGGTGTAACGTTCTTTGTTTGAATCTGCATGGTAATCTGACAAGCAGAATTCGATTTTTACTAATGGTAATAAACTACTAAATAGAATAAAAGCTAAATTTTTATTTGAATTTTTGTTTAAACATCTGCTTACAATCTAGTCATATTTGAATCTTAAATTAAATGCTCTGTCCCAATTCCCTGTGTAGGGTTGTTAAAATCTAAGTGTATTATTAATATCAAGTGTCAATTTTTATATCTATATTTTGTTTTTGAACAATAGAAGAACTCTTTTAAGTAAATTCAATCTCTAATAAATTTAAATGCAATAATATTTTTAATTCAAATACATTTTGAATTTACTTTAATTTTATCGTATGGAATTCTATAGATAAATTCTTAGTTCAATATTCAATTGAATTTGCTTCCAAATATTCTCTTCATTCATTCATTCAAATTAAATTAAATTAAATTAATATTCTAATCTTTTGTTAAAATTTCACACTTCAGAAATGAATTAGAATTACAACTTTACTGGACGAGTATGTCAAACTGCAAGTAACCAGTGGGGCCTTTTAACAGCAACTCTAATTGATAAAGATTAGTTCAATGTCACTCGTTCCGAGAAAGTTACCGCTTATTAATACAGTTTAGATCCGTCAATCCGTCTTTTTAAAAGGTCTCCTTTATTCTACTAATATATTAACTTTTTAAAATGACTTTATTTTGATTGTCAATAATCAACTTACACTTTTCAGTTTACTGAATTTATTCAAACTTTAAGACATATTTTTTTTGGTTTGAAAAACCCTATTTGGGTATCTTTATTGATTAGACTGCCAGCGAACGGGCTACAAAAATGTGTTATGAATTATATTTTTTGTAGCCCGTTCGCTGGCAGTCTAATCAATAAAGATACCCGGATGGGGTTTTCAAACCAAAAAAAGATACCAAGATACCAACAAAAATACTTTAAGACATATGATTTGTATTTGTAAGAAAAGGTTTTAAAATTGGTTAAAATAGACTTATTTTATTGTATGACAATTGTCTTCTAAATTGAACCCCCCGTACTGTTTAGCAAATTGTTTGCACAATTATAATTAATGTTTAGAATTCTATGCTGTAGCAAATGGAAAAATTAAACATGTGATTTTGACCCAACAAATTTGTTTGAATATCAAATCAAAATATGAGTTTTCCTTGTACTGTCAAATCAACATTGTCACTATTTTTATAAAATTTAATTCGTTTCCGTGACATTTCTTTAAAATTACATATATAAATTAATTAAACATTTTACTTTTTTAAAATTCATCTACAGCAATAAATCATTAATGTAATATAATTGAAAGAACTGCACTGAACACATGTAACAAAAAGGTTAAATTAAAAACTATTTTGAGCATTACAAGTTTTATCAACAATAATTGTATATTTTGTATACTGTATATACGGTATAAAATTTCAGGATCGGTGTAAAGAAGTGAATATTATGATTGTACTTCACGAAAAGCCGATATAAGATATATAAACACAAGCTCATGAATTGTTTCATTCTCGAGATTTTTTGTAGTTTTAGGACACTTTTCCAAGAATGATCTTAACCAGACAAAGCCTCGATTTTAGTACATATAAATTATCATGTTTTTTACATCAGGAAAACGATTTGAAACTTAAAGTTTAAATTAAGAAAGCTCTTGAGAATAAGTTAGGAAATTATTTTCCCAATTTGAAACAACATAACAAAAGATCTTGGTAATGTTTTTATCACATTAAAATGGTTATAAATTTGTTCATTCTTGTCAATGGTAAAACCGTTGATAGAAGAATTTCTCAACGTGTGATCTACAGAATAAAAAATTGGAAACCTGAATTTACAAACATTCATTTTTAACATGATATAATGAGACAGTAATTACAAGTGCATCACGACTCGTGATCCACGAGTTTGCAGTTACAAGTTAAGTTGAGCATAAATTCTCTTTGTGTAATAAGATATTTTTGAAGGTGATAATTCCTCAGATAAAGACATTTGCTTGTTTTTTTACTCTGTTGAACTAAAAATGGTCAAACTATTTTCTTGATTAAAAATTTCTAGTACTGATTCATAAATTAAACGTTTCAAATAATAGATTGTGAATTTACATGAGATACCATGTGGTTGAATTAGTCTAGTAAAAAAATCTTCATGCCATTTTTTGCTGACAAAGTTTTTGTTTAACATCCTTTTAAGATTTTAATATATAAGAGATTGCCTGGATAGACTTAAACGTGTTTGGTTGTTTGAAGCAAATTTGTGTTCATCTTTTGCAAGTTCCTTGCAAGTACCAGAGAATGCCATTTTGAAACTAAATTGTCATCAAAAATGGATTCTACGGAAAAAATCATGCGGAATTGACCCCTCAAACATAAAAATCCACACAAGCAAAGCAAAAATACTCATTCTCAAAAAATGTCTATTTGGGACCCGGGATGTCTGTCTGTCCTTTCTAGGTCCCAATATTTTTTCTTAAATTAAGGATTAATATAGTCAAGTTATATATCAAAATGTTCAGAATTATGAGTAGATCCCATTTCTGATATTTTGATGTACATTTTGGGCCATTTGTTTGACTTTGGTCCAGGGCCTAGGACCCTGTTCCAGGAAATCCATTTTTGAAACCAAACAATAAGACTATTGCATTCTACTAACATTCCTGAAGAAAATAGTACCGATTTTATCAATATCCATCAACGGGAACTTATTCAAAATAAAAAATTAGTCTGGCCCTAGAACGGACATACAGACATCCCGGGTCCCAAATAGACATTTTTTGAGAATGAGTATCTTTGCTTTGCTTGTGTGGATTTTTATGTTTGAGGGGTCAATTCCGCATGATTTTTTTCGTAGAATTTATTTTTGATGACAAATTAGTTCTAAAATGCCATTATCTGGTACTTGGTTCCAGAATTCCTAGCTTCCAAAATGGATTCTATGACAAGTTGTATATCAAAATGCTCAGAAAGACGAGTAGAATTGTTTGCAATCATAAAAATGGGTGGTATATATAACTTTCTCACCAAAGTTCCAATTGGAACAAAACCTGACCTTTCCCCAAATTCCCCCATCCTGAGGTATATGCTCCTAAATTTTCAAGTCAATCGGTTGCACCGTTTTGTCTCTAGACCTGTGCCAAGGGTCGCATGGAATGAGTTAACTATCTTCCGATGTTTAAATGCAAATGTTTATTCATTTAACCTTGCTTTTTCTCATTAAATGTTGAATTTGTTTCATTAAATCAGCACAATAAAGGAAATAAATGAATTTAGTATTAAAGTTAAACCCGCAAAGCTTTCACAAGCCACCGAAACGATCGGAGAATATTCAATGTAAGGGTCAATCGTAATTAGACGGACAAATCGATGGACATTTGGACAAACAAGAGTGATTTCGATCGTTTTGCGATGGATTATCATGTATGGAGGTTCATCACATGAGTCCAGAGGTTAAATGTGACGCAAGTGCTGGTGTGTCTAAGTTTTTATTTACGTTTTTTTTTGTTATATTCAAACATCATCATGACAGCCAGTAATTCTTAACCATAAACAACTTTAATTTAGCACATTGGACTTTTTTAGCATGTCTAATTTTTATTATTTAATTATTTACTATTTTATTGTATAAAAATTCTACCATTTGCATACAATCTCGTTTTGTAGTCAAATTTATGATTTTTCTTAATGGCGTCATGGCTTCCGTAAATACACTTTTTTATTCGCTAACATGTAAACTATTTAACCCGAAACAAATTTTGCAATATTTTAATTTTTTTATAACAGTCAAGATTGAAGATAAACAAATAATTATGATCTTCACACATGTTTGTTTCATAAAAGGTAAAAATCCAAAACTTGATTTATAGTAATTTTATCAACTCCTTTGATCATATTTTTTGGGTGATCGTTTGCTTCAAATTAAAATTTGACTTTTGGCTTATCTGTTGAATATATTTTTTATATGAATGGGTGACTTTACTTTCATACTTTAATCGTCTACTTGCGGTTAGTAGTTTATTACTATTTTTATTGAATACAACTGAGAATAGATATCAAAAAGGTAAACAGGCTAATAAAATTTTACTCGACGCTGTAATGGCGGTTCTCTTTGTAATGTGACTGACAGAGACAGGCAAAGATGAAAGAATTGTCCGTCAAATAATATTATCTTCGATGAAAAAATCACGGACATACAAAAGGTAAAAATAATTTAATAATATATAGTAAAAAATTGGGAAAAATAATTAAAATTTTACAATCGTTAGTATAATAAAATGTGCAACTCTTGTTTGGACTCTAATGACACTTTGTTGCATTCCAATTTGACTTTGCGTTACTATGAGACATAATAAATGATAGACACAACATGAGATTTTTTAATTTTCGAATCTGTTTTTATATAATTGTCGGAGCGGAACGTCGAGCGAGCGAAGCGAGCGAGTAAGTGAAGTGAGGACTCTCCGTCAACTCAATTGGAAAAGGCTTGTGTAGAGGGTTTCGACTATACCCGTTCAATGGATCGGTCTGAAAATTTTACACAATGTTCTGGTTGGGGTGAAGATGTGCCTTTTGTGCCATAAGCCATAGATCAAAGGAGCAGGGATTTTTTCATAAAATAATCCAATTTTGAATAGAAATGTGTAGGGACTGAGTGTCAACAGTGGATGCGCGAAGCAGATAAGCACACAAGCCGAGCAGCGCGCCCGCTCCTTCGCAAAGATTAGCAGTGACAAACGCACCCAAACAGGAGTGATGTGACACATTGTGGGTGTGATTGTGTCTACCTTGGACCAAATTCCATACTGTTGACTGTATCTGTTCAAAAACATTGAACCATTGAAGAGACGACTCTGTGCACAGGATTGAGGCTATACGGTTCCATGGATCATGCTGTAAATTTTACCAAAAATTCTGGTGTGGGTGTAGACAACCTGGTTAAATTTTGGGCATATAAGATCAAAGGTCACTAAAGACAAAAAATAATTAGTGATATTTTAAATAGATGTGTATTGAATAAGTTGACGTTTGTGTCTGTTGCACTCTGATGGCTCATCGATTACTGAACTTGTAAGGATAGTATTCGCTCCGACTTCACGCCAACGGCGTCACTTAAGACTAGTTAATCTATATTTAAATGTAGGTTTTTAAATTTACAAGATTTTTTAAAAATCGAATCGGATCTACAACTTTCAACGCTTGCACAGGAATATTGAACGACTTTTCACAATTGGAACATTTAACAGCTCCACCATTCACCGCCAATTGAGCAGCGACCTTCTCTCTGCGTTGATGTTGAAGAAACAAAAGAAAAGCCGCAATACAACCAACGATGAGAGCAACCGATCCAAACCAAACAGCCACAAAATGAGTCCTCTTTCCACGAGAAGGTTTCTCCAATGCCCGAATCGATTTCTTTGTATGGCTGGTGTAGGTAAACTGTATGTTTCAGTGGTGTTGGAGCTTCGATTTCATGATATAAAGGATTTATCATGATTTAACAACAAAAAGTAAAGATGAATATGGTGGTATATGATGATGAGTGATTATAACAAAATCGGCTCGGATTTGTTTAACACGTTATTTCATGACATTTTATAATTATAATTGGACAATAAAATGTGTCAATAAAATTGTGAAATCTTGGATCTGGAATGAAGCATGTGAGGACAATAAACCTTGGGTTTGGAATGTTTAAATTATTTATCCATTGATTTTTTTGTTTGATACAAGTTTTTTGTCAGTGTTAACACAATTTTGCATTTACAATATTTTTAGCACTTTTAATATTTATACGATTGTGCTCTTGAATTAGAGTGTTTTTTTCTTATGAGACTTAAAACAGGTTTTTATTTTTTTGGCGCATCTACTTGCCAGCAGATATGGCAAGGATGTTCATTTCTTTTTCTCTAGCTTTGGGTTTATTGTGATTATTTGTAAATATGGCACAATCGTAATAAAACGACATGTTCTTTAACTTGTAATTGTATTGAAAGCAGATTTTATAATTGATTTTTCTTATCAACATGAATTAAATATTTTGTTGTTACTACAACATGCAGACATATATGACAGATATTTTATTTTTATTCATTGTTTTGTGAATAAATAATTGCTATTATCATGAATTTAAATAATGACCGGATTAAAAAATTTAAGTAGTTTCAACAATTACCAAAAAGACAAATAATGAATATATTCAAATATATTTTCAATTTTAATAGTTTTATAGTTAACATCACTACAAGAAAATAGTTCAAGCTATCTTCCATCCAACCAGTCATTTTCAGTTGTTTCTTTTTGAAAATGTTAATGTGTCTAGCACGAATCATTTATTCAAAACTATCAATTTACTTTCAATTTGATAATATCTGAGTTTTCAAAAAAGGTGTTTCTAATTGTTTATTTCCATTTTACCAACAATCGAGTTTAGACTTGACCAATTGACCATTTTTCTTGCTGACCAAGCTTTGAAGAACCCTCGATGCGAAAACTGTAATGAATATTTCAATTATAATCAACAATCGAGTTTAGACTTGACCAATTGACCATTTTTCTTGCTGACCAAGCTTTGAAGAACCCTCGATGCGAAAACTGTAATGAATATTTCAATTATAATCAACATCCGAGTTTAGCCTTGACCAATTGACTATTTTTCTGGCGTACCAAGCTTTGAAGAACCCTATAAGGGAAAGCTGTAAAGAATATTTCAATTATAATCAACATCCGAGTTTAGCCTTGACCAATTGACTATTTTTCTGGCGTACCAAGCTTTGAAGAACTCTATAAGGGAAAGCTGTAAAGAATATTTCCATTATAATCAACAACCGAGTTTAGACATGACCAATTGATCATTTTTCTTGCTGACCAAGCTTTGAAGAACCCTATAAGGGAAAGCTGTGACGTATATTTCAATTATAATCAACAATCGAGTTTAGACTTGACCAATTGACCATTTTTCTTGCTGACCAAGCTTTGAAGAACCCTCGATGCGAAAACTGTAATGAATATTTCAATTATAATCAACATCCGAGTTTAGCCTTGACCAATTGACTATTTTTCTGGCGTACCAAGCTTTGAAGAACCCTATAAGGGAAAGCTGTAAAGAATATTTCCATTATAATCAACAACCGAGTTTAGACATGACCAATTGACTATTTTTCTGGCGTACCAAGCTTTGAAGAACCCTATAAGGGAAAGCTGTAAAGAATATTTCCATTATAATCAACAACCGAGTTTAGACATGACCAATTGATCATTTTTGTGGCCCGCCATGGATTGATGATCTCTAGAAAAGAAAACTGTAAAGTATATTACAAGCTGACCTCACTCCCCTCACTCCACTCAGTCACTCGGTGGGGTTGTTTTTTTCGATCTGGTGGCTCAGCTAATTAAAAATGTAATTTTGTACGGTATTTCAAATTATTTAAATAATAAGATAAAAACACAAAAAAAGTAATTAAAAATTAAAACGAATTCACAATTTCACCTCTTGTGCAACATAGTTTTATTTTATTGCCTTTTTCCAGGGAATTGTTTGCTTTCTCTCGTAACTTTAACCAAACTGTAATTACAATAATAGAAAACTTTTTAATTGCAAGTTGTTCTCGTGCGTCATAACTTTGACGGAAATTCAGGGGAAAATCGTAATTGCAAAACTTAAATTATTCATTTTCTCTAAGCAACTTTCATAAAAATATTCAAGTTGGGATAATTTAAAACCTTTTTATCTAATACCTTTAAGGATGAAGAATTTGTTTTTAATTCTTCTCAAGTTGAAGAAAACCATGATAAAACTGTTACTAAAATGTCGAATCATTAGTGACTTTTCTTTTTACGAGGAATACTTTGAAACTTGGCAACAAATTCTCACTGGCGATTTTCGAGCTCGATTCAAACTGCTTCGTGTCAAACTGTACAGAATTATTTTGCTATTCAGTGCTCTAAATATTTTCATGCTTTACTTTTACCAAGACCAGTGGTCCCGTGCGGAAAATATGTTTCACTGCAACATTATGTACATTGATGGCCTCCCGGCAGACTGCAACATCTATCTCAGTGGCTTTGCCCTATTGAGCTACTATTACTTTGACATAATGTACTATCAGAATTATGGTCTCACTTCAAAGTGGTTGCAACAGATTTTGATTGAACAAAGATCTGACGGTTGTTTGCTTTGCCCTTACTCGAAGGCACAGATGAAGTTGAGAAAAGAGAAGCGCAAGACGATTGTTCAGCAAATCAAAATTATGGCAATTTCGAGTAGAAATCAAAATCAGATTCAATACTTTTGTAGTGGTAAGTTTTGGGTTCAGACAATTGCGAATCTTTGTTTCACAATTTGCTCTATAGTTCTGCAGACACTGTTCTGTGAATACGAAGTGTTCAACGAATTCTACTACAACCAGCACTTTCTCACTTTGTCAGGCTGTTTGTCCTACATCAAGTTTCACTTCTTTGTAGCTCTCAGACTGACAATGTTCAATTTGACTGTTCACACTCAGATCTTGTGTTCCACTCTGTGCTTCGTGTCAATGTGGTTGGGTCAAATTCGACAAGGACAAGTGATTGATTTAATTTATGAAGTGAAACCGACAAAATTTGATATAAAGCGTTTAAAATGGTTTTTAGCTATGAATGAACGCTCTTTGGCTTTTCTACAGGATAATAACCGTATTTACGGCAAAGAACTGTTTGCGTTGCTTATTATTGGAATACCCACCAATGCAATGCTGATTATGATGGTCTCACTCTATCCAATGAGACTTCTCGTGAAACTGATTGCATATGAACTCATTCTTGTTCAGCTTGTGTTCATATTTGCAGTTCATCTTTGGTTCGCCTGGGTCAGTGTCAAATTTCACAGACCAGCCAAACATCTGTTCAAAGTGTACGATCAATCGCGCAGTATTGCACATCATTTGCCATCGAAACTCAAACTCGCCTACTGCATCGAACATTTGTACACTAAAAACACATTCTGTGTCACTTATGGAACATGGGGAAAAATTACTTTTTCCACATTTGCAAAGGTATTTTTTGTCGGTTAAATTACATTCCTCTAATGACTATATTGAATTTTAGCATTTTTTTATTTTATTTGAAATTTCTTATATTCGCATATAAATTTGTTAATGAAATTGTCGTTATCTGAAAATTTCATATTAGGACAATCGGAAATAGAATTATTTATTTATATATTTCTGCTAATTTTCTTATTTGTAAAGCCACCATCTACCCAATACAGAAGAATTTCAAAATCATCGCATTTTGAATCAAAATGACAATGCTGATCTGAATAACTGCTTTGGTAATGGGATCTTGTTTTTATCGGAATTTCTTTTCATGTTTGCCTCATTATTTTAAAGGTAAAATATAAATATAATAAATCTTCTGGTTTGACACAAATTTCGCACCACTTTGTAACTTTGACAAAATCGTATAAACAAAACAGCAACTAAGTTGGCTTTCTTGTTCCTTTACAAACAGTTTGACTAAAAAATGCTAATAATTCTCACAAGTCATTCTTAAAAGTAATTCTTGTTAGTCATTCTATTGTGTCAAGCATAAATCACTTATGTATCCAAAACTTGTTTATACTTTCAACTAACTTTCGTAAGTATTATTTTCTCTCACAATATCTTCTTTGTTTTATAATAATACTTTTGTTAAAAATAATTTAATCACTAGTTTTTGACTCTCGTTAATTTAAAGGTAAAAATTGCTTTAATTGTATCGGTTTTAGTATGAGAAATATTATTCATTCAAATATATTTGACTTTTTTTTAGAATTTTTCATTAGCCAAACGACATAAGCCAAAGAGTTTCAAAAGCCCATAGGTGTGCCTTCGTTCCTCCAGTAAGAGTTCCGCTGTTAAAAAATGGTTTTTTTATTTAATTTTCTGTTTCAATGAAAACACCATCTCCATGTTGGTTGTTGATAATTATAATTTTTTTAAATCGAAAATTTTTAAAATTAGTGATCCATTACTAGATGTAGAACTAAAATGGTTAATAGTTTTATAATAACATTTTTTGAAAATATTTTCTTTAAACGCGTTTTGGTTGATTGGTGCAAATTTGTATTCATCATTTGCAAGTTTTGTTTTCCTAGTTCCTTTCCGCAATTCATTCTTTCATTAGAACTCACACAATTTGAAAGTGGGTGGCATTTTTATCTTTTTTTCTCCTTTTTATATTTCGATACAGAAACAACTACTGAAAGATAAGAGAAGTGATTACAAGTTAATTTATTGCGCGTGCCAAGCCAAATGGATTGAATTTTTCTTTTTCTCATCTATATTGATCACACTACTTAATTTTTAAACTTGATTATGTAAACCTTTTTTCTTTTGCTTTATTTAATTTGCAGACTTCATTGTCATTCTTCTTCGACATGGAAGCCACCTTTGCGCCTGGCATTATGCGAACACAGTCGTGACTTACGCGTGACAAGTCGTAGAACTCAAAGGCTACTAAGTAAACTTCGGTTCAAACAAACAAAAAAACATTTTGAGCGTTTCATATCACTTTTCGAATTCAACATTTGAATAATATCGAATTCACACTTTCTGCGATCTGCGTGCAAAATGAAACAAATCACAAATAGAGCTGGAAATAATACGAGCAATTCATAATTAATAAAACATTTTATTTTTTAACACATAAAGATAGGATAAAGTTGGATTATGAATTGCTTGAAAGGCCTAGAGTGGCAAACGGGTGAATTTAGCATTGACGTTTCACACCGAAGTAGTGATTGCAACGAGGACAAAAGTGCTCCACGTCCTGTCATGGGAGAAAAGAGAAAATATAGCAATCGAATATAAAGTAAAAAGTGCACACTCACTTTGCAGTCATTCATGCAAAACGGAATCCAGCAGCACATCCAGCTGAGACCAGTAACGAGAGATCTGTAAAGTACAAAAACATTTCATACATGAAGGGTTCAATGGTCATGAGTAAACTTACCCGAGCATGATCACGAGACACGCAATCCAGGTCTTGCTTCCGTTGATGTAGTAGACCGTGGTGACCACATCACGTTTACAGCGAGGACAGTGCACACCTTGGGGATAGTCACCAAACTGGATTGGATAGACCCACTGGGGCCGAGGCTGGGGCCGAGGCTGGGGCTGGGCCTGGGCCTGGGGCGAATGCACAACCACCACAGTTGGCTTGGTGGACTCGGGCGCGGAGGCCGAACTGCTGCTACTACTGCTGTCACTCATGACACAAAGTCGATCTCAAAAGGCTAAAACACTAAAGTAAACTCAAGTTCGCAAACATAAAGTCACTGTGTGTATATGTTCCAAATTGAAATCTCGAATAGAATTCCAATTATATGCATAGTCATTTTTGTATTGCACATGCGCACAGATCGCTTTCAATTTATTTTTGTCTAAGTTTTTAGTTGAAAGTTATTATTTTTGCAGGTTCAAAACTTTATTTTTACATTATAGCATTACGCTCTTTGATTTTGCGAGTTTTTGTTGAAAGGTATATAATATTTTAAATTACAAAATATGTTTAAATGTCTCAATAAATTCTTATTCTGAAATATTTTTTTAATTTAAAATATATTTTGCAATTTTAATATTTTAAAAAGGTTTATTTTAAAACAAATATTTGTGATCCAACTTAATCTTGATTAAATTATATAATTTTGTTTTATCAACTTTTATTCAATTGAACTTAGCTAATAAAATCATGTAAATTCAGTTCAATTGTTGCTTTCTTTCAACCATTGTAAAAAGGTTTAAATAAAAGTTTTATTTATTTTGTTTTTTAAAGGTAAAAATAACAATTTCTTTTAAAATCCATTTATGTCCTTATGGTTAGTTTGTATCTTAAATGACTAACAACTATCAATGCAAGCAATATCACAAATGGTAAAAAATATTTATAATAACATTTAATAAAGTCATATTTAATTCAAATCAATGCATGTGTGTATTAAAATATGTTTTATTTGAATTATAAAAATTTCAAATTTAATACGTATATAACAAAGTTCATCATCTTCATTGTCAATGTCCCTCTCCAACAAATCGAATGACAATTATCATTTTATTTTCATTAAAAATTCGCAATCGGCTAAAGAAACAGTTACATATATTTCGTCAACAGCTACGGTTTTTTTTCATTTGTGGACCTCGGCACAACCACCAACTCAGCTTGCCGTTGAATATCATTTAAACAATGTGATCTAACTTTCATCATACTTTTAGGCAGCATCATTAATCCAGGATCCTAGGAATCAAAGCCAGTGGATTTATCAAATCGCCATCACTGGTACTCTCTAAATCTATCAGAATATGTTCTAACATTCCATCCATTCGACTAACTTTCAGTTATTTCTAATAGGGCCTAGTGATTTGGCATTTTTATTTCACTTGTTTTATAAATCATCGTAAAACATATATTTTGTTAAACCTGCAAACAACCTGGATCTCTTAAAATGCAAATGTTTCTCTTGAAATCAAACAAAATACAATTTTAGTGCAAATTGTCGATTATATCATAAAGGAAAAATCTTTAGGCATGTTGTATATTTTGCACGACTATTTTAGTTTGATGGTTTCTGTAAGTACTTTTGCGTTTTGCTTCGACAAGACTTAAGTCTATATCGCTGTTCATTTCTACCTATTATCCTCACCAGACTGTATCAATTGCACCATGAAGGAACAAAGCAGTCAATCGAGATTGTGACTGTGTCATCTATACTCATGAATGTTCTCGTCCCATTTCACCATCTCCACTACCACCACAAGCAGTACCTAGTCAAGTCAATCCACACAAATCAAACAAGAATATTTTGATAATTAGACTGCCGCACCACTATCAACAAACAGTCTAATAATTCTTTGTATCTAATTTTAGTTTAACGAATATTATCTTGTTTATAAAATGATTAGTTTTCCAACAGCTAATTAATTGTGAGGTTTCATGTTGATGAATAAATGATAATGCTAAAAAGGTCAAAAAGATAAATTCAATTTATTTCTCTTTATCAATAATCATCATTTATTTTAATAAAACAGACACTCCAACACTTTTCACTAAGAATAGTTTTAGATTATCTTGGACCTAAATTTTTTCCACTTGGATCTTTGTCATGACATTGTTAGTTTTATTTTTAGGTTTTTAGAAGTCTCTTATGTACAATGTACATACAAAAGGTAATACACAGTAATAATTTTAAAATAATTCAAGAAGACATTTTTTTAAAATATGTGATGACAAAACCCAAACATATTAAAAGACAATTAATCGATTTTTTCATAATAATATACAAAAATAGAAAAATAGTTTCAAAAATGATTCATTCATTGGTTTTAAAGGTTTAATTCATTCAGTAACTAACTACTCGTATGTTAGTGTCTTTACGCCCGTATTAGTCCTCAACAATTTTTTTAAAATATTATGAATAGAATTTAATACTTTCAGTTGCCATAATTAGCTAACTCCACTTAATTAACAGGCAACGTCTTATCCTGAAGACATAAATAAAATCAAATTGCGATCCGTTTTTTCTGGCTGTTCACTTTCAATTGACACGTTTCTCATGCTATCTTGAACAATGTTCTTGTTTAATACGACAACAGCCCCCACTATTCAACATTTGAATTTACATGATTAGATAGTACAATGTACATGTAAATTTATTTTTAGATGATTGTTCAGAAAATAACTCACAACCAGACCACTTTTATGTGGACTCCCAGATCACCATGGAAAAAATTCAGCATGTTTCTAGCAACGTGAATAGCGTTCAGTTCAATTTTTATGAAAGAATGGCCATAGGTTGTCAAGTTATGAAATTCCTAAGTTTATTCCTAAAGCGCGTTGTGTTGACATTTCCAGTGGCACACTGAGAGTCCACTTTATGCGCACTGGGAGCTCACTGTACCGATCGTACACATACAGATTGTAGATTGATTAGCAAATTGATCAATACTGTTTCTTTATTCTTCTACTTATACTTATAACACTTATCATAGATTTTTTTATAACTCCATTATTTTGATGTTTATTTTGCTTGTAACATCATAGTTGAACAGACAATTGTGGCATGTGTGTTGGCTTGTTGCTGGCTCACCTTGTTTGTTTGTAAACAAAGCGGCTCTGTACGTGATTGGACTTTTTTGTAAAGTGCTTTTCAACTTTTCGAATCAAACAATTTATTTTATGTCACAATGGAGAAGAATCGTATAATTAGGGAGTTGATTCTGCGACTCAGCGAGCAGTACAATACGAGTGTGACTGGCGAAGTTACATTTGAAGAATTACAGATCGTAGACATGTTTGTTGAAGGTATTGATGGCTTCTTTGATGGCGATTTCATCGAAATTCTCGATAATTGTGGCGATGATGATAAGACTGGTGATTCTGATAAAGAGGATGATGAAAACATTGAAGAAATATTTGATGATGAATTATTCGATGAAGAATCGACCAATCAGATTAGTGATACTATACAATCCCTTTCACAAACTTTCTCCCAGATGTCTGGACCTTCTCAAGTGTCTAAATCTTCGGATTCTTTATATAACCCTACTCCCCCACTTAAGAAGGCCAAAGTAGAACCAATTCCATCCGAAACGATTTCTAAATATATTGATAAAATAAAAGCACACCCTAATTGGTCTTATAAGACAATGAATAACAAAATTGGAATAAAACGGAGCACTTTCTATAACTTGAAAGCTAAGATTTCTGCAGGAGAAAACATTGATGCTGGCTACCGAGAAAAAGCGAAACAGTTGCGTGTGTTGATGTTTGAAAAATTTGATACATTGAGACACGAGGAAGGCGAGGTATTCTCAGATTATGATCTTCGATGCCTTGGATTGTCAATTTGCCAAGAGATTGGTTTGACTAACTTCCTTTGTTCGCCCAATTGGATCTGTTTGTGGAAACGTGAATATAATCTTGGGTTTAGGAAAATCATGACCTTTCGGACTAAAGTGCAGATAAAGGAGTGGCCAAGGATTCAGCAAGAAGGACTTGAATTTGTTCAGTCAATCAACCAAATGTTACCTTCTTTCGAGCATCAGTTCGTCTTCAATACAGACCAGAGTGGATTTCAACTTGAAACCCGACGAAAGGGCACTATTGAAGTGAAGGGGTCAAAGAATGTTGTAGCCAAGGCTGGCAAGATTGATGCATTGACTCATTCATACACTGCTCAGTACACAATCAAAGCAGACGGTTCTTTGACTCCAAATGTCTTTCTTTGCCTCAAAGAAATAAATGGAATAATTCCTCCCAGAATCAAACCAGGAGTGGTCAAACTTGTTTCTGAATTGGGGAATGTAGTAGTAACAGCAACCAAAAGCGGCAAAATGACATACCCCGAGCTTGGGGAATATCTCCAGAATAGTCTATTTCCATTCATCAATGACAATAGTTTGCTAATTTGCGACTCTTGGACACCATTCATCTGCAATTCTAAACGTAACTACATTGGCGACAGGGTTCCTGAAGGCAAAGGGCTAACCGTAAGAAACGTTCCAGGGAAGACAACTGGAGAGCGGCAGCCTCTTGACCGTGGATTTTTTAGGACTTTAAAAACATTCATGAAACGGACATGCGATCACGCACTTTTCAATCCCCAGTTTAAATCCAAATTACATGATAGATTTACCCTAATACAATTACAATCTATTGCCCATAACCAGTTTGCTTCACCACGTTATGGCCCATTTGTTCTGAAAGCATGGTCGAAATGTGGCTATGATATTCCATTGCCCCCAGACGTCATTAATCCTGTCAGGTTTGCATTTGATTTCCATCTTAATGGTCTGGCTTGTTGTGATATTGATGAGTGTGACACAGATGGCTTCATCAGGTGTTCATGGTGTAAAATAATTTGTTGCTTCGCTCATTTTTTTAATTCTGACGATTATCATTTCTCTCGATGCAAAAATTTCCTCATATAAATGTTTTAGTTTAGAATTCTGTGCACTGTGCAATTGATTATATGCTTATATATGTTTAAATGTAATAAAAAATTATACCAATTATCAACACAAATTTAATTTCAATATTGGAACTCGCGTGTGTGTGCGCGCGTGGAAGCATGCGTGCACTCAAAACAAACCCTTAGTGTCACTGTCATATACGGGGCTAACAGGGCACTTTTAATAAACTTTGGAATTTCATAACTCGAGAACCTATGGCCATTCTTTCGTAAAAATTGAACTGAAGGCTATTCACGTAATCAGAAACATGCTGAATTTTTTTCATGGTGATCTGGGAGTCCACATAAAAGTGGTCTGGTTGTCAATTAGCTAGCAAATTAACATTTAAATTTATATTTTGCAATCTTAAAATTTCATTAAATAATTCATTAAATATTAAGTTTATTTGTGCAAGACTTTAATTTCACAAACGAAAAATAATTGTCTTTTAATGACGTGCATTAAAATGATAATTTATTTTTAGATATAATTATTTGAATTTCTCATATTCTACTCGCAATTGTCAATTAGTGTAACGACTTCAAATACAATTTTAGTTGAAAATTGGGCTTCTTGAAAATAAAATTGTAAAAACATGCCTTTATTCACGAATTTCTTTAAACATTCTCAATCCTTTCTGAAATTAACATTTAAATTGAACATTTTAGTAAACTTTGACTACATTCGAGACTATTTCCGTACATTGAGTTTGATAGCAGATGGAAATAGAAAAGCAATTCAACGTCTGCAACTCAACAAATCACTTCTCTACTATCGAATCAGTCAAATGTTCTTCTTTCTTTTTTACCAAAACTCGCTTTCTAGGTTTACGAACACAATTCTACTGAACGCGGTCTATTTGGAGAATCAACCACGACTCCAAAATCTGTCTTTAATAATATTCTTTTGGTTAATCATTTATTTTCTCGATTTACTTTATGTGAAAAATAATGGGAATTCTGTCCGAATATTAAAATCTATATTAATCGATGGTAAAACTGACTTTTTCCTAGCGAATTATTTGGATTTGAATGTTGAAACGAAACTCCAGGCGTTTAAAGGTCAACGTATAACGATTGCCGACGTTACAAGATTCATGATGGTTTTAATGGTAAATGTATTTAGAGTTATTTATATTGTTACAAGTATGTCTATATTTACAAGTTTTTCTAAAGTGGTACTTTAATGGTTTTAAAATTTTTCTTGCGCATTAGGTGCACATATCTGCATAATTCAACATGAAACATTTGTCTATTTCTACAACAATGGTTATTTCCATTCAATTTCCGGTCTCATATGCTATTTGACCTTTCAATTCCATGCTTCAATTCACTATGTAACTGTAAACCTAATTTGCTCTACCTTCATCCTCCTTGCCGCCTTCAGTATTCTGATCGCCTGGATCGCCTACATTCGTTGGCTCAACACTGAACTCTTTTTGAATCAAATTGCAATGATTCGATTCAATTTTCTCAATTTGAAAATATTTCTGCGTCTAGTTCTCGAATCACTGCTCGCCCTTCAAGACATTAACCGAATGTACGGTTCAGCACTGACAGTGTACATTTTGATATGTGTACCCACGAATGCAATGATTGTGCTCATGTTGACTTATCAACAACTAAGTTTCACATTGAGAGTCATCTTGACACTCATAATGATTGCACAATTGTTCTTCATATTTGGTGTGCATTTGGCTGCGGCAGTACTCAGCAAACGTTTCCATTGACCTGTACGACGTACAATGACAATATCGATTGAGTCTCGGCAAATTGGTACTTTGCAAATGAGGTTGAAATTGGCAAGGTACATTGAACAGTTTCATACTTACAAACTTTATGGACTGACGTATGCAAAGTATGGACAGGTGACGTTTGCCTCCTTTGGAAAGGTTTGTACCTAATTATCTACATTGTTCTTCATAATTAAATTTTTTTTCTTTATCTAATTTAGTATTTGTTTTACTACATTAAAATACTCACATTGGCATACAAATTAATTTCCTATTCATATTAATTTTATTATATATATTATTTTTAATGATGACCTAGCTAAATATATTCTAATTCTTAAAATTAAAGTAATCATCAGCACTTCTTTAATAGGTAAAATTTCTTATAACAATTCTTTAATTAATTAAATATTGATTCTATTTACAAAATACTTTACATTAACAAAAAGAAAATTGTCTTTTAAACTTACATCTTTAAATACAGTTTTAAAGGCTTTGCAATTTTCAATTGTCATCAATGCATCAATCTTACTCAATAATTCGATCATTAACTAATTCGGCCTGTACGACGTGCAATGACAATATCGATTGTCTCCAGACAAATTGGCAGTATGCAAATGAGGTTGAAATTGGCGAGGTACATTGAACAGTTTCATACGGACAAATGGACTGACATATGCAAAATATGGACAGGTAACGTTTGCCTCCTTTGGAAAGGTTTGTGTCTATTAGACACTGTCTAATTAACAGTTCGTTCAGTAATCATTATTAAAGGTTTTTCATTAACAGTTAGTATTTATTTTACTACTTTATAATACTCACATTTTCATACAAACTAATTTCGTATTCATATTAAATATTTTTTTTATCACGATCTTGCTAAATTCTGTTAAATAAAGTGTTCTAATTTTTGTAAAATCTACTTAAAACTATATTTATTTTTTTGCGAAATCATTTACATGAAAACAAATTGTACAATAACTTAATTTTTAACTTAATTTAATCAATATTGCATGTAGGTTTAGGTTAAAAGGTTAAATAAAAGGTATAAAATTATTTGCAAAGAAATTATTTTACAATTGACATTGACAATTATACCATACCATGGTATATAAAACATTCATGATTATTTGGCAATTGTCTGTTGTAATATTGACATTTTTGTTTTACTTTTTTCAAATTTTCACTTAACTTGAATCTTCATTTGGTAAGTCTTTCTTTCTTTTGAAATGGTATTCTTTCTATTGAAAACAATAGTATCTATATTGTTTATCTATACTGAAATCTTTTGTTACTGTCAACAAGGCCTCTGTTTCAGAATTGTTCCTAATATCATACGTTCAATTCATTTTATTTAACAGTTTACCTTTACTTTCTCTATTTCTTAATCCTTTGAGTACTACCGAATTTTCAATTTCCGTGCTGATGCAAGACTCGAACACGTAGTCTATCGACTCAACTTGACTACGAATCATTGAGCAAACCAGTTCTTGTGCGAAAGTAAGAGCAAGTCCATTTATTATCGACTCATTATGTAATGTATTATTGTCTTAATAATTCTGAGGGTCATTCACAAATTTGTGACATCACTTGTTATTATTATGGATTGTTTCAGGCAATAAAGTAACTTCAATGTCTCTTCTTTGTGATTCAGTGATTTCTCTTCAAGTCCGAGTGCAACTGAAGTGAACCGATTAGCCGAACAAATTGTTAAAGTAATCGTTTACGAGCACGATCAAGAAGATTGCTCATAATGGGTCCCGAGAACTTGATAGCTCTATCAATCAAATTCACTTCTAAAATAAATTACTTTGGTCATTCAAGCAAGTGTTGATATTATGATTATTGATTGTTGCATATGCAATAAAGTAATTTTACATCTCGAGATCGCAATTGTTTGTGATCATTCTTACGTAATGATTCAACAATACAACCAAATGGATTTAAGTGATCAATGCAACTGTGGTCCAAAGGTCTCTCGCCTCATTACTTTGTCTCATAGTCTCCATTTACATTTGTCCCAAAATGAGCGAAACGATTATACTATCTGAGTCCCCATTCGCTTCTGGGAAAGAAAATCAGCATCTGGTCCGACGTTTTGACCCGGACGATAATGCTTTCAAGGAATTGAAGACGAGTTTGGATGTTACCAATATGGACTACCTAGATGGTGGTACATTTGGTCGAGTATACGAAGGCTACAATAAAGACGGTTGTGGTCCACGGTATGCCATCAAAGTGCTACAGGCCGAGAACAACTACCAAGACTATCTTGAGGAATGGTATGCCAAGGCCAAGACCGAAGCAGACATTCTGGCACAGTTGAACGGAAAATGTACTTGTGAGCCTACTTGTGAGCATAAATGCAAGTTCATCGTCAAGCATTGCAAGACCATTTGGCTCAAGAGCTCACCTGAAGAGTCCCCAATTTATGCGGTGTTCCAAACAGAACTGCTCAACATTAATCTCAAAGATTATCAAGTGGCACTTGAGGCTCGAATGCCACTGAATGAAGTGAAACGATTGGCAGTACAAATTGGTGAAGCAATCGTGTACATGCACAAGCTCAACATTGTTCACCACGATATCAAAGCATTGAATGTCATGATGGCTGGCTTCGAAGACGACAAATCAACCAAGCTTGAAAAGAGTCCCAAGAACTTGAAAGACTACCTGGCCAAGTGCACTCCACGAGTAATCGATTTTGGTCTATCTAAGAAGTATCCCAAAGCCGCTGGTGAGCTCTTCAGTGAAAGCACATTCTGGAGTGGTACCACTGAGTACAAGTGTCCCGAAAAGAAAAAACTAGGCTCGTATGATCCATATTTGTCTGACTCGTTCTCCTTCGGAATGATGATCATCGAGATGCTCATGGGTATCAAAGTGTTCGAAGACAGAATGCAGTGGAAGCACAAGAACGTGCGGCGCAGACCTACTGTTGGACAAGTCTTGGAGGACTATCTTCGCACAGTCCACAACAACAAGGACAAGATCTACGAGGCAGTGCGCATGTTGGTGGCACAAGATGAAAATGAGCGAATCCATGTGAGCGAAGCTATCGAAATGATCCGTCGGTCTGCTTAGATATAATCTTGATTGTTTTTATTTTATTATGTTTCATTGCATTTCCTAATGAATTATTAAACAATTTTATAGAATGATTTTAATTAACGTTTCTAATTTATGGTGTGTTAAACTTTATTTTTTGAAAAATGTTTATTTATTTATATTTATTCTTTTGTTTGGTATACTTCAATGTAAAAATTTTAATTAATGTTTTTCAATTTTTGTTTTGTGATTTTATCTACTCAAAAGCACTTTATATGAATTTTTTTAATGCCTCATGCATGTCACCATTAAACCGGTTAATCAACACTAATCTTGAGGCTTCTTCTTCCTAAATGTTCTTTTTAGTATCAGCATTTTATTAATATTTTTTGATTAATTAATTAAATATTTTTTTAATAAATATTTCATTAGCGTAGACATGTTCCATTAAAAGGTTTAAATAAAAATTCTTTATTTAAAAATATTTAATTTTACCTAATGACGTGCCCGAATTTAATAATTTAAATGTAATAATTTGCAGTCATAACTTTCTTGATAGGAATTTACGTATAAATATGTAAATACAGCTCTGACAGATTTTTTAACTTCATGATTCAAGTTCAATTTGGAATCAACCACAACTAATAATCAAACTGAATAACTCAATTCATACACAAAAGGTCAATATAAATTAATGTTTTAATCATTGTTTTTAAATATTTTCATTTAGATATCAATCGATTTATAATTGTAGTTATTTAGAAATGTTTGAATTATTTGAATTTCTAATTGAAACCAACCTATGTGGATTGCTTGAAATGGTTAAAAAATTAATTTCTTTTAATTGCACAATCCGTCAATATTTTATTATTTAAATTTTGAACAGATTCTCCCTTGAATTTTATGGCGGAACGAACATTTAGTCGATATCGATTGACTGCCTTGACCACCTTCCTCGCGCCCACAAACTGTTCCCACAGTCCATCAGTGGTCAGAATGATGAATCGATTCAACAGTACATCAACATTTGAATTGTCATTACTATCCAAAATGTCATCTTCCACCAAGTTGAACTTCATAATCTCAGGTTCTGCAGTCAAATAGGGCGGAGTCTTGTAATTAAATGAAAACGTACACTCATTTAGACCAGCTTACTAAATCGAATCGCTTGCTCTCATACTTGTTTCATTAAATCAGCATAATAAAATAAATAAATTTTGTATTAAAATTAGATAGTGTTTTATTTCATAATAATGCATTGATGTTTAAAATAAAAAGTTAACATAATTGTAAGCTCTGAAGTTTATTTCTATTAAAAATGGTCAACATTAATGAATTCGCATAATCATCTGAAAAACAATCAATCTGAATTTGTTTATTGTTAAATATTTTATTTCAATTATATAAAGTATCTCTAAATGTACTTTTACAAAATTACATTATTGCAAATTGTAATTAGTGTCCAATTATTGTCGATTATACCAATTTATTATTTTAAATCCAGAGATTTAAGTAAATCCAGATTGATGGTTTAAAATTGGTTTTTATTTTTTAAATTTATTTGTCGCATCTATTTGTACTTGAAATCTGATGTGACAAATATATCTCTTAATCAATTTTTTGATCGGTTGTGTTTATTTATAAATAATTGACACAATCTTAACAAAACAAAGACACATTCTGAATGAATTTAATAATAATTGTTCTAATTATCCGAAAATGTTCGTGCATCATAAAATTCAATAGGTTTCAACAACTAATTCTGTTAACAAAAAAATAGCACAAATCATGAATACATTTCTCATGTACATTGAACTTTTTAGAGCATGTTTAATTAGAGAGTAATCCGAAAAATATTAAAAATGTTTCAATATGATATACCGTGTAACATTACTCTGTGATTATCGAATAACTAGACTCTAATTGTTTTGATATTCTTAATCTCGATTCCAAGTTTTATTGAGCTAGTGGTTCTATTTGTGTGCATGTATTCTAGTCTTCTTTTATTTTATATTATATTGGCAAGCAGATCAAGTGGTCGCTTAACAACGATTCCTTTTAAAACGAATAAACATTTTTAACAGGAAAATGTATCAGAATAAATGTATGTAAATCATCTGCCAATGACTAAATTGCACCAAACCATTCTCAAACACAACCACGAGTTGCACTCAATTTGTATGAGAAAAATGAGTTTGCACGTTTTTGGAGCAATTACCTTACCACCAACTTTACAGCTTTCATCGCAATTCATAACAGTATACTGTTTGGATAAACTTCTTTTTGTTTCAAACAAACTCGTTTCTCAAGTTGATCAATCTGATGGTAAGTGGTCAATGTTTACATTTATTACAATTTATGCTAATACACGATTGTACACAAATCGCTTGGCTCAATCAATTTATTCTGGCACAAAATGTTCACTTTCAAAAAAGATTTTAGACAAAATGAATTCATGTCTTACATTTACTCAAAAAGGTATCTCTTAAAAACAGTAGAATGCAGTACTGTTATTCTATCCAAGTGTTGGACAATTATCGGATCATTCCCAAGATGTTCTATAGATAAATTGTATTTTCGGGATATTTTTTTAGATCTTTTCTTACATTCGTGTATTTTTATGTTTATCGTCAAAAGACAACATAAAGTTCAACGAATTCTTCATAAATTAAAAAGGGTTTACAACCAGACTACTTTTATGCGGACTCTCATATTACTATGAAAATTTAACAGGATGTTTCTGACTACGTCTAGAGTATTGAATTTAATTTTCATGAATGAATGGCCATAGGTTCTCGAGTTATAAAATTCCAAAGTTCACGATATGTGCGTTGTTTTGCCTGATTGTGACAGTGCTTGCTGCAGTGAGTGATCTGCGAGGCTGTAAGTGTGGGCGCAAAAGAGAACACACGCGCTTAAGTTTTTCGTTAATTTGGTCACACAATATCATCGATTACGTTTTAGGATTGAAACCCCCAAAAATATCCTCGCTTAACATTCTACATATCTAACATAATCCAATGATAAAGTTATCAAGTCCATGAAAAAGCAGTTTTGTTTTTTAAACAAAATGTGAATTTAAATAATTATAAATGTTGTAATTGATTAATAAAAATCAGAATTTATCTGTTCATTCCAAATTCTTGATGATTCTACGGTTCTGTGATCGTTTTGTTCATTTGTTGGGTCAAGAGTGCATCTTGAATGTCTGCATATCCATACAGCCGTTTGACGACTCGCGCCCAGAAGAGCCGGCGTAATGAACTTTTGGAATTTTATAACTCGAGAACCTATGGGCATTCATTCATGAAAATTAAATTCAATACTCTACACGTTATCAGAAACATCTTGAAAAATTTTCATAGTGATCTGAGAGTCCTCATAAAAGTAGTCTGGTTGTTAATTAATTAATTAAGATTCTTTACCGCAACATTATTATGTTGATGGTAGGTTTTTGGTTTTTACTGTTCCTTCAGATCTCATATTGCTATTTTAAATGGTCATCATTCAAATTAAATATTCGTTTAAATGAATTCTTATAATTTTCAAGATTAATTTAAAAAAGTTTTTTTTAATGAAAAACTTATTCCTTTTGAAATTTCTATTAATGTTTTATGAACACAATCTTATTTCATCTTTGAAATTTAAAAATTACGTAGCTTTCAACTTTCAGTTTAAAAATCCAAATGACCGTGCTCGCCTTAACTTTGGCACCCTCTTTGGCAACTGATCATGCAGAAAAAGATGACTGCTTTGAAATCTTAAGCAATTAGCATTTGACTTGGACTCATTGGCAGTGAGCTTTGCAACTCAAGTGGAACAAAATCTTCTCAACAAATAACTTTCCTGTATGTATTAGTTTTTTGTCTTCATTCAATAATTTTGATATTTTTTAACGACAAAACAAAAAAAGGAGAAACACGATAAAAAAAAGTACCGGAAATCAGTTCACTGGTCAACAAGACGCAGTTTGCCACTACTCAAAGTGCAGCAGTTGTGGCGATTCGAGCTCTCCTGTAACCAACACGACCTTATCCGATGGTACAGCCACCACTACTGATGGACCACTAGCTCAAATCATTGACTCAACAAGTAAAACCAGTGGTTTCATATTCACTTATATCACTAACCTAACGCAAACTTATTCCTTATTTAATACTCGTATGTGCAATCATGGCTTTAATCTTACTATTTACTATTATGAATTTAAACTTTAATTGAAGAAATTTTTTTAAGGTTTCTTTGGCCCGTCCCTATATTTTATTTTATGAATTTAATTTTTATGAATTATATTTTCAGTTTAATATTTTAGTTCAAATTTAAACGGCAAAAAATTATCTTTCATGAATTAAACATTTTTAATGTGATAATTTATTTAAATTTTATAACATTTTTATAACATTTTTTAGACATTTTTATGTCCGTTGGATTAATCGGATTGTTTTATCATTAAATGCTTACTTTACTTCAAATGCAATTGTTTCTCAATCAAAAAGTTTCCACTTTATGTGGATCAAAATTTCACCTTCACAGTAAATTTCTCTCAACAAGCTCAGCCTTGCACCTAACTTTGTATTTTTACGTAGCAATTCTTAATTCACTTTTTTGCTTATAGAATACCACGTGATAACATAACATAACCACAGCAATTCAACTCAAATGAAAACAAACTCACACCAACAGAACACAACTACAACATCAAAGCAGAACACATCTGGTGAAGACGAAACTATTTAAGCGTTAGAAATGTTCTTTTTATATGGTTTAAAATAGGTTTTTAATTTCTTTAATAATTAAATAATTTTAATTGTTTTCTTTATTTATACATTTTTCAAATGTAATTCCCAATGCATAACCCCAATGCAAATACTTCCGTTGTTGTCCATAAAACATCCCTCGAAAGTTTTGAATTCAATATATTTATTTTAAATAATCTTAAATGACAATGCATAAAATTAAATTTAAACTCAAGATTTTCACAAATTAATTTGTTCACTATGCCCTCTTTGGTCAGTTGAACAGAACAGTAGTATTTTAATGTGGACTATTGATGGTATTGACAATCAGGTAAAATGATCCAGTGCTGAATATGAAAAACGAGTTTGCAGTTACACAAGTTAGGCACAAATTTTGTTTGTCTAGTAAAAGAAATTAGATTAAACTCAGGTTTATGTTTAAAATATCATTTCATTAGCATAATTAGTTATTTGTAATTGCCCATCTTCACAGGTAAAAAAGTACAAAAATACGAGTTGTATGTTTGTGAACAAACTCGAATCTCAAAAGATAAATTGATTCACCACTTTGAATGTTTCTCGTTGAAATTTTGAATTAGTTGTTTTTTTAATCGTAGTAGTGGATTATGTAAATGGTCTTAAAAACTATTTGAAAAGTGAGTTTATTATTTAAAAAACCCTCAATTCAAGAATATTCAATTACACTTGTGCATTTAATATAATTCAGTTTAAGCTTAACAATAGTTTTAAATCTGTATCATGATATTGATTGATTGAAGGATTTCTTAAAAAGAAAAATGAGAACACAATCTCATAAAGAATCGTTCAATTTAATTACAATACACATTCGTGCACATTTCATTGCTTATCCAATGATGGTTCGATCGACTCAATTGGATTGTAAATATCTTCAACATACTTTACTTGGTTATAATTTTATTTGATTTTACTTACTTTTTACCTTTACTTATTGGTTAGTTTGAACAAAAACATAACAAAAACGTACAATCCAGATGACATCGTTTGGACATTGCCGCAAACTCTCAATGGTTTATTTTCAATTCCTTCAATATTATGTCTTTTAATATTTTGACAGATATGGCAGATATTGACAATCCACAAGCATGAATCAATGACATCCACATGTGATGCTATCTTCTTCAAACTCACAACATTATATTAAACTGTTCAACATAGTACGACAGTCATTAGATAATGGAGGTCATATATTAATTTTATATTTTATGTTTTAACGTAATTCAAACAATGTTCTACCGATTCTAAAAAATTAAAGAAAAAAACTGGCAAATAAGTTTATTGTACAATTGTGGACAATTTTATTCTTTTAATCTTCTTCAATGACAGCTATAATTAAAATTCGAGTGTCTATTGAATCTTCCCCATTGTTCAATGAACCGAAAATGAACATTGAACAACCTTCGGGCTACAAAGATCGCTATCGTGAAATTTTCAAAGGTCAATTATCAATTTTTATGCTTTGGCATTAAATTGATACAATTTGTAGGGTCGTTTTTATGTAAACAAAAAAGATATATGTCAACATGATTTGACGAGGAATTTAAATTTGTTGGTTTGTAAACACTGGTACAATGTAAAGGTTACTGTAAAATACTTTCTATATTTATTGCGCCAACTTTTGCTATTAATCTATTATTGTCTTTTTGAGTATCAACCTTTGTGTCAACCTTCGGTGAAAGAGTTGTTTGTGCACTTCATTATACAAATTGTTAATCGCAGTAGTCAATTTAATTTCGGTGGTTTATTAATTTAACTTTCATGAATCAAGAAATCTAATCTGTCATTTTGTTTGATGCAGTATAAATCTTTTAAAGTTCACTTGCAGTTGATGGAAACATAATTTGAGCATGCATATTCAAAAAGGTAAACTGACTAATAAAATTTGACTTGGCGCTGTAAAAATGGCGGTTCACTTTGGAATGTGAATGACAGGGACAGGCAAAGATGAAAGAATTACCCGACTAATAACATTAACATTTTCTTCATGTTAAGAAACTCTGATATACCAAAGGTGATAATTAATAATTAAAATTTTACAATCGGAAGTACAATAAAATGTGCAACTCTTGTTTGCACTGTCATTTTATTGCATTCTAATAGACTTTGAGCTTCTACAAGATATATGACTTGTGAGGATAATAAATGAATGGACACAACATGCAACTCATTTTTAGTTTTTGAAACTGATTTTCTTAATAATTAATCGATATTTAAATGCGATTTTACAATTTACAATTTTAAAAAAATCAAATTTACAACTTTTTTGTCTACTCTTGCACAGGAATATTGAAAGACTTTTCACAATTGGAACATTTCACAGCTCCACCATTCACCGCCAATTGAGCCGCGACCTTTTTACTGCGTTGATGTTGAAGAAACAAAAGAAAAGCCGCAATACAACCAACGATGAGAGCAACCGATCCAAACCAAACTGCCACAAAAATGAGTCCTCTCCAGAAGGTTTCTCCAATGCCCGAATCGATTTCTTTGTATGGCTCTGGTTCAGATGCATCGGAACTACTGTCGGAACAGGATACAAAAGATTTTTCATTATTTAACAATAACAAACAGGTAAAGATGAATATTGTGAACAAGTTGAACTTGGTGATTGAATTTTTGTGAAACATTTTTTGAGTTGATGTCAAAAATTATGTTCTATTCACAACAACATAATGCGAAACAATACATTATTTCACACATTATCACTGTTTTTATATATGATGTGCATTTGGTATATATCTTGATGGGTGATGATAACAAAACCGGCTCGAGGTTGTTTAACATGTGATTTCATGATATTTTATTATTGGACAATAAAATGTAATAATAAAGTGAAGGAGTTAGATCTGGAATGAAGCATGTTAAGGTAATAAACTTTGGGCTTGGAATGTTTTAATTTAATTTATCTGATGATTTTATGAATGGGACAAGGTTTTTGTCAGTGTTAATACAATTTTACAATACTTTTAGCACTTAATATAATACGAGTGTGTTTTTGAATTGGAGTGTTTTTGTTCTTCTGAGTACTTTTGAATTAAAACTTCTGGTTTTAAATTCTTTGTCGTATCTTCTTGCAAGTTGATATGGGGAAGATGCTCTTTTCTCTTCAACTTGCTTAGGTTGGTTGTGATTATTCGTAAATATGGCGCAATCATGACCAAACGACATGTTTTGTAACTGGTATCTGCATTGAAAACAGATTATTAACTAATTTATCTTATCATATGAATTAAATATTTTGTTTTAAATAACACACAGATATACATAAAAAATTTTATATTTTTGACCAATTTTTTTGGAATAAATAAAACAATTGCCATTATAAATTTAGAGTATCGTCGAATTATCCAATTTAAAAGGTTTCAATAGTCTATTTCGCATCATTTTATCACCACGATTCTATGGCTTCCTCGAGAGAGTTTGACTATTGGAAGTTTTGCTTTGCAATTCTTAACTTAAAAAGCTTTTAAACCCGGGTTTCAATATTAATTCTTATTAACATTTTGTTTAACTTTTTTTGACACAGAGATAACACACGGATTTTGCACATTGAAATGAGATCGTGATTGCTAGTAATTCTTAACCTCAAACAACTTGAATTTAGAACATTGAACTTTTAGAGCATATCTAATTAAAGAGTAAAACGGAAAATATGCAACGTGTTTCAATAAGATATACCGTGTAACATTGCTCTGTAATTATCTAATAACTAGACTCCAACAGATTTGATATTCTTAATCTCGATTCCAAGTTTTATTGAGCCAGTGGTTCTATTCGTGTGCATATATTCTAGCTTTTTTCGTAATTCCCTTTCTTTCTGAAAAAAATTAAAATTGTTCTTTATCTTTACACTATTATTATATTTATATGTTGAGGTTGGGGACGGAGTAGTTGGGCCCATGGCACAGTGGCAAGTACACTCGAAGTTACTTGAGCAGAAGGTTGATCTGCTTCTTGAGAAGTGAAATTGGACAAGACATTTTCAGGAATTTTCGTGTTTGCGGTTAAAGAGAAAAAACGTAAATAGTAATCACTTTCTTGTGCCATTGTAAAATTCCAAATCGACTTTGAGCAAACGTTTGTCTTTGCAATTATATTTTTTTAAATTCAACAACTTCAAATGTACAGTTTGGTTTTGTGTTGAAACATTCTTATGATTATTTAATTGAAATTTTCATTTTAATACTTACATTTGCATATACAAATGTTTATTATTTTGTTTTCTCTGTTTATTAATTTTAATTAAAAAGTACAACTCGTGTTAACTCGAGGCTTTATTAAAGGTAAGCATACGTATTATTTGATAATTTACTTTTAAATTTACTTAATTAATTAATCTTATCTTTCTTTTATTTCTTTATTAAATACAGGTTTATCTATTTTAAATTTGGAATCCCAATAGGGGCAATCTTGTTGCTAAACTCCATGTTCTCAAAGTGTATCATTCAAACGTATGTAACGATATGAGATCATTTGAACTCAATAATTCAAATTTAATAGACCCGTCTGTTGAATGTGAAATGGAATTGTCATGTGTGACATATAGCTTTTTAAAATTAATTTCAAAATTTAGTCATAGTCTTATTGTTGTTATTAACATGTGCACGATTATTTTCAGATCATCAATATTTGATAATCTATTTTCTGACACGAATTTAAACTTTGAATATCGCTCTGTATCTAATTTAATTAGTCACACATTTGTTCATCACATTGGTAATCTAAATTCATCCATCAAAATTGTTTCTTGCACATAGCCTTTCACTAACTTGTTTATTAAAATCAAAATATACAAAAATAAATTCCTTAATATTAAAATCAGTATACTTCTCAGTTTTCTAGAAAAAGTTTTCTTTACTTTACTTACTTCTCACTTTACTTCCAAGAATACTTCCCAGGTTCTTTAATAAAATGGTTACTTTAACTAATTTGCATATTCGTAATGCATTTGAAACTAATTGGTCCAATTCGTGTTCATAATTTCTTATTCACCATAGAGTTTCGCCATTATCTGAAGAAGTATTTCGAATAAATTCCAACACTACATTTCTACTCAAAGAAAGACAATTTCATTGTATCGAACTACACTTTTTATTCTCTTGAATATCTTTATTACGTACGTAATATATACATAAACTAAGAAAATCCTAAAATACCAGGTATACAGGGTATATGTTATATGATACATCTTTGTCGATGTGATCTCGTTTATTCAGATTTAAGTTGTGAATGCCTGTAATTTCATTAATGATTACGCTCGACTTGTACTAGAAGGACAATTTGAGTTCGAAACCAATCGAGTACATTCAAAGTCTATTTCACGTTTCACAGCACACTGATCTGAATCTCTGATCTGATCTGAAGGAGCCAGCTTCACGTGTTTGGAAGCAGAATACGAATGTTCTACTTTGTGTCAATCTTTCAACACAATCAAACAAATTATTTGTCATCAAGAAGTCATTCAGATGAGGACGATTTCCAGAACGAGGACACAATCTATAGGCAAATTGGTGATTCGAAAGATCAGAGACAAATTATGACGCATTAATGTTGTCTAACGAAAAGTTTATTGTTTGATTATTATGTTTGATCTAAACAGTTTTATTACTAAACTTACTAACTAAGCTAAGCTAAACGTAAAAGGTTACTAATGATTTTTTTACTAAAAAGAATATTTCTTAATTTACAATTTTGTTTAAATATAATTTAAATTTTGTTACTTTCGGTTAATCAATAATTTGAATGAACACCTCCACTCAAGTTTATTTAAATGTTTAAATATAATTTAATTTTAATACTTGAAATATAAATTCAATTGGATTTGTTTTAAATTTACATTTATACTAATTAATGACATACAACATAATACCTACTTAGTTTCAATGAAATCAGACCCAAACTTGCATTTTTAGGATCCCTAACGAAACTTTCTTGTGTTTTACACATGATATAACATTTTTTTCATCTATATAAGCGGATAGTCAATTGGAATTAGTCGTTTGAATGTTCGAGAATATTATAATCATTAGTGGTCAAAGATTATACAACATTATATAATTTGTGTTAATAATTGAAATTGAAATATATTATTATACACGGTTTAAAAATGGTATTATTAACAAAATAATTATTGATGCTTTTATTTTATTATTACACTTTTTCGTTTTCCGACTTTATTTAAAGGTTTTAATATATTAGCATTTTGATTTCAATTATAGAAATATAAATGCAAATGGATTTGATTTTACAATGTCAAGTCACGAGAAACATACAACACAAATCATTGAATCGTTTATCCTAACTCGTTTATTTATTAATGCGCAAACATTTTAGTATATTGCAACCTAAGTGTTATTTTGTGGTTAATTGAAAAGCTACACAACAATACAAGGATTGTATCTTCAGTGTTTAAAATTGGTTTCAAATCTTATTAAAAGTATGACTTTTAAATATTCTTACATCTGAAACTGAATATTGTTTCACAAATCTGACATTTCAGAGATAAATGTGCACCCAACCAACAAGCGAATAGAGAAATTTGTCGTGAATTGTTTGTTTTCGCTACTTAATAATGAACTTTACTCTGTTTGTATTTCTAGTCCAAATTTTTTTTAATGGCCGTGTTTCGCCATCGAACCAACACGACTTAGTGGAATCAGTGAAACTGAATTTATCTTAAATAACACTGTCATGTAGGCTTTGTTCAAGCCCAATCGAATGTTTCTAAATGAGCATCGCAGGACAATGTAACTCCATTTTAGTTTGGTTTGCGCGTCTGAAATGAATTAGCGTGCCGATTTACGGTTTCATTGACACACCGAAACAAAAATACTTAACCAGTCTAAACCACTACAAACTCAATTGAAAAACAATATGACTGATTTTGAGTAAGTAATAGCCGGAAAAGTTAATTAAACTAAATAATCGTAAAACATATTTTCTGTAATTAAGTGCCTACATCAAAATTCTTTCTTTGTAAATTAGACCCCAATTACTTTAAGTTGCACTTTAACCGATTGAGTAAATGCATGTACAGCAATTCTGTGCAATATGACCAACAGTTCTTCTGCATTCTAAAACACAATCACACTCATATTACATTGCACACAGTGCAATCAAGATAATACTAAAAAAATAGTTTTGTTTAGACCTTTCTAGTTCAAATTTAGTGTGTACATAATATGATGTACATTGTACAAGTGATATTTTACGACTCTAATTTGAACATCTCCGGAAAATAATATATAAAGAAAATTTGGCATTAATTTTGTATTATGATATTTCAACAAGTTGGTAATCCAATATTTTTAGATCCACAGAAAAATGCTCATCGTTCTACTTTCAATTGGAATTGTGTTCATTGTTCTAGGAACAATTCTCACATGCTACTACATTGTAGTGTTGTGCAGAAGAAGACAACAAAAGGACATTTGTGAACAACAACAGATCGACAAAGTAAATATGGTTTAACTGTTCAATTTCCGCAAATCTTATTATTTTTAATTATTAAAAATTTATTATTGCTAAATTTTATAAATTGCAATTTTTTTATAATAAAAGGTCAACAAAACCCTTAGAGGAGTTTCATTGTTTACACTATTGAATCCAATTGTTTCTACAATCGTAATACTTTTCTACAAGTCAAACACACAAAATAGGAATTAGAGCACTATTCGAAACGAATTATGTATAAATTTGTTAAATTAATTCAACGTCTTTCTAGCTTTATCGTGCGCACCAGAAGCCCTTTATCCAGGAGCCCAATTGAAATCTATTGACGATCAAATCAGTCAATGCAAAATAAGTTTATTAATATGAATTTTTCATTGAATGATTGAATGTAAATAAATGCTTTTCATAAATTATTTCATGTGTCCGATATGACAAGTTTCTTTCACCGATGAATTCTCGAGCGGATTATAACGGATTTTTGAAGGGGCAACTAAGTAAACTTTTCAACATGCACAACTTACCAGTTATTGTAAGTCGTATAAGACTTACAAGTTTTTTTCAAAACACAAATTTGAAATTATTCTAAGCCCTACAAAAATGCAACGTATGCATTGGTACATTCTAAAAGGTCAAAAATTTATTTTTCAAGTAACTTCTCATCAATAAGTATCACTGAGTAAACACACATTGTACACTGTAGCACTAAGTACAGTGCACTCAATCATTCCTACTCAAAATTACTCAAATCTACAAAACTTAGAACTAACTATTTATTGCTTATGAATAATAATTTTGCTTAGATAAAGGTTTAAATTATTTTTAAAATAAACTGAGATGGTTAACTGGTAATTCATTTTATAATTGTCGTTTGATGTAATGGTAATACATAATTCATGATCATGTTCATCTTGCTACCTTGGAGATGTAAAAGCATAATAACCAAAAAGTTGTTAGTATTTTTTCTTTCTTTGTCCAACATTCTATCCTTTCATTATAACTCATTCAATTTGAACTTGATCAGTAGAGATAAGAGATTGTTAATTCATTGTAAATTAATAAGTTAATTTATTGTATGTGAGAAGAAATTACATTGACTTTTAGCTAGCTTTGTTGTCAATAGTTCACAGTTCAACTTCACACTTAACTTTATTTTTCCCATTTGAAAATCCTTTCGCTCTAACTCCTTATAAGGTAATGTTTATAATGTAAACTTCAATATCTTAATGGTTCCTCATTATTATGGTAGTCTCTGCTCTGGCTTATAAAAAGTTATTATAGTGCTACGTAAACGTTAGCTCCACAAATCATGTTTTTATGAAAAGGTCACTTTAACTAAGTTGCATAACCATAATGTATTATAAATTAACTTCATGATTTACATTAGAAATCTTATCGAAATTCTTTCACTATTTCGCTGAAATTCTTGGTTTTGAAAAAAAAACTCAAAAAGGTTCAAATAGAATTATTAGATTATTTATAGCTTTTCAGTTTAAACATTTTACGCAATCTGGACATGAAAAGTTTAACTGGTACTTTAAATTTTAAATGATCGTTTGATGCAATGCTAATACATTAATTCATGTTCATCTTCATCTGGCTACCTTGGAGATGTAAAAACATAATAATCAAATAGCTGTTACAAATTTTATTTCTTTTTCCCACATTCTATGCTTACATCTTGCTTGAATAAAAAGGTAACTTAAACTAAGTTATAAAACCACACTTCATTCGAAAATAACTGCAAGATTCACTTGAATTTCAACCCGTATCTTAATTTGGCTGTGCAAACAAACAAACAAACAAACATGTAATATTGCAATCTTCGGTTAAATCGCGTGCCAGAGTGAGATCATGTTGAGTTAATTTATGATGCGCACGAGAAGGTCAGTCAGACTGCAAAAGAAAATTCGTTGACAATAAAAAATAAGTCAGTAAGAGTATTGAACGATTTGCGTGTTCTGTTAGAACAATTTATTGAGGATTAAAAGATAGTTTTACAAAAGAGAACGCCACAATTGAATTAAGATTGTGCACAATAGGTTAGTTTCACTCGAGTCGACGTTGCAGCAGATCGTTGTCCACCTGGACAAATTGGTTGGGGTCACGGTCATCGGTGATGAGTTGAACTCCTTTCTTCTTTCGTGGCAATTTGAAATGTTTCTCACGAACATGAGCCACTACATTGCTACGTTGTTCTGAGGAGAATCGACAATTAGGCCATGAGCACGAGAATGGCTTAATGCCAAGATGAATACGTTCGTGACGAGCCAACTCAGCGTCCAAAACGAATGCTCGATCACAACCTTCATACTTGCAAGAATGTTTCTTGTTTACAGCATCGACAGTTGTTTGAGTTTTACGTTTCTTGACTGTGCCAGGCTGAGATTGGAGATTTCGTTTGCGACCAGCAAATGCTGTGACTTGACACTCGGCTGCAGCACGACGTTGCTCGATCCATTCGTCCAGTGAGACAGTCTCCATTGGTGGATCATCGAGGTGGAGGGAAGGACCAACATCGTGACAACCACCGACATCAAAACGGCCTCTCAGTTCGGAAACTTTTGTACGCAAAATGCCAAATTGTTGATCAACCTGAGCGAGTAGTTGATGTTTCAAGCGGTCACAGTCCACCTCGAGTCGTGACTCGAATCGATCCAGGAAAGAGGAGAAACGGTTGGTGAGACGATTAGTCATTTTGGTGAAAGGAAACAAAATAACGAAGTTGACGAAAGCGAGTGAGCAGAGCTGAAGTGTGTTCTCGCTATTTTGTAAACAAAACAAACAAGTAGAAATAGTCTGCTGTAGTTTTGCTATGGCATTACGCTGTAGCACTGAAGCAACAACTCCTCGCTCGTGTTGATCACCAATTTGGAGTTGTGCGATCAAAAGTGACCGAACTCAGGAATCGTTTCGGTGGTGGTCGTGCTGATCGCGATCTTGTTCCTTCTCTCCACCTCGATGATCCGAATGTGGAGACTGTCTCACTGGACGAGTGGATCGATCAACGTCGTGCTTTTGACGAATCTCGTAACACGCCATCAACTTCGTCTGGTCACAAACGCAAATCTACCAGCCACTCTCAATCCACAAGCAAACGTCCAAAAGGATCTACTGCTACTGTTGGATCGAAAATACACACATGCAAGTATCCAGGATGTGGCAAGACATTTCCAACGGATGCTCATCTCGCCATGCACGAACGCATCCATCTCGGCATTAAGCCATTCTCATGCTCATGGCCCGATTGTCGATACTCTTCTGAGACACGTTCCAATGTAGTTGTTCATGTCCGCATTCGTCACTTCAAATTACCCCAAACTCTCAAACAGCAGCATCTTCTCAACATTGAGGACAATCGCGATGCGACTGAATATGTCCAGGTGGACAACGATCTGCTTCAACGTCGACTCGAGTGAGCCATCAACCTTTCTCTTATATTTCATATAATGTCACACATACATTACATTTATATTTAAACATTTCTTCTTTATCCTGTAAATCTTCTCCTCTTTTGTGACAAATAAAACGTAAAACATTCAATATTTGTATTTTTTCATTTTGTCAAATCGAATTTAGCCTGAGTCATCAGGTACAAACAGGTAAAGATGAATATTGTGAACAAGTTGAGCTTGGTGATTGAACTTTTGGGAAATTTGGGGATTTTATGAATGGGACAAGGTTTTTTGTCAGTGTTAATACAATTTTACAATACTTTTATCACTTAATATAATACGATTGTGCTTTTGAATTGGAGTGTTTTTGTTCTTATGAGAACTTTAGTTAAAATAGTTTTTATATCTTTCCAAGCGCAATCATTAGTTGAATATTAAGTATTTTCAGGAATCATATTTACTAAAGAATATTTCAAGCTATCTACCATCCAACAAGAAATATTCAGCAATTTCAAATCACTCAACACGTTTTTAATTACGCAATATTGAATTTGTTTCCATATGTTTCATAACTTTTCACATATTAGTTGTTTTCTAACTTTTTCGTAAATGGTAAAACAATTCATATCTATGGGGAATTTCTGTTTTTTTTTATTGAAAGCATGCCAGCAGTTACGTTGATCGTATGATGGACATATTTGTTTTATAGATCAAAAATATGAATAAAAATTTCCACAGTTATGATTAGAGGGGATTAGTTTCAAGTCTTCCATGTTGATGAAAATAATTTGATAGTTTTACATTAGCTACACGAGTTGTGAATAGTATGTACTAAGATGGCACTACTTTGAATGTTTATTTATGGCTTAGTGTTGAACGTTTGAGGTTTTTGCGCCAATCACAACATGAAGATATGTAAGAAAGGTTATAATAACTACAAATTGTACACTTTTTTGTGTTCAACAAGTCAAAATGTCATTTGACATCAACTTGACATTTACCATTAATAATAGTTCGATCGTTTTGTTTTATTATTTTATTATTTTTAAACAAGTATGATTACAAATGATTTTATCACCACGATTCTATGACTTCAAGAGTTTGGCTTTTGGAAGGTTTGTTTTCAATTTTTAAATTAAAAGGTTTCAATATTAATTTTAATTAACTTTATGTTTAATAAGCCATGCACAAGTAATAAATGATTTTTATATAATACATATTTCATATTGACACATTTTTTTCGCCGTCTGATTCTTTAGTGAAATACAACGGTCTATATTTGATTGGAGCTTCCTATGATCTTATATTTAAATTTGCTTAATTTACAATTTAGTGACACCATGGGCTCGTAAATAGTTCATCAATTTTAAAAACCAATCTTTTTATTTCCTTTGTAATCAGTATTTCAAAATTCAAATTCAAATTGCTTAAGTTTCATCTGATCCTTTTCATCAGAATACTTTTCACAGCACAAAAAAAACTTTTATAAATGTCAGAAAAGTCGCTTTGTTAAAACTTTTAATTGTTTGTATCTTGATATTCATCGACTCAAAGGTGAAAATTTTTATCTCTCAATGAATCGTTTTTTTCTTTACCCAAGTAAAACTAACATCAAACGATCTCTCTCCCTATAGAGACGGTTCATATATAGAGAAACTTGCTTCTAAATTGATAACATTTCAGAATTATTTTTGACTTTGAAGTCGTAAGATAAGAAAATATAATCGAAATGGTAAAATAAATTAATATAAACATGTGCTTAAAGTTTTTGTTTAATCGAATGTCATCATATTTCTGTATTGAATGGGAGAACAGCATTTGAGTAATTTAACAAGCCCAAGTTGACAATCGATCAAATTATTTGGATTTTTTAAATTTGAGTTCACGAAAGATTAATCTGCATCCAAAGTGTTTTATTTGTACAACTATCATCATATACAAGTTATGTTTGCATTTCTTGTAAATTTCTAGTAAATTAAAATGGTTAAATTGTTAAATGTTTATTATCATTTATTATTAATACGAAATTTCAGAATAACAATGCAGTTCAAAATATTAAAAACAAATGCTTTCTAACTTATAGTCAAATCCTGAGTAAATGGTGCGAGTGAATTTTTCACGATTCCATATTATGATTCGATAATTTCGATTAACATTGCTTGATGAAAGATATTTGAATAACGATAATCTACACTATACTTTCCATGAACAGAGATACTCTGTCAAACATGCCTGCCTTGACTTCGTTGTTTCATAAAGTTAAATGGTTGTCAACAATGAAATTGTCATATGTGACGAATTATTAAAATTAATTTCAAGTTTCAATTTTGTCATTTTGTTACTAATAGTTTGATAATTATTTTCTGGCACGAATTTAAGCTTTTTATAGCAAACTGTATCCAATTTAATTAGCCACACATTTCATTGTTCTTCACATTGGTAATTTAAATTCATCCTTCAAAATTGTTTATGGCACACTGATCTGAAGGAGCCAACTCAAATCAACAGTCGCCTTCACGTGTTTGGAAGCAGAATACGAATGTTCGACTTTGTGTCAATATTTCAACACAATCAAACAAATTATTTGTCATCAAGAAGTCATTCAGATGAGGATGATTTCCAGAACTAGGACACAATCTATGGGCGAATTGATGATTCGAAAGATCAGAGATAAATTATGACTCATTAATATTGTCTAACGAAAAGTTTATTGTCTTATTCTTATGTTTGATCTAAACAGTTTTATATTTATTTTATATTAAACACTGTTCCAACAAAACTGTGACTTTCGTAAAAGGTTACTAATGATTTTTTTTATTAAAAAGAATATTTATTAATTTACAATTTTGTTTAAATTTAAATTTAATTTTGTTACTTTCGGTTAATCAATAATTTGAATTAACAACTCCACTCAAGTTTATTTAAAGGTTTAAATATAATTTAATTTTAATACTTGAAATATAAATTCAATTGGATTTGTTTTAAATTTACATTTATACTAATTAATGACATACAACATAATGCTTACTTAGTTTCACTGACTTCAAACCAAAACTTTGACTTCCATTTTTTAGGATTCCCAACGATGCTTGTTTGTCCAGCTTTCTTCTTTACACATGATATAACATTTTTTCATCTATATAAGCGGATAGTAAATTGGAATTAGTCGTTTGAATGTTCGAGAATATTATAATCATTAGTGACCAAAGATTATACAACATTATATAATTTGTGTTAATAATTGAAATTGAAATATATTATTATTCACGGTTTAAAAAATGGTATTATTAACAAAATAACTATTGATACTTTTATTTTATTATTACACTATTCAGTTTTCTGACTTTATTTAAAGGTTTTAATATATTAGCATTTTGATTTTAATTATTGAAATATAAATGCAAATGGATTTGATTTTACAATGTCAAGTAACGAGCAACATACAACACAAATCATTGAATCGTTTATTTATTAATGCACAAACATTTTAGTATCTTGCAACCTAAGTGTTTTTTTGTGGTTAATTGAAAAGCAACAATACAAGGATTGTATCATCAGTGTTTAAAATGGGTTTCAAATCTTATTAAAAGTATGACTTTTAAATATTCTTATATCTGAAACTGAAAATTGGCTCACAAGTCTGACATTTCAGAGATAAAAGTGTGCACCCAACCAACAAGTGAATAGAGGCATTTGTCGTGAATTGTTTGTTTTCGCTACTTAATAATGAAATTTACTCTGTTTGTATTTCAAGTCCAATTTTTTTAATGGCCGTGTTTGAATCGCTACCGAACCAACACGACATTGTGGAATCAGTCAAGGTATGAATGAAGAATATTCCTACGACAAAGATTGTGGATGTGATCAATGTGCTGTGAAACGTGAAATAGACTTTGAATGTACTCGATTGCCAATCGACGATTGGTCTCGAACTCAAATTGTCCTTCTAGTACAAGTCGACCGTAATCATTAATGCCATCACAGGCATTCACAACTTAAATCTGCATAAGCGAGGCCACATCGACAAGGATGTGCTCATCTAGTTAATTCTGATCACCGTATTGTACGAAATCGTTCATGACTCGTGAATCATGAGTGAATATGTACGATACATTGCATTGACATCAAAAGGAAATGCACCATTCGAATCGTTAATAATCTGCTTTAACAATGTCACTATCAAGATTTGTAAAATTGTCACCAAGTCATGCGTCTGATTTATCTGATTTGATTTTGCAAACAATATTTCTAATTTTTGTTTTTTATTTCTCTTTTTAAAATAAATATAATTGATTATATCTGGAATCCTGTTATTTGATTAGAATACAGAATGAGTACAAGTTTTTAAGACATCATGTTTTCGGTTTATTTTAGTTTTATATATGTAAAGTTCTAGTCAAATACTCTTTACTCGTTTTTCACATATTTTTATTGTTTGAACACATATTTGCAAAAGGTAAAAAATCGAACTGAATTTATCTTAAATAACACTGTCATGTAGACTTTGTTCACGCCCAATGATCTCAATCGAATCTTTCTAATTGAGCATTGCTGAAAAATGTAACTCCATTTTAGTTTGGTTTGCGCGTCTGAAATGAATTAGCGTCCGATTTACAGTTTCATTGGCACACCGAAACAAAAATACTTGACTAGACTAAACCACGACTAACCTAATTGATAAACAGTATGACTGATGTTGAGTAAGTAAATTACCGGAAAAATTAATTAAACTAAATAATCGTAAAAAAACATTTTCTGCCATAAAGTGCCTACATCAAAATTATTTCTTTGTAAATTGGACCCCAATTAATTTAAGTTGCACTTTAACAGATTGAGTAAATGCATGTACAGCAATTCTGTGCAATATGACCAACAGTTCTTCTGCATTCTAAAACACAATCACACTCATATTACATTGCATGTATTATCTTGATTGCACACAGTGCAATCAAGATAATACTAAAAAAATAGTTTTGTTTAGACCTTTCTAGTTCAAATTTAATGTGTACATAATATGATGTACATTGTACAAGTGATATTTTACGACTCTAATTTGAACATCTCCGGAAAATAATATATAAAGAAAATTTGGCATTAATTTTGTATTATGATATTTCAACAAGTTGGTATTTTCCAACATTTTCCGGATCCACAGAAAAATGTTCATCGTTCTACTATCAATTGGCATTTTGTTCATTGTTCTTGGAACAATTCTCACATGCTACTACATTGTAGTGTTGTGCAGAAGAAGACAACAAAAGGACTTTTGTGAAAAGCAACAGATCGACAAAATAAATATGGTTCACCTGTTTAACTTCAATAAACTTATTAATTTTAATTATTAAAAATCTATTATTGCTAAATTTTATTAATTACAAATTTTTTTATAATAAAAGGTCAACAAAACCCTTAGATGGGTTTCAATGTTTACACGAATAAATCAAGTACGTTATGTAAAAGGTTGAGAAATGTCAATAATTGCAAACCCAAATATTGTCTTATTTTTTGTAGCTATAGTTTCAAAAATAGCAAGTTTTAAAAAATTATGTTTACATTCGGAGTAAAGAGTTGTTCTCATTTTTTTTCTTCAAACAACTTTCAATATTTATTAGCAGTGCTAGTGAATGTTTTGTCGAAGAGGGGAATCTCAAAATACCTTTCAGAATACCTCTCACAATAATTTTTAATCAATTTTTAATAAAATCTATTAGAATTAAAACGAGTATTTTGCAAATTTTAACCCCATATAACAAATTTAACATCAAGTTTAAATAAAAAGGTCATTTTAACTGAGTTGCATAAACGTAATGCATTAAAAACTAACTGCAAGTTTTACTTGAACTATTTAGAACATGTATGATTCATTAACCCTTTCCATACCATAAATCACATAACTAAAAATAGAAATTAAAACTCCAATTGAGCGATATCATAGCATTTCTATTTGAAACGAATTATGAATTGAGTATGAGTGGTGAATACTAAAAGGTCAAAAATTTAGTGTGTACCTTACATGATGTGATGTACAAGTGGGTGTTTTACGACTCTAATTTCTTTACAACATCTCCAACAAATAGTATATAGAGCAATTTTGGCATTGATTTATGGTACAAGCGATACTTTACCGCTCTAACTCTTTTACGACATCTAAGACGAATATAAAGTAATTTAGACATGATTTTTTAGTTTTTCAACAGGTTGGTAATCGAAAAATTTTGTCCATTTCCTCAGCAAGAATGTTCATCGTTGATCGTTGATCAAAGATTGTTTATTCAGTTAAGAGTTGAGAGTTTTATAATTAATGGTAAAATGCTAATGTTTAAGACATTTCTTAATTTATTCGAAATTAATTTTTATTAATTTTTTATAAAATAAAAATTCATTCAGGATTAATTTATTTTAGCAAATCTTATTACTACGCAATGAGTTAATACCACAACACTACAATGAAGAAGATCAATTTGAACAAAATACCTAATGAATTGAATTCCATCACTCAATAGTCTTATTATTTGTCTATATTCAAAAATCCTTTAGGCTCGGCATTAACAAGTTCTTGGATCACATACATAGTATGTTACAAAATGGTTCTAAAATTAAAAAAAGATATGATTATAAATTGCGTCACTCTTAAGAGGATTATTTTTATTTAAGGTAATCGATTCTTTGTTTGAAGAAAAATGTTTTTCATTTATAATTTTTATATCAATTAACAAGGTATAAGTTCTAAACGTTCTAAATTGTATTTTTTTCGGAATCACTTGTCCCTCAAAATAAATTAAAATCTTTTTTTAAATAATCCTCATTTATGAAATCAACTTGCAAGTTACATCTATAGCAATTTGATTTCGATGCACATTCAAATTAGAAGTATTCACACTTGTGTTTGTGTCATTGCAAATGGCTTAATTGTGGGTTTCTGTGACGATTTTGCACAAATTGGTCAATTTCCCAACTTTATCTACGAGAATTGCGAAAGATAAATCCAATTTGAACGATTTGGCTGTGCAAACAAGCACATGTAATATGCAATCTTGGGCCGAATCGTGCCAGTGTGCTCATGTTGAACCAATTTACATGATGCACGAGAAGGTCAGTCAGGAAAGACTGCAAAAGAAAACCCGCTGACAATAAAAAAAATAAGTCAGTAAGAGTACTGAACAATTTCCGTGTTCTGTTAGAAAAATTTATTGAGGATTAAAAAGACAAATTGACAAAAGAGAACGCCACAATTGAATTAAGATTGTGCACAATAGTTTGGTTTCACTCGAGTCGACATTGCAGCAGATCGTTGTCCACCTGGACAAATTGGTTGGGGTCACGTTCATCGGTGATGAGTTGATCGCCTTTCTTCTTTCGTGGCAATTTGAAATGTTTCTCACGAACATGAGCAACTACATTGCTACGTTGTTCTGAGGAGAATCGACAATTAGGCCATGAGCACGAGAATGGCTTGATGCCCATATGAATACGTTCGTGACGAGCCAAGTCCTTGTTCGAGTCAAATGCTCGATCACAACCTTCATACTTGCAAGAATGTTTCTTATTTACAGCATCGACAGTGGTTTGAGTTTTACGTTTCTTGACTGTGCCAGGCTGAGATTGGAGATTTCGTTTGCGACTAGCAAATGCTGTGACTTGACACTCGGCTGCAGCGCGACGTTGCTCGATCCATTCGTCCAGTGAGACAGTCTCCATCGGTGGATCAGTGAGGTGGAGGGAAGGACCAACATCGTGACAACCACCGACATCAAAACAGCCTCTCAGTTCGGAAACTTTTGTACGCAAAATGCCAAATTGTTGATCAACCTGAGCGAGTAGTTGATGTTTCAAGCGGTCACAGTCCACCTCGAGTCGTGACTCGAATCGATCCAGGAAAGAGGAGAAACGGTTGGTGAGACGATTAGTCATTTTGGTGAAAGGAAACTAAATAACGAAGTTGACGAAAGCGAGTGATCAGAGCTGAAGCGTGTTCTCGCTATTTTGTAAACAAAACAAGCAAGTAGAAATAGTCTGCTGATGTTTGGCTATGTACGCAGCAATGCAGCTGTCTGTTTTGTTCTGTCTGTTTCGATTTGCAACTTGATTTGTCATTATGTCTCGTCCTATCTCTCATCGTTTCAGCTCATTCTTGGATCGATTCGAGTCACGACTCGAAGTGGACTGTGAGCTATTGAAGCAACAACTCCTCGCTCGTGTTGATCACCAATTTGGAGTTGTGCGATCAAAAGTGACCGAACTCAGGAATCGTTTCGGTGGTGGTCGTGCTGATCGCGATCTTGTTCCTTCTCTCCACCTCGATGATCCGAATGTGGAGACTGTCTCACTGGATGAGTGGGTTATGGAACGTCGTGCTGTTGACGAATCTCGTAATGCGCCATCAACTTCTGCTGGTCTTAAACGCAAATCTGTCAGCCACTCTCAATCCACACGCAAACGTCGAAAAGGATCTACTGCTGCTGCAACTAACAGACACACATGCAAGTATCCAGGATGTGGCAAGACATTTCCAAGGGATGTTCATCTCGCCATGCACGAACGCATCCATCTCGGCATAAAGCCATTCTCTTGCTCATGGCCAAATTGTCGTTTCTCTTCAGATCGACGTTCCACCGTAGTTCGTCATGTCCGCATTCGTCACTTCAAACTGCCTCTCACTCTCAAACAGCAACATCGTCTCAACATTGAGGACAATCGAGATGCGAACGAATATGTCCAGGTGGACAACGATCTGCTGCAACGTCGACTCGACTGAGCCATCAACCTTTTCCCTACTATTCCCTTCATATTTCTGATAATGTCACATTTACATTTATATTTAACATTTTAATTTACATTTACATTTCTTTTGTAGCCGATTGTTAGAATGGCCTGTAAATCTTCTCCTCTTTTGTTGCAAATAAAACTTAAAACATTTGTTCTTTGTATTTTTTCTGTTTGTCATATCGAATTTAGCCTGGGTCTTCATGATGAACGAGTACATATTCTGAGTTGAAGCATTTCGTTTGCGATTCATTACTGAGATGCATGTCTCAATGCAATTGAGATCAACGAAGAATTTGAAGAAGAAAACGTCGTCACAATAGTGACAATGGCTTGAATGTAACAATGGGGATGAATAATCGGTTAGACTTTTGAAGAGATTTTGAGAAAATGATACGAAAGACAAACTTGTCCGCAAAAAAACAATAAATAGAAATTATTTCTCAGATATTTATTATGTAAATTATGTAGTAAAATAAGATTGAGACTGTGAGATACATTCGAATATGAAATGTCAAATCGTGAATCCGTGAGTCCATTTCAGTCCATTCGACGGAATTGGCCAAGTACGCGACCACAGCGAGGACAACGATGCTCCACGTCCTATGGGCGACAAAATTATTATAAGATTCCAAAAAATACGTCAAAGTGAGTCACCCTAACCTTGCACCGATTTACACAAAACGGAACCCAACAGACCAGACACAGGATACCAGTGAAGAGACCTCTAAAGATAAATAAATGGAGTTAACATTTGGATTAGCACTTATGGGCACAATTACCCGAAAAAGAGCAAGGCACACGCCAACCAGGTCATGTCACCGTTGATGTAGCTAGTCTCGGTGAACACTTTACGCTCACAGTTGCCACATTTGATTTCTTGTGGCGATTCGCTCAACTTGTTTCGACCAGCTGTCTGAGCTTGCTGAGGATTGTTGGGGTCCTTGTTTGACTTGGTCTTCGGCTTGGTATTCTTCTTCGACTTGGAAACCTCCTTAGGGCCAGGCATAATGCGAACACAGTCGTGACAAGTCGTGGAACTCAAAAGCTACTACTAAAGTAAACTTTGGTTCAAACAAACGGCCAGAAACAGTGAGTCTTCATATCACTTCTCGAAATCGAAATTCGAATAATTTCGAATTTACACTTTCTGCAACTTCTGCGCAAAACGAAACTAATCGCAAAAAGGGGCTAAAAATAATACGAGTAATAATTCATAACATTAACAAAACATTTTATTTCTTAACACATAAAGATAAGATAAACTTTGTACTATGAATAGCTTTAAGGCCTAGAGTGGCAAACGGGTGAATTTAGCATTGACGCTTCACACCGAAGTAGTGATTGCAACGAGGACAAAAGTGCTCCACGTCCTGTAAGAGAAAGAGAAGAGAAAATATAGCAATCGAATATCGAGTAAAAAAAGTGCGCACTCACTTTGCAGTCATTCATGCAAAACGGAATCCAGCAGCACATCCAGCTGAGACCAGTAACGAGAGATCTGTAAAGTACAAAGACATTTCATACATGAAGGGTTCAAGGGTCATGAGTAAACTTACCCGGTCATGATCACGAGACACGCAATCCAGGTCTTGCTTCCGTTGATGTAGTAGACCGTGGTGACCACATCACGTTTACAGCGAGGACAGTGCACACCTTGGGGATAGTCACCAAACTGGATTGGATAGACCAACTGGGGCCGAGGCTGGGGCCGAGGCTGGGCCTGGGGCTGAGGCGAATGCACAACCACCGCAGTTGGCTTGGTGGACTCGGGCGCGGAGGCCGAACTGCTACTGCTGCTGCTGTCACTCATGACACAAAGTCGATCTCAAAAGGCTAAAACACTAAAACAAACTGAAGTTCGCAAACACAAAGTCACTGTTTTTATTATATTGCAATCTCGAATAGAATTCCATTTATATGCTAGTCATTTTTGAATTGCACATGCGCACAGGTCCCTTTCGATTTATTTTTATCTATTTTTTTGTAGAACGTTATTTATTCATAACTTTATTTTTGCATCGCCTTTATTACTTTTTAATGACGTGCTCGTTGATTTCTGTGTTTTAAAAGGTTAAAATTTAAACTTTAAAATAAATTTAAATATTTTAATAAATTATTATTGTGGATTTTTAATTTGTTTTTTTAATATTTTGAAAATGGTTGTTTTATAACAAATATTGGTTATTTAACTTAATTTTGATTAATTTATTTAATTTGTTTTACCATTCCGCATTAACTCTTATTCAAATTAACTTAACCAATTAAACCATAAAAATTCAGTTCATTCCGATGTTTTCCTTCTTCATTATAAAAAGGTTTAATTGAAATTTATTTTTTCTGTTGTTAAAATTTTTAAAAACTCATTTATGTTTTTATACAGTTTGTGTTATATAGTTTGTGCTTTATATGACTAATAAGAATCCATAAGTTTGCAGCACAACCACCGACTTTGCTTACCGTTGAACATAATTTAAACTCTGTGATCTACCTTACATTTAATCAGCATAATTAATCCACAAATCTACTTCATTGTCAAATTGCCATCACTTGTACTCTCGAACTAGTAGTCATCAACGCAATTATTCCATTTTAGATCTGTTGTACGTCACCTTCTGTTCATAGTTTACAAAAATGTTATGACGCCGCAAATGTATTGAGTTTCCTACTTCCCTTTGATTGAGTATTTAAAAGGTTTCTAACAACTTTTAGTAATAAATAAATATAAATCTAACCTTTTAAATTACATTTTAAATTAAACTTAACGAAAATTTTTGAATCATTTTAGAAAAGATGAACTTTAATTAAGAACAACAAAGCAATGCTTTCAATCGAGATCGTTACTGTCGTCATCTCAACTCATGAATGTTCATGTTCCTGAGATGTCCCATTCTAACTGGAACACCATCTTCACCACAACCCGAGACAAGTCAATTCATACAAAATCAAACAAGAATATATCAATAATTGGGCTACCGCACCCAACCAATATTAACAAACAGTTTTATAATTCATTGTTTTTTAATTTTAGTTTAACCAATATTATCGTGTTTCTGGAATGATTAATTCTACAAAAACCAATTAACATTGTGTGATTTAACGATGGGATGCTAAAAAGGTAAAAACGTTTAATTTAATTTATTTCTCTTGATCAATAATCATCATTTATTTTAATTAAACAAACGCTCCAACACTTTTCATTAAGAATGGTTTAAGATTAGTTTGAACCTAAATGTTTCTACTTTGATCTTAGTCTCTTTGTATTGGCACTCTCGAATTGATTTTTAAAAGTCAAATTCTTTCAGTCATCCTCAGCTAGCTTAGTGTCTTTATGTCATCTCTCAAAATACGAGCAACAACTTTTATATTATGAATAGAATTTAATATTTTTCAGTTGCCAAGCGAACTATCCACTGAATTAACAGGTAATGTCATAAAATTATGAAAACACGAATAAAATCAAATTCGATTTGTTCTTACTTCGTGACACTTAGTTTACTTGTTCATTCATCGTTTGTATCGAATTTAATTAATTAAATCCTAATGAACCATTTTATTTCTTCAGTATTTCTATTTCACTTTTAATGGCACAGGACTCTCCAACAATGATTGAAGTATTCTTGGTCTTTGAATTCATACGAGAGTTTTAAATTTTTTAAGTTTTATGCAATACTTTTCATTGAATGGTCATAATAATAAAATTTGAATTCAATAATTCAATGAATTTAAAGTTGACTTATAAGTTACATGTTGAACTATTTTCTATTTTTAAATCACTAGATGTGCATTAGTTCTTTTAGAACCAGTACGACACTTTTAAAATGGTAATTTTTAATTAATTATTTTTGTCATTTTGTCACAAAGCACCATTGAATGAGCCATTTCTTAACTTTAATTCAATCCAAGTAAAACTCTACTTAGTTATTAAAGAATGTTGATCAGCTAAAATGTAAAATTGTCACAGAATAAACTTTGAATTCACATTTAAGAAGATGTTTGTCACTGTTTCAATGTTTGATATTCATCATGGATTGAAACTTTTTTTTTGTAAAAAAAAAGTTTGTGTCACAGTGACAAACTATTTAATAAATCTCCCAAAATGTAAGTATTGATGCATCTTATGAATTTTATCTATTGTTAGTAGCAGTTGTATCTTCATGTTGATTGCTGACAATTATGCTTATAATATGGTTTCTTTTAATTAAAAAATTTAAAATTAGTGTTCCAGTGTCGAATTAAAAATGGTTAAAACAAAACATTTTTTGCTAATATTTTCTTTAAACGCGTTTGGCTGTTTGGGGTAAATTTCTATTCATAATTTGCAAGTTTCTTCTATTCGATCTTGTGCCATTTAATACTGCAATTTCCGTATTTGAGTGGCACTTTGTCAAATCCCTCAAGCTTGGGGATGCAGATGATTTTGAAGAATTTATCGTAGGGGTTGATGATTTCACCAAGGCATAGGCAAAGTTCAGGGCATAAAACAAATTGCTGTGCTTTACAATTTTAAAAAATGAAATGCAATGTTGTTTTATTATTATGTTTTAACTGTATTTTAATCTTCAATCAAATATTGATTCAAAGAATAGACTTTCATGATATTTTAACAGCTGTTATTCAAACCTAGGTTATTTAAATTTCAACAGAAGAGTTCATTCATTCTTATGACAATCACATTTTAAAATTTTGTTTTTTACTTCTCCTCTTTTTAAGTTGTTCAAACTTGTATCATTCCTTGTCTCCTTTAGTAATAATTTATACTTTCTTTAATAGCTTGAACTCGCGCAATTTGAAAGTGATTATCATTTTTATAATCCTCCACTTCTCCTTTTTATATTCGAAAAAGAAGTAAAATAATTGCTAAAAGAAAAGCGGGTTTATTAAAAAGTTAATTTATTACGCGTTCCAAGCCAAATATATTTAGATTTTTTTGTTTTCATCTATATAGGTCAAATTATAATTGTTTTTTGCACTTGATTGTATAAATCTTTTCTCCTTCACTTTATAGTGTAGACTTCATCGTTTAATTCTTATTTTAATTAATTAAATTTTAATTGTACATAATTATAATTGCGTTTTTTCTGGTTTGGACGTATAAAAGGTATATTAAACCTTTTAAATAAAAATCGCATTACCCGTATATTACTAAAGTGTTGAGTAAAGCTCAATTATATCTTTTCGGCAAACACAAATAGATTTACACTTCTTTAGTAAATTAAATGCTTAATAAATAAAAAATCACGAGTGTTCTATATAATCTATCCGTTAAAGTATCCAGAATACTACTAAAGTATCGGTGTGACCTGTCCAGTAAGTTCCTAATAAGAAAATTCTAATTTAATTTAAATGTAAATGTAAATCAACTAAATTCATATGCAATCGTTGGTATAAATTTAAGAAGATGTTCGTCACTGTTTCAGTGTTTGATATATATAAAATTTTAAATCAAAGTTCTATGTGATTAAATCTTAATAATCTAATTGAGATCCTATGTTTTGTGCAAACTATATTGGGGTTGTGAATTAGTAATCGAGATTTGAAGTGTCATTCTAAATGTCATAAAAAGATAAAATTTTATATATTTAAAATTTGTGATGATTTATATAAATTCTGATATCTTAAATCCGTTAACTTATTATAGAATTTTCGGCGACACCTAACTAAAAGGTAAAAAACTAACTGTGAACTTAACAGAATTCATTAAATTCAAATGCATTTCAGTCAATACACTTTCAGATATATTCTTCAATTTAAATAATTTAAATAAATCAAGTATCGTTAGCATTATAAATAAAACATCTTCAAAAGTCATTCATACAATGTACTTGCTAAATTCATGTATAGAACATTCAAACTTTGCAAATCAATCACGAAAAGTGTGCGCTTAGTTCTCATATGACGAATTTTGTGCAAGTTCACTTTAGCCATTATTTAATCGTTTTCCCCTTAATCATAAGTGCGTTTTGATTGTTGAACATTAGTTTTAAGGTTTAATTTTGGGACGCCATTCTTAGATTATGTCTGGTGCGTCTGGTTGCAAGTGATTTGTTGAAGTAGCTAGTCTTGGCGAACTCATTACGCTCACAGTTGGGACATTTGATTTCTTGTGGCGATTCGCCCAAATTGTTTCGACCAGCTGTCTGAGCTTGCTTAAGATTTCTGAGGCTTATTTGACTTGGTCTTCGACCTGGAAACCTCCTTAGCGCCTAGGGCTGGCATTACATGCGAACACAGTGGTGACAAGTCTAGGAACTCAAAAGTAAACTTCGGTTCAAATAAACATTCAGAAACAGTAAGTTTTCACATTAATTCTCGAAATCAAAATTCGAATAATTTTGTATTTACTCTTTCTACAACTTCTCTCTTCTCAAAAAAATGACAAGTGTCAATGTCGAAGTACCTAGAATGCCGGTTTATGATTCCTTAGAAGATCGAGCACATTCGTGTAGTTAAAACACCCACATTCTCGTCCATCTCTTGTTCATCACAATCTACAATTTCTCAGACTACCCCAACCCACATGTGCTGGAATTATCAATTTTCCAAATGTTACTTTGTTTGTTGATTGTTGCTAAGGATGCTAAAAAGGTTAAAACGTTGAATTCAATTTACCGTATTTTTCCGAATATAGCCCGCATCCATGTATTACCCGCAGCCGTGTATAACCCGCAGAAAAATTCATTTTAGTAAATAGTTCCGTATATAACCCGCATCCGTGTATTACCCGCACTTTTTTTTAAAATGCCCGAAAATGACTAATAAAATACAACTATGGGTTAGATTTGGAGATAATATATTCTAATTATGAATATATTGCCCCATAAAAGGAAATTTCCGTGTATAGTCCATACCCGAATATAACCCGCAGCACACCACGAAAAAAAGTTTTTTCGTGTATAACCCGCGGGGTATATTCGGAAAAAATACTGGTAGTTCTATTGATAAATAATCATCATTTATTTGAATTAATCCGACATTCCAACACTTTTCATTAAGGATGATTTAAGATTATCTTGAACCTACATTTTTCTACTTTGATCCGGCATGACACTGTTAGTTTTATTTTTATGTTTTTTAGAATAGAAGCATACATACAAAAGGTAATCTAAATTAATAATTTTAAAACAATTAAACAAGACATTTCTAAATATATGATGACAAAACTCAAACATGTTAATAGGGAATTAACCGTTTGTTTCTTTTTTAGTTTGATTTTTTACGTTAATACGTCTCACAAAAGAAGGTCAATGTTTAAAAAAATATCCATTCAACCTCTCGCTTCAAATAGGTTCACTTCTTTCAGTTATTAACTACCCTAATGTCTTAATGGCGACTCGCTCAAAATTCGAATAACAGATTCTTAATTATATTGAATAGAATTTAATACTTTCCAGTTGCCAAACTAACTATCTCCACTTAACAGGTAACTTCATATCATGAAAACATAATTAATCAAATATTGTTCTGTTTTCTTGTTCAACCAATCAAATTAATTCTCGAAATTACCATAATGATTGTTGATTAAAAGTCGAAAGTTCGCGCATGTTGACAATTGGGCATTTGTATTGAATTTAATAGTTTGAATCTTAATGAACAAATTCATTTTTTCTAATCCACTCTTAATAGCATAGGTCTCTCCAATAATGATTCGTATATTTCTTAAATCTTAGTTTCATAATTTTAAATTTAATTCACGTTTTTAATTTACCAAATCATTTCAATTTATACGTTTCTAGATTGTACAATTAAAATAAGTTAATAAAGTTAATTGATGTTAAAGTTAAAGGAAATGACAAGATCAGCCATTGAGTCACCGAGATGTAATCACATTAAGTGAGTGAAAGTGATGAAGCATAATAAAATCGTTGCCTACAAACAAATCCCAGAACAGGTCGGTGCAAGTTAAAGGAAATGACAAGATCAGCCATTCCACTCAATTGCACAAGACTCTCCAATAATGTTCGTGTATTCTTTGCCTTTGACTTTGTCTGAGAATTATAATTTTGTAGGTTTTGTGCAATATTCATAAAATATGCTTTTTGGAATTCTTTAAAATAAGTAACACGTTAACTCCTTACGTAATATTACGTCATGTTTGAAAAAAAGTCATCCGCACTGTATTTGATATTAACTGCAAGTTTCTTTGAAACTATTTTAACTTTTTAGTTTTATCTGTCACCTAGTCATCTACTTTACATGTTTTCATTCATTGATGATCCCAACTATTGTCTATATACTTTTTAAGATTTTGCCCATAGTTAGTATTAAGATTATTGTGACATTAAGGATTTTATAAGTTTTAGCTAGAATTTAATGAGATTTGTTATATTAACTAAAAATGCACCATCCAATTGTATGAATACTTTAACATCCATTATTTCAAGTATTATTTTATATAAAAGGTATTACATCTCAATTTTACTGACAAGTAAAAATGCAGTTAGAATTTCAGTTTTCAGTTTACAAAATTTCTAGACCAAAATCTAGTAAAATTTAGTTTTTAAGTTTTAAATTTTATTCAAATTTTGAGTGAACGTACATTCGTTGTCACTTACACTGCCAAAAACCTCACTTGATTTCAATTATATTAAAGGTAAAAGCTCTTTTAAGACAATGTTTAAATCAACTTTATGTTTGTCATATTTTTTTTATATTTTATCTTATATTTTTTAAAGGTAACAATTCAGTGTCAATTCATTAAAAATTTATTTCTGCAAAACTTATTATTAAATAACTTAAATGCATACATCAAAACAGACTTGTAAGGCCAATTTTGCAAAATCGCCAAATGTTTCTCAAATTATCGTGAGGGTTACCAGAGGAATTAAAAGATTTTGATATTATTTCTTATTAATAATTTTTGGCTAAATAAATTGAATTCTCTGGATGGATAGCATTTCTTAATTGCAATCACACCTCTCTCGAATTAATCAATTTGTACATGTAAATTAAAAAACAAAAAATCAGAGTGAATCGATGTCAGTCGATGTACATTGAAACTTACGCAAGTTTTATTGCATCGTATAAACCTGGCATTCAAACTCGCTTTTGTTTACAGACTGGAAATTACATGCTTTATTTTTAGCCTCAATCTAAAATATTGATTTTTTCGATTCTCACCAGCAAAATGACTAATCGTCTCACTCAACGTTTCACCACTTTCCTGGATCGATTCGAGGAACGTCTCGAAGTGGACTGTGAACAACTAAAGCGTCAACTCCTCGCTCGTGTTGATCACCAATTTGGAGTTGTGCGATCAAAAGTGACCGAACTCAGGAATCGTTTCGGTGGTGGTCGTGCTGATCGCGATCTTGTTCCTTCTCTCCACCTCGATGATCCGAATGTGGAGACTGTCTCACTCGATGAATGGATCGAGCAACGTCATACTGCAGCCGAGTGTCAAGTCACACCATCTGGTCACAAACGAAATCTCCAATCTCAGCCTGGCACAGTCAAGAAACGTAAAACCACTGTTGATGCTCCAAACAAGAAACATGTTTGCAAGTATCAAGGTTGTGATCGAGCATTCGTTTTTGACGCTGAGTTGGCTCGTCACGAACGTATCCATCTCGGTATTAAGCCATTCTCGTGCTCATGGCCCGATTGTCAATTCTCTTCTGAGACACGTCCCAATGTAGTTGCTCATGTCCGCACCCGTCACTTCAAATTACCACAAACTCTCAAACAGCAACATCTTCTCAACATTGAGGACAATCGAGATGCGACTGAATATGTCCAGGTGGACAACGATCTGCTGCAACGTCGACTCGAGTGAGCCATCAACCTTTCTCTCAACTATTTTCCTTAATTTTAATTGTCACATTTATATTTACAATATTTCCTGCATTTTTCCTGTAAATCTTTTCCACTTTTACAATAAAGAAATCGTTATTTTTGGTTATTGTAAAATTTATCTACTAATTCGAATTCAAAATGAAATGACAAATAATATGACCAGCACAAATGTGATGCCTACGAAGTGCCACTTCGGTAGTGGTCAATGGACTGTCAAAAGATCAGATGAAGATGGTGACCAAATGGAAAGTGGTGAATATATTTTGTAATTTTAATATTTTGAAAATGTTTATTTCAAAATAAATATTTGTGATCTGACTTAACATTGATTAAATTATATATAATTTTGTTTTATCAACTCTTATTTAATTGAACTTATACAATAAAATCATGAAAATTAAGTGCCATCGTTGATTTCTTGCAATTATTTTTAAATAACTAACAAAAAATTATAGTGAAGCAAAATACGTAGAATGATTAAAGGTCTTTTAAGAATAATAGTTGTTTCACAAAAAACCATTTTATCGACATCACTTTTTTATAAATCAGGTCAAAACTTTTATCTTGTTAATATACAAAATGTTTCATTGAAAAGGTAAAATTCTCACAATATCCCCTACATTATTAAACATTAATTTATTTTTTAGACACACGTATTCTCATTTATTTTTATTGGCAAATTGTAGTTGGGCGAAGTAGTGAATTGATTGTATTTCGAATCAGCAAATGAAAAAAACTAATCAAATTGAAAGTAAAAAGAGAAAAGGTAAGTTTTTTTAATATTCACAAAATATTTTCATTATTGCTTCATTTACTATCGACACTCAGGCAAGCTTCGAACATGGTCAATTCGAATCTGATGAATCAACTGTGATTAAACATGATAAAAAAAATTATTCCAACAATTCAAAAGGAGAAAAAAATTTCAATCAATCTACTGCAAATCCAATTCAATCAAACTTTGTCCAATCAAAGCATCAATATCCCCATGGTCCAAAATTTTTTGATTTCAGATTCAGATGGCAGGAACATCTTCAAGTGCACTCTGATAAACGTTCATTTGCGTGTGACCAGTGAGACATGCGACGCTTCAGGCATAAATGTTATTTTGAAACTCATCAATGAACATACTCCAGAGAACGACCAGATAAATGTAATTTTTTGTGCAAAGTCGTTTGAAAATTCGAGCACTCGGAACAGACACGAACAAGCAATTCATCTGCAAGTGAAACCATTTCAATGCAAAGTCTGTGGTCCATTTGTGACTGAACGAGCAAATACAATCGAATGGTCCATTTTGGTTTGCCTCGCACCATCAAACAACAACTAGAAAACAACATCAGCAATCATCGAGATTTCGATCGATCCGAGAGAGTTGGTTGAGAAAGTGTGAGTTTTGGTGTGATTTCGCAATTGTTTGTTTTATTTGATATTATGATGCAATGATCACCGAATGAACACAAAGAGAAATCATTTCATTTTGGGAAACGGAGGATTTTCGAAGAGTAATCATGAGAATGAATCGACTGTGTCGGTTGTGACACGAGCATCGTACCAACTCTGTCTGTTCATGTCACCACGACTGTCACTGTGTGACTTGGCATCACGATTGTTATTGTGCGAGTCGGTTTGCACAAACACACGAGTGTTTTCTATTTCTGTTTGTCTGATTTATTCATTTTGTCTGTCTCCTTTCACCATGTCTCGTTTCACCTCGTTCCTGGATCGATTCGAGTCACGATTGCAAGTGGACTGTGACCGACTGAAATGTCAACTCCTCGCTTGTGTTGATCACCAATTTGGGGTTGTGCGATCAAAAGTGACCGAACTCAGGAATCGTTTCGGTGGTGGTCGTACTGATCGCGATGTTTTTCTTTCTTTACACCTCGATGATCCAAAAGTGGAAACTGTCTCCCTGGACGAATGGATCGAGCAACGTCATACTGCAGCCGAGTGTCAAGTCACACCATCTGGTCACAAACGAAATCTACAATCTCAGCCTGGCACAGTCAAGAAACGAAAGACAACTGCTGATTCTCCAAACAAGAAACATGTTTGCAAGTATGAAGGTTGTGATCGAGCATTCGTTTTGGACGCTGAGTTGGCTCGTCACGAACGTATCCATTTAGGCATTAAGCCGTACTCGTGCTCATGGCCTGACTGTCGATTCTCCTCAGAGAAACGAAGCCATGTAGTCCGTCATGTCCGCATTCGTCACTTCAAATTGCCTTCCACTCTCAAACAGCAACATCTTCTCAACATTGAGGACAATCGAGATGCGAATGAATATGTCCTGGTGGACAATCAACTCGAACAACGTCGACTCGAGTGAGCCGTCAACCTTTCTTTTATTTTCTCTCAACTATTTGGCTTCATTTTAATTGTCACATTTACAATATTTCTCATTTTTTCCTATAAATCTTTTCACCTTTATCAATTAATAAAACATTACCTTGGATTTTTGTAGAATCTGTTTACTAATTTGAATGCAAAATGAAATGACAAATGGAATGAGTAAAATATGAAGTAGTAAAGACAAGTCACAAGGCGAAATCGTAATTTTAACACACAAATTATAACGCAAACATTTTGGGCAACAGTTAGCTAAAACAGAATTCAAGAAGAAAATTATGAATAATAATAAAAATAATTTTAATAACTAGAATAACAATAATAACAATACAAAGCAAGTAGAATTGTTCACAAATTTGTGAAATACATTAAATGCATTTTAAATGGAAATTTTCCTGGTAGCCATCCAAGAATCGTAATCATTATCAGGATTCATAAGCTTGAATTGAGAACGAAGGACTTTTTCTTTCCTTATATCCTCCTTGGCCTTAGTCTTGGGAGTCATTTCACAGTAGGGCACTTTCTCCTTGCTGGCTCCTTGCTTGCCCAGTGGGACCACCACTTTGGACGCGACTTTAGCGGTGTCTTTCGACTGCGAGACGAGTTTGCTCTGTTTGGGCTCCACAGAGGACTTGGTAGCGCTGGTAGCCTGAGGTTTCTTGGGCTCGCTCTTTTCCGAAATAGATCCAGAATTTTTAGGAGCAAAATTTGGTAAATCGCTGTCTACTTTAAAAGAGAATGCAGGTTTGATACTTGAACCGACTTTTGAATCGGCTTTCTTGCCTTGGTCTACTTGAGAAGTGGCTTTCTTGCCTTGGTCTACTTGAGAAGTGGCTTTCTTGCCTTGGTCTGCTTGAGAAGTGGCTTTCTTGCCTTGGTCTGCTTGAGAAGTGGCCTTCTTGTTCTGTCCAGCCTGAGACTCTGGCTTCTTACCAGAAGCAGCTTTCGTCGAGTTCACTTTGCTGCTGGCTTTCGAGTTACAGCCAGGCTTGGCCACTTCCTTTTGACTACTTTTGCTTTGCTTTCGGCAGCAGACAATTGCCACAATGATCGCGATGATCACAAGGATAGCGACCACTCCCACACCAACAAAGATCATAGTCTTGTTGGAGCCTAAAGAAGATTATGAACATTATTATCATATAATAATAAAGAGAATTAACTAAAAGTACCTTCAGTAGTCGAGACACTAGTCAGATTGTGTTCACTGACAGTAGTGATTGCTGACTTGGTCACATTGCTCGGAGGTGAGGTGGGAAGTGTAGTGGTGGTCGGTTCCTTGCAGTGGATGAACGAGTCGTAGTGCACCGTGTCTACTCGAGTGGTAACATTCTCCACCGCGGCGAAAATGTAGACTTGGTCTTGTGCGAAGAAATAGAACTGATCGCCATAGCGAACTGCCTTCATAATGGTCCAGTCCATTTCACTATTGTTGCACTTATCTGCAGTAATGCGCAACAAAAGATCGTCTCCATGACTGATTTTGCAGATGTTATTCGGTGAAACTTTGTAGTCTTCTTTGATCATCCACGCTGTAGAATTATCAGAGGTCACTTCAATTTGGCTAAATTGCTTGTCATAAAGCTTGTAAGCTTTGATCTTCTCATCAGAGGGAATCCATAAGGCTTTAAAAATATCTTGTTCGCCGGTGATGGGGATTGGGGCCTTTGAATTAAAATTAAATCCAAAGTATCCAAGTGGCTTGAACAAAGCTCCGTGCAAAACCAAAACACGAGCATTGTCTGTACTGTTCATAAAGACAGAATTGTCGACAGTAAAGTTGAAATCGGTCACATTTGCATTTTCTTTGACCGATTTGGCAAGTTCGGGCCACTTGGTTTCCACCGAAACAGGAAAGCCAATCTCGATGCAGAGGCTGAGGGTCTCGTTGCCTTTGTCACAAGGAGTCATCTCGTGCACTGTCCACTCGGTAGTGATGGCCCAGAGTCGACCATCGAGCGGTCCAATAGTTTGCACGTGGCCTGTGAAGTCGCTTTGCAAGTCTTTGCGCCAGTCCTGAGAAGAGAAACAAAAACTGTAGAAACACATCAAAAGGTCTTAATCGAACTTACCGAGGAGGAGGCCACCGCAAAGAGGACAGTGATCAGCACTGTGCGATAGAGAAGCCATTGTGGGACACTTGATGGTGCACACGAGCACGGGGGCCAAGGAGAAGACGGTCCAAACATGGCCAAGCAGATGACGTGCAGATAAAGTGCAGATAAAGTGGTGCGACACAAATAGAAAGGACAGTCACAGTGGCACTAGCAACGAGTCACCAGTTCGAACACAAATGATGGGACAAGTGCACTGTGTGACATTATATTGAACTGTGTTCGTGTGTTTTTCGAATTGGGTAGTAGGCGATTAGTTCGACTGTGATTTGCTGTCAGAGAATTGTGCACTAACTAAATATGACTAAGCGCAAAAAATATGAAAATAATAATTTTAATAAAATGTACATTAAAAAGCTAAAAATGAGCAACAATTGTGCAAATGGATTGAGAATTTGGAAGACTGAGCACAATGTTCAGACTTGAACTTGCTCTACTTGGCTTGAGACTTTGAGTGCTTTCCTTGTCCCGAAATGACCGAAGAACCTTTAGGAGCACTGACTTGTGACTGAGGCTTCTTGCCTGCTTTGGAATCGGCTGCAGAACTCATTGTAGAACCGACTTGAGATTCGGCCATCTTGCTTGGTCCGGCCTTCTTTGGGGACACTTTGTTGTTTGCTTTACCGACGGGTTGGGCTGTAGTAGTTTGGCTACTTTTGCTTGGCTTTTTGTAGAAGACAAATGCCAAAATGATCCCGATGATCGCTAGAACGGCAACAATGACGATCACAATGATCATAGTCTTGTTGGACCCTAAAGAAGATTGAATGTTAGTTTATAGTAATAAATAAAGTTACAAGTACCTTTAGTAGTCGAGACACTAGTCAGGTTGTGTTCACTGACAGTAGTGATTGCTGACTTGGTCACATTGCTCGGAGGTGAGGTGGGAGGTGAGGTGGTGGTCGGTTCCTTGCAGTGGATGAACGAGTCGTAGGACACCGTGTCCACTCGAGTGGTAACATTCTCCACCGCGGCGAAAATGTAGACTTGGTCTTGTGCGAAGAAATAGAATTGATCGCCATAGCGAACTGCCTTCTTCACAGTCCAGTTCATATTGGAGAGGCAATCATCAGTGGTGATGTTCAATAAAAGTTCGCTTTCACTGGTGACATTGCAGATGTGCTCAGGGCGGATACCAGGTTGATCGTGGATATACCAAACCCTATCAAATGAGAATACAATCAGCACCAACTTGACAGTTTCGGAAAGTCTATAAGTCTTATTTTCTACATCAGATGAAATCCACAAACTCTTGAAAATGTCTTCAGTGCCATCAATTCCTTTAGATGCATTTGCACTAAAATTAAATCCAAAGTATTCGCTTGGTTTAAACTTCTTGCCATGCATAATCAGAAAATGACCATTCTCTGAACTGTCCATAAAGACAGAATTGTCGACAGTAAAGTTGAAATCGGTCACATTTGCATTTTCTTTGACCGATTTGGCAAGTTCGGGCCACTTGGTGTCCACCGAAATAGGAAAGCCAATCTCGATGCAGAGGCTGAGGGTCTCGTTGCCTTTGTCACAAGGAGTCATCTCGTGCACTGTCCACTCGGTAGTGATAGCCCAGAGTCGACCATCGAGCGGTCCAATAGTTTGCACGTGGCCTGTGAAGTCACTTTGCAGGTGATTGCACCAGTCCGAGAGGGGAAATGTCTGTAGAAACACATCAAAAGGTCTTAATCGAACTTACAGAGGAGGAGGCCACCGCAAAGAGGACAGTGATCAGCACTGTGCGATAGAGAAGCCATTGAGTGACACTTGATGGTGCACACGAGCACGGGGGCCAAGGAGAAGACGGTCCAAACATGGCCAAGCAGATGACGTGCTGCGGTAAAGTGCAGATAAAGTGGTGCGACACAAATAGAAAGGACAGTCACAGTGGCACTAGCAACGAGTCACCAGTTCGAACACAAATGATGGGACTAGTGCACTGTGTGACATTATATTGTGCTGATTTGTTCGTGTGTTAAGACGCATAAAGTTCGTTTTGTGTAGTAGCGGCAAAATTCTACTATCTCAATAACACGTGCCCTTTGAACAACATTTTTCGATGAATCATTTTGAGTCAAAATGTGGAACAAAAATAACATTCAAATATAGCACATTTTATTTTATAGTTCAAGTTTGATTTTTTGGTTTATATCATAAAAGGAAATTTGAAACCATTCACGCTTACAGTTGCTTATTCATCATTGATGATGATTAAAACGCGTGTGATTTAGAATTTGCATAACAATTAGTTATATGCCTTTTGATATTTGAGGAACATATTAAATCATTGAAAGCATTCAACCTTAATAAATTTTGGAAAATCAATCCAAACTATTTATAATTCATTTAATTGTAAAATAATTTAAATTTTGAAAAAAATGATTTCAAAGTGAATCATGTGTGTTGCAAATAATCTTCAAATAAATTTTTAAAAAATCTACAAAAATTATTCAAATCATTACAATATATCATAGAATTGAATGGAAAATAAAATTAGAAATTCAGTTTAATAAAAGTAAATTTATTACTTTTGATTATTGTGGGAATTGAGAGTGCAGCCATGAGAACATGAAATAGAGAATAACTTTTTGGAAAATAAACACCGTCCAATTACATCTACCATTTTTAAATTAAATAAGAACACAATCTGTATAATTGGTGGCCGAGACTTTTTAGAATTGTGGCTAAAACATTGAAATTCAAACAGTAAAATTAATGACGGAATAGATTTATAAAAAATGTGAAATAATCTTAATATCATATAAATGGATATAATACCAACAGAGTTTCTTAGAATTGACTGATTTAGTTGAGAAGTGATAAAAATGAATTTTCATTCAAATGTTTCATTTTGGTTGAAACTTTTGTTCACTTCATCAGAATTTGTGTAATTAAAAATTGATCGAAAGACTTGTCTATTGACATACATAATGACTATAATGTAATTTCATGTCTCCGGCATGCCTTATAAAAAATTCGAAGCAATTTTTAATATGTAAGAAATTCGAAAACAAATTAAATTCACCTTTTGAAACATGGACATGTCATCAAGTAATTGAGAAAATTTGTTTAACAATCGGTTTAGATGCATCGAAATGCTTAAGATTTAGAAAAGTAAAAATTGGAAATTTCATTTACTTAGTTACATATTTTTGACGTACTCGTAAAACCCATTAGGGCTAATTAGTGAAGTAAATCATAAAGATTTTAAGAAAATGATAACATTTTGAAAGAAAACTGAAACTACATACCTAATTATTGTCTTGATTAAATTTTGTTTATCATTCTGCTGAGAGAACTACTGTTAGTTAAACGTAGAATTATAGCGTGTTTTACAAGTTATTTACTTATCAAATAAAATCGCATTGTACCTGTCCGTTACAATTCTAGCTAATGAATTCTAGTCCAAAATTAATTCACTAAATAGAAAATTTAAATAATCCGAAAACAACAATCGTTTATAAATGAAACGCAGGGATTTAGTAAATCGATCATGTAACTTGTTTAGTGTGCGTTTAATTTAATGACCGAATAGAAAAATAAGAAATGTGAAATAATCTGAATAACAAATAAATGGATATAAAACTAACAGAGTTTCTTAGAATTGACTAATTTAATTAAGAAGTGACTTTTTGAAATATGAACATCTCTATCAAATAATTGAGAAAATTTGTTTGACAATCAGTTCGGATTGCAAAGATAAATAAGGCAATTTGTGATGAAATGTGACACTGACTATTAAAAATCACAACTATTTTGTTTTAATATTTGTGAGAAATGCTTCTGTGGTTCATTTGGTTGACCTTTTACTGAATTCGCAAACCTTGAGTGCTTTGGATAAAATGTTGCATCAGAATTAGAAAAGTAGAAAAGTAAAAACGCAAGTTACATAATTTTTAAAATTGTAATTTATGGCTACTAGAAAGGACAATTACCACCTTCTGCTAAAGATAAATTTTTAAATGCTTTCAATCATTTTAACAAAACATTCTGAAACAGAGTTGAGTTTATTACTTAAATGAAATAAAGCTAATTCGTAAAGAAATATATTGGATTAAACAATTTCGAAAGGTTTTTTTGCATGAATGAAAGTTATTTCAAGTGAGAGAACTTATAGATATAAAATGAAAAATCTAAAAATTAAATTTAATCTGGAACATTTGAACCAAATGCTTCAGTGATTGTGTTAGTAACACTGTTACCTTTATAAATTTCTGGAAAACTTGTACACATTGCAGCAATGACCTCCAAAAAATCAGTCTGTATAAATTGAAAATTTTGACGAACAAAAGATTTAACCATTTATACAAAGAAATATGTCAGAATTGTTGATAACTTTGAAAATAATTAGCCAATGAATGGTCCAATTATGTGTCAATGACATTGCACAAATTGACTGAACAATGCAATATTCATTTTCGTTAGTAATAAATTTTAAAATATACGGCTTTTATTTAATAATTTCCATTCAACTCCAGTCTAAATCGGAAAATAACAATTGTTTATAAGACATTTGTAATTGTTCTTGGGTATTTAACAAATATGATTGCAATGCAGGACTACCAGTTTTGCACTAGAGAGGCTCAAATCTGTAGTGTGCCTAAGTGTGTACTAGGGTCAACCTCTGACCTCAACTGTCCTCGTATCACTTTGACCTTCCATCGCTTATCTTCAAGTACTGCCAAAGTACGACACTCGTCAAGCAGTCTTTGCTTCTGTGCGTCTACCTGTCAGCATAACCTGCTAGGACCTATCACCACCGCCTACATGTGAGGTATAACATGAAAACATTATATTCGAGGCCTTTTGTATTGGTTAAACTTTCCTCTCAGACTGTGTCCAGCTGTGATTTGATAGACCGTTTCTCTTCCTGTGCCATTGTGCTTCCGTGCTGGACCAAATTTAAAGTTTTTGTGTATTTATACATTCTCTGTTCAAGATTGTCTCTTCACTTGCCTGTTCACTAGCTGTAGCTACACATTAGTTTGTTAGCTATTTCCGATTATTTATTCAAATAGCTTTTCTACCACTGCTTAAACCCAATCGACATGAATACTCGCAAAATGCAACAACCAGCAGTGCCTCTGAAACTGAAGCCATTTCGATGCAAAGAATGTGAACACACTTCCAATCAAAGATCAACCCTGATCATTCACATTCGAATGGTTCATTTTGGCTTGCCTAAAACAGCAAAAGAACAACGAGAACTCAACATCATCGATGATCGAGATCCGAACGAGTTGGTGGAGAAAATGTGCAGTCCTGATTGTCCATGTGGAGAGTCATAGTTCAATAAGCCAATGTTCACTATTTCTAGTTAAACTTGACATTTCTATTTGAATCATAAATCTGTTCAGTAATAAATGATCACAACTAATGGATTCGTATGACTTTCTCGTTGTGGTGCACGAGTTGTTGTGATAAACTATTAATTTTTCATTTATGTTGTTTAATTTTAAATACAATAAACAAACTGATCGAATGTAAATTTCTGTGATAAATATACAATGATTTGTATTGAATGTAGGTTTCAATAAATCAAGACAAACCACAAGTTCGTCAAGTAATTCATTGTGCCAATTGATTTATGCAAGACAAAAAGTTTACTAAATCATTCATTTTAGATTAACCCTTTTTCCACTCGTGTCACGCCCGCGTTACATAAACTTAGCGCGCTCTGGTAAAATAATTATAAGCAATAAATTACATTTTTATGCATTTTCAAAATCTACACATTATGGTTAATAAATATTTATAATCAATTTGTTAGATTCTTATCTCATTTCTTGATAGATCGCTTTCAAATAAGTCTATTTTGAGGCATTTTTGTATACCTTTAAACGGAGCAGTTTTAAGTGAACTTCTCGGTGTTTTTTAAACGAATTCTTGCATTTAGTATCTCAATAACATATTGTAATTGAAAATTATTTGAAATAACATCCAAATATTTGATTGGATTTAGAGATATGCTATCAAAAAAGACAATGTATTTGTTATGTTACGTCCGCGTGACACGAGGAGAGTAGCAGACGTATAGAAATATTCGGTCCGTTCATATAAGACGTACTGAAAAAGCACGCACAGCAGTTAGAAGTGGTTATAAATTGCAATAGCGCCTAAAGCACTTTTTTCTAGAAACATCAAAATTTCATCATTTTTGTCAATTTTTGATGGCTATTCAAACCCCACACTTACCAAACTTTACGCATGATTTTGAGTTTGAAACTCCTTAGAATATCTTAGATATTTGTATTAATTGATTTCATGTAGAAAAAATCACAATTTTATAATTATTTAATAGGGCTGAATTAAATGGGTTAAACACTTCACATACCTACAAAACTGATTGCCAATGTGATTGGTGATTGATGTAGTTTTAAAGAAATTGATAAAGCAACACTCGTGGGGCTTTTTGTAAACTTCCGTATGAAACATCCAAACACTGCCACCAACTTTGAGGTTCAGTTTCTCCTCAAAACAAAAAAAAACTTTACTAAATGTTCAGAGATGGCGGTGCACACTCAATCACATCACACTTTGTGAGCAGTGACTGCCAGTGAGGCATGTGATAAACATCGAGGTAGGCCAGCCACATTTGCAAATTTTGCAGAAAAATATTAACGTTCCCTTTGCTTAACTTTCCTGCATTTTCCGCTGAAGTGGCAGCGCTACATCGAGGCCTCATATTTTTCTAACACAGACACCGAATGTGAAAATTTTAAATTTGATTTGAGTTTCGCTCTAAATTCTCATTTTTCCTTATACTAGAACATCTCAACTGTGTCAATTGTTTCATCAATTGTGAGTGGACAATGTCTCTACTTGACAATGGTGCTTTCCTGGCTCACTTATCCCAGTCCAAAGTGTCAGCCAAACAACAAGTGAACAGCATGATCGATGCAATCTATGCCAAAGTGATGCTCGATCTCGAAATGTGGCTCAACAAGCACCAGAGCAATGAGGCTAAGGAAATCGAATCTGACAGTGAAGAGAATGTCACTGAGCACAACTTACCTGGTGAATCGCCAAACTGTCAACCAACTCCACCCGAACCACTTCACCCGACTCACTCAATCATTCCTAACTCTCCCCAAATTATAAAGGAAGAAATTGTTGATGAAGTAGAAGTTGATTCTCAAGTGATTCAAAACGAACAATCAACCAATGATCGTGGATATTTGCAATTTAACAACGAAATCGGTCAGGATACTATTCCAAACATTGCAGACACTAGAATTCACAAATTTGATAGTCACGAAGTATTGAATCGATTGTCTCCAAATGCATTGTCACAACAACCTCATGAATACAACCAGGAACGAATGCATTTTGAAGATGATTTAGATATTGATCAGGAGACATTTGACGAAGTGAAGAGAGGTGAGATGCAACAAAGTGAATTGAATTGAATTGATTGATGATTTGATTTGATTGACAGAAATTGAAGAGGAAGAGAACATTAAACGAAGGGAGAACGAACTTGAGGCTGGAGATGTGAGACCAAATGAAGAAGGTAACCGAATGCAAAGTGATGAAGGTGAAGTTGTGTAAAAAATGTTCACAAAAAATAATTTTGTTTTATTAGCTATCGACTCTCAATCAATTAACGGTCATGTTCAACAAGAGGAAAGCGATACAACCAGTGAAATTGGAGAGGAAATTGGCAATGAATCCACTACAAATCCAATTCAACCAAACCTTGCCCAACCAAATCGTCAATTCCAATGTCCACATTGTACAAAATCATTTGGTCATAAATCCACATTACGGCAACATTTTCGAGTGCACACAGGTGAACGTCCATTTCAGTGTGACCAGTGTGGTAAATGCTTCAACCATATTGGCAATTTATCCCAACACCAACTGATTCACAAAAATATTAAACGTTTTCAATGTGACCATTGTGACAAGAAATTTGTACTGAAAGTGCAGCTTGACAATCATCTGCGAACACATTCCGGAGAGAGGCCATTTCAATGTAGGTTTTGCGATAAACCTTTTACTGCATTGGGCGCTCGAAGCAGACACGAACAAGCCAAACATCATCATGTCAAGCCATTTCGATGCAAAGTCTGTGGTCACACTGCAACTATACGAACAAATGTAATCACTCACGTACGAGTTGCCCATTTTGGTTTGCCTCCAACGATCAAACAACAACGAGAACGCAACATTGTCGACCATCGAGATCCGAGAGAATTGGTTGAAAAAGTGGTAGTTTTGTGATTGTCAGATTATTTGCTTTGTTTGATATTTTGATGCAATGAAAACTGAATATGTACGTTTCAGTGAATCAATAGGGCGTGTTGTTTTGGTGTAGTTTTTAAAAATTTGAAAATAAAGTAAGTTTCTTGACTCGAATCAATAATATTGCTTAATTCATGGTACATTCGAGCATTGCAAGTGGAAACTTGTTTCGTGTGAGTTTGGTTGTCATATGACGAATGTTGTGCAAATTCATCGAATCACTTCTACTTTCACTAAAAGCAATTCGCAAAACGATCCAAAATATGTGAAAGCAAATCTTTATTTCCAATTTTTTCTTTACGAAATTAATGTAATTAAGCTACTTGTCATTGAAAGTGTTTTCCTGCATTCTCAAGTTTTGAGTAGACATGTCTGCAGCTTCAATATATTTTGAACTGGATTTATTTCATGTTATGCAACATTTTTATGTACTAAATTAGAAGCTAACAGATTGTAAGAAAAATAAAGTGAGTTTTTAAGCCAATCTTTCAAACCAAATTTGGATCAGTTTAAAAATCATATTCAATAGATTGTTCTAAAGAAATTCTCGTAATTGAGATTAAAAATTGGCAGATATTGTTCGTTGACAATGAATCCAATATTCTCAAAACTGCAATATCTGGTCTTAATAATTATCTGTATTTTTTGTATACGCCACTGGATCGAATAAAAAAAGTTTGAACAAAATTAAAAAAAATAAATCCCTGAATCCAAGTATCTGTGTACCAAACTTATTTTATTGATTATACATAAAATGATTATTCTGAACCAAGTTTGAATGTGTAATGCAAATTGATAATATTTAATGGAACAGCTTTGAGACGAATTTTGAAAGGTGATTTGCAGTGTGGCAATAGACGAACTGACTACTAAGATTTATTTGGCAACATCAAAGTTGATTTGGCAACTTTCACGCCAGAATTATCAAGTTTGCACTTGCTAAGTGCACCCGACACTGCAATAAATCCACAACAATAGTGTCATTAAATTGGCTTTAAATTGGCTTTAGAAATATAAATTGAAAATCTATATTCTATTTTCATATTCCTATCTTCAAATATCATTTTAGGAATTTATATATTCTCAAATACAATGATTCACTCAGTCTTTGTTACTTGCGCTGGGTGCAGTATTCAAGTGACAATAAGATTTATTTTATAAATGTGTTATTAAGTTTATAAAGTTCTAAATCTTAAACCGATATTTTTTGACTGAAAGCTGAGTGATAATCTCATCAACAAACACCGAACAGGATTCAATCTCTTTTATTTATTTTCAATCCGAAAATTTAAAAGAAACATAAACGAAACAAACTTTCAAATGCAACATTTGACAAAATATATTTTATTATTCATTGAAAATTGTTAAATTGTTTCTTGTACGACAACATAAAGAAGTAGCTAATGTGTTAATGGACAAGAACTTAAAATATGGCCAGTCCTCAGTCACATTAAATATTGTGTCGAGAAACTTTTGAAATTGCTTTATTTGACCTACTAGAGATAAAATTATTGTTTGATCAGTAGGAATTGTAGAAAAAACTGCACTTTTATCTAAAAGTATCACTATCTAACTAGATAGACAAGGACAAAAATCAAAAGTTGCATTAAAAAGTCATTAAATATATTTTTGTATGACGTACTTACAAATGTGAAGCATTTTATGCAATCATTAATCGTAAAAATGAAAACAATTTGTACATAAATTTATATTTTTTATTGATCCAGCCCTGAAATATTGGAAGCAACTATGAACAAGTCATTTAAACTAAAAAGTTTGTTAAAAAACGAGATCAACACGAATGGAAATTTAATTTTTGATAAAATGTGCAAAGAAACTTCACTGAAACAGAAGATCAAAAGTGTAATCCAACTTTACTGGTATGCGCTGTTTTCCCATTTAGATGCTGTTCATGTTGGACAAGAATTTGTCAACTCCCGAGAAAACTCAATTAAACATCTTTTCGCGTATGCACTTATGTTTGCTCTATTTGCATTGGATGCCAATGTGGTGCTACACTATGAACACACCTCGACCATCAATTCGAGTATACTTCAAAGTCCATTCATTGCATTGCATCAAATCACTCCTCCGGTGATGTGGTTTGAGACGGACATGATCTGTAGCGGTACCGCAATTGTGGTTGTGATCATGTTCGCAATTTTGGCTTTCATGCCTAATCTTTCGGATGAAGGCAAATTGTACCATTTTGGAAAGCAGCAATTGGCCATCAATAAAAAAGGTTTGTTTAAACTAGGGATACCAATTATTCGGATTTTCAAATATTCAAATATTCGATCAAGATTTTTCCAAAAATCTGAATATCCGAATATTCGAATTGGGTTCTTCGAAAATGACTTTTCTTTTGTCAAAACTTTATAATTTGGCTTCATGTTCTTGATAACCCAACAAAAAAAACAAAAAAAAACCCAACATGTCTTAACCTACAATTAGCGAGTTGGTGGATTCTACCCCCAAAATTGTACCTGGAAGATTTCCAATTTGGTAGTTAGTTTTCATCTCTCCAATTGGTTGGTCGGAAAGTGTCTAAATTGAGTTGATGAAAAGGCCCTTTTGAGGGAAATTATCGGAATTTTTGGAAATTTGTGAAAAGAAATTGTTGGCTTATGTCATGTTAAGTCAATTTGTATGTTTTCAAAACAAAAAAAATAGACACTTTTAAGGATCTAAAACAACTTCGTTAAGATTCGAATATCTTGACCAAATATCCGAATATTCGAACCTCCCAAAAATCCCAAAAATTCGAATAATTCGAATATTCGGATATACTGATTAGTATCCATAGTTTAAACATTAATGTTTTGATAATTTTTTAATAATTCAAAATTAGTTCTAAACCAAAAAGTATCCAACCAAATTCTGGATACAAGTGATCGTGCACGGAAATTCACACGAGCGCTCGGAATTCAACTGCAACTGGTCATTGTCTATCTGTACTGTTACTATCACATCTTTGTGCTCAATGCGGTCTATCGCGTTTCGGTTCACTCGTTTTTGGTTATTCTTGTTTCGTTTCCAATCTTCTTTTTCCACCTGATCTATGGTTTGTGTTTTATGCCTGTGATTATGAAAATTATTTTGTTCCATCTTTGCCCACTCTGTGTTGTCACATTTGTGCTCATGTCAAGCAGATACATTCGAATTCGTCAACGATTTGTTTTGAACCAGATCATTGGAATCAATTCAAAATTGTCAAAAATTGTCAATCCTAACGGTAAAATATAGCATCCCATCTTGAGCTCACAACTTTACTGGAGTCGTTATATACGAGCCAACCAGGAAGTGATGCACATTTGTTATCACACATTTCTAAACAATCTCACAGAATTTCTAAAGCAGCGTCAATCACAATATATCGTTTTATTGCAAAAGAAAGTGATTGAACAACTAAATGAATCAAAAGAGAGTTTGCTTGTAAATCAATCTGATTTTAATTATACAAGAAAATATGAAAATGCTAATGTTAATTGAAAATATAAATAACAATTTAGTTTTAATTAAATTCTGTTTTATTACCTTTTGTGATTGTGGATCTGCAACAAAGAGAATAAGATTTATTTTTAATGTAAATAATGTGTGAACTTAAGAACAAAACGGAAACAGACAATTCGCAGTTGTGCTGGACATAAACAATCACAACCTCCATGTGTATCATAATGTTTCAATTGTTTTGTTTTTTAGTTTGTCCCAAAATCAAATAGCTGTAAAGTCAATGTGCTTAGTTTATCTCAATTTATATTTCTTAAATAGCTAATCTGATCAATTGTCAATTCACCAAATTTAAATCCTTGTAGAAGATAATTTGTAGAAACATTAACTTATTAATTGAATTAAGGTCGTGAATACTTTGGACTAAAAGATTTTGAATTGGTTCGATTAGGAATAAACTTCAGAACCAATAAACAAAATAAAATTTATTGCAGGAAACCGTTTTGGAGAATCCACAAATTGTACTTTATCTAACCTGTTGCACATTTTTGTTAGTTGCAAACGCAAGCGATCGTGGTTAGTCAATCTAAAATGAAGACGAAATGATTTGACACATCCTGACACACAAATGAATGTACACGAAATTGTTTTGTCCAGTAGAAGAGGCAGAAGATTCTAAAGTTTTCTGTAGTTTGTTGTTTAATTGAGAGTTGGGTTTAAATCCTTTATTGAGTCATGCTGAAACGAGGAAGACAAAATGAATCAATTGATAGAATCAAAATAGAATTAGCAAAAATAAACCAATAGGTGCAAAATTGACATTGACAGTGATTGTTATTGTCACTGTCCAAACCTGGCATTCCACAACACGTGTTTTGTTTGGCTGTACTCGGCTGACTCGATACGATTTTGATTTTGATTTCTGTTTCTTCCTCAAATTCTCTTGAATCTCCTATTTCTCTTCCAAATGGACAATCAAACTGTCTTAATACGTCACGAGGACAAGAACCTACTGAATTTGACCACTTCACTATCTTTGACATCCAACACTATCACCAATTAAAATGCACAACTTTGTGCCACCACAACTCAGTCTACAACAACTTCACCATCATCACTCGATCCATCTCAATTGACTGTTCAACCCATTGGTGGCATTTGCGTGAAACAGGAATTATTAGAAGAGAGATCGTCTGCTTTATCACATCAACAAGTCATCAAGGGTAAATCAATGTTTTGGTTACTCGATGATACTTTACTAATTTGTGTTTGTGTCTTTGCAGACCAACTTCAATCTCACCAAATCATCGAAACAGTCGAGTACAATCCAAACATTGTAATCAAACTGGAACAATTCGATGACACAACTCTATCGAATCAACAGACAGAAGGTATTGGTTTTGTGATTATTTGTCTTGCTTGTTTGACTGATTACTTTTGTTGACAGATACATCAAACAACGAACAAACTGAAACCCTTCTGAAACGAGAACACAAAATGAATCAATTGATAGATTAAAAATAAAACAATATTCGTGTAAACTTGACATTTAGCGAGTTATTGTCATTGTCACTGTATAAACCTGGCATTCTGTCCACCACCACAAATGTGTTTTGGTTGGCAGTACTCGACTTGACTCGATATCGACACAATTTTTCTCTTTCTGTTTCTCCCTAAAATTCTCTTGAATCTTTTATTTCTCCTTCCAAATGGACCATCAAACTGTCCTCGTACGTCACGTGGACACGAACCGACTGGATTTGACCACTTCACTTTCGTTAACCTCCAACACTGTCACCAATTCAAATGCACAACTTTGTATCGCCACAAGTCAGCCTACAGCAACTTCACCATCATCACTCGATCCATCTCAGTTGACTGTTCAACCTGTTAATTGCATTCACGTGACGCAGGAACACTTTGAAGAGGAATCGTCTGCTTTATCACGTCAACAAGTCATCACAGGTGAATACATGTTTTGGTTACTCGATGAGGAACTTTACTAATTTGTGTTTGTGTCTTTCCAGACCAACCTCACCAAATCATCGAAACTGTCGAGTACAATCCAAACATTGTTGTCAAACTGGAACAATTTGATGATGACACGAATCTATCGAATCAACAGACCGAAGGTATTGTGTTTTGTATCTGTTTTGATATTTTGACTAATTACTTTTGTGTGTGTTGACAGATTCATCAAACAACGAACATACTGAAACTCTTCAAGTGGCTCGATCTGTTAAGTTAGAATGCCATTCACCACAGAATCAGTACAACATTGTGGATTCAGTCAAGTTGGAAGTCAAAGAAGAATATTCAGATGATGAAGACGGTGGTTGCACTGAATGTGCTTTGAAGCGTGAATTGTACTTTGAAGGAGACGAACAAATGGAAACTTTTCTTCACCAACAAGTCACTGAAGGTAATTTGTCTGTTTAGTTTAATAAAAAATAACTTTTCTTGTGCATTTCCCTGCAGGCCCAACAAATTTCGTCCATTCAGTTGCAGACCAACTCCCACCTCATCAAATAATCGAGACTGTCCAGTACAATCCAAACATTACAATCAAACAAGAACAATTCGATGATGACACAACTCTGTCCAATGGACCATCACAGAGCGAATGTATTGTCTTTTGCTTGTTTGGCATTTCCCTTGATTAGTAATTGTTTGTTTGTTTTGTATTCAGATTCATCAGCCATTGCTACCACCTCAAGCACTTCATCTTCGAATGAGCACAATTTTGTGGCAGTCAAGGAGGAATTGAAGGATGAATATGAATATGGACATTGTGATGCGTGTGGAATGAAGCTTGAATTGGACATTGAAGAAGTCGAAACTGGTAGACTAGTGAAGAGACAAAGAAGTGAACAAATGAACGATGAAGATGGACTGATTCAAGTGGATCGTGATACTGAAGACGAAGAAGGTGACCAGATTGAAGGCGATCAACAAGGGGGTGACGCTATACCATCGGGAAATGATCAAGTGAACGAAGGTGGTCAGGTGATTCAACATGGAGTGGACCAAGCTGTCGAAACAGAAAACAACTTCAAATGTACTTTTCCTGGTTGCGACAAAGAATTCAAACACAAAGGCAACTTTACTCGACACACTCGAATGCATACCGGTGAGAAGTCCTACAAATGTACCTGGAATGGCTGTGACAATGCGTTCGCTCAAAATGCCAATTTACAAGAACACATGCGAGTTCACACAGGAGAGAAACCATTCAAATGCTCCTGGAATTTGTGTGACAAGGCATTCACCCAAAGCAGTACTTTGCGAGCACACCTGCGAGTTCACACAGGAGAAAAGCCATTCAAATGCTCCTGGAATGGATGTGACAAGACATTCGCTGATGGATCCACGTTGTACAGGCACAAGCGAGTGCACACCGGAGAACGACCATTCGCCTGTGATTGGCCTAATTGTGGGCTGAGGTTTACTCGCAAACATTATCTCACTGAACATTACAATCGAATACACACTTGCAAATGAATGTTATCATTCACATTTGTTCACTAATTGTTAATTAATATTTCTGATGTGGGTTATTGATAATTAAACAATGTTTAACACAATTTAATAAATCTGATAACGTTTGCATTCGATTTTTACATTGAGAACAATGGAACGCACTCGGTAAATAAAATAAGTAAATTGTCTATTTGATTATTTAAACTAGATTTATAGATTTATCAAAGATGGCAAATGCGTCTTTTATTCTATCTATTTTCTGATCATCAAATAGTTTGAAAAAATGTCCTGGAAATTGTGAAAGGGTAAAACTCAATGCTCAAAAAAAAAATTTTTTCGAGTAAGTTTATGATAACTAAACGAAAAAGGTTTGTTAATATATTATAACAACCAAATGATCGCAATCAGTCTTCTCGGGACTCGTCTTGTCTCGACAGTCAGTGTTGAGTGACACTTTCATGCACAATGCATTGCACATAGTCAGTGTCAATGTTATGCATTTCGTATTGAACAAACTGAACCAAACCATGAATGAACTCTCACTCACGAATGAACCATATTATCTTCGAAATTTATATGTTACTCTACTTAGGAGTTCGTTTTGAGTTGGGCGGTTTCGAGTCCAATAATTTGTTCATTGTCCCAAACCGATTGATACATCGCGAAAATATAGGTCTCAGAATATTTCAATTATAATCAACAACCGAGTTTAGACATGGATAATTTACCATTTTTCTTGCGGACCAAGCTTTGAAGAACCCTAGATGTGAAAAACTGTAAAGAATATTTCCATTTTATCAATAACCGAGTATTTTGATGCTGTAGTATCACCTTTGAATTCAAATTTTTATTGACGACACTAATCCAAACCATTTTTAAGTGGCAAGGTACACAATATGTATCATACTAGATCCCCTGACCGGCCTTTCTATAAGAAAACTTGACTTCAACTCAATCACTGCTTACTTCATCACCCTCAATTATATAGGAAAAAATTGATGATGAAAACAACCAAGAAAAATTATGTAAAAGTATATTCTCAGGGTGATTTAAAACGGATAGTATTAATTTTTCATAACTTCCGTATCAAAATATATTTATACTTTTTACATATTATTATTTTTAGAGGTAAGTACGAGATAGATTAGCACGTTTTGTCATTCACCGTTTCAAAAACTGGATAATTCATAATATTTATTAAAAAATATAAAGTCAAACCTTTTGAAAAAGGATTCCAATGTACGAGTCAAATTGAATGAACATGATAATTAGTAATAAATAATAAAAATGAAACAATTTACTTTCAGTAAATATAAATAATCGTATACGTAGACCTTGTTTGACGGATTATTTGGAGAACAATTCAATTGAATCATGCTGGGTCGTTTATTTTACAGTAATGTGTTTAAATTAAAAGTTTAAAATAAGAGAATAAGCATTGGTATTGTTATGTTTTTTCCATTTTAATTTCTATTTTCCATGTTTTAAGGAATACTGTGCTCATCAAAATTATTCATCAAAGTGGGATTCAGAATCACATAGTCACAGTCAATAAGAACACATTCGATCTTGCTTTTCTAATATGTCTAACAAGAAAAACAAAAATTAAGATAATAAGATACCAGATATATTGTATACGAGTACTGAAAGTATGTATTGAAACATCGTACATAATCGACTACGTTCACTCGTACTGCAAAAACGATGGTACATTGCATTGAAAAAGAGACAACTAATCAATTTAGATTTAAAAGAATCACGATTACTGCGAGACTGCCTAGAATTGGTAATTATCAGAATGATCCATCCAAAAATTCGAGTGTAATTACCATCTTTGAGTATCTTAATTAAAACTAGGTCCATACTTAATGAAATTGCTTAACTGATAGTAATTGCAGGTCGAAGTTCTATCAGTTGACTTCTTAAGCCTTCCGTAATTGTAAGGTTTGAATTCGCTTGTTCGTGTCCATTTCCTCATGATTATGAATCAAAAGAGAATTTGCTTGTAAATCAATTAGATTTTCATTATACAAGAATATACGAAAATGCTAATGCTAAATGAAAATATAAAAAACGATTTAGTTTTAATTAAATTTTGATTTATTACATTTTGTGATTGTGGATCAGCAACAAAGAGAATAAGATCTAATTTTAAAGTAAATAATGTGTGAACTTAAGAACAAAACGAAAACAGGCAATTCGAAATTTTTGCTGGGCATAAACAATCACAATCTCCATGTGTATCTCCATATTAAATTATTGAATGCATTAACGATAGTTAAGTTTGTCTGTTCAAGTGATAATTTAAATTTGAAAAATACCTTTTGAAACACGAAGTGGAAAAAAGAATGTAGTCCTCAAATCAATTTGATTTTAATCATTGCCACACAATAATACCATGGTACATACGAATCAAAAGCTTAAATGAAAATAAAAACATTTAAAAATTTAGTTTTCATGAAATTCTGTTATATTACCTGTTGTGATGAAACAGATACCGGAACTCAGTCAAGTTTGTCTGAAGGCTAGTTTAAGGGTGGAACAATTATGGATTAATTTATTGTTGTGATGAAACCTTTTCAAACTTTAATCAAATTATTGTCAAAAATTGTTATAATAATTTTCCAGTTGGATTTAAGATGACCGAGATATATTAGATATAATCCAGAGTTATTAAACAATTAATAATAATTTGAAATAAAGTTTGTGTTCTTTGTTTTAATTTGTAATTCAACAGTACATTCAATGGCTCATAATAAACAATTTTAATATTTTAAATACTAAAAAGTACAAAAGAAAAATAACTAAAAGATTTTGAATTTGTTCGACTGGGAATAAACTTCAGAACCAATAAATAAAATAAACTTTATTGAAAGAAACCACATTGGAGGAGCAACCAATCTACTTACCTCTATTGTACTTAAACTAACCTGTTGCACATTTTGTTAGTTGCAAACCCAAGTGGATGCGCTCGTGGTTAGTCAATAAAAAAGTAAGACGAAATGATTTGACACATCCTGACACACAAATGGATGCACTCGAAATTGTTTTGTCCAGTAGCAGAGGCAGATGATCCTAAAGTTTTCTGTGGTTTGTTGTTGTTTAATTGAGAGTTGGGTTTGAATATTTTATTGAGAAATGCTGAAACGAGAAAGACAACATGAATCAATTTATAGAATCAAAATAGAACTGTTAGCAAAAAACCAATACGTGCAAAATTGACATAGACAGTGATTGTTATTGTCACTGTCTAAACCTGGCATTTCACAACACGTGTTTTGTTTGGCTGTACTCGGCTGACTCGATACGATTTTGATTTTGATTTCTGTTTCTCCCCCAATTTCTCTTGAATCTTCTACTTCTCCTACCAATGGACCATCAAACTGTCCTGGTACGGCACGAGGACACTAACCGTCAAGATTTGACCACTTCACTTTCGTTAACCTCCAACACTGTCACCAATTCAAATGCACAACTTTGTACCACACCAACTCACTCTACAACAACTTCACCATCATCACTCGATCCATCTCAATTGACTGTTCAACCCGTTAGTGGTATTTTCGTGAAACAGGAATTCTTTGAAGAGCAATCGTCTGCTTTATCACATCAACAAGTCATCACAGGTAAATAAATGTTTTGGTTACTCGATGAGGAACTTTACTAATTTGTACAGGCCAACTCACACCTCACCAAATCATCGAAACAGTCGAGTACAATCCAAACATTGTAGTCAAACTGGAACAATTTGATGATGACAAGACTCTTGCCAATCAACAAAACGGAGGTATTGTATTTTGTATTTGTTTTAATATTTTGATTGATTACTTTTGTGTGTGTTGACAGATTCGTCAAACACCGAACAAACTGAAACCTTCAAGTGGCTCGATCTGTAAAGTTAGAATATCATTCACCACAGAATCAGAACAACATTGTGGATTCGGTCAAGGTGGAAATAAAAGAAGAATATTCAGATGGTGAAAACGGTGGTTGCACTGAATGTGCTTTGAAGCGTGAATTGGACTTTGAAGGAGACGAACAAATGGACACTTCTCATCACCAACAAGTCACTGAAGGTAATTTGTCTGTTTAGTTTTATAACAAACAACTTATCTTGTGCATTTCTCTGCAGACCCAACAAATTTCATTCGTCCACTCGTCCATTCTGTTGCAGACCAAGTCCCACCTCACCAAATCATCGAGACTATCCAGTACAATCCAAACATTACAATCAAACAAGAACAATTCGATGATGACACGACCCTATCCAATGGACCATCACAGACCGAATGTATTGCCTTTTGCTTGTTTGTCATTTCTCTTGATTAGTAATTGTTTGTTTGTTTTGTATTCAGATTCATCATCAGCCATTGCTACCACCTCAAGCACTTCATCTTCGAATGAGCACAATTTTGTGGCAGTCAAGGAGGAATTGAAGGAAGAATATGAATATGAACATTGCGATGCGTGTGGAATGAAGCGTGAATTGGATATTGAAGAAGTCGAAACTGGTAGACTAGTGAAGAGACAAAGAAGTGAACAAATGAACGATGAAGATGGACTGATTCAAGAAGATCATGATACTACAAGCGAAGGATTTGATCTGAATGTAGGTTATCAACAAAGTGGTGACCCTGCTCCAGCGAGAAATGATCAAGTTAACGAAGGTGGTCAGGTGATTCAACATCGAATGGACAAAGCTGTCGAAACAGAAAACAACTTCAAATGTACTTTCCCGGGATGCGACAAAGAGTTCAAATACAAATGCCAATTTACTCTACACACTCGAGTGCATACCGGCGAGAAGCCCTTCAAATGTACCTGGAATGGCTGTAACAAGGCGTTCGCTCAAAATTCTCATCTACAAGCACACATTCGAGTACATTCTGGAGAGAAGCTATTCAAATGCACTTGGAATTTGTGTGAGATGGCATTCGCCCAATACAGCGGGTTTCGAGCACACCTTCGAGTTCATACAGGAGAAAAGCCATTCAAATGCTTCTGGAATGGATGTGACAAGACATTCGCTGATGGATCCACGTTGTATAGACACAAGCGAGTGCACACCGGAGAACGACCTTTCGCCTGTGATTGGCCTAATTGTGGGCTTAGGTTTACTCGCAAACAATATCTCACTAAACATTACAATCGAATACACAATCGCAATTGAATGTTTTCACTTAAATGTAACACAATTTCACTAATTGTTTAAGGATTTTAATGTGGATTATTGCTAATTAAAACATTTATTAAGTCTAATTAATTTAATCAATTTTGTTTTGGATTTTGACATTGGACACAATGGAACGCCTTCCACGAATAAAATAATTAAATTGTCCATTTGACTGTTTGCAAACGTTTATAGACTCTATTTATAAAGGAGGACAACTGTGTCTTTTACACTATCTGATCATCAGTCTTCAATAAATTTTAGTATAACTCAACGTTCAATTCACTCTACTCACTGCAAGTTCACTAGCAAGCACTCGTTCAAGTGCAAGTGGAATTGTCAATAAAATGTGTGCTATAATGAATACATTCGAATGGTCGGTCTCCGGAATGTATTCGCAGATGAGCGAGTAGTTGTTGTTTTTGTGTGAATTGTTTGTCACATTCGTGGCACCGAAAACGTTTTATATTTTGGTGAATCAGTTTGTGTGTGGTTAAAGTGCCAACCTGACTGAAACGTTTTCCACACTGGTCACATTGGAATGGACGTTCTCCTGTGTGCACTCGAAGATGTCTCTTTAAATCGGCTTTTCGTTCAAATGATTTTGAACAATGTGAACATTGGAAATGATGATTTGGTTGAGTTAGATTAGAAGAGCATTTAGTGGCAATTTCTTCTCCAATTGCATTGTTTGCCTGGTCTTCTTGGTCATCCGAATCAGTGTCTTTATCATCATCAAAAATCTGTTTGCGTTTCGCTTTTTTCACACTTTTATTCGCTTGATCACTTTTGCGCTTTTCACTGTTGCGAGGATTCACTTTTGATTGAACCAAATCACCAAAAAGTTTTGTCTGAATTCGTTTGCGAATCGATGATCGTACTCCACTGGTTGATGAAGTCGAGTGTTCCATGTTCCCTTCACTGACAGATCTATCATTGATAACATTTTCTTCCTCATTTTGGTTATCCATTTGAGTGTTGTTTGTAACATTAATATCGATTTGAGATTGTGCCTCAGCAAAATTTGTTTCAATGTCAGTTTCATCTCCATTTCCTACAGGCACAACGTTGTTCAAGTGATTGTTGTTGTTCTCATGGTCCAAATCGCAAACTCCATTGGCACAATCTTTACAATTTGGATTAGTGAAAAATTCATTTTGGTCACTTTCATAGTCATCATCATCTGCATCGTCTTTGTCATCAAATTCATCAGTTTGAATTTGTGTGTTTTGTCTTTGTCCTTAGATAAGTTCATCGATGGCAATATCATTTAGAGCAACATTGTTATTGACATTCAATGGAATTGTGATTGACGACCCTTGGAGACATTCTTGTTTGACCAGTGGTTCGGTGTTGGTTGGGTTGGTGGGTGATGGTGATGGCAAAATGTTATTTGAAATAACCAATGGATTGGTTTGATTACTCTCCAATACAGAATCAACATTTTGTTGTATTTCGAAAGGTCCATTTCCCTTATCTTCCGCTTCTCCATCATCTCCAAACTTATCATCAAAATTTACATGAGCCGAATTACAAATTCCTTTTTCACAATTTTCACAATGCGTAACAATCTCCTCGCCACCATCTTCGAATTCTTGTTTTATTTGATCATCAGTGTTGATTGTTTTGGCCGGTGAGACATCATTTTGCAGATTGTTTTGATGTTTCTGTGCTCTGGTCAAAGTGTCATTTGAATATTCATGTGAACACTGAGCACTCGATTGATCTGTGTTTGCTTGAGTTGGTGGTGGTGATGTTGTGACAAATGCAGTGACATCGTGACTGTGTTGAGGACCAATCTGTCCAGTTGCAATCATCGTCTCAATACTATCCTTGAGAGAGGCAAATTGTCTGTCCACGGTGGCATCGATGTAATGAGTGAGCATTGACTTGAGACAATTCGCGTTGCGCTCCACGAGAGTGAGGAGAGGGTGAGTTGGCAGTTCCAGTTTTGGGTGCAAATCAACAAAACAAATTGAAATCGAATACACTTGAAATTAAAGTCTTAAATGCAACAGCATGCAGCATGTGAGTTCAGTGCGAGTGCACTTTTCATTTGTTATGCTCAAAACAAACAGATGAGATGGAGAAGTGGAATGGTCAAAGGTTACACTCAACCAATCATCGACCACAACCACTCTACATTTGAATATGATTCTGAAGTGCATTTATGCAATTGCATTTGTGCCATACTGCAATGGTAAATTCGAACTGCTTACACGGAGATCGTACAATGAGAAACTTTCCCGGTACAATAACATTTGTTAGTGCCATGGGACGCAAAGGTGAATTACTACCTTGATTTTGTTTGGTAACTTGATCTATGATCGACAGATCGATGATTGTATGCGAAATTCGTAGTGTACTCAATTGGCTCAAATCAAAAAGTGCTTTTCATACATATTGGTCCAATATTATATTCTATTCACAAAAAAAAACAAAATTATTAAACAAATCAAAATCAATGAATCATGATTAATAATTAATTAACATTTACCGAATATTTAAAATTCAAAGTTTGCAAGCATGAAAAACTGCGCAACATTACCGCAAGCCACAAATGAAGACATACAAAATGACAAATCGAGTTTGCACATTTGGTTGGAACATCCCCAAAGACTATTTTGAAACAGATCAATTTCAAATACCAATTAAAAAGATTTCGACTGTCGACCGATAAAGTATTTTAATTTTTTTATCGCTAGATTGAGAAATCAATCAAGAGAAAAATGTTCAAATAGTACCACTAGATGGGAAACTAATTCAAAACGAATTTGTAAGGTATGCAAAAATGCTACAAATAGACCGAGCACGCTAACTACAATTATTACACACACAAAGTTGTAGCAAAACAAAACTAAATGATAAAACTTACCTTCAAATTCATTTTCAAAATCTTCTGAAATTGATTGTTAACTCTTCAAGCGCTTTTAGGCCTGCTCTTGTTTTCATTGAAAAGTGCATTTTGTTGTATTACTGTTACCACCAGTTTATTGAGATGTCGAGACGACAGCGAGACGAAACATACAATGAGCAAAAGAGAGAAGAGGTAAGCGACGGAAACAAGTAGCCCACGACAACGTGGAAGACAATATGCACAAAGCAGATATTAGAGCAATGAACTTAGATGACGTAACAAAGGGCGATACTGCCTTGTTGGTCAAATTGATTTCTATTTAGCAGTCCACCGCAATAAAACTTGTGAGACGAGTGAATTGACCGGTTGGAGAAAAGTGTGCTGCGGTGTACTTGTTGCTTGAGCAAGGCGTTCGCATTATTGCAAAGGACACTCGCGTCCACTGGCAATATTAATACATATTGTATAATGTATTACGAACACTGTTCACTGTCATGGACTTTACTGTATTAGACTGAATGACTCTCGCGCGTGCCGCAACGGCCATTTGTGTCAATGGCTTTTTATGCGCTTCATTCGGTAAATTCTGTTTCTAAAGTCTGCACTCACAAGTGATAGCTTATCGGTTGGCTTACACAGAGCAGATCCATTATACCGAACATTTGAAGTGCAGAGTGGTTCTGGAGTTCTTGGTTTCTGTGGAGAGTTGAGCTCTCCTGATTTGTGTCCAAACACACGGACAAATCGATTGAAAGGGACACTCGCCTGCATATACATCACCGTCTTTCGTTTCGAGTTTTGGTATACCGACGCGACTAAGCCATCATTGGCAAACTCGACCTTAGTCTACTAGCTGGCACCAGCAAGTGTCCCCTCATCGACCGGTTATGGTGTCGAGCTAGGCCTAGGTACCCTTGCGTCAATGTCGACCGATCGATTGCTGTTCAAGCGTTACCGTAACGGTTGCGTGCACATCAACCGGCCCTTCACTTGGCCTCTCTTCACTGGGAATTACGTCAGCTAACAGACACACAAGTCCACAGCCTTAGCCTTCTAACCTCGAGCTCGTCACAAATCAGTTCGATCAGCTCTACTTCTCTGTCCCTTACCGGAGAGGGATCATCTCTAACAAGCTGTATCTATCGTGGCTTGATCTGACAAACTCTGTTCCGTATCGATTGCGGCTTGCCAACACCTTTACCGGACACCGGTGCACTGGTACTAACTACCCCTCACCGCGGGGTTATTCACGTTGTCACACGGTCGCACAGGCCTTTGCCGCCTTACTCCAACAGATACATCTCGATGCAATAGGAATTTAACCTGGGCCACCTCCTATCTAGTCGGTCTCTGTGAGGCCTTTCGATAGAGAGCTGTTGCGCCCAACTCCTACCGAGAAGGACATCACTTCGAGCATCTCGCTGATTGGTGAATACCTTCCCGTACAACGTACACTCCTTGTTCTCGTCAAGGGCTTCATGCACCAGCCTTCCATTGTTCAGAGAGGACACCTGCTCTCAGTTTCTCCTCCGAGTCGCCCTCTCCCGTCCGTAAGGAGAGGTTACAGCGCACAGACACCTATCATTAGACACCTATATCATTGAGTGAGTGCACCTCTCACTTCTCTCCTTCTCTCTCGTCGAGGGGCCATTACCCCCCACGATCTTTTCATTAATGAAAAGTAGCCCTGCAAACATCCGTCGAAGTGGTCACCGTGCACTGTGATCACCAGACCCGATGCTGCTTAACTCAGAGTGCCTTGTTAGACAAACTTAAGCCGCTGCACCGGTGCTTGACTCAGACTGCAGTGCGTCCTATCTGGCTTCTATTTAGCTAGCTTATAAAAATATATAAAATAAACAACAACAAGGCAATCATATGTTCTACTGATCACGTGACTAACACCATCGTTCTATTTGCACTGTCAACAAAATCAGCTGTTTTCTCGTTGGGCAAAGAGCCAAATATCAAAATCATCGTCGCACCATCTGAAAGGCTATTCGTTCGTTTAAACGATCCATTTGGATCGATTGATTCTCTTCTTGGCTCATTATCCGCCTCTGAGCAAATATGCATGGCCCGAAAGGTGAGTACAACGATTCTGGTTCACGGTGTTGTACTTTTTACTTTTCTAATTCCACCTTGTTTATGGTATGTATCCTAGGATGTGTCATGGAATTGTTGTAATCATTTCCCTTGGCACTATTCGGCTGTATTCAATTCAAAACAACCTCGACCTCGGTGATTTGCAATTCGTAGTGTATAGAATAAATATTTAAATATTAATTACTAATTACTATTTTGATTACTTATTTATCTTCAGGTTGTATTTGGTCGTCGTCATTCATTCAGAAATCGTGCTCAAACTCTTCTGGGAAAAAGAACCGTACCCTCTCAGTCTGAGGTCTTACTAACTTGCTAATGATGAGATTGATGGAAAAACCTCGCTTACTAAAACTTGGTATAAGTTGCCCGATAAATCGAAGAAAAGGTATTTAATTTGGAAATGTATAATTTACTAAAAATATCATAAACTTATATTTTTTCAGGGGCTCAAAGTTATGTAAATACTACAGCTTGACGATTCTGGGTATGTTTGGAATGTTAACATGAAAACACAACTTAGATATTTTTGTTTGTAGATTAATCTCCCTCGTAGATGGCTAAAGTGGAAATTATGAAGTTATTATCGCCCTCTTCCATATTTGAATGTTTGTTCGAATGTGCCACATCAAATCAAATTGCAACAAGGTTAGTGCCAGCGTTTGTCTTTTGTTTTACGTTGTCTTTTTTAACAATTTTGCCCAACCTGCTTGTCACAATCTGTAAAATTCAGTTTAGATTCTTTTCCTTGTGCGTCTGTTTTGTTTGATATATTCCATCAATAGGCAAATGGCCAAATCACATAAATAACTCAAACATTGTCATTGTTTTCTATTGACATAATTCAAATAGTTTTGAAACGATATCGTTTTTATTACCTGCTGTTGATATTCTGGCGCGGCGCACACACAGAGACCACGATTGACGATAACAAATGTCGAGCTAATTTATGCCGCAAACCAATTTGTTTGTTCGTCTACCTGGCAATTCAATGCCGGCCGCCCGAGCACAAAAACCTAAATTGCCTGAACCTTATTTAATTAATGAAATGTTCAGCCTCTGTTCATTGATGTATTTGTGCAAATTATGAAATGCGTTTAGTGTCTTCATTTTTTTGACTTATCAAACAATGTTACAGGACCGGCACTTGTGTGTTTATGCTAGTGTTTAGTGCCGTGAAATTATGTCTGGCAAATTCGAATGTATCTTGTGTCGAAAATGTTGTCCAATTTTATGATCAGAATTGATTCGATTTCGATTCTTACAAAATAAAAATCTGCAATACGCGATGCTCTGAAATGATCGAAAGACAAGTGATTTTGTACAAAAAACACTAAAATTTTATTGGAATTTACGAAAATGTAATATATAGAGAAATTAAAACAATTAAAAAGACGTTTTTGGCAAACATTGAACTGGCTTGATGCTTATTCGGATTTGTTCCATAATGAGTTAGTCATTTTTTTCTGCGGACTTATCTGTTCAGGATTCTGGCTTGATGTCGGCTTCTTTCTTCTCGGCCAGTTTTTTTTGATAATTCTTCCCAGTCAAATACGAAGGCATTTTCTTCTTTACACTTAAAGGCATCTTCTTGATAGCCATTTGTTGGAGAAAACAATATATGAAGACAATCCAGTGTGATTGTTGAGCATTGGGATTTAGAATCTTGATGATCAAAATAATTGATTCATTGAGTAATGTTCAATAATCAACAGATTGTTGTAGCGGTCAGATCAAATGAAGTTTTGATGATCAGAATGCGAATTTATTGAAAAAACTATTCTTAAGCCAAACAGTTGAAAGTAAGGTTGATTTGTACACAAAGTGACAAAGTTTATTTTGGAAAAATTCATTAATAAAAAAAATAAATTCACAAAATCCTGAAAAAGATTCTGTTCTATAATAATTAAAAAACAAGTTATGTTTGGTACAAAATATTTATGGAATAAAGAATATAGCTAATATTAATAGGGAGAAAATATAAAAAAATTAATGTTCTCTAATAAAAGAAAACTGGATTAAGAAAGTAATGCGATTTGAAATGAGAAATTAACCAATCAAAATCATGTTCAATAACAACATCTGAGATGTTGCCGTTTAACAACAAGAGTTAATTATTTCTTGCTTATACCCAACATTTTGAAAACTTCCTCTTCGTCTTCAAGAGACCAATTTTCGGCTATAGTAGCCAGTACTTCAGGCGAAATGTCTTCTTCCTTCTTGATTTCATCATCTTGTTTCTTTTGTTCTTGAAAAATTTTAAGTAAATGGTACCTTTCGATTTAAGTTGAAACCGTTACGTATTGAATAGAACTCATTATTGAAATACAAGCTATACATAATAAAAAGAATTGAAATTCAACGAGTACATCTACAAATGAGAGTTATTCAAGAATATAATGAGCATGTTTGAAATGTTAAATTGTATAAAAACTACCTGAACCGGAATACATGTCTTGCATTTTGAATTTCATCTTGAATATTTAGAAGAATGTGAGCATTTAGTGATGTATTGCCCTAGTATAAAAAATCTTAATAAAAAAATATATGTTTTAAAACTAGTTATTTTATATTGTTGTTGTATGACACAACTCTGTCCAATGGACCATCACAGACCGAATGTATTGAGTTTAGCTTGTTTGTCATTTCTCTCGATTAGTACAGTAGACTCGCGTTAATTCGGGATCAAAGGGTCCCAAAACTAAATTTTTACCCCAAATTACGAATTATCGCGAGTTTCATTTTTAACCCAATTTGGACATATACAGTTGAAAAAGCTATTTATATTATTACAGAATTGAACTGGAAAGAAACTGGTGCCATTAATTGGTCAAAAATTCAACAAATCCGAGAAATTTTCAAACCCTACGAGTTTCTAATCTAACATGAAGAGTTCCGCATAAGTGGACTCGCGTTACGTCAAACCACATGTATTCTAACCCTAACACTCTATAGTTCGAGTAAATTTTTGTAGTGTTGTCTATGGGTTGGTACTTCTAACTTTAGAAATATAGCATTTTTTAAGTCGAGCCTTGCCGAATTAACGAGATTTTCTACTAAAATAAGCTCAATTTTAGCAGAATTTTGACCCCGAATTATGAATTTCCCGAATTATCGCGATTTTTACATTGCATATGTTAGGAAATGACATAAAAACAGTCAAATTCCATTCCGAATTACGAAATAACGCGAATCCCGAATTAAAGCGACCCAAATTAACGCGTGTCTACTGTAATTGTTTGTTTGTTTTGTATTCAGATTCATCAGCCATTGCGACCACTCGAAGCACTTCATCTTCGAATGAGCACAATTTTGTGACAGTCAAGGAGGAATTGAAGAATGAATATGAATATGAACATTGTGATGGTTGTAGAATGAAGCGTGAATTGGATTTTGAAGAAGTCGAAACTGGTAGACTCGTGAAGAGACAGAGAAGTGAACAAATGGACAATGAAGATAGACTGGTTCAAGAAGATGAATTTGGCCACAATGAAGGTGATCAACAAAGCGGTGATGCTGCACCAGAGGAAAATGATCAAGTGAACGAAGGTGGTCAGGTGATTCAACATGGATTGGACCAAGCTGTCGAAACAGAAAACAACTTCAAATGTACTTTTCCGGGATGCGTCAAAGAATTCAAATTCAAAAGCCTCTTTTGCCGAATGTATTGTAATGTATGTAATTTCAAAAGCCGAATGTATTGTGTTTTGCTTGTTTGTCATTTCTCTTGATTAGTAATTGTTTGTTTGTTTTGTATTCAGATTCATCAGCCATTGCGACCACTCGAAGCACTTCATCTTCGAATTTTGTGACAGTCAAGGAGGAACTGAAGGAAGAATATTACGATGATGAACATTGCAATGCGTGTGGAATGAAGCGTGAATTGGATATTGAAGAAGTCAAAAATGGTAGATCTTTGAAGAGACAGAGAAGTGAACAAATGGACGATGAAGATGGACTGGTTCAAGTGGATCGTGATACTGCAGCCGAAGAGTTTGGCCACAATGAAGGTGATCAACAAAGCGGTGATGCTGCACCAGCGGAAAATGATCAAGTGAACGAAGGTGGTCAGGTGATTCAACATCGAGTGGATCAAGCTGTCGAAACAGAAAACAACTTCAAATGTACTTTTACGGGATGCGTCAAAGAATTCAAATTCAAAAGCTGCTTTACTCGACACACTCGAGTGCATACCGGCGAGAAGCCCTTCAAATGTTCCTGGAATGGCTGTGACAAGGCGTTCGCTCAAAATAATCACTTACAAGAACACTTACATCGAAATACTGCTCAAAAAAATAATAGCCCATTAATTAACACAAATTTATTTGATTGATTATGCTTTCGCTTTTGACATTGGCCAGATAGTAGATGATTGAATTTAATTTTGTTAATTTTTAATGTCTATGAATTTTGCTTCTGCCGACTGCGAATGGAATGTAGGTTTCATTGTTTTGAGTTGCGTGAACAAAATATTTGTGCAAAGAAAATACCAAACACAAGGATTAAATAAAACAATTTCATTTTTAAACGAGCAAAAAAATAGCAAAATCAGTTTGATTTGAAGAGGATAACCATTTTGTCAACTAATTTTGAACATAATTTAATAGATAAAATAATATATTAGCTTTACAATCGACAGAGAATACAAACTAAATGATTTATCTTGTTAGTTCGTGTATTCAACTATAGGAAATTTGATACCATTCACTCTTACAGTTGCTTAGTGACTATACTAAATTAATAATAATTTGAAATAAATGTGGTGTTGATTGATTTAATTTAATTTAATTGTAATTCAACAGTACTTTTACGAAGGGCTCATAATAAATAGTAAACAATTTTAATATATTCAATTAAAAAAAAGTGAAAGTTAAAAGATATTGATTTTGTTCTACGAGTTGTTCTCGTATATCAGGAATAAAGTTCAGAACTCATAAATAAAATAACCATTATTGAAAGAATAGGTATTTGATCCAATTCTTCGACTTTAATCTTGAGCGGCGAGTTGTCGCTTCAGTAGTTCATAGATTCCATCCAGGAACGAGATGAAACGATTAGACTTACTGAAACGAGAAATACAGAATAAATCAATTGATAGAATCAAAATAGAACTGCAAAATAAAAAACTACACGTATAAACTTGACATTGAGTGAGTGATTGTCATTGTCATAGTACAAACCTGGCATTCTGCTGTCCATCACACGTGTGTTTTGATTTCGTACTCGGCTGCCTCGATGTACAGAAATCAAAATCACGTGATTTCTCCCTCAATTTCTTCTGAATCAGCCAATTCTCCTCCCAAATGGACCAGCAATCTGTCCTAGCACCCCTCGTGGACATGTCCCAACTGGATTTAGCCACTTCACTATCGTTTACTTCCAACACTGTCACCAATTCAAGTGCACAACTTTGTACTACCACAACTCAATCTAAATCAACTTCACCATCATCACTCCATCCATCACGAATGACTGTTCAACCCGTTAGTGGTATTTTCGTGAAACAGGAATTTTTTGAAGATGAATCGTCTGCTTTATCACATCAACAAGTCATCACAGGTAAATAAATGTTTTGGTTACTCGATGAGGAACTTTACTGATTTGTGTTTGTGTTTTGTGCAGACCAACTCCCAACTTACCAAATCATCGAAACAGTCGAGTACAATCCAAACATTGTTGTCAAACTAGAACAATTCGATGGTGACACGGCTCTTGCCAATCAACAAACAGGAGGTATTGTGTTTTGTATTTTTTTAAATATTTTGATTGATTACTTTTGTGTGTGTTGACAGATTCGTCAAACAACGAACAAACTGAAACCCTTCAAGTGAATCGATCTGTTAAGTCAGAATATCATTCACCACAGAATGAGCCCAACATTGTGGATTCGGTCAAGTTGGAAATAAAAGAAGAATATTCAGATGATGAAGACGGTGGTTGCACTGAATGTGCTTTGAAGCGTGAATTGGACTGTGAAGAAGACGAACAAATGGAAACTTTTCATCACCAACAAGTCACCGAAGGTATTTTGACTGTTTAGTTTTATAACAAACAACTTTCCTTATACATTTCTCTGCAGGCCCAACAAATTTCATTCGTCCACTCGTCCATTCTGTTCCAGACCATATCCCACCTCAGATTATCGAGACTGTCCAGTACAATCCAAACATTACAATCAAACAAGAACAATTCGATGATGACACAACTCTGTCGAATGAACCATCACAGACCGAATGTATTGTCTTTTGCTTGTTTGTCATTTTTCTTGATTATTAATTGTTTGTTTTCATTCGTCAGCCATGGTTACCACCTCAAGCATTTCATCATCGAATAAGCACAATTTTGTGACTGTCAAGGAGGAACTGAAAGAAGAATATTGCGATGATGAACATTGCACCCTCGGCGATGAGCTTTCCTCATGAAAGAAGCCATAATATTTTTAGGTCATGAAAGAAGTTGCCACCACAAAATCTTATATACAAGATGCCGCTTTCTTTTTGTATGTAAAAAGATGTAAATTACTGCATAGGGTATCTGCTGGTAGGAACTTCTTACATATGCTAAAATTTAATTTTAAAGCAATTGCAATATATTATGAATGAATAATGGCTTTAATGATATGTTCATTTCAAATAAAATAGATAAAAATGTTATATATTAATCTAAAATTATACTGTAAACAATTTATTCAATGATAAGGATACAAATATACAAGATACACAAGATTACATCAAACCTCTAATTAGAATGTGCTCATTGTCACAGGAATAATAAAAATCGTTACGATGATGTAAATGTCGTACGTCAATACATTTTGTCTGCTGAAATTTAAGCTTTAGTAGGTCAAATTTTGTAAATTTAGTCGGCTTTCGAGTAAGTTTCAGTTCGTACACGAATCCTTCGGCGTGAATAGAACCATCAACATTTCTCCAAAAAGCAATTGTCCGTATCCAATATTTGTGTCGAGATCCGTCTTCAAATTTCCGCAAAATATTCTTATTCAAAGGATGGAGAATCTCGCTGGAAAGAAGTTTCTTAGCGGACGGCTGTGGAGTTTGCTTTAAAGAAGTTTCATTGAAATTCATTCGTTGGAAAAAGTCCTTAGTAAAAAAAGAAGTCTTTTCAAGCATGACAACTAAAGACATTTGATGTAATTTTGCAAATGTATATGAAGGGTTAATAAAATTTCGCATAATTACAGAAAGGTTTTTGAAATACAAATGTTTCCTTTCGTATTTTAAAGTTGAGAAAAGGACAAGAGGACCGAACAATTTGGTCAAATCAGCGTAATGCAAGAGTGTATGCAATTTACAAAAGACCACGAAATCATCTTTGAGTTCTTCTTCTTCAATGTCCAAGTTTTCCAAATCTTGCAAATCTTTGCACAAGAGAATAAGCAATTTAGCATTTCTGTCCATTTTCTCGAGGTCTTTTTGGTGGACAACAAAACTAAAAGCAATTGAACAGAACTCATGCAAAAGTTGATACAGTTGAAATCCTTTGCTTGAGAAATCGATGTTATTTGGAGGGAAAATTTCAAGAAACCGTGCTAAAACCTCCAACTTCTAAGTATTCAAATAAATTATAAATTAAAATCAAATAAAGAAGAAACAAAAACAAACCTGGACTGCTTTACCGTATAATTTAAAATGCAGACAAGTTTGGCCCGCGCGATTTTTCTTTGCTTCAATAAAAACGTTTATTTTACCATTGAACAAAGGAAACGTTTGTAAAATATTTTTAATTTCTTCAAAAGTCAGTCCGACTAAGGCATGTCTCAAAATGAAATCCAAGAGTTTTGGAACAACACCTTCACATAAATCGTGACAGACATCAGGGGGACCAATGTTCCAAATGTTGATTCCATCAAAAACCATGAAAATACACATCTTAACAACGCCAAATAGATTCGTAATTGTATATTTTCTTTTCTCATATTGAGTCAGTAGTTCGCCCTTTTCAAGTATTTTTTTGGCTTCGGCTTCTCCCTTTTTCAAAGTAATTTTTTCAGCTTCGGCAATCATTTCCTGGTATTTTTGAATGTTTTCATCTGAGCCAGTGATCAAGGGAAAATGAACTGATTTTTGAATGTTTTTCTGGTTTGTTCCACATTCGCGGCAAATGAATCCAGCAGAAAATTGAGTTCTGCAACCCAACATCTCATACTCCCCCAAATTGTCACCGACGACAGTCGACAAACAGCCTTTAATATTCTTCGTAACCAAAACACCGGGAGAAACTTCAATTTCGACGTCTAAACCATTTTCAGATAAGTACTTCAAATCATCAACAAGCTGGGCGAGAATATCGTTGACTGAAACACCTAATTTCTTCATCTTCTCCCTATTTGCAATTGCCAAAAGAAAAATATCTTGCCTTTTCAGTCTTTCTTCAATTGGGATATTCGTAAAGCTACAATAGGCAACAAAATACTTGTGATCTTGTTTTGTTATATTGAAATCATCGCAACCAATTTCGATCCGCAATTTGGCAACTATCCTTTTTCGCCTTTCCGGTGCACAAGTTAGTTCGGAATTATAAATTTCAAATTTGATTTCTTTTCCAGCGGAAGGCAAAAGTTTCTCTTCATCAATCACACTTTTCACAATTGACTTGTTCTTCAAAACTATAGCTGCTAGTTTCTTTAAGTCAATTGTTTGTCCGATTGTCTCACCGTTGACCTTTAGCGCCTTTGGTTCAACTAATGTACCTTTTAATTTCAAAAAAGTGTTCTGTAGAGGGTCACTTTTAGCAAATGTTTTGATTTTGTCGATAACACTTTTCTTTATTTTACAATCTCGATGATTGAAGACGACATTGATGAGCATGAGTGCGACTAATTTAAACGCTTCAAATGACAAATTGCTATTCGACAGGCGAGCTTGCACTATCGAGTTGACATTCCTTTAATGTACAAAAGGTCTTCTTCACAATGATTCATTTCCAATTTATCAAAGAATGCCGAACTTTGCTCATCACTTTGAAACGCATCACATTTGACGTCAGATATTTCACATTTATTGAAATTCACAATTTCGTTTTCGATTAAGATTTCATTTGGTACTACAATTCGTTTCAATATTTCGGGTAAAACTTTTTCGGTTCCATTTCCACTGTCGAGATCCTCCACATCCTCCACAAAAGCTTCAACGTTATCTGAGAAGTCGTTGACAAATGAATCTACAGAGCTCGAGGAAGACGTTTGCACTTGGCTTGTTCCCTGTTGAAGCTGAAGACGAGCTCGTAGTAGTTCTCGTTTTTGCGACCATCTAAAATTAAAAATCACATTAATAAATAAATATTTTAAACCAAACAGTAACTTTTCAGTAATGGCACGAAACTCCTCAGGATGAGAATGTTCGATGTGAATTTCAAAGTTAGTTTGATCTTTGATTTTGAACGGGCAGCCACTGATACAAGGAGATCCTTCAAAAAGTTGACTTTCGATAGCAGCATCCAGACTTTGACTAAAGTAATTATCATAAACTTCATTAAAGACAGAACCTCTGATAAAAACTTTAAATGAGACATTTAGATCATGTCTAAATTGTCCGTAGTGAGACATGACGAGAAACAATTTGATGCAAACAAGATAAACAAATAAACAAGTGCACTTATAATCAGACAGTTGTTTGTCTTTACGTGATGTTTGCAGCTGCAACTTGACTAAAGTGACGTCACTTTCGACAGTTGTTAGTCAGTCCTGACTAGAGACAGCAGCTTGGTGGTACCAAAACAATAGAAATGCTGTGGTGATATGCGACGCTATCGATAGTTCAGGCGCCCATCGAAAAAGAGAGAGCACACTCGCTGCATGCTTTCACATTCGGCCACCGCCGGTTGCGTTTGTCAAGTTGTCATCTCTTGCATCAACCCGACAAGTCTGTTTGCTGCGATTTTCAACTTATTTATTTGTTATCAGATTTGAACAAATTATTGAACTGCGCTTAGTCATTGTTGACAGATTAGTTTCACTATGTCTCGTGAATATCAGATGATTGATTTTTGTCAAGAATATTATCCAGATTATGCCCTCACAATGAAAGGTCTGTTTTTATTATTCATTATTATTAGTAAGTTTATTTTTATTTTTATTTTAGAAGCAAAATTTCTAACGTTTCGTGATTTTTTTGCTGATCGTCAAAAATGGTATTTACAAAAGTATTTTACCTCAAAGAAAATATTGATAGGTAAAAGTGAAAAGGATAAATTTGTTAGCGTGTTAAAGCTATTTATTGAGGCTAACTATGAAGATAATGTAGCGAAGGCAATCCTTAATGAGTCTTGTTCTGAGTCTTTTTATGACAAATCGATTATTGGGAGTAATAATGAAGAATCTATTTACGAACAAACTATCGATGCATCATATGTCAATGTCTCCGAAATAGACAAAAGTTCGAGCCCGAAACTAAACGACGATTTCGAAGACGAGTCATATTTAATTGACATTTCTTCCCCTCTCGAGAATGGAGATGATCAAATTGGAATTTGTTTAAATCTTCAAACTATTTATTTTGTTAATCCAAATCCGCCAAACAATAAGACTGCAATTGTCAAGGGAAAGTTCTCCACGATGCGTTTTCAATTTAACGAAGAAAGATGGATTTATAAACCTAAAGATAAATTGGCTAAACTTATGTCCAACTTTAATACTTCATCATCTACTTTTATGAGTATTTTTGCAAAGTTTGCCACCGAGTTATCAATTAGGCTTTTGGAAATCTTTCCATATGAAATTCCCAATCCAGTTGTTTCCCGAGTTGCTTCGAAATTTTGTTCAAAATATGACAATTTGGCTGATTTATACGACGAATATAAGGAGAAGTATACTTTTTTGAGCCAATTTGAAGACGCTATTGTGAGTTTTGTACAGAACGTTATATTATAATTTAATCGATTTATTTTTTTATAGAGTTTACTTGAATATAAAATTAAGAATATCTATAAATATAGATCTTCAGTGATCAAAAGTTTAAAGTTATGGCCTTATCGACCTCAAGACAGAACTAAAGAGAAGTAATTACATTGTTTATGAAATATAATTTTTAATTTCTTATTTCTCCTTAGACCTTTGGAAGAGCCACAAACAGAAGAGTTATTACAAGCAAGAGAACTCAAGATTGAAGAATTGTGTGAGTGCGGTTTTGACTATCGATCGATGAAAATAAAAGTTGAAGAGATATACGATAGTATGTTAGCTGCGGACATGGCTCAAAAAGCCCAAAAGAAAGAAGAGAAAAAACGTCAGCAAGATGCCAAGGTCGCTGAAGCCCAAGAGGCAAGCAAGAAGAAAAGACAACCGAAAACAAAGCCACCTCCACCGAAACGAAAGCGTCGTAATTAATCGCTGTATTTGATGTTTCTCCACAAGTCTTTGTGGTCGCTTTACAAAAATGTTTGTTGAAGTTTCTCAATTACGTGATATTCGTTAATCATCAAAACGTACGAAACTAAAAATTCTGTTTCTTTACTATGCTATACGTAAGATACGTTTTGTTTATGTTTATTTAGCTTAAGATTTATTAATATATACTCATTATTTAGCTAATTTTCAATCATTAATTATTTTGACTCAATGTTTTATCATAAATTATTAATTATTAATAAATTATTATGTTGCAATTTTGAGTTTAGAGTTAATTTAAGTGGTATTATTTTTGTAAAAAGCACTCAAATATATAACCCAAACTTATTTGATACAAGAAGTGCAACTTTATACATATAAGAAGACTCTTCTTCTTGTATGTATAAAGAGACGCAGGAATCTTCGTTCATGTCATAAAAAGGTGTCACTTCTTGCATATAAAAAGCCATATTGAAAATCTTCTTGCATGCCCCAAGGCCAAAGCGCTCGGTGTTGTGATTGCAATGCGTTTGGAATGAAGCGTAAATTGGACTGCGAAGGAGTGGTCACTGGTAGATCTTTGAAGAGACACAGAAGTGAACAAATGGACGATGAGGATGGACTGGTTCAAGAGGATCGTGATACTGAAGACGAAGAAGGTGACCAGAACGAATATGATCAGAACGAAGGTGGTGACTTTGTATCAACGGAAAATGATCAAGTGAACGAAGATGTTCAGGTGATTCAACATCGTGTGGACAAGAACAACGAACAAGAACCTCCACCAGAAAAGATCACGATCGGTCAAGCTGTCGAAACAGAAAACAACTTCAAATGTACTTTTCCGGGATGCGTCAAAGAATTCAAACACAAAGGCCACTTTACACACACACTCGAGTACATTCCGGCGAGAAGCCCTACAAATGTACCTGGAATGGCTGTGACAAGACGTTCGCTCAAAATTCTCATCTACAAGCTCACATTCGAGTACATTCCGAAGAGAAGCCATTCAAATGTACCTGGAATGGCTGTGACAAGGCATTCACCCAATACGGTAATTGGCGAGCACACCTGCGAGTGCACACCGGCAAACGTCCTTTCGCCTGTGATTGGCCTAATTGTGGGGCGAGGTTTGTTCAGAAATCACATCTCAATAGACATTACAATCGAATACACAATCGAAAATGAATGTTATTACTCACATATGTAACACAAGTTCACTTGTTTACTTCACCTAGCCCAACCTAAGTTTAATTGTTTAATGTTTCCGATTTGGTTATTGCTAATTAAAACGTTAATTAAGACAAATTGATTTGATCGATTTTGCAATGGTTTTGAAATTGGAAACAATGGAACTAATTTAATGTTGCCCATTGAAACATATGTAATTGTTGAAAGTCATGGGCATGACGGCTTTCAACAGTGCGAACTTTACTGGTGAAGATGACTCGAACACCATCACCAGACGATGCGTCACTAAGCGGTCAAAGCATCGTAAAGAAAAGTATAAGAAGACGTTGACCAATGCCTAACTGTGTGCAGTCTCGCTAGACAGTTTGAGGGCATATGGTCTTACTCTAGTAAGCCATATTTTTGTTTCACTACCTGCAAGTGTTTAACTCTCTCCTTTCTTTGTCTAGATTTACCGTCTCTGGTTAATGTCGTCATCTCCGCAATTCTACCTTTGTTTCTTTACATATCTTTTTCATTTCAACTCTTTTATTTATCCTTGTAGATGTCATTTTATAATTTTAGTTTAGTTTACGACAACAAGAATTAAAGTAATTATTTGAGAATTAAAATGAATAAATAATAGGATCTTCTAATTTATCAGTTTATGCAAATATTTCCGTATCTTTCCTAATTTATAGTCAGAATTACCAATAGCGAATTCATAATTTAATTAGATTAATTAATTAATTGGGTTATTTATGCTTTCCGTTGGAATTCAATCCTTCACTTTATTCGTACATGTTTAGGTTAAGTTTGAGTTAAAGAACGCATAGAGAACATGTACAGTTGGCAAACTCTACGTCTACAGTGGTGCTACTTCAGCCTGTACACTAGTCGTGATACGTTCTGTGATCGCTGGTGAAGTCATCATCACCAGTAAGCCTTGGTGAGCGAGTGTGCGCTTTTGTGTGAATCAGACAATCAGTTAGCCATCAAGAGTCATCAAGTGAATTGAGTGTATTGTAAATAGTGAGATCTGCTACTGCAGTGTGTTTTGATATTCTTCATGACACTCCAGTTATCGGTGACATGTCATGACCTGACCTTGTCACACATCTCTCTCTCTCTCTCTCTCTCTCTCTCTCTCTCTCTCTCTCTCTCTCTCTCTCTCTCTCTCATTCAAGGCATTTCAAGGAGTACCCCAAAGGAAACAGCTTTGTCTACGACAAGAACTCATTGTCCGGCTCAGAATGGGTGGCAGCCATCAAGTTGAGCACCGGCTATGCGAATTTGTTGGGCGTTCCTGGAGTTGTTCAAGATGGAGTCCAGACATCGACCTTCTGTCGGCGATGCCACAGAGAGAAAGAAACCCCTGGCCATGTCCTCGGTGCCTGCGACTTCAACAACGAACGACGAAACAAACGTCACCATCAACTCAAGAAGACGATTGCTGGTCTGCTCCGAGAAAAGGGATACATTTGTGTGATCGAGCCATACTGTTCCGATGGTCACGGTGCAAACAGGTTCGTCGATATCCTGGCGTTCCAAGAAAACTCCGATAAGGTTTACATCATCGACCCGACTGTCCGATGGGAAACGAATGATGATGTTGGAAGTTTAGTTCAATATGAGAAGGACTACATTTATCGGAGCTGTTATGACGATTTGGCCGAGAAGTACCTCATCATCCAGAATCGCGAATGCGAGGTTATTGGTCTCTGGATGGGGGCGAGAGGGACTGTGAGTACTCAGTTGGTAGACTTCTTTGACCGTTTCCAACTTGATAAGAAGAATCTCCCCGAAATGGCTGAATCGGTACTGATCGCGTCTGTACATATGATACACCATCACATTTATGCTTAGAATCTAACACATTTATATATCTACACATCAACATTTATTTTTTGTATTTTCGGTAGTTACGCTTTTGCAGTCTATGTTATTCTAAACTTGTATCACAATATTGTCTTGTCTAGATTAATTAGTATGCTGTGTCGTAAGGCAACTCACTGTTTCGTGAGCAGCTCTATCTGTATTATATTTATGTATAATAAAGATTGTTTCTCTCTCTCTCTCTCTCTCTCTCTCTCTCTCTCTCTCTCTCTCTCTCTCTCTCTCTCTGCCGAATCGGTTTTGACTGCATCTGTACACATGATACACTATCACATTTACGCTTAAGTATTATACACTCACATACACTAACATTTAGATATTTTTGTTGTTTAGTTTCACATTTTTTGTAGTATATACATTTCAAAGCTCATTTTGTAACATATGTCTTATCAGATTAATCGGTATGCTGTGTCGTAAGGCATCTCACTAATTAGTGAGCAGCTTCATTCTGTATTATATTTATTATAATAAAGATTGTTTCTCTCTCTCTCTCTCTCTCTCTCTCTCTCTCTCTCTCTCTCTCTCTCTCTCTCTCTTGGTTTACAATGTGCGTTCGCTGTGAGTATCTCAACTCGTCTCTGTTGTCGCGTCTCACACTCTTCACCGTGAATACCTTTCTCTCACTCATATTTCTCCTCTGCTCAATTCAATGTCGATTGGGGATGGTAATGTACTAATGTGAATTGCATATGTGATTCTGCGTGTGTTCAAGTTGTCCTCCTTTACGCCCTTTACACCCTCTATTATTAGATCCCGTACATGATCATGAATATCCCACGCGCAAATCGATGTATCTAATCTGTATCTAACTTGCGTCTAAACTGCCTGACTAATCGCGACCTAATCGACGTCTGAATTTGAAGCGATCAGACTGCGTTTGGGATGAGATTAGACGTGCAATTCAGACGCAGATTAGACACAGTTTATTCTTGACTGCTTTCATTCCACCCGGTACCGGGTTTATACTGGTACTTTAGTTCTATAGAAAATGCATGCTATTAATTGCAAAATAATTTAATTTATAATAAATCTTAATAAAAAAAATAAGAATATAAAAAAATACATTCAAATTTGCTATCAAATAATAGATGAGTACATTCATGAATGAATGATGAATAAAAAATGGAGATCACTGATCAGTGAAATTTCATGAAAAATAATCACAAAAATCAAAGGTACTTCAATGTTGATGAATCACGATCTTGACCAACATTTTGAGAATCCACGTTTTCGTTGTTTTTCTTAGCTTGTTCCTTCTCTTGCTTCTTCTTGCCACGGTTTAATTTGGATCGCTCATTTCGTTCAGCAATCTTTTCAGGCGACTTCTTAGCTTCCTGATAACGATTGGTAAAAGATTTGGCGTATGCCTTCTGGACTTCTAGAACTCGCAGAGCCTGCTTAGTCAGAACTTTCTTGTTCTCGCCACGGCCGCGGGTTTTCACAGCGTTTGAATTCTTCCTCTTGAGTGAAGAGCTTTCAGTTACAGGATTGAGAGAATCGTCATGACTCTGATCATGTTCCCTTGTAGGACCGATGGGATAATCCGGAAAGAAAGTGCCATGAAGGAGATGAGGATTATCTTCCACCACAAGCTTGCAATGACAAAAAATAGCCTATTGAATATATTAAGATTAGAAATAAATTATATCAAAATAAAATTTACCAATCAGTTCAGTAAGTTTAAGTTTGTCCAATTCAGGAAATTGATCGTAATTTAGTTTCTTATCAATCTTGTCCTGATCATAGTCAAGGCCAAAAACACTGCCAACGAGATATTTGAATCCTTTCAAATCCGTAGCTTCACCCAACGCGACCTGCAGTTCAAGGTAGACAATTTTTTGTTCATAGAGACCAATGAACTTGACCTAAAAAATAACAATTTAATTTATAATAGATTAATAGAGAATTCAACATGAACTTACACGTTCTGTTTTCTCCTTATGCAGTTTTTTCATAAGGTGATTTTCGTTTTCCACCACAACCAGTCGTGCATTTGTCTTCTCTAATTCATCTTTTAAATCCAGCACTAATTTTGTGATCAAAGTCACATCAGTGAGCTCAATTACCGGAGGAGGAGAAAGTTGATCCATTTCGGCTTCGGCTTCAGACTGGCCTAATTAAAGAGAAATGGATATAAAAATAATAATTTGAGCATTAAAGATAACTTACTTCGACGAATACACTTCAAAAGGCCTTCATGCTTGATTCCACGTTGACCAGGCACTTCAATCCACCAAGTGGCCCATTTGCACTTCTCCGTATTTTGGTGTGGACCAGGCCATTCATTTTCTTTTGTCTCCCAGCTAGATGAAGAACCATTTATATCAGCCAAATTCTCAACACTGTATTTATCAGCTAAGACTACGGCCCATAAGTAAACAGTTGAAACTATATATATAATAGAAAATTTGAGAAAATTTCAGTCATATTAAATATATTTATGAACTTACTTTCACTGGTAGTATCCATGGTGTGATAATACCCGTTGCCAAGGTGCCCGTTTGAAAATTTCCCAAGTCGACGTCGACTGTGTTGTGATGTTTGCTTGAGGATAGGCAGGCATGCACTGGCAAGAGGAGCGCTTTGTGTGTTGAGTGTTGAAAGGCGCAAAAATGATCACCGCATGAGGGTCTTTCACAGAAGACGATTTGTGTTTGAGCTTGTTTACAATTTGGCCTTCAAAATTTAGCCAATTTGCAAATCAATATATATTTATTTGAATTTTGAATTTTTTTGATTCTGTTGCGAGGACTTGCTCAACTTGTACATTAATACTATTTGTGCTAACAATATATAATATAGAATTGCTAAATCATGTCATCTAAGCGCACAGATAAACAAGTTAAAAAACGATTTAAAATCTTAAAAGAATTTGCAAGTCAAAGACGGTAAAATGTCAATTTTATAATTATTGTTGATTTTGATTATTGATTTATTATTTAGCAAATTTAATGAATCACATCCTACTGTTGAAAATGAAATCAAGAAGATTGTTTTGCCACTCAATTCTAACATCAGTCAAGTATTATGCTCTGTTAGTAATATTCCCACTGCTTTCCCCTCTTCCTCCTCTCATGTGCAGAATAACAATATTGTGGAGTTTCAATGACTGAAGATCATGAGTTCGAATCAAATGACATATTTGATATTGATAATTTCATCGATGATGACAGTCCAAGTATCTTATCAACTCAAGAAAACTCAATTAGTGGTCTAAGAAGTATTCTTCATTCAGACGATCAATCAATATTAGATAAAAAACTATATCTAGATCTGTTTTTTACAACAAAGCCATAGTAATCTGTCTGATAAAGATGTTATGATTAATGCAAGGAGGCATGCCTTACTTCATCAGCTCGATGAAATTCCCCGATCTTACGAAACTCTGAAGAAAAGAGCCAAGATTTTTCAGCCAATTGTACATAAATATTTGTACAACAAATGTGGTCTCATTGGTCCACTCACTGCTGCACAAATCACAGCAAATCGAACAATTTTCTGCACTAGAATTTGCAACTGTCCTATTATTCCATCTGACCTAATGGACACTTACTTTTGCTATGTAAAACTCAAGGATTATCTTCAGCATATAATTCCAGAAATCCACCATTTACTTAATTTCGATCATAGTTTACCCAATGACCAACCTGTTGAAACTATTCACGATATCGTTGATGGCTCAAGATATAGGAAATTGGCTGGAGAAAATACAATAGTTGTCTACTTTGGCTTTGATGGCGTACAATATGAATCAGAGAATCCATCCAACAAAAGTATGTGGCCTCTTGTGGTCTACATTTGTGAGTTGCCTTTCAATCTTAGGCAGAAGTTTGCCTTTCCATTAGCAATCCATGCAGGTGAAAAGCAACCAAAGAACATCATGTTGCAGCCATTTATTGACGAATTAGTTAAGCATTTTACCGAACCAATCGAAGTTGCCGTTAAAGTTGACAATGAAATACAAACAAAGAAACTGAATGTCAAGCTATTGATGGCCATTTGTGATGCACCTGCACGCGCAAAAGTATTGAATATGATTCAACACAACGGGTATTATGGATGTAACTATTGCAAAACTCGTGTTACATCTCATAACGACATCAATTGCAGAGTGTATCCAATGAACTTAGATTTTGAATTGCGGACCGATGAAGAATGGAGGTCATTGGCACTCAGAACTGAACAAGTAAAAGTAACAAAAGGCAACGAACGACAATTTTTTGGTATTAAAGGTACCACTCCGCTAATGGATTTGCCTTATGTAAACATGGTGTCTGTTTGTCCCCCCGAATTTATGCACAGCCAATTCTTAGGGACAGTGCGATTACTACTTAATCATTGGTTAGGAATTCGAAGTTCAGATAAGTCGCTCGATTCAGGATTGCTCAATTTAAGACTAAAAAGTCTAAAATTTCCCTCGAAGATTCTCAGAGTAATGCCGGCAGATATTACAAAGCCTCTGAAATCAATTGAGCTCGAAAATTTGCTCTACTACTTGATTTGTACTGCTTGAGGGGCTAGTACCAGAAGAGGAATTTGCAAATTTCAAGTTGCTCTCTCTAATTATTTCGACACTCAGTGGCAGAGAGATTTCTCAAAGCCAAATCGATAAATGCGAAGAATGGATCAAAAAATATATTTCCGACTTCAAAAGAATTTTCCCCTCCGAACTTTGGAAATATAATATCCACATGATTTGTCATTTGCCTCAGGTGGTTCGAGAATTGGGTCCATTGATAACTAATTCAGCTTACCAAGTAAGACTTTTTGTAATGGTTTATATGTTTCATTCGTTTCCATTTAAGGTAGAGAACTTGATGGGCAAAATTGCGGCACAAGTCCAAACTGGAGTTAAAGTGCCGGAACAAGTGATGAACAAGACGTCTATGATTTCATCAACAGTTGTAAACTTTTTTGCCAACATTGGCATTTTTGATCAAGCTTTCACCGATTACATACTCCAGCAATATTTCCCATTTCTGATGGAAGATCAAGAAAAACTAACAGTTGCTGAAAAAGGATATAAGTTGTCTTCATCTGAAATTAATTTACTAGCAACGATAGATCCTATTCAATTGAATACACGGACGTTAATTCATAATATTAAGAAGATTACATTCAACAGATTTATTGTAAGCACAAACAACTACTCGATTGAAAACAACGAATTAAACAATAATCAGTACATTAAAAACACGATCTGGAAAGTATTTTTCAAGTTTATAAAATTATCAGAGTAAAAGACAATGTATATTTATTGTGCTACGAATACACCAATTTACAACCATACTCTGTAACACAAGGGATGGATTTTCAACATGTCAAATACACTAAAGATATGTCTCCATTGCAAATAATCAAATCATCAGATATCGAATGCCCATTTTCCCTTGTCACATTTCAACGTACTTTTATATTATTTGATCTTTTTAATCGACATATATAAACTCACATTTCAAAATAAACATAAAACTTTAATCGATGTAGATCTCCAAATTATTTATTTATATTTATTAAAAATTTAAATCACATACAATATGATTCATATTTCAAATTCGGGAACATCGCAGTGGTGTAAAAGACGCGATTGGATACAGTTTAGACAGTAACAATGTAACAGACACCGATTAGTTGCAGTTTAGCAATAGTAATCTAAACTACATCTAATCGGTATCTGTACTCGAGCGCAAGCTCCGATTAGACACCGATTAGATACATCGATTTGCGCGTGGGTATGTTTGTCTCTCTCCCTCATTATATCAATTATTATTCTTATATCTTCCAGTCTATTTTATCCTCCATATTAGGACGCCTCATTCAATCTTGCATCAATTCTGGTCACAAGTGGCTGGTTTGAGCCGGTTCTTTGACGCAAACCCTTTTCTTCTTCATTCTCTGTTTCCTCCCTTTACCTAACCACATACACAAAATACGATCAATAGGTTTTGTCTATCACGCCTCTTTACCCAGTCGAAGCTGTACGCCCAGTCTGATGTCTGTCGCCTTCTATGGACCTCTTCCGCCGACGTTTTGTTTTTGATGTCTAGAAGCGTGGATATAAGCGGCCGTGATCCTGGCAATCGGTGTGTGGAAAAGTGCGGTAAACGTGTGGCAATCAACCCGTGATTTCGTGTGGTACCGTTCCGAGGTACCAACGTGTGATGACGTGGTCAACTGTGATGCCTCAAAATGTGACCTCGTTCTGAGTTCCCGGACAGCCCTAGGCTCGTTTCCGGTCGACTGTCGCTCGTCTTCACTAGTAGCGTTTCTGTTGTTCATTCCATCCAATCACTCCTTCAATTTTGTAATTGTGTTTTGTTTGTATATTATTGTCTAAATTGTGATTATTTTTCCGTTTTTACCTTTCATACTTAATTAATGAAAAATCAAATAAAAAGCAGCAAAATATTTATAAAAGCCCAACCACCGCCTACTTTAGTTAATTATTCCTAATTAGTATTTCAATGCCATGTCTGCAAACCAGTGAGCTAGTTCAGGTGAATTTATCCCTCTACCAAAGGCCGTGGCGATAATATGCCAACGGAAACTCACTGGTCAATAATAACAATACCGTTGATATTCAATAATACCGTCAATAGATAGTCCCATTCAATATCTTTTATATTGATGATTAACCTCGCCAGGTGAATCATCACTCAGATAATGATATATATGTCAGGGGCAAACCGAAGAACTGACACTTCGTAAAGTGCCTAACTTTTTCCTCCGGCACATTGCGAAGTTACTAAAATTTATTTTGTTGCTAAATTTGCCTAGTGAGAATACAAAATGACTAGTCACTCTTCAAAGTTACAAAGAGCTCTCCGGCAAGGATGCAATTTGAAAATAATTAATTTATGATTTAATCAAAAAATGTCTAACAGTGCTTATTTTTACAATCCGTGCTATTGTGACATTTACTATTGCACAATACATTTGCTTGCCTACAACTACATCGTTTTGAGTCACATTTTCTGAGGCAGTTGCATCTGACAAATCCTTGACCACCGCTTGCAGACTGTTGAGTAGCTACCGACCGAAGGGGAATTCGTACATCTGGGACATCAGCAACATGAATTCGACCTGTAAAAACCTGTTTCGCTATTGAATTCCATAACAACTCCCAGAATGTTACTCGAATCTGTTTTTCCTTTATCCACATCAGGAATAGGAAGCATCTGGTACTGTATGACTTGATATTTGTTCAGCTTCCGATATTGAGAACTTGTTTTCATTGATGTCATAAGTTTAGCAGCTTCAATTTCATTTATGATTGCAAAATATTCGTCTTTAGTAAACAAAGTAGAATTCTTGGCTTTGCTGTTAATCATATCGTTGAGACCTGCGTTGAAATTTCGTCGAAATTCTTCTAAATCAATTTCAGATGCCATAATAAAGAAAGTAATGAAATTGACAAAAAAAACAACAGTGGGTTGACCATATAGTACGATACAAGTGGTTTGATTTGAGTTACAATCAATTTTATCAATGTAAATAAATTTACTGCCGAAGAGCATTCCGCAGCTTTGGAGAATGACTAGTCACTCTACATTTTGTCGAGGCAAACTTAACAAATGATTAAACTCAAGTGGCTTCGAAGACTGCCGAATTTAACGTTCGGCACTTCGAGAAATTACGGGTTCTTCGGTTTGCCCCTGACATATATATTGTAAATAGTCTTCATATAATAGCCTAGAATAAACTTGCTTAACTCTTTATTAGCAAATTGGACTATCCTACTGCTCTCTGACTACCGATTTCCAAGAGTAATAATATTTTAACTAACAGCTTGATGTATCATCAATTTGCGTTGTCTAAACATGATATTTGTCTTGTACTGTTTGATTTAAATTGTATTTGGTTATTAATTGGAATTACTTTTGATTAATCATTGCATTTTTATTCTCAAAAATTGTCATTAATATGATAAAGACAAACAAGAAATAAAATGTATACCATTTTGACAAAATGAATAAAATCAATTAAAAAACTTTAGTTAAAAGTCTTGAAGACCAGATGGTAGATGATTGAATTAAATTTTATCGCTTTTTAATGTCTATGAATTTTGCTTCTGCGGACTGCGAAGAGAATGTATGTTTCATTGTTTTGAGTTGCTTAAACAAAATATTTGTGCAAAGAAAATACCAAACTCAAAGATTAAATAAAACAATTTCATTTTTAGACTAACAGAAAATAGTGAAATCAGAATTATTTGAAGAAACCCTTTTTGTCAATTAATCATAAATTTTTAAATATATTAGTTTACAATCGACATAGAATACAAACTAAATGATTTATCTTGTTGGTTCGTGTATTCAATTCAACTATAGTAGTTATATATGTGAAATTTAAAACCATTCACGCTTACTGTTGCTTAGTGGCTGTAGTCAGAATTGATAATGATTAAAATGAGTGTGATTTAAGATTTTTACGTAAATTATAATTAGTTAAGACCTTTGATATTTGAACAACATTCAAAAAAATTGAACAGCAAACAATTTCCGTACACGTAATTAACCTAACAAATTTGAAAATACAATCCAAGCGATTTACATTCTATCTTATGGTAAGATAACTCATGTTTTTAAAAACCTTTTTAGCTTTGAAGTGTATCTTGTGTATTGCAAATAATCTTTAAATAAATTGAAAATTATTGCTTCTTTTGTTAATATTGCTAATTTGGATTGAATGTATCCAGGATTATAAATAAACCGAATTAAACAAACAAAGTTTCATTGAATTGATTTATTTAATTGAAAATTGATTAAAATAAGTTAAATCTGAGAGAGCTTAATTTATGTGACATACTATTTAAGGCTTTTGCTTTCAACCATTCTAACACAACTAAATCTAAAATAAAGTTGAGTTTATGTAAAAAATTAGATTAAAGATGATTTTAAAAAATACAGAAAAGTATTAAAAACTGTTTTGAAAGAATCCATTTTACATTTATAAAAGATATTTCCAACATTGAGAAATTCTAAGAACTTTTGATGAACCAAATTATGATCCTTGTGTGATGAATGATGAATGATGAATTGTGATTGACCTTTTGAAAACATATTGGAAAAACTTATCCAACTAAATTTGAATATCAATTTTTTGAGAAAACGAGAATAGAATTGTAACATGAAATTGAATATTGAATTGAAATGAAAGATTGATAAAATAAATAAATGAGTACACTTTGTCGAAAAAGTGTATACAATAAAAATTCTTATTAAAATGCTCAAATGAAAACTCAGATTTTAATAATTGTGAATTGTTGTTGGAAAACACTCTTTTTATTAAAATAAAAAATTTGACTAAAAAATAATTTTTAACGAATTATAAACCACTAAGAGATAAAAAGTTTCTATAAATTACCTTTAAAGAGAGCCACTTAAAAACGAGTCAAATTTTAAATTATTAACTCAAAAATTACTACGAGAAAAAAATATTAAAACAAACATGCATTTCATCCATATGCAACCACCAGAAGGGTGGATTTGAAGAAGTTGTAATATTTTTGTCAACTACTCGTATTTTAAATGGAAGAAATCTTGTAAATCTTTAGAAAGGAATGATAACGTTTGAGCAAAATTATATATTTTGGCTTGAACATGGCTATCATGTATATCATGACAAAATATTAAATAATTGAATGGACCATTAAAATAATTAATATAATGAAAACCGATAGAAACGGAAAATTATATTGAAATCATTTAGAAGAGTTTAAAATTTCACTTAGAATACGTATATGTATAATTCCGCATTTAATTTTTACATAACTTTTACAATTCTTGCTAAAAATTACACTGAATCAATTATGTGGTATTGTTTGAATTTAAACTCGTCCACCAAATCGTTGGCAACTAAATTGAGAGTATGGTCTGAACAAAGAACATAAGGAGCTCTTGGATTTTTATCAGAAATAAGCTTATCTGTCCTATATGTCTATGCTCTTGTCTCTATATTATTTCCTTTCATATTTGAACCATTGTCATGCGATTTGCATCTAAGATCTTCAAATTATTTTATTTGAATCAGGAAACAGTTTGATTCTTAAATGTCCTCTCCATTAGTTTTAAATAGAAACCATTCTTACGAACTCAATAAGCAAATTTTAATTAATTGAGTAAACATATTGACTGAATATGATTTTATACTAATTACCTTTTGATAAAACAACTATCAACAGATCCGATAAAAAGTAAAATACAAAACTCAGTCAAGTTTGATATGTTGAAAGCTTTTTTTTAATGTAGAATGATTATGAATTTATTTATAGTTTGATAAAACCTTTTTATCCTTTATGTCATTCCGATAGAATATAAGAGAATCTAATTGAACTTTAAATTGCATATACGTACTATTTTCTAAATAACTGAAATGTGAGACGGTGAAAAGATAAAAACATTTAGACAATTTTTAAATGTCATACTTTCAAATAGATTTTGTGAGACCGTTTCAGAGACGAGTATCAGAAAGAGCTGGTAATTCTTGAAAACATTTACCATACCGGATAAGAATATTTGAATTCAATAAGATATATTAACAAATGGGAGTTGGTTAGAAATTTTTCAGCAAGTGTCAAGTATATAAAATTATTAATTGCATTAAAAAATTACAGCAACTTGAATTCATGTTTTGTATTTTGTCTTCTAATCACAGTACGGCTACAGTTCAGTAGTTGATAATTTCAAGTTTAAAACTACCTTATCTGGTTAATTGTTATTATCGTACAACAAGTACAACGTTCTGTTCTTTGTCATTGAATCGTTAATTGACAAAAAACCACTTTTTGAGATGAGTTGATGTGTTGAACCAATGCATTGCGATCTTTAGGTTAGTGAGAAGTCTTAAGACATAATTAAGATTAACAATTGCATGATTACAAAATTGAATTGGCGAATGATCGTTTCACTTGTCTGTTTGAATTTGGAAAAATACCTTTGTTAAACACTTATTTGTAACTGACAGTGCAATTAAAAAGCATTATCGATGATTGAAATTTATAGAAAAATATGGAATTATATCGAAACTAGAACTAATTCCCGATAAAATTGGTTAGTTTTATAATTTATAATTGCAGATTGATTGACATTTGGCATTTTAAAGTTTAAAGTATTAAATCGAAACTATTAGTGGGAATTAAATAAACAAATTCAAACAAATAGAGTAATCAGATTGACTGAATACCATTTTATACTAATAACCTTTTGATAAAACCGTTATCTAAGACTTGATAAAAATTAAAATATAAGACATAGTCAAGTTTGCCATGTCGAAGGCTAGTTTTCTGGTGGTTTTAATTGAAATAAATTTTAAAGTGACGATAAAACCTTTTCAACATTTATTCAAAATTTCATATTCAAAATTTTTATGACAATTTCCTAGTCGAATTTGACATATAATCTACAATAATTAGACAATTAATAATAATTTGAAATAAAGGTAGTGTTGTTTGATTTAAATTGTAATTGTAATTCAGTACTTTTACGAAGGGCTCATATTAAATAATAAACAATTTTAATATATTTAATAAAAAAGTGAAAATTAAGAGATATTGAATTGGTTCTATATTAGGAATAAAGTTTAGAACTTATAAATAAAATAACTTTTATTGAAAGAATAGGTATTTGATCAAATTCTTCGACTTAAATCTTGAACCGCGAGTTGTTGCTTAAGTCGTTCATAGATTCGATCCAGAAACGAGATGAAACAATGAAATTTACTGAAACAAAAAACACAAAATTCATCAATTGATAGAATCTAAAATAGAACTGCAAAATAAAAAAACTTCACGTGTAAACTTGACATTCAGTGAGTTATTGTCATTGTCATAGTACAAACCTGGCATTCTGCTGTTCATCACACGTGTGTTTTGATTTCGTACTCGGCTGCCTCGATGTGATTTTGATTTCTGTATCTCCCTCAATTTGTTCTGAATCAGCCAATTCTCCTCCAAAATGCACCAGCAATCTGTCGTGACGCCCCTCATGGACAAGTCCCGACTGGATTTAGCCACTTCACTTGCGTTTACCTTCAACACTGTCACCAATTCAAGTTCACAACTTTGTATCACCACAACTCAGTCTACATCAACTTCACAATCATCAACACTCGATCCATCACGAATGACTGTTCAACCCGTAAGGAGTATTTTCGTGAAACAGCAATCGTCTGCTTTATCACATCAACAAGTGATCACTGGTAAATAAATGTTTTGGTTACTCGATGAGGAACTTTACTGATTTGTGTTGGTGTCTTTGCAGGCTAATTCCCAACTTACCAAATTATCGAAACAGTCGAGTACAATCCAAACATTGTTGTCAAACTAGAACAATTCGATGGTGACACTGCTCTTGCCAATCAACAAACAGGAGGTATTGTGTTTTGTATTTTTTTAAAAATATTTTGATTGATTACTTTTGTGTGTGTTGACAGATTCGTCAAACAACGAACAAACTGAAACCCTTCAAGTGAATCGATCTGTTAAGTTAGAATATCATTCACCACATAATGAGCCCAACATTGTGGATTCGGTCAAGTTGGAAATAAAAGAAGAATATTCAGATGATGAAGACGGTGGTTGCACTGAATGTGCTTTGAAGCGTGAATTGGACTGTGAAGAAGACGAACAAATGGAAACTTTTCATCACCAACAAGTCACCGAAGGTATTTTGACTGTTTAGTTTTATAACAAACAACTTTCCTTATACATTTCTCTGCAGGCCCAACAAATTTCATTCGTCCACTCGTCGATTCTGTTGCAGACCAAGTCCCACCTCACCAAATCATCGAGACTGTCCAATACAATCCAAACATTACAATCAAACAAGAACAATTCGATGATGACACAACTCTGTCGAATGGACCATCACAGACCGAATGTATTGTGTTTTGCTTGTTTGTCATTTCTCTTGATTAGTAATTGTTTGTTTGTTTTGTATTCAGATTCATCAGTCATTGCGACCACTCGAAGCACTTCATCTTCGAATTTTGTGACAGTCAAGGAGGAACTGAAGAATATTACGATGATGAACATTGCAATGCGTGTGGAATGAAGCGTGAATTGGATATTGAAGAAGTCAAAAATGGTAGATCTTGGAAGAGACAGAGAAGTGAACAAATGGACGATGAAGATGAACTGGTTCAAGTGGATCGTGATACTGCAGCCGAAGAATTTGGCCACAATGAAGGTGATCAACAAAGCGGTGATGCTGCACCAGCGGAAAATGATCAAGTGAACGAAGGTGGTCAGGTGATTCAACATCGAGTGGATCAAGCTGTCGAAACAGAAAACAACTTCAAATGTACTTTTACGGGATGTGGCAAAGAATTCAAACACAAAAGCCACTTTACTCGACACACTCGAGTGCATACCGGCGAGAAGCCCTTCAAATGTACCTGGAATGGCTGTGACAAGGCGTTCGCTGAAAATAATCACTTACAAGAACACTTTCGAGTACATTCTGGAGAGAAGCCATTCGAATGTTCCTGGAATGGCTGTGCCAAGGCATTCGCCCAATACATTACTTGGAGAAGACACCTGCGAGTACACACCGGCGAACGTCCTTTCCCCTGTGATTGGCCTAATTGTGGGCTGAGGTTTTCTCGCAAACATTATCTCACTAGACATTACAATCGAATACACAATCGCAAATGAATGTTTTCACTCACAAATGTAACACAAGTTCACTAATTGTTTAATGTAGATTGCTAATTAAAACTTATTAATACAAATCAATCTAATCAATTTTGCTTTTGGCTTTTAACATTAAGATCAATAAAAATAAAAGATTAGACAATTTTAAAATTATTCAAAATGTACTTAAAATAGTTTAAAGGAAATCAAATCCATTGATGAATTGAGGAATGTTTGTTAAAATTTTGAGTCAATTTGACCAGAAAATGCAAGACACATTGTATAAGTCAGATCAACGTTAGTTGAGCCTTTAATTGGTTGAAATGAAATTGAGAATGATTTCAAGTGAAATAAAAACAAAATCAATGCATTGTGATTTGAATGTGCACCTTTGCATTACATTTAAATACTACGTATGCGTACATAGTGCTCACTGTACACAATAGCTAATTGGACTTTAAAATATGAATAATTTATCGTATTAAATAACTATTACTACAATAAAAGTTTCATTGACGATTGAAAATAAAATCAAAAAAAGATTTAACCATTTTAAATCCGAATGAAGAAGTATACAATTATTAGTAAATTTAATAAAACTCTACATTAAAATGACTGAAAGCAATGTAAAATCAAACAAAATATCCAAAATAAAAATTTACTAGAAAATATGGCTAGAAAAAATGATTAGAGTTATCAGATGTTTTAAAATTCGATTTAATTCGAAACAAAATGACAAGGCAATGTGAAACATTTGCAACTGTCTCGAAAGTGCAACTAAGATTGTTGAAGGTAAAAATGACGTTGACTGAAGATTCGTTTGACCCTAAAACGACAGATTGAAACGAGAAAGACAAAATGGATCAATTGATAGAATCAAAATAAAACTGTTTGCAAAAACAAAACATTATGTGTAAACTTGACAATCTGCGAGTTATTGTCATTGTTACTGTATAAACCTTACATTCTGATCACCACCAAACAGGCAAACAGGAATACTCGATTGATCAATCATTGCTGTGCATTACTCTAAAAAAGATTGACAAGGGATCTTTTTTGGTACAAAATGTACTAGATTTTATTATTAGAATTTAGAAAAAAAGTAACAAAGAAAAAATATAAGCAAAATACATTTTCTTTATAGAAAGAACAGTTCGGGATTAATGGGACTTCAATTGATCAAGATGATTTATTTGGCAGTGCTCAATGCTCAAATCTTTTCAGAAACATTTCCGCCAACTCTTTGTTTGTCTTGTCGCAATATTCCGTCTCAGATGAAGATTCATTTTCGCCAGCAACTTTCTTTCCATCACTTGAAGTGTTCTTCTCATTGGAAGGTTCTTCCGCAAGTGCATCAATAGCTACCTTACATGCTAGTGCCGCCAGTTCGAGTTCTACAAGGCTGACATCGATACGAGACCTCTTGTATATCGTGGAAGAGTCTTTTTGAAATCATTTTGCAACCTGTAACTTGGTCAGCCTGCCGCTTTCTTCGCTTCGAAGTCTAATTTATCGTTCGATGACATCGTATAGGTTCGATTTGTGCAAAATGCAATAGAGTTGTGAGTGGTTATAAAACTGGAATCAATTCGCTAGTTCAGCCTCGGTGTGCAGAATGGCACAACTGACAGTCAAACGATGCTTATTTGAAGACACTATAGTAGGGATAGGTGAACTTTACATTTTTGAGAATAAAGAATCGGCGAGCCGTAGAAAACCTGTCACTATAGACCAATAACAAAACCTGAAAGTTTGGTGCGGATCGGTGAAGGTCTTGATGCGCCTAGACGATCCGGAGAGCTGGAACAGACCATTTTTGTCAGTTTCAATACTAGCATTGAGCTTCACTGCACGTTTCTGGTTCAAAGTGGCCTACTTTTATGATCGATCCTTATAAAGCACATCTTAAGCTTTCCAAATCACTATCATATGCCAAATTTGGTCAACTGAGTCAAAAGTTATAGCCAAAAAACAAATTTGTCTACATTGAATCCTCAATGTCAATGCTTACCCAATGCTACAATGGGCAAATATTCATATTGTTTGTTTGGCGTGTTCTGGAAACGGTTCAATGGCTTTCCAAGAGTATCCCAGAATTATTTCAAAATTTTCTGGTAAAGCCCTGGTGTTCCAAAAACTTTGGGAAGGGCCCAAAAACACATTATTTTGAAAAAATGCATTAGATATGTAAAAGTTTGAGTTTAGCATAAATCTTTTAAAAATATTAAGTTTAAATAATTTTTAGGTTATGAACCGGATGGATTCCTCATTTGGTAATAGGATTCTATCACACAATTGGGGGACCTGGAGGATTCCCCAAGTTATAGCTGGTTTCTATCCCAAAATCCATCTGCCCATTTAAAAAATCCTCCCCGTTCACCATTTGGGGGTTATAATCCATTAGGTTCGCATGCTCAGGGTCATTCAACCTTAAAATTCTTTTAAGTTTTATAGTAAACTTAAACTTTTGCTTACAATTCCTTTTCATCAAAATATTGGATTTTTGACCGGTTCCGAAGGTTTTGGGACGCTAAGGACTTACCCGAAAATTATGAAATAATTCTGGGGTACTCTTGAAAAGTGATTGAACCGTTTCCATACCAGAAACCCCAAGATTTTTATCTCAGAACACGCCAAACAAACAATCGTACGTCGTACATTAACGTTAAACGCAAATCCATTTTATTATTTTGTACAATTCAATCACAATTCAATTTAAAAACAATCAATTTAGCAAAGATAAAAAATCCGATTTTGTTGAACATTTCTTCAGCATTTTCCTAAATTTCAACTTAGCTAATATGTAGCCGTGGCGTTGTTCTTCACCACAAACATGACTCGAAGCTTCGGTGACAACGGTAATTTTCTGTTCTACTGGTTGAGAATGGCAAAGATACTTGGGTAGTTCATAATGCAGCAAATCACCATCAGGAATATTACGAAGCACCGGTGGAACGGTCAATTCAACTGAATCCCAAAAAATTAAATCTGTGTAGGATTCCGCTTCAAAGTTTAAAACAGGAACTTCGAATTGCCTCGGTTCGGTGGAAGATGATTCAATAGCTCTAGCAAGTCGAATGAATTCAATTGCTTTTGCCTGAATATTCTCGTCTTCATCCTTGAGCATTGAAACCATCAAATTCTCCGGGTGAGCATAAAATCCATTGCGTTGAAGAACACCAAAAATTAGATCCTTCAAAACCGGAGAATTGGTGAACAATTTTCTGGTTCTGTCAATCAAGCTGTAAAAATGTCGAGAACCATCAGTGAGGTAAGGCTCCAGTCGGATCGCAAACCACGCGGGAGCATATACAAACATGATGTATCTCACAAGTGTAACCAATTTTGGTGGTGGCTTCTTGTGGTGCACATAGAGCTTCATAACTCGGTTCACAGTAGTGAGCCACCTGGCTTGCATTGCAGGACCGAGTTTTTCATTGAAGACTTTGTCGGTGCTGGATCCAACTAGTATTGCTCTGCAAAGTCGATACATCTGTTGTTGGTCTTTACTCAGCGCGGAAATGTTGTTCAATTCGGGGAAATATGGAACATCGATTTTCGGGTAATTTTCCGCAACAGATAAACTTTCTACAGTGGCCAGCTGTTTGCCAATTGGACCTTTGAAAGCACTTGGACCAGCGGTGGCGCCATCGAGGTGTAGAAAAAGATGACGGAACGGGAGTTCGTTACCGTGCAGCAAACAAATTCCGTGTTGGAGTGCTAAACCAATCAATTTCTCAATCAGCCGGATGACTCCATTGTGCTTGCCAGTGTTGGTTGGACAACCGTCGCAACCAATATGTTCCAATTCATCATACGAAATTTGATTCTGATCCAGATAACCAATAATAGATTTGACCATTCTGGCAGCACAATTCTGTTGATTATAAAAAGTTTTAAAAATAATAATTTTGAATGAAAGTTACCTCGATTTCGTCTTCGGTCAAATTATCAAACAGTTCATCGTTCAACTGTTCTATCCATTCTTCGATTGATTTATTCCCAAGGTCAACATGTTGGTCAATGAAAGGTTCTAATTCATCATCAGATTCTTCATCAGCAAATTCACTCGTTCGTTTTGTTCCTTGTCCAATAAACTTTTTCAATTTATTTTTGGCTAGTTTCACAATTGATTGTTTCTTTTTATTATCCGAAGTTTGATCAATTTGAGCATTTTCTTTTTTCATCTTTTTATAAAACTTTGTCTTCTTGAATTGCTTGTATGTTTGTAACTGAGACTTCGTTGGACCATGAGGAATAGTAACATGACCGAGGTATTCGTAAAGAGATAGCAAAACTACGTGAGATTCAATCTTCGATACAATTTGATGTTTTGATACTTTTGTTTTTGCCAAATCTTTTCGCTCGTCAAATTCAAGTGTACGAATTGAACGAAATTTGTTGAAATGTTCTTCCTTAAGTTGTTTTCGCATAACTGTTCGCTCGCGTTTGACTTTGGAACTGTCCACAATATTTTGAATATTTTCTTTCGTGACAATTTTCATATCGAACATGCCTGTAGTCAAAATCACCGAACCAGCTCTACAGGGGGGTTCAAAAAGATCGCTACACTTTTCAACTAAGCTGTTTTAAGTCATGGTAGATTTATTGAACATTGCACTTTATTTAAAATATTCTATGAAATGTTACCTTCAAAATGGCTTACTCAAAATGGCTAAATTTATTTCCGGTCCAGAGTTATTGGACTGGAAGTAAAAATGGTTAATATAAATTTTTTTAATTTCTGTAGATAAATTTGTTTGTTTGATGATATAGGTTTGTAGAATAGTTCATTGTCTTTCCAAAACGCTATCATTATTTAAAATCCAACCAACCGTTCGAAAGTTACAGCCAAAAATGTAAACCTACTATGAGTGACATAAAGTGCGAAACATGAATGCAAATCGAATATTTGCATAAAAATAATATGTTTTTCAACTTAAAAATGATAATAGTTTTAATTATTTGATATATTTATACTATATTAGTATTTGTATAATATTTACATTTGAAAATAATATATTAAAAAGATGTATTTCCACCAGATGCTTCTCGGCATTCCGCAATTCGGGTTGGAAAGGATTCAACAAGATTATTGAGTTGCTCCAGAGTGATCAATTCCCAAGTTTTTTGAATTCTTTCGACTAATTCTTCTCGGTTATTAGGGCGAGGTTGAATTAGGACCGAGTCTTGAAGTTCGTGCCAAATGTGTTCAATCACATTCAAGTCTGGCGAGTTACCAGGCCATTCGCCTTTTTCCCATGTAAAATAGCCCAATTCTTTAATAATTTTGATAGTTGAACGAGCAGAGTGGGCAGGAGCCATGTCTTGTTGAAATCGAACCATCCGTTGATTGGGAAAAATTGAACGATCTTTTACTGCAGTGATATAACCGGGAAAAAATAGTTGATTGAAAACTATTGGCACCAATTGTAAGGCCATCAGGAATGATGATTAGCGGAGTTTTACCTTGGCTGCATATCCCACCGGCCACCATCACATGAACGCTCTTCTTTGGGACACGATTGACAGGAATTGTGCTTGGATCAGTTGTTCGGATAAAAGAGTTGTGTGTGTTTATCTTTGGATTTAGTTCAATGATCGACTCATCGGTCCACAATATGTGAGCACGAAGTTGACGACCGTGTTCGGATTTGTCCAAATAACCCTGACCAGCAACAAGTTCACAAAACTTGAGACGATCTGCAATGTTCTTCTCGGACAACATGGGTTTGTTCTTGATGCTTCGGATAGTCGAACCCCAATCAGTTGTGCGGACATAACGCAGAATCGTGGAACGAGACACTTGCTTAGAAGATCCAGCAGCAGCAAATTCCGAGTTGAGATTTTTAGTGACACTTCGAGTTCCAACTCCCACTTTGTCTCTCATGCTATTTTCGATTTTCTTCTCATCCGAGTGCGTTATCTTCGGTGGTCTACCAGTAGATCGACGCGAGAGAATAGAGTCACGTTCCAACCAACGATAGACGACAGAGCGATCAATACCGGTCTCGCGGGTAATTTCAGTTGGATCATGACCCTTCTTATGCAACATTTGAATTTGAGCACGTCTTGCTATTCGTTCTTCACCTTTCTTTGTAGGAGTCTTCATGTTAGTGCACAATTTAAATGAGAATTGCAAATCGTCAATCAAAACAAACCAAAACAAAACACGCGATGAACACACAATGAAACACGTGCTGAGAGAAGACAAAATCAGCTGTTTGAGTGAATAACGACATGTGCGAACGTGCTTTAAGATTAGTTATAAAATTATAGAAAGATATTAAAAAGATGTCATTCATAGTCAATGAATCATAGATTATAAAGCATTTTATAAAATTTCCATTTTATTTATATGAATTATTAAAGTATCAAATTCTTGCTTCCGGTCCAATTATTCTGGAACGGATGTAAAATTGGCATCTGTGATTAATAATAAGTTCAAAGCATCAAAGATAATAAAGTTTAACTTGTATTTTTTTAAATCAGACTTAGGGGAATGCAAGAAACTTGTTTTAAGAAACATTAAGTAACATATTATAAAAATAACATTTAAAAAATATTTCAAGTCCCGAGGAAGGCTTAAATTTTCGATCATATCTTTTGAATGAGCTAACGGATTTTCAATATTGATGACGTTTTAAAAAGACAATGAAATGCTGTACAAGTATATAACTTCAAACAATAAAAATATCCTGCAGAAATGCCACAATTCCATATTGGTCATTTTGGCATCCGGTCCAATAGTTCTGGACCGGAAAGGGATTTCGGACTTTTTGGTTATGTATTACAAAGACAATAATGTCTTGAATATTTTGTGCAAAGATGGAATTTTAGAAATTGCTTATTGCTTAGTAATGGCCAAATGAAAAGTGTAGCGATCTTTTTGAACCCCCCTGTAGGTGAAATGTCAAATGCATCACAAGCAAGTGCCATTGTTGGTAGTGGAGTACGCATTTGAGACGATTCTTGATTGCGTAGTTGATAGGGACAATTTACCTCCGAAGAATCAGAATCGCTCTCGCAATCACTCAAATCAGTTTCAGTTCCAACCATTTGGACAAAGACTTGATCAAACTCTTCCCCTCGGATAGTGTTCGCTTCAATCGAATGAGCTACACTCGCTTCTAATTGAGATTCCATCGTTTGTTTGTCCTTTGCATTTCGTTCAGCTTGTCTTTTTGCCATCTCAGTCAAGTATCGATCAACTCCACCTATAACAAATAGACGCCGTGTTCTTTGGTCATGGATAAAAATACGGTCAATAGATTCGGTGATTTTGTCCTGTTTCGGACACTTGCAGACCATATCACAGCGACACTTCGAAATATCAAATAAGCCAGATGAGGAAAGTCGAAATTCCGAAATTCGGTCAGTGACTATAGATGTAGAACTTTCAATTCGTGCATTGGCTTGCGTCATAATAATTTCAGATAATTTCGCACAGTTTTTTGTCTGAGTTTTTGAAGTCCTATTTGGCTTCTTTGAACTTGGTATGGCAGAGCTCTGAGATGATGATGACATGATGTTACTTTGATTGTAGTACGAGAAATTAAAGTGATGGGTGGGTCGGATCAATCAAAAATCAATAGCAAAATGGTGGACAAACTAGTAAAAACATTTTGACAACTATGGTTATATCAAGATAAATCTATGTGATTGCTGAGCTTTGATACTGAGATCCTTGGTGCGACAATAATTGAATCTAGTTCAGTCAACAGTTATAAGCTTAAATTAAATTAAGTCAGTTTAGTGTCGAAATTGTTATACAATTATGAATAAAAAAATTTCAATCAGCATGTTTTGTTTTTGCAAGTGATCAAGTTGTTCAATGTTTAATCAAATTTAATCAAATATAATTTAAATTTACTTATAAACTTTCAAACTCGATTTACGCAAGTTTTATATTTATGCTTACGTTACGTTCACGATAGTGGTTTAATTAGATCTCAAATTCTCATATTCTCAATCTGTTGATTCAAAAAAATTCACACTCAAAATGAAAATTGCGCAATGCTCTGAAATGAATTACAAAATAAACAAGTTGTTTTGCACAGAAAGTACTAGATTTTTATAATTGGACTTTAGGAAATGTGAAATAAAAGGCAAATTGTAATTAAAAATAACTGTTTTTCATAGGAAGAATAACTCTAGGCTATATACATCTGGACAAAATATTGAACAAAATAATAAACTTGTCCTAGAATGAGCGAGTAAAAGGAATCGTTGAGCTTTACTTGAGATTGTCGAAGACTTCTTGGCATTGTTTTGAAATTTCATTATAGGGTAATCGTCTTGCTTGATGACTTCTTCTTCTTCTTCCGGCGAGTTGTTGTTTGGCCACTTTTTTCGCCTCCCGAATATAAAGTGAACTTAGAAGCTCATTAAGCTGGGTTTTCTCTGGGGCCTGATAGAAATCTGGTTTCTTCGAGGACATCTTGAAATGGTTCCACAAACTAACAAAAGAGTCAAAGCCGGAAATCAACTGAGATGAGATATCGATGCAATTTAAAAAAAAATATATCGATGCAAATTGTGATTGAGTGATTCTTCTTGAAACAATAATTGATTCATGTTTAATTGTAAAATCAACAAATTGTTATGGGGGTTAATCAATTTAATTAGTCCATTTAGTGTCGGAATTGTTGGTCCAATTGTTTAGATATTCATTGTGATGCAACATTTTAATCCCGCATTTTTCTCAAAATTGATTAATCTCAATTCAAATTTATCATAAACTTGCAAACTAAATCCACGCAAAGTTATGTTCAAGTTTGTGAGATGAGATCTCAAGAAATTCGTTATTACAAACACAATCAACAATCAATAATCTTGCAAAAATGCGCATTGCGCTCATATATGATAATATATGATATGATATATGAAAAATAAGTGGGTTTAGTACAGAAAATACTAGAATTTTATTGGAAATTAGATAAGATTAACAAAAGGAAAAACATAAATAAAAATAGGTTCTTTATAGGAAGAACTGGTCTGGGTTATAAGAATTGAATATTACGATTAGTACAATTTCAACAAAGGGAGTGTAGGGAAAATGTCAGTAAAAAACTTATAGCTTTACTTGAACTGGTCTTGTGATTTCTTGAAGTCTTCGCGACAAGAAAAGCTTGTGTCATCGTCTGCATTTGAAACATCCTCCTTCTTGGTATTAAGAACGGTGCTTATTTGAATGCACATCAGTGTAATTGTTGAAAATTTTTAGTGATATTTGATACGAGTAATTTATTTAAGCTATTTGACAATCGACTATAAAACAAAATCGGGACGATTCATTTAGTTTAATAATTATTGTGCAATGTTTTAAAAAACTGCAGGAAGAGAATAATTAAAATAAGATTTATCGACCACAATTCAGAAAAAGTCGCAAACTCATACCACGTTCTTATTGATCAAATTCCATTCAAGCCATTATTCTAAACGAAACACACAATTAACAAGAAAACAATACTACGAAATGCTCTGAAATAATCGAGAGACAAGTGATTTTTGTACAAAAAGTACTTGATTTTTATTAGAATATAGAGAAAAAAGTGTGTTGTAGAAAAATTATAAAAACAAAAAATGTTCATTGTTGAACATAAATCTCGATTAAATATAATTAGGCAACTTGATACGGACTCAGATCTGTTCCAAAATAATTTGAACAGTAGTTCTGCAGACTTATTCTGGCTTAAAGTCTTTTTTCTTGTCGTTCACTTCTTCGTGCGAGTTCTTCTTCACTCCAAAATGAGATGGCATTTTATTTTTGCACGCTCAATGACATCTTTTTAATTGCTTGTTGTTGGAGAAAGAAATTCCTTGTCGCATTTAATTCTCCAATAGATGGACCAGCTCTTGTGCGCTGGTATTGGGACGTGTCTTGGCTTGACTGACTGTCGGCGCTTTCAGATACATCTGATTTCTTCGTGTCTTTTGATGCCATCTCGACGAAATACTGATGTACGAAATGTCGTAAATTGGGTATTCAAGAATATTTAAGTAAGAATGGCGAATTCGAAGTAACGGTGAGGAAACTATACACGTGTGCACAATTTGGCAAGTGAGCCAATGATGGCTATTTGAAGACAATCCAGTGTGATTGTTGAACATTAGGATCGAGATTTGAGAATTTAATTCATTTAAGACAAATTCTGTTAGATTCATTTGATTGCACAATTGTTGTTCAATGAACAATGTTCATTGGGCCTAATTGTTGATCAATTTGGACAATTAATATTTCATAAAATCCGTTTGATTAAACCAACATATTCATCAGGATACCTGAACAAACTATACTGCGCACTGCACCGAAATATACAACATTTCAGCAATATGATCGTAACTCAAAATTGATATCAATCGAAATTCAGATTACACATGAACATACATTTCAAACTCAATCTACGATCATTTACTTGGCGAGTTAGGATTTCACGAATTTTGTTATTTCAAGCAAATACAATCCACAGGAAACTAGTACAACCAGTATACTGCGCAATGCCTTGAAATAATTTAAAAACAAGTTATTTTGTACAAAAAACACTAAAATTTTATTGGAATTTACGAAAATGTAATATAGAGAAATAAAACAATTAAAAAGACGTTCTTAGGCAAACACTGAACTGGCCTGATGCTCATTTGGATTTGTTCCATAATTAGTTAGTCATTTCTTCTGCGGACTTATCTGTTCAGAATTCTGGCTTAATATCGACTTTTTTCTTCACGACCAGTTCTTTTTGATAATTCTTCCCAGTCAAATACAAAGGCATTTTATTTTTTACACTTAAAGGTATCTTCTTGATATTGGACTCAACAGAATAGCGTAAAAACATTTGCTAAAACGTGTGAGCATAATTTGACAAATGAACTAACGATGTTGATTTAAAAACAGAACTTAGTGATTGTTGAGCGCTAAAAATATTTGATTCATTCAAGTTTATCGATCAAGAGATTGTTTTTAGGTTGTTAAATCAAATTAAGTCCGTTTGCTGTTGAAATTGTTGCGTTAACGCAATTCATTAATCAGAATTGACAACTGCAAGTAAAAATTCTTCTTCGACAAATTCTGCTCAAATTAGAATTTTGTACTGCATAATCCTCAATAGTAATTTAAAGACAAATGTTTTTGTACAAAAAGTACTAAAAATTTATTGGAACATAAAGAAAATTAACATAGAAAACTTAAAAATAAAACTTGTTCTTTATAGTAAGAACATATCAGGGTTATGTAACATTGACATGTAACATGTAACATCCATAGTTTTAAGACTAAAAATTAGAGTTGCAAATTATTCAAGAAAAAATAAAAGTTGAAAATTAATAAGTTATAACCAGTTTTGACTCCGATGTTTGTAAGAATGAAAAAAAATCCAAACGCAGTTATTCTCACAGAAGATACTATAATTGCCTACAATTTAAGAACTTTTGTACAAGATTTTTCTTTCGCCATTTAAATCTCGATTCCATAAATGCAAATTTCGTGAGAATAGAATAGAATATAAAATAAAATAAATCTTTATACCTGTTTTATTATTTTCTACTCTCTGACAATCACAGTACAGTACTAGTTGATAATTTTAAGTTTTAAAATACTTTAATACTTTATACTTTAGTAGGTTACAGTAAAGTGCCTATAATTCGAATTTTTTGCTGCCAACTTTTGATTTTGATTTCGAATTACGAATTATGGGAGTAGGCTATTTTAACTCAAACTGTACATTTTTGGTTAAAATAACCTGATAAAATATCATATTTTTCTCGAACAGTTAAGGTTTTTATTATGGACAATGTTGAAATTCAATAAGGACTATCAGAAATTGAAAATGTGCAAATTGAAATCACGGCCGGCGGAGGGTCGTCAACCGCCATAGGTGGCAGATTCAGTCCACGGAATTTGTAGAAGAGGGGACTCTTATACAGTTTTTCATTTTCAATAATTTATTTCGAATTAACCCTGTAAGATCATTTCGAAATACGAATTATGGGAGGTTTTTCGATTTATGAGCACCTTTTGTACAGCAATAGGTACCGAAATATAGGAATTTTGACTATTTTTGTTACGAATTACGAATTATGGGAGCATTCGAATTAAGGGAGGCACGAATTATGGGCACTTTACTGTAGTTGTTATTATCGTACAAAAAGTCAATGTTAGTTAATAAAAATTGTTTTCCTTGTCATTGAATCGTTGGTTGACAAAAAGCGACCTTTTGACAATATCAATTACAATTTGGTAGTTGTTGTGTTGAACCATTGCGTTGCGATCTTTAGGTTCTTGAGAAGTCATAAGACATTATTAAGATTTAAATGATAGTTGTGCCAAGTTTTAACAACTAAAAGGTATATTAAGTTAATATTATTAACTACGCAGTTAACAAAAGGTATTTTGTTTGAGTGTTTGGTGATCTCGAGATATCTGTCAATTGCTTAAGACTCCCAGAAAGATAAGATTAAGTTGTCATATTTACTTTCGATTGATCCTCTCTTTTAGCGTGACAATAAATCGTATAAATTGATTCGCTGAGTATGACCAAAGATGCCACTTTTGTATATTACTAAAATCATAATTTTGTTTACTAACTGCAAAATATGAATATTTTCAGACAAAGCTGGTTTTGTGTCCATTTACTAATTGTTCTCTCAAATTTTGGTATGAGGATATAACAATTTCTTTAAATTATATGTTTATAACTATTAAAACTTTAACTAGATCAATCAAGCGGAGAATCTGTGTGCGGTGATTGGGTACGATATAAAGATGAAAAATGTTTTAAAATCATCGACGATACCACTCGAGTCTATGACGACGCACAAAAAAGCTGCATGGCACTGGATGAAAGCTTCACTTTGCCGATAATTCACTCAAAAGAAGAACAAGAATTTTTGACAAATTTCTTATTCAAAACACAGAAAAAACTTGAAAATTTTTGGATTGGTGCCAGATTTTTGGACGGCAAAATTAAATGGATCGATAACTCTGAAATGACATTTTCGAATTGGGATGCGAGAGGTGCCAGAAATAAGCCCAACTATTGTGTGGAAATGCAAGCAGACGAATCGTTTGTTGGCAAATGGATCGATGAACCGTGTGCAAAGAAGAATCTAGTGGTATGCCAACGAATGCAAACGTGGTCTATTGCTACACTGCAAAAGACTCTCTTGGATGCGCGGAAAGAGCTTAGAGATTCACTGGAAGACGCCAAAAATCATATACAGAACTTGGAACTCAATCCTGTTCCAATAGGTTTCATTTATATCCAAATTCCAGGCCAGCCTGCTCCAAAGAGTCTGTGGGCCAAAGTGGAGTGGAAAGATGTTACTGTCGAGTACGCGGGACTTTTCTTCCGTGCTGAAGGTGGTGGTTCTGGCGCATTTGAAGCAATTCAAGAAGCAACTTGTCCAAGGTTAGCTCAAATTCGAAGCGAATATGGTGAAAATCCAGAATATGAAGTTTACGGTGGAGCACCAGAGAATATCATTCCAGGACAATGGTCAAGAAAATTTTTTCTCTGGCTGTCGCTGTCCGGATAACCACAGCGCATTGCTATTTAACGTTACAGCTGACGAAGTTAGACCGCGAAACAAAGCGATGCGCATCTGGAAGAGAATCAAATAATTTTGTTACAATAAACTTAAAAACCATAATTTAGAATGTACGAACAGTCATAAAAATGGTTTTGTAATTAAATATTTTTACCATTTCTTTTAAGCAATTATCTTTGATACAATCAGACTAGTAATGATCAGAACAACATTAAAAAGAGTAAATACTAAACTTCTGAAATGTAAAATTATCGTTACCTTTTTTGTTTCGCCTTACAGAAAGGGTTAAAGACAATGATAATATATAACATCATAATGATTCCAATGACATGGAATTTCATGCCATTTGGATATTTTGCATAGATGTAAATAGAGGAATGAGTTATCGTGTGAGTCTGTGATGACTCATCAATGACTAAAGCTAATGAGTACGAGTGCTCGCGATTCGCTTGCTCCGACTTCACGGCAACGGCGTCACTTAAGACTAGTTATCTAAGATAATAATAAATAATAATAAATAATCTTTGAAACAAACAGACAAACGATCAGAACAACATACAGGGTAAATACTAAACTTCTGAAATGTAAAATTATTGTTACCTTTTTCTTTTCGCATTGCAGAAAGAGTTAATGACAATAATAATATATAACCATTCCGGGCATTGCTGAACAGTTGAAATTAGTTCTTTTAATGTTAGCTCGTATAGCGACAAGAAGTTAGCGAATGTAAGATATAAATTATCAATGAAATCTAATTTTCATTGTTCACTCAAAATAATAATCAAATTTTATATCCAAATTCATAAATGCATTTAAAATCTTAAATGAAACCCTAAAAATTGATTTATTTTATGTATTTTATTTATTTATCAAATTATGATTTATTACCTTTTTTCGTAGATGAACCAGAACCCAATGTAGACATCATAATAATAGTTGTTTCTTTGGTTAATAAATATGTAATCTTGAGGTCAAAAAGAAGAAGACAAATCAGAGCTGTATTCGAGAATAAACAATTATATCTTCAATAATCCATACATAATTGATTTGTCTGTTTGAATTGTTTTGTTTAATATAGTTGTGAAACGCCAAATTTGTTTTCTGCTGTGCCATCCGTTCAATTCGTTAGTCTATGTTTTTAACAGAATAAATAAAGATATAATATATGATGGCTTTGACATTGAGAATAGATAATTCGATTGATAAACAATTGCATGATTAAAATATTGATTATTGGTTAGTGATCGTTTCGCTTGTCTGTTTGAACGAAGGTTTGAATTTGAAAAAATACCCTTTTGAAACACTTGTTTGTAACTGACAGCGCAATTAAAAAACATTGCGATGATGAAAATCGAAATTTATAGGAAAATATGAAATTATATTGGGAGTGAAACTAATTCCCGATAAAATTGGCTAGCTTGAATAAAATATAATTATTAAGTCAAACAATTTAAAAATTGCTAAGAATTTTCTAAATGACCTCTTTTCAATATCATTGAGTCAAGTTATATGTGTTAAATAAATGGTTAAAATACGAAGTAAAAAACTGTAACTTTTTCAATATCTCACATCTCAACATCAACAATTTGTTTTAACCATTTTCAATTGTCAAATAAAATTTAAAGAGGGTTTAATTCTGTCTAGTTTTACGATTGATTTGTTCAGTATTGATATTGAACAAGTTAACATTTAGTAACCTTTAAAATGAGCGTAAAACATCGTGATTGAATGTGATATCTTTGCTATGCATTGGCAAAGCTTTGGCTTTGCCATAAAATTTGCTGTAAAACAACAAAGAGTGCTAATTGTGCACAAATGAATTCACTCAATTTTATTTGGACACGACATGACGATATTTGATAACAAAATTAGTAGAAAAATTTGGCATATGAAATTAATTTGTACTTGTAATTAGTAATTGTAGATTGAATGACAACATTTGGCATTTTAAAGTTTCAAGTTTTAAATCAAAACCAATATTACAAACTTAATAAACAAATTCTAACAAATGCAGTAATCAGATTTACTGAATTTTATATTATACTAATTACCTTTTGATAAAACCTCTAATTACAAATCTTTTAAAAAATGATAAAATACAAAACACTGTCAAGTTTGCCATGTCGAAGGCTAGTTTTTCTGGGGTATTAATTGGAATTAATTATAAAGTGGCGATAAAACATTTTCAACATTTACACAAAAAATTTTATTTAAAATTGTTATGACAATTTCCTATTTGAATTTGATATACAATGGAAAATAATTAGACAATTAATAATTTGAAATAAAGGTTGTGTTGTTTGGTTTGATTTAATTAGTAATTGGAATTCGACAGTACACTGAGTACATCTACGAAGAACTCATAATAAACAATTTTAATATATTTAATAAGAAAAGTGCAAATTAATTAAATTAAGTGATTTTTAATTTGTTCTATATTAGGAATAAAGTTCAGGCTTATAAATAAAATAACCTTTATTGAAAGAACACATAATTGATCCAATTCTTCGACTTAAATCTTGAGCGGCGAGTTGTCGCTTCAGTCGTTCATAGATTCCATCCAGGAACGAGATGAAACGATGAGACTTACTGAAACGAGAAATACAAAATTCATCAATTGATAGAATCAAAATAAAACTGCAAAATAAAAAAACTTCACGTGTAAACATTGAGTGAGTTATTGTCATAGTACAAACCTGGCATTCTGCTGTCCAACACACGTGTGTTTTGATTTGCAGTACTCGGCTGTCTCGATGTGATTTTGATTTCTATATCTCCCTCAATTTCTTCTGAATCAACCAATTCTCCTCCCAAATGGACCAGCAATCTGTCCTGGCACCCTTCGTGGACAAGTCCCGACTGGATTTGGCCACTTCACTATCGTTGACCTTCAACACCGTCACCAATTCAAATGCACAACTTTGTATCACTACAAGTCTGTCTACAGCAACTTCACTATCATCACTCGATCCATCTCAATTGAATGTTCAACCAGTAAAGGGTATTTTCGTGAAACAGGAATTCTTTGAAGATGAATCGTCTGCTTTATCACATCAACAAGTCATCACAGGTAAATAAATGTTTTGGTTACTCAATGAGGAACTTTACTGATTTGTGTTTGTGTTTTGTGCAGACCAACTGCCAACTTACCAAATCATCGAGACAGTCGAGTACAATCCAAACATTGTTGTCAAACTAGAACAATTCGATGGTGACACAACTCTGTCGAATCGAGAGACCGAAGGTATTGTGTTTTGTATCAGTTTTGATATTTTGATTGATTACTTTTATGTGTGTATTGACAGATACATCAAACAACGAACAAACTGAAACTTTTATGACTAGATCTGTTAAGTCAGAATTTCATTCACCACAGAATGTACACAACATTGCGAATTCAGTCAAGTTGGAAGTCAAAGAAGAATATTCAAATGATGAAGATGGTGGTTGCACTGAATGTGCTGTGAAGCGTGAATTGGACTTTGAAGGAGACGAACAAATGGAAACTTTTCATCACGAACAAGTCACTGCAGGTATTTTGTCTGTTTAGCTCCATAACAAATAACTTTCTTTATTCATTTCCCTGCAGACCCAACAAATGTCATTCGTCCACTCGTTCATTCTATCCCAGACCAAGTCCCACCTCATCAAATCATCGAGACTGTCCAGTACAATCCAAACATTACAATCAAACAAGAACAATTCGATGATGACACAACTCTGTCCAATGGACCATCACAGACCGAATGTATTGTGTTTTGCTTGTTTGTCATTTCCCTTGATTAGTAATTGTTTGTTTGTTTGTTTTGTATTCAGATTCATCAACCATTGCGATCATTCGAAGCACTTCATCTTCGAATGAGCACAATTTTGTGGCAGTCAAGGAGGAATTGAAGAATGAATATGAATATGAACATTGTGATGCGTGTGGAATGAAGCGTGAATTGGATATTGAAGAAGTCGAAACTGGTAAACGTGTGAGGAGGCAGAGAAGTGAACAAATGGACGATGAGGATGGACTGGTTCAAGAAGATCATGATACTGGCGAAGGATTTGATGATTTGTTCGAAGGTGATGAAAAAGTTGGTGACCCTGCTCCAGCGAGAAATGATCAAGTGAAAGAAGATGGTCAGGTGATTCAACATCGAGTGGACCAAGCTGTCGAAACAGAAAACAACTTCAAATGTACTTTTCCGGGATGCGACAAAGAGTTCAAAGACAAAGGCCAAGTTACACGACACACTCGAGTACATACCGGCGAGAAGCCATTCGAATGTTCCTGGATTGGCTGTGGCAAGGCATTTTCCCAATCCGGTAATTGGCGAGCACACCTGCGAGTGCACACCGGCGAACGTCCTTTCGCCTGTGATTGGCCTAATTGTGGGCTGAGGTTTACTCGCAAACAATGTCTCACTAAACATTACAGTCGAATACACAATCGCAAATGAATGTTTTCACATGTTTTCATATGGAACTCAAGTTCACTAATTGTTTAATGTTTCCGATGTGGATTATTGCTAATTAAAACATTTATTAACACTAATTAATCTAATTATTTTTTGTTTTTTGAGAGTAATGGAATGAAAAAATATGTAAATTGTCCACTTAACTTTTTCTACTTGAACGATTTATCAAATATGGGAAATGTGTCTTATATTATTTCTATATTTTTCAAGTGTCAATGCAACAGTACAAAGTATAAAGTACAAACTCAAGTCCTGTTGTGCTGTGAATGCTTCAAGGATACACCTGATTTTACAACAAAACGTCCAAACTGACCAGATTAGGTTTCTACGATAAAAAATAGATAATAAAAAACCTTTTGAGAGCTTACACATTTATTACAGGAACATTGTAAACGTCGTATACTACAAGACACGTATATTCAGTAATTTCAGTAAATTCTGACTTATTACCTTTTCAAACTTTAATCAAATTATTGTCAAAAATTGTTCAAATAATTTTCCAGTTGGATTTAAGATGTACGAGATATATTAGATATAATAGAGAGTTATTAAACAATTAATCATTATTTGTAATTCAACAGTACATTCAATGGCTTATGATAAACAAATTCAATATTTTTAAAAAGTGCAAAAAAATTATAAGATTTTGAATTTGTTCGATTAGGAATAATTTTTATTAAAGAAACCAATAAACAAAATAAACGTTATTGAAGGAAACCGTTTTGGAGAAGCCACAAATTGTACTTTATAAAGTAATTTATAATTATCTAACCTGTTGCACATTTTGTTAGTTGCAAACCCAAGCACTCGTGGTTAGTCAATCTAAAATTAAGACGAAATGATTTGACAAATCCTGACACACAAATGCTTGCACTCGAAATAGTTTTGACTTGTAGCAGAGGCAGAAGATCCTAAAGTTTTCTGTAGTTTGTTGTTACTTGAGAGTTGGGTTTAAATCCTTTATTGAGACATGCTAAAACGAGAAAGACAAAACGAATCAATTGATAGAATCAAAATAGAATTAGCAAAATAAACCAATACGTGCAAAATTGTCATTGACAGTGATTGTTATTGTCACTGTCTAAACCTGGCATTCCACAACACGTGTTTTGTTTGGCTGTACTCGGCTGACTCGATACAATTTTGATTGTGATTTCTGTTTCTCCCTCAATTTCTTTTGAATCTTTTATTTTTCCTCCAAATGGACCCGCAATCTGTCCTGGTACGTCACGAGGACACGAACCGACTGGATTTGACTACTTCACTTTCGTTAACCTCCAACACTGTCACCAATTCAAATGCACAACTTTGTATCACCACAACTCAGTCTACAACAACTTCATCATCATCACTCGATCCATCACAAATGACTGTTCAACCCGTTAGTGGTATTTTCGTGAAACAGGAATTCTTTGAAGAGGAATCGTCTGCTTTATCACATCAACAAGTCATCACAGGTGAATACATGTTTTGTTTACTCGATGAGGAACTTTACTAATTGGTGTTTGTGGTGTTTTTGCAGACCAACTCCGATATCACCAAATTATCGAAACAGTAGAGTACAATCCAAACATTGCAATCAAACTGGAACAATTCGGTGGTGACACGACTCTGTCGAATCGACAGACTGAAGGTATTGTGTTTTGTATCTGTTTTGATTGATTACTTTTGTGTTTGTGTGTGTTGACAGATACATCAAACAACGAACAAACTGAAACCCTTCAAGTGACTCGGTCTGTTAAGTCAGAATATAATTCACAACTAAATCATAATAACATTGTGGATTCAGTCAAGTTGGAAGTCAAAGAAGAATATTCAGATGATGAAGACGGTGGTTGCACTGAATGTGCTGTGAAACGTGAATTGGACTTTGAAGGAGACGAACAAATGGACACTTTTCATCACCAACAAGTCACCGAAGGTATTTTGACTGTTTATTTCTATAACAAACAACTTTCCTTATACATTTGCATGCAGGCCCAACAAATTTCATTCGTCCACTCGTCCATTCAGTTGCAGACCAACTCCCACCTCACCAAATCATCGAAACTATGCAGTACAATCCAAACATTACAATCAAACAAGAACAATTCGATGATGACACAACTCTGTCCAATGGACCATCACACACCGAATGTATTATGTTTTGCTTATTTGTCATTTCCCTTGATTAGTAATTGTTTGTTTGTTTTGTATTCAGATTCATCAACCATTGCGATCATTCGAAGCACTTCATCTTCGAATGAGCACAATTTTGTGACAGTCAAGAAGGAATTGAAGAATGAATATGGACATTGTGATGTGTGTGGAATGAAACGTGAATTGGATTTTGAAGAAGTCGAAGCTGGTAGACGTGTGAAGAAACAGAGAAGTGAACAAATTGACAATGAAGATGGACTGATTCAAGAAGATCATGATAATACTGGCGAAGGATTTGATCTGAATGAAGGTGATCAACAAGATGGTATCCCTGTTCCAGCGAGAAATGATCAAGTTAACGAAGGTGGTCAGGTGATTCAACATCGAATAGACAAAGCTGTCGAAACAGAAAACAACTTCAAATGTACTTTTCCTGGTTGCGACAAAGAGTTCAAATACAAATGCCAATTTACTCTAAACACTCGAGTGCATACCGGCGAGAAGCCCTTCAAATGTACCTGGAATGGCTGTAACAAGGCGTTCGCTCAAAATTCTCAGCTACAAGCACACATTCGAGTACATTCTGGAGAGAAGCCATTCAAATGCACATGGAATTTGTGTGAGATGGCATTCGCCCAATACAGCGGGTTTCGAGCACACCTTCGAGTTCATACAGGAGAAAAGCCATTCAAATGCTCCTGGAATGGATGTGACAAGACATTCGCTGATGGATCCACGTTGTATAGACACAAGCGAGTGCACACCGGAGAACGACCTTTCGCCTGTGATTGGCCTAATTGTGGGCTTAGGTTTACTCGCAAACAATGTCTCACTAAACATTACAGTCGAATACACAATCGCAATTGAATGTTTTCACTTAAATGTAACACAATTTCACTAATTGTTTAAGGATTTTAATGTGGATTATTGCTAATTAAAAAAAGGCTGCCATTTAATTGGTCGGTATTTTTAATGAAATGGTCAGTATTTGAAGTAGTAATTTGTAAGTATTTTTCGGTCAGTAATATTAATAATTTTGGTAAGTATTTTATATTATATGGGTAATAGTGCAAAATACTATTATATTATGTCACGGTAAATGTGTGATTTAGGGAAAAGTATACCTTTCCCGGGAAATGTGTAATATTTTTCAAACTTTCTGTGTTTTCATACATTTACCGGTAAATGTACACCTTTCCCGGTAATTCTATAGCTTTCCCAGCACTTCTTGGGAAATGTATTTTTCTTAAAGTTAACCCATCATAAGTACGTATTTTATGAACGTGCAATGAACGGAATCATATGATTTCTGTCTTGTGCTGTCAATGATAGTCTGTCGTGTTACTTTGTTTTGATTTTCGACATCATCACTCATCACTTTCCTCAGTTTAATTCATCATGAACGAATTTCGTGACCAATTCAATGTCAAGTTGACTCAACTGTACGATTTCAAAGGTTCCAAGTGAAAGGTACAACAAAACTTGTGGACAAGTGGATAGACTTATATCGCGGATTAAATTCGATGAAAATGGGAAAACTGATTCAGTAAAGTATATTGTCTACCAAGAACAGGTTTTTGAGGTTCTTGATCAAATCCATAGCAATCTCATGTCAAAGTGATTCAATCTGTTGAAACAGAAGAACTACTTGAGGAAGGACTCTTGCATTATCGACGGAAGTGAAGAACAAAACAGTGTTACTTCAGCAGTGCCAGATGATGGTCCAGGTAGCAATATAAAGTCACACTTTGGATCTGCACTCGAGTTGTCGAGAATATTTGATGCCACGAGTCGATCGCAGTTCAGCAATTGATGATCAAAATGTCCCGGGAAAGGTATACTTTTCCCTAAATCATACATTTACCGTGACATATATACTATTTATTAAGGCTAATTTAATCAATTTTGTTTTGGATTTTGACATTGGACACAATGGAACGCCTTCCACGAATAAAATAATTAAATTGTCCATTTGACTGTTTGCAAACGTTTATAGACTCTATTTATAAAGGAGGACAACTGTGTCTTTTACACTATCTGATCATCAGTCTTCAATAAATTTTAGTATAACTCAACGTTCAATTCACTCTACTCACTGCAAGTTCACTAGCAAGCACTCGTTCAAGTGCAAGTGGAATTGTCAATAAAATGTGTGCTGACAGCAGTATGCGATTGTATTGGGAAAGAATAACTAAGAAATTATAGAAACAATCTAGAAGAATATAATTAACTGATTTAAAAATGCTTGTTTGATCGTAGATTTCAAAATTATTTTACTATTTTTTGACTTAATCGACATCAAGTCTTTACGAAAGATGATTATAACTATTTTACCAAAACAATGTCGATTTCTCAGTATTGATATTATAAACGTGTAAATGAAGATTGAAGAAGTTTGCTAGAATTTTTTAAAAATAAAATTACCCTTAAACCTGAAAGCAGAAACAAACAGAATTTTAATATTAACGAAACACAAGTTGCATTAGTTTGACGATCGTTCCCCTTGTTTGTGAGAGCGATGGTTCAAACTTGAAATAATGTCTTTTTTAAAAATATTCACAATTATTGAAATTTAATTTAATTTATTTTAACTAGACTTTGCATTCAAAATCATAGGCATAAAATTCATTGATATGAAAATATAGGCAGCTATTGAACAAAGTTGGTTTAATAAACAATTTGATTATCAAAGTTAAACTTATATAATAACTTTGTTTATAACCCAAAATTAAAGATCTCTCATCAATCAAATGAACTCAGAAATTATTTGTTTTTAAAAATACATTGATATTTTGTAGATAAATTGGAACTGATAAAAAATCAAAAGCAATTGTTCAACACAAGATTAATAATTTATTTACGAATTTGAGTGAGAATACATTTTTAAAACACTTTTGTGTTGCATATTATATTGAACCTGTAAGGAAACGATTAGAAAAACGACTCAAAATAATAACACGAGACATCGAATTAAAAAAAGAAGTTGTATCCAGAGTTAACTCCCTATTTCCGCCAAACCGAGCAACCTCTTCAATTTTTCATACAAATTCAGGAGGGTTTTCTGGAATGTATGCACATTTGTGTCAATTTCTTGAAAAGATTAATCGGAGAGCACTGAGTTGAGTTGAAAACACTGCAGTCGACCTGTCAATTTTGTCTGAATACTCCTGTCACTCACATGACACTGAAAGTTGCGTAAAATTGGTCACCGAGTGGTCACTCTGTGTTTGGAAAGTAAGATCGGAATTTGATGATAAGTACAACAGTTTTTTCTCGCACATGTTGGGATTAAAAAATTAACAAAAAAGAACAAATATAAACGCAATATCTGTGTGCAATTAATCTCAAGAATTTCGTTTAAGTATATTGAGAAAGTGAAAGAATTGTACTTTGTTTATTTAAAAACGTTCGTTCGTTAGCAAGGGTTTGTCTAATTTTTGTTAACCTTTTGAAATCATAATTTATTCACAAATTGAATCTCATTGTCAAGAAAATTGTTTTGATGATTTTTAAAATTATGAGTATAGTACTTTTACCTTTATTGAAGTTTTATTTATTGCACTTTAAATAAGGATAATATTCAAGTTCAAAAATTGAACAAGATTGTAATCGAGCGTGAAAATAATCACACAAGTCCAACTTGAAATTCATCTTGAAAATATTTCTAGAGAACGATTATAATATTGGTTAAAAGTATTGTGAGAAGTCGTTTATAAACAAGTAATTTTTATATTGGGCACTCGGAATAAACTCGAACAAACCAAACATATACATGTCAAGCCATATCGATGCAAAAAAATTTTGTTAACAACGAATGTCAATAAAAGTTTCATTGACGATTGAAAAATAACCATTATCATGTTTATTGATTCATTGAGTAATGTTCAATAATCAACAGATTGTTGTAGCGGTCAGATCAAATGAAGTTTTGATGATCAGAATGCGAATTTATTGAAAAAACTATTCTTAAGCCAAACAGTTGAAAGTAAGGTTGTTTTGTACACAAAGTGACAAAGTTTAATTTTGGAAAAATTCATTGATAAAAAAATAAATTCACAAAATCCGGGAAAAGATTCTTTTCCATAATAATTGAAAACAAGTTAGGTTTGGTATAAAATGTTTATTGAATAAAGAATATAGCAAATATTAATAAGGAGAAAATATAAAAGAAAAATTAATGTTCTCTAGTAAGAACAAAACTGGATTAAGAATGTGATGCGATTTGAAATGCGAAAATAACCAATCAAAATCATGTTCAATTTCATCTGAGATGCTGCAGTTAATCATTTCTTGATTATACCCAACATTTTGAAAACTTCCTCTTCGTCTTTGAGAGACCAATTTTCGGCAATAGCAGACAGTACTTCAGGCGAAATGTCTTCTTCTTTCTTGCTTTCGTCATCTTGTTTCTTTTGTTCTTGAGGTTTCCCTCTAGAACGCTTTGGGTCGCTTATTATCTTGCAGGATGCTAAATAAATCGCAAATTCTGACGACAAACCATGCTCGTCAAAGATTTTCTTCAAGTCCCCTGCAGGCATGCTGGCGGATCTTTTGGTTGACATGATACAAGTTGAATAACCGCAAAAGCGAGGTGAGAAAGATGGCGATGAAGAGAACCAAAAACTTTTTGGCCAAACACGTGTGCACAATTTGACAACCGAGCCGACGATGGCTATTTGAAGACAGTCCAGTCAGCAAAAAAGATGAAAGTCAAGTCAAAATGCCTGTCAAAACATTTATCTGATTAAATGAAATTTAAAGCTTGCCATTTACATAACACAATATGTTCATATAAGTTTACCAATTCATAAACTGTAAGAAAAGTTTGACAGTTAAACAGCATAGTGTATTAATTGTGCACAAATGGATTCACTTAATATTATCTGGACACGACACGACGATATTTGATAACAACATTAGTAGGCAAATTTGGCATATCAAATTAATTTGTATTGGAATTTGTAATTGTAGATTGAATGACAACATTTGGCATTTTAAAGTTTCAAGTTTTAAATCGAAACCAATATTACGAACTTAATAAACAAATTCTAACAAATGGAGTAATCAGATTTACTGAATTTTATACTAATTACCTTTTGATAAAACCTCTGATCGCAAACCTTTTAAAAAATGATAAAATACAAAACACAATCAAGTTTGCCATGTCAAATGATAGTTTTGCGGTGGTATTAATTGGAATTAATTTTAAAGTGGCGATAAAACTTTTTCAACCGTTACTCAAAAATTCTTATACAAAATTCTTATGACAATTTCCTAGTTGAATTTGATATATAATGTAATGGAAAATAATTAGACAATTAATAATTTGAAATAAATGTTGTGTTGCTTGATTTAATTTGTAATTGTAATGCAACAGTACTTTTACGAAGGTCTTGTAATAAATAGTAAACAATTTTAATATATTTAATAAGAAAATGTGAAAATTAAGAAATATAGAATTGGTTCGATATCAGGAATAAAGCTCAGAACTTATAAATAAAATAACTTTTATTGAAGGAATAGATCAAATTCTTTAATCTTGCGCGGCGAGTTGTTACTTCAGTCTTCCATATATTCGATCAAGGAATGAGATGAAACGATGAGACTCACTGAAACGAGAAATCCAAAATGCATCAATTGAATCAAAATAGAACTACAAAATAAAAAACTTCACGTGTAAACTTGACATTGAGTGAGTGATTGTCATTGTCATAGTACAAACCTGGCATTCTGCTGTCCATCACACGTGTGTTTTGATTGGCAGTACTCGGCTGACACGATACGATTTTGATTTCTGTTTCTCCCTCAATTTCTTCTGAATCAGCCAATTCTTCCCCCAAATGGATCAGAAATCTGTCCTGGCACCCCTCGTGGACAAGTCCCGACTGGATTTAGCCACTTCACTATCGTTGACCTCCAACACTGTCACTAATTCAAGTGCACAACTTTGTACTACCACAACTCAATATAAATCAACTTCACCATCATCACTCCATCCATCTCGAATGACTGTTCAACCAGTAAGGGGTATTTTCGTGAAACAGGAATTTTTTGAAGAGGAATCGTTTGCTTTATCACATCAACAAGTGATCTCTGGTAAATAAATGTTTTGGTTACTCGATGAGGAACTTTACTGATTTGTGTTTGTGTCTTTCCAGACCAACTCCCACCTCACCAAATCATCGAAACTGTCGAGTACAATCCAAATATTGTTGTCAAACTGGAACAATTCGATGATGACACGACTCTATTGAATCGACAGACTGAAGGTATTGGTATTGTGGTTATTTGTTTTGATTGTTTGACTGATTACTTTTGTGTGTGTTGACAGATACATCAAACAACGAACAAACTCTTGTGACTCGATCTGTTAAGTTAGAATGCCATTCACCACAGAATGAGCACAACATTGTGGATTCAGTCAAGTTGGAAGTCAAAGAAGAATATTCAGATGATGAAGACGGTGGTTGCACTCAATGTGATATGAAGCGTGAATTGGACTTTGAAGGAGACAAACAAATGGAAACTTTTCATCACCAACAAGTCACCGAAGGTATTTTGTCTGTTTAGCTTCATAACAAATAACTTTCCTTATACATTTCTCTGCAGACCCAACAAATTTCATTCGTCCACTCGTCCATTCTGTTCCAGACCACCTCACCAAATCATCGAGACTGTCCAGTACAATCCAAACATTACAATCAAACAAGAACAATTCGATGATGACACAACTCTGTCCAATGGACCATCACAGACCGAATGTATTGTGTTTTGCTTGTTTGTCATTTCTCTTGATTAGTAATTGTTTGTTTGTTTTGTATTCAGATTCATCAACCATTGCGATCATTCGAAGCACTTCATCTTCGAATGAGCACAATTTTGTGGCAGTCAAGGAGGAATTGAAGAATGAATATGAATATGAACATTGTGATGTTTGTGGAATGAAGCGTGAATTGGATAGTGAAGAAGTCGAAATTTGTAGACCTGTGAGGAGACAGAGAAGTGAACAAATGGATGATGAAAATGAACTGGTTCAAGAAGATCATGATACTACTGGCGAAGGATTTGATGATTTGTTCGAAGGTGATGAAAAAGTTGGTGACCCTGCTCCAGCGAGAAATGATCAAGTGAACGAAGGTGGTCAGGTGATTCAACATCGAGTGGACCAAGCTGTCGAAACAGAAATCAACTTCAAATGTACTTTTCCGGGATGCGACAAAGAAGACCTTTCGCCTGTGATTGGCCTAATTGTGGGGCGAGGTTTACTCTGAAACGACATCTCACTCAACATTACAATCAAATCACACACAATCGCAAATGAATGTTATCACTCACTCATGTCACACATGTTCACTAATTGTTTAATGTTTCTGATGTGGATTATTGCTTATTAAAACATTATTTAACACCAATTAATATGATCAATTTTGTTTTGGGTTTTGACATTTGAAACATGAATAAAATAATTAAATTTCCCATTTTACTGTTTGCAAATGCTTATAGACGCAATTTATAAAGGAGAACAACTGTGTCTTTTACACAATCTGATCATCAGTCTTGAATAAATTTTAATATAACTCAACGTTCAATTAAGTCAACAATAGTTCCTATTCTAGACCTAGGCATGTCGAGAGATGATAATATTTTGTAGATATATTGTAGCTAATGGAAAATCAAAAGCGATTGTTCAACACAAGATTAATAATTTATTTACGAATTTGAGTGAGAATACATTTTTAAAACACTTTCGTGTTGCATATTATATTGAACCTGTAAGGAAACGATTAGAAAAACGACTCAAAATAATAACACGAGATATCTGAGATAATTGGATACTGAAGATGTCAAAAATGGTAGACCTGTGAAGAGACAGAGAAGTGAACAAATTGTCGATGTAGATGGACTGATTCAAGAAGATGATACTACATGCGAAGGATTTGATCTGAACGAAGGTGAACAACAAGGTGGTGACCCTGCCTCAGCGGAAAATGATCAAGTGAACCAAGGTGGTCAGGTGATTGAACATCGAGTGGACCAAGCTGTCGAAACAGAAAACAACTTCAAATGTACTTTTCCGGGATGCGTCAAAGAATTCAAACACAAAGGCCACTTTACTCGACACACTCGAGTACATTCCGGCGAGAAGCCCTACAAATGTACCTGGAATGGGTGTCAAAAGGCGTTCTCTCAAAATACCAATTTACAAGTACACCTGCGAGTTCACACAGGAGAGAAGTCATTCAAATGCACTTGGAATGGGTGTGGCAAGACATTCGCTCGTGGGTCCACGTTGCACAGGCACAAGCAAGTGCACACCGGCGAAAGACCTTTTCCTTGTGATTGGCCTAATTGTGGGCTGAGGTTTTCTCGCAAAGAAAATCTCACTAAACATTACAATCGAATACACAATCGCAAATGAATGTTTTCACTCACAAATGTAACACAAGTTCACTAATTGTTTAATGTTTCTGATGTGGATTATTGCTAATTAAAACATTTATTAAGTCTAATTAATTTGATCGATTTTGTTTTGGGTTTTGACATTGGAATTGATATGAAAATATAGGCAGCTATTGAACAAAGTTGGTTTAATAAACAATTTGGTTATCAAAGTCAGCCTTATATAAAAACTTTGTTTATAACCCAAAATTAAAGATTCCTCATCAATCAAATAAACTCCAAAATTATTTGTTTTTAAAAAGGCATTAATATTTTCTAGATATATTGGAGCTGATAGAAAATCCAAAAGCGATTGTTCAACACAAGATTAATAATTTATTTACGAATTTGAGTGAGAATACATTCTTAAAACACTTTCGTGTTGCATATTATATTGAACCTGTAAGGAAACGATTAGAATACCGACTCAAAATAATAACACGAGACATCGAATTAAAGAAACATTTTTTAGCTTAACCATTGGTAGTACAACAACCCAATTAAGAATAAAAAATTGGTTAGTTCATGAATTACAATTTGAAGGTAGAATCTGTCACAATAACAGAAGAAATTCTTTCACCATTTAAGTGATTGCTCCATATGTTATTATAATAAAGTTAAGTTTGTGTTTATTCTTTTCAATTTTCATATTTACCATTATGACATAACAGTTACATATGCTAAAGTTTTAATCAAACAAATAATAATTTAAACCGAGTGGGAAATTCCAGCAGATTGTTGGTAGATTGATAGATTTTCAACCTCTAGACATCGATTTGGTTACGTACAAGCAATTTATTATGTTTTACAATTAATTTCTCATATCAACAAAAAGTACGACTCATTAAATTTGTACATTTTAAGATAATCGTGGAAGCCATTGTGGATGTAGACGAGTTTTGTTTTTTTCATTGTTTGAGTCGGCTTGACTAAATTTTTAAAATCATTAAGCAGACAATGACAAGGCTTTTTAAAATTAGATTTTTCACCTTTATAATAAACGAATTCGCGGAAAGCTTTGAAACCACATTCAAACAAAGTTATTGGATTGTAAAGTATTGCTGATAACTTCTCAGTAATAAATCAGGTAAATAAGTTGGATTCTAGTTTATGAATTGATGATATATGAAACGATTTGTAGTGACAATATAAAACATTGAAACATTAAAAGTCAAAACACATTCAAAATGAGATGTGAAACATTTTAAGTGAAATGAAAACTAAACCAAAGCGCATTGTGGTTTGAATGTGCACCTTTTGCATGATCACATTCAAATACAAAAATGCGTACTTAACACAATTGTGTAATTAATAACTAATTGGACATGTGAATAATTTATCTTATTATGATTAGTGTGATTACAATTAAAGTTTCATTGACGATTGAAAATGAAACCAAAAAAGATTTAAGATTTAAGAATTTAAGATTAGTAACTTAAATAAAACACTACCACTGCTACTAGGTGTACCAAAGACTGTTGAAAAAGTTAGAAATGACATTGGTTGACAATTTGTTGTACCCTAAAACAATGAGTTATGTGGAAACGAGAACACAAAATGAATCAATTGGTAGATTAAAAATAAAATTATTTGCAAAATAAACAATATTCATGTAAACTTGACATTTAGCGAGTTATTGTCATTGTCACTGTATAAACCTGGCATTTTGTCCACCACCACAAATGTGTTTTGGTTGGCAGTGCTCGACTTGACTCGATATCGACACAATTTTTCTCTTTCTGTTTCTCCCTAAAATTCTCTTGAATCTTTTATTTCTCCTTCCAAATGGACCAGAAAACTGTCCTCGTACGTCACGTGGACACGAACCGACTGGATTTGACCACTTCACTTTCGTTAACCTCCAACACTGTCACCAATTCTAATGCACAACTTTGTATCGCCACTAGTCAGCCTACAGCAACTTCACCATCATCACTCTATCCATCACGAATGACTGTTCAACCCGTAAAGGCTATTCACGTGAAACAGGAACACTTTGAAGAGGAATCGTCTGTTTTATCACGTCAACAAGTCATCACAGGTGAATACATGTTTTGGTTACTCGATGAGGAACTTTACTAATTTGTGTTTGTGTCTTTCCAGACCAACTTCCACCTCACCAAATCATCGAAACTGTCGAGTACAATCCAAACATTGTTGTCAAACTAGAACAATTCCATGATGACACAACTCTGTCGAATCAACAGACCGAAGGTATTGTGTTTTGTATCTGTTTTGATATTTTTGATTGATTACTTTTGCATGTTGACATATTCATCAAACAACGAACAAACTGAAACCCTTCAAGTGGCCCGATCTGTTAAGTTAGAATGCCATTCACCACAGAATCAGTACAACATTTTGAATTCAGTCAAGTTGGAAGTCAAAGAAGAATATTCAGATGATGAAGACGGTGGTTGCACTGAATGTGCTTTGAAGCGTGAATTGGACTTTGAAGGAGACGAACAAATGGAAACTTTTCATCACCAACAAGTCACCGAAGGTATTTTGACTGTTTAGTTTCATAACAAACAACTTTCCTTATACATTTCCTTGCAGGCCCAACAAATTTCATTCGTCCACTCGTCCATTCTGTTGCAGACCAACTCCCACCTCATCAAATCATCGAGACTGTCCAGTACAATCCAAACATTACAATCAAACAAGAACAATTCGATGATCAACAAGGTGGTGACTTTGTATCAACGGAAAATGATCAAGTGAACGAAGATGTTCAGGTGATTCAACATCGTGTGGACAAGAACAACGAACAAGAACCTCCACCAGAAAAGATCACGATCGGTCAAGCTGTTGAAACAGAAAACAACTTCAAATGTACCTTTCCGGGATGCGTCAAAGAATTCAAACACAAAGGCCACTTTACTCGACACACTCGCGTACATACCGGCGAGAAGCCCTACAAATGTACCTGGAATGGCTGTGACAAGGCGTTCGCTCAAAATTCTCATTTACAAGTACACTTTCGAGTACATTCTGAAGAGAAGCCATTCAAATGCTCTTGGAATTTGTGTGAGAAGGCATTTACCCAATACAGTGGTTTTCGAGCACACCTTCGAGTTCATTCTGGAGAGAAGCCAATCAAATGTTCCTGGAATGGCTGTGACAAGGCATTTGTTAGTGACTATGCTTTGCGAAAACACCTGTGGGTTCACACAGGAGAGAAGCCAATCAAATGTTCCTGGAATGGCTGTGACAAGGCATTCGCCCAATACTGTAATTTGCGAGCACACCTTCGAGTGCACACCGGCGAACGTCCTTTCGCCTGTGATTTGCCTAATTGTGGGGCGAGGTTTTCTCAGAAATCACATCTCACTAGACATTACAATCGAATACACAATCGCAAATAAATGTTTTCACTGACACATGTCACACAAATTCACTAATTGTTTATTGTTTCTGATGTGGATTATTGCGAATTAAAACGTTAATTAAGACAATTTGGTTGGATCGATTTTGCAGTGGCTTTTGATATTGGAAACAATGGAACTAATTTAATGTTGCACATCGAAACATGTGCAATAATATTGTCACTAACAGCTTGATATATCATCAATTTACGTAGTCAAGACAAATAAGAAATAAAATGTATACCATTTTGACAAAATGAAAAAAATCAATTAATAAACTTTAGTTAAAAGTCAGATGGTGGATGATTGAATTATATTTTTGTTAATTTTTTAAATGTCTATGAATTTTGCTTCTGTGGACTGAGAAGAGAATGCTACTGACCGTTGAAAACATCATTCTGTTCTAAAGTATTAATGTAAGGAAGTTAATTATCAGGTTATTATGATATTATATGACATTTTAATTGCTTTGAGTTGGGTAAACAAAATATTTTTGGAAAGAAAATAATGTGATTTAGAATATGAATATATAATTAGTTAAGATCTTTGATATTTAAAACTATTTAGAAAACACGCTATTAACCTAAATAAATTTAAAAAATACAGTCCAAACGATTTACATTCTTACATTTACATCTTATGGTAAGATAACTCATGTTTTTAAAACTTTTTGGCTTTGAAGTGAATTTTGTGTATTATAATAATTGTAATAATTGTATACAAATAATCGTAAAATAAAATGAAAAAAATTATTGCTTCCTTTGCTAATATTGCTAATTTGAATAGAAGTATCCAGGACATTACAATGACAAGGCTTTTTAAAATTTGATTTTTCACCTTTATAATAAACGAATTCGTGGAAAGCTTTGAAACCACATTCAAACAAAGTTCTTGGATTGTAAAGTATTGCTGATAACTTCTCAGTAATAAATCAGGTAAATAAGTTGGATTCTCGTTTATGAATTGATGATATGTGAGACGATTTGTAATAACAATATAAAACATTGAAACATTAAAAGTCAAAACACATTCAAAAAGAGATGTGAAACATTTTAAGTGAAATGAAAACTAACCCAATGCACATTGTTGTTTGAATGTGCACCTTTTGCATGATCACATTCAAATACAAAAATGCGTACGTAGTGTTCACTGTACACAATAACTAATTGGACATTAAAATGGGAACAATTTATCGTATTATGATTAGTGTGATTACAATCAACGTTTCATTGACGATTGAAAATGAAACCAAAAAAGATTTAACCATTAGTAATTTAAATAAAACACTACATAAAAATTACTCTTCAGTAAACTCTATATAAAATGAAATAAAAATATCCAAAATAATAATTTAAAGAATATGCTATGATAAAAAATAGAGTTTAGTTATTACTTACTTAGTAATAAGTTATTAGATGTTTTTAAAATTAGATTTAATTTGAAGAAAAATGCCCAGGCAATGAGAAACATTTTTTAACCGTCTTGAAGGTGCACCAAAGACTGTTGAAAAAGGTAGAAATGACATTGGTTGAAAATTTGTTGTACCCTAAAACGATGAGACATGTGGAAACGAGAACACAAAATGAATCAATTGATAGATTAAAAATAAAATTATTTGCAAAATAAAACAATATTCGTGTAAACTTGACATTTAGCGAGTTATTGTCATTGTCACTGTATAAACCTGGCATTTTGTCCACCACCACAAATGTGTTTTGGTTGGCAGTACTCGACTTGACTCGATATCGACACAATTTTTCTCTTTCAGTTAATCCCTAAAATTCTCTTGAATCTTTTATTTCTCCTTCCAAATGGACCAGAAAACTGTCCTCGTACGTCACGTGGACACGAACCGACTGGATTTGACCACTTCACTTTCGTTAACCTCCAACACTGTCACCAATTCAAATGCACAACTTTGTATCACCACAAGTCTGTCTACAACAACTTCACCATCATCACTCGATCCATCTCAGTTGACTGTTCAACCTGTTAATGGCATTCACGTGAAGCAGGAACACTTTGAAGAGGAATCGTCTGCTTTATCACATCAACAAGTCATCACAGGTAAATAAATGTTTTGGTTACTCGATGAGGAACTTTACTGATTTGTGTTTGTGTCTTTGCAGACCAACCCCCACCTCACCAAATCATCGAAACAGTCGAGTACAATCCAAACATTACAATCAAACAAGAACAATTCGATGATGACACGACTCTATCGAATCAACAAACCGAAGGTATTGTGTTTTGTATCTGTTTTGATATTTTGATTGATTACTTTTGTGTGTGTTGACAGATACATCAAACAACGAACAAACTGAAACCCTTCAAGTGGCTCGATCTGTTAAGTTAGAATATCATTCACCACAGAATGAGCACAACATTGTGGATTCGGTCAAGTTGGAAGTAAAAGAAGAATATTCAGATGACGACGGTGGTTGCACTGAATGTGCTTTGAAGCGTGAATTGGACTTTGAAGGAGACGAACAAATGGAAACTTTTCATCACCAACAAGTCACCGAAGGTATTTTGACTGTTTAGTTTTATAACAAACAACTTTCCTTATACATTTCTTTACAGACCCAACAAATTTCATTCGTCCACTCGTCCATTCTGTCCCAGACCAACTCCCACCTCACCAAATCATCGAGACTGTCCAGTACAATCCAAACATTACAATCAAACAAGAACAATTCGATGATGACACAACTCTGTCCAATGGACCATCACAGACCGAATGTATTGAGTTTAGCTTGTTTGTCATTTCTCTCGATTAGTAATTGTTTGTTTGTTTTGTATTCAGATTCATCAGCCATTGCGACCACTCGAAGCACTTCATCTTCGAATGAGCACAATTTTGTGACAGTCAAGGAGGAATTGAAGGATGAATATGAATATGAACATTGTGATGGTTGTAGAATGAAGCGTGAATTGGATTTTGAAGAAGTCGAAACTGGTAGACTCGTGAAGAGACAGAGAAGTGAACAAATGGACAATGAAGATAGACTGGTTCAAGTGGATCGTGATACTGCAGCCGAAGAGTTTGGTCACAATGAAGGTGATCAACAAAGCGGTGATGCTGCACCAGAGGAAAATGATCAAGTGAACGAAGGTGGTCAGGTGATTCAACATGGATTGGACCAAGCTGTCGAAACAGAAAACAACTTCAAATGTACTTTTCCGGGATGCGTCAAAGAATTCAAACACAAAGGCCACTTTACTCGACACACTCGAGTACATTCCGGCGAGAAGCCCTACAAATGTACCTGGAATGGCTGTGACAAAGCGTTCGCTGAAAATTCTTATTTACAAGTACACTTTCGAGTTCATTCTGGAGAGAAGCCATTCGAATGTTCCTGGAATGGGTGCGACAAGGCATTCGCCCAATACATTACTTGGCGAAGACACCTGCGAGTGCACACCGGCGAACGTCCTTTCCCCTGTGATTGGCCTAATTGTGGGCTGAGTTTTACTCGCAAACATTATCTCATTAAACATTACAATCGAATACACAATCGCAAATGAATGTTTTCACTCACATATGTAACACAAGTTCACTAATTGTTTAATGTTTCCGATGTGGATTATTGCTAATTAAAACATTTATTAACACCAATTAATCTAATCCTTTTTTCTTTTTTGAGAGTAATGAAGTGAAAAAATATGTAAATTGTCCACTTAACTGTTTCTACTTGATCGATTTATCAAATATGGAAAATGTGTCTTATATTATTTCTTCAAGTGTCTATCCAACTAAAGTACAAACTCAAGTCCTGTTGTGCTGTGAATGCTTCAAGGATACAACGCGATTTTACAACAAAACGTCTAAACTGACTCCAGAATCGGTTTCCAGAGCCCGCTAAAAGAGAGTAAAAGATTTTTTAAATTTTTACCATTCAACAGAATTACGGTGGATTGTATCAGTAGTATGCTGTAATTATGCAAATTAATTGGCTGATTGTTTTAAACTATTTGAATTAAGAAAATAATTAAAAAATAAACTTTGACAAGATAACCTTTATTCAAAGCTACCTCAAACAGTTGTAAAAATCAAATTTCAATTAAATCAAAGATTTTTAAGAGGCAAAGACAAACAAAAATATTCGAATTAAAATAAATAAATTTGAATTGAAAACCTTTTATATGTATTAAAGACGAATACAAAAAGTTAAATTGTCCTATTGTTTTCTAAAAAGGCAGATTTTGTAATAAAATAACACAATACTTAAACTAAAGAAATCAACTTGTAAAATATTGGTTATACTTATCTAACTATAAGATAGTAGAGGTAGTACTACTAGTAGCTAAGAGATTTAGAAATTCCGGGAACAACAAACTGAAGTGACTCGATGGTGTGACTAATCTAGTGTTGCCTTGCAAAGGTGATCCTTTCCAACAAAAGTATTCTCATCCAGATTAAAACACTTTTGGTGCAATTACGCATTATTGACCTGAGTACAAGTGTTGTGTCACTAAACAAGAAATTTACAGTGATTTCATGGTTGCTCATGAAATTCATTTGACTGATCATTTAGGTAAAGCAAAGTAACAAGTGCCAAAATGATCTGAAAACTTTTCTTTGTGTTATTAATCATTATCTGTTTGACTACTGAAGACATAATAAGATTGTCTGTTAAGCCAGGCAAAGTGCGAGACTCTTAAAAATAAAATAGAAACTTGAACTATCAACTGAGAAACTTTTAAAACGACTTTATTTGATTCATTTGAATCACTAAAGAGGTGTATTGGGACCAATATTTTTATTTAATACCACGTGGTATGTTCAATGCATTTGTTCATCATTTTCCACGTAGTGACCACAAAAAATCTTTTTTTAAACTTGGCGCTACCAGAATTGGGCGTAATGTTCTATGACGCTCAAGTTAATTTTGACTATTCGATTACATATGATCACAAGTTTATCTTGTCATACTAATCGTATTTTTTCTATTATTATTCCATTTATTTTATTTCTTATTATTTAATCAAATACCCCGAAAAATTTTTTTTTTCATTTATCATAATATAAAAATCTATTAATTATTAATTATTAATTATGAATTCATTTTTAATTAATAACTTCATTTAGCATCACATTTCTTAATAATCATATTTTATTGCTTTGTACTACACTGAATGAGTAAGCATGCCCTGAGCCCTACACACACTAGCACACATTTCAAGCCCTCAACTCCGCACCTGTATGAGTCGTTCAGCACAGCAAGTGTCCATTCTCCGACCCCAGTCTAATGACCAAGTCTGTTCAAAATGAAACTGATTTCGTTGCGCCGAAAATATCGTCGCACCAATGGAAATTTCAATGCAGCCAAAAGTCTCATTCTTCGGCTACCGTCCCATAGGAAATCCATTGCGCATTGGACCACATTTGATGGTTTAGCACGGTTTTCCGCCTGTTTTTGGCGCAAATACAGAGTGACGAAAAACACATGGCCAAGTCCATAGGAAATTGGCTGTTTGAGAAAAAAAGGCCCTAAAACGACGGCCAGACTAAATGTCTGCTGATTTCAGTTTTGGCGAGAATTTGCGCCCATAGAAAAGACATTGCGCACTTTCGTTCTCCTTGCACTTGTTGCAGTTGTGCCAAACTGTACCTCGAACTTTAAATGGTCTATTCATTTATTGAAACCCTTAAAGCACTGCTAATGGTACAGCCAATCGACTATAAAAAGTTTCCCCACTTTTGACTCGAGACCACTCCATCGGTCCCCATTGCTCTCATGCCATGTCACCTGCCATCACTCAACTCTACTCTTGCTATTCTCTTGCTGAATTCCCGCACTAACCAGTAAACCTGGTTCACCCGACTTAACCTGGTTCACCCGAATAACCTGGTTCACCCGAATCGACCTGATTGACTCAAAACCACCCAAATCTCCCAGAATTTGGTTTCCAGTCTACTGACAAGCACCAATCCTTGTGCCCCGTGCCATTTGGCTCTTTTGCTTTCGAAGCTATTTTACGAGTAATCGTACTCTAATTGCAAAGCAAACTAGCTCGCTGAAATAACGCTTGACTCAGTTGGTTGTCTTTGGATTCTCATCTACAAAGACAAAACGACGCTCCTCAAACACCCCTTCGTGATTGTTTGTGTCAACACAACGTGTTTGTGCTTTATCGATTGTCACCAATACACTTCGATTCGTTCGTGTGTTTGATCATCATAAAACCACGTTCACCTTTGACCTACGCCGTTCATACTCTGTGTGTGTTCGAAACAGCCTAATGAGTCACCTCCTGAAGTGTTTCTCAGAAGACATCATCAACCAATTCTACCTCAACTAAACCATCTACCTCAACTCGACCACCGTCTATTTGCTCATCTCATTACACACCATACACAATATTGCTCAGAACTCATTCACCGTTTCATATTTACTCAACTGTACTACCCCCTTTGATCATCAATAAAACCATTTCAAAACTAAAAACTGTGTCCGTGTTAATCATTGAGTATTGTCCTAAAGGTATTCAGGTGTTTTATTATATTCACCATTGGTTTCGTGCAAATTACCAATTTGTACTCGATTGACTCATTTCAGTTTGGACAATTGTCTGAACAGGTCGCTCATTTCTTGAGTTCATAATTTCCCCAACAACCGCAACAACAACTTTAAAATTAAATTTCAACATAAACCATAATTTCCCCAAAGTAAGCACCTCGCTTATGATAATCTATCCAAAATCTTTCAATTCTAGATTGTACGGTTTTCTAAGATATATCATTTGTCACGAGAATCATGATACGTGGGGCCCACTGGTGTAACTATTCGATTACATATACTCCCTAGTGTGTATGCCAAATTTGATAATTTTAGAGTCTACGGTTTTCTTAAAATACATTTGTCACCAGAATGGGCGTCATGATCCATGGCGCCTAGTTTTGGTCTTGCTAGTCGATTACTTATGCTACCAAGTATATGTGTGCTAAATATGGCAATTCTAGGGTCAATGGTTCACTCAGAATATAGTCAAAGGTTAACAGACAGACAGACAGACAGACAGACAGACAGACAGACAGACAGACAGACAGACAGACAGACAGACAGACAGACAGACAGACAGACAGACAGACAGACAGACAGACAGACAGACAGACAGACAGACAGACAGACAGACAGACAGACAGACAGACAGACAGACAGACAGACAGACAGACAGACAGACAGACAGACAGACAGACAGACAGACAGACAGACAGACAGACAGACAGACAGACAGACAGACAGACAGACAGACAGACAGACAGACGAACAGACAGACAGACAGACAGACAGACAGACAGACAGACGAACAGACAGACAGACAGACAGACAGACAGACAGACAGACAGACAGACAGACAGACAGACGAACAGACAGACAGACAGACAGACAGACAGACAGACAGACAGACAGACAGACAGACAGACAGACAGACAGACAGACGAGACAGACAGACAGACAGACAGACAGACAGACAGACAGACGAACAGACAGACAGACAGACAGACAGACAGACAGACAGACAGACAGACAGACAGACAGACAGACGGACGGACACGATGGCAATAGCATAAGCTTACGACTCTAAAAGAGTCTCGCTAAAAGGACTAAATTAAGACATTGCATTTTCTTCAATTCACTTTAAACTCACCGACACTTGAAACTTAATTTTGTAAGATTTTCTGCGATAAAGAAGAGAATTGTAAGTAGAATATCAATAAAAAAGAACAAAAATTAATGAATTGTATCACAGAAATAATAAATTAAACCTTTATGTGCATTTATTCGTATTAATTCAATATTAATATTTCATGAATTATATGCAAGTAGCGTGGAATGCTTATAACTATCTAATTACAGAACTATGAAAAACTAGTTTCTTTTGAATTAATTAACTATGCAATGGAATGCATAATGATTGTACCTTTATAAAAGTATAGATTTATGACAAATTCTTTAAAACCCCAAAAATGTACGATCTAAAAGACTATTATAGAAGAAGTAATAAATATTATTAGCGATTATTAAGGGTATTTTATAGGTAGATACTAATATGTATGTAAGAAATGACTATAGCTTTATTGAACAATTAAAGTGATCAAAGAATACAAAAGTGATAAGCCCTCAATAACTGATAGAGATGAAGATGAAAAAATAAGGAAATGATTTTAGAGAGGGTGCAAAAGTCTAGCTAATTGACGGAAGTTCCAAGGATGATGAGCAAATTCGAGGATGAAGCCAATGAGGTGGGTGGATGAAGATGGGTGCCAATGTTCAAATTCAAGTGAATCGTTCAGTGGGCAAAAATATTTCGGTTAAAGAGATTCAAGTTCAAATGATGAACTCAAGTTTAATTTCAAGTTGACCACGCTGCAACCTGCGAAAATTACTGTTTATGTGTCTTTCACAAACACAAAGAACAAAGCGTCTGCGCACTGCCAAGTGTCCAATGTAAAAAATGATTCATGAAGTATTTGAGTAATGAGAAGTATATGTTAGCTATTGGAAACATCTTCATATTTATTGAACACAATCCAGCGACTGAAAAAAATGAAATCTTTTTTACAAAAAAATGTTACAGAATGTAATTGATTAAAGAAGCCTTCTCTGATTTTAGATCAATAAATAAATGACTAATTTTAGACTAAATCGATACTATTTGTGTAGTCTGTAATGATTATAACCTTTCTAAACCTCCAAAAACGTCCCACTGTTTTTAAATAGTTTTTTCTAAAGTTGAAATAGTAAGACTAAATTAGTAAATCATTTGAGAAAACGAACTGATTATATTTGTTGAATGACAATAGTTATTACATTTGATGTAGTAGATCAAAATCATTGTTGTCATCATGCATATCTATTATTAAAACAATTTTGTTTTAAAAACAAGAAACTACTGTCCCCATTCGTGTACGGGTGTGTACGTCCCACGGGTCATCAAAATGTACACGTTTAAATTGAGAAATTATAGTACAGTTTAGAAACCAATTGTTTACTTTGATATAAACCACAAACTTCAACCACGAAAAAACTAAAAGAAATTCAAAGATGAAAAAATCATCGAACATAGTTTTGACAAAAGAATCACTTATCAATTGTTTTAGTTTTACCTTTACGAATACAAAAGACAGAAAAGTTTATTTGGGAATTTACAGAAAATAGTCGCATGTTTCATATTTCATTTAAACTTTAGTGTAACTTTTCATAAATGTTGGCAATTATATAAGTTATATAACCTGTTTTAACACACATGTACAATATATATATTTGTATCACTTGTATACAAGTGATACAAATGTTTTAACTTTAGTTGTCCTAAGGATGAATCTTATACTTAAATATCGTAGTGGTTTTTGGCTCCACCCGTCCAGTACCTTATTTAGTTTACACAATAGCTCCTCCTTCGGTCTTGTTCGATTAATAGAGCCAATCAGGAGAGTCTGCAGTATGATTTGAATCGCGCGGCGAGTTTTGTGTGAGCGTGTGTGCCGATGTGATGAGTGTGCAGGAAAGCAGTGACAACGCGACACAGCCTCACTCAAGTGCGCGTTTTTGTTTACATCTTTGAACAGCTGTTTACCTCCTCAGACGCGTTGTTTTGTGTTTATTACAATCCTTTACCATCATCTACACTGTAGATTGTTGATGTAGATTGCATCTGAACTTCTATAAATCTCCTGTATTTTGTTGTCGTGACAACCACATAACACCCGTACAACAACAACAAACAAACACACTGATAGTGTGAGTGAGATTGAGACTATCTTTTCTTCTGTGTTGTTTGGATTTTCTTCCCGCAATTCATCTCATTAGTTGATCATACTCGCCAAATTGAAACTCGTTACTTTGTGTAAGACGGTACCGGTGTTTTAACTGTAGTGTTATATGTTTTAGAATCGACCGGTGTTTTTAGAAGAAGACGAACAACTTGTTGTACAACACAATGTTACAGACTGTTTTTACTAGATTGGAGCCTCCATTTGGCATCCAGCCTCCATCAATTCCAAAAAATCCAATTTGGAGGTGCACGTGGTTGATTGTGTTTGCACTAGTGGCATTGTATGATAACGAGCATTGCCAATGCTGATTTGGTATACCATAGAGAGAAGAGGTCCCTGAAGATTGCGTTTGGATCTGCAGATGGCAATGGTGACCAATTTTCCGACAATACTCTACATATCCACCATTTTGACTTTTACAAGAATAGTTCAGTTCTCACTGTCAAAACAACTTGCCATGACTACAATTTGTTATGTTACTATATTTAGATGAAAGATTTTGGAAAATCTAGTTATCAAGACATCTCTTGGCCTCACTTCTCTCGCCATACTCAACTAATGGTCTTCAACTATAAATTCTCTATTTCTTAAATCATACTATTTCCCGATTCTCATAGCATGGCATTGTTTGACTGCCTCAAAAAGTTGTGCCTCAAGCTACTTTCTTTCCAAAGTGTTAATCTTTTCAAACCACTTTAGCTCGACTTTGACATTATTCTTTAAGTATCGAAAATGTACTCTATTTGCTGCCTCATTTTGGATCTATTTGCACCAGTTTGTACATGACCGCTCAGACCACCAGACATCACTCAATTGCCTCAACACAATGCTCGAATTTAAACATCACAAATGAATGGTCGTTCAACAACATATTCATTTCATGAATTGTTGATAAAGAGCACAATTAAGTATAGTTTGTATCCAGATGCAAAAGTTTCTTTTTACTGACCCCCTCAACTTTATCTTAGTGTCATCAGCACTTAACCAAAATGTATCCGATTGAATGTGCTTCAAACAACAAGATATTTAAACGAATGTGAAACAATTTGGGCAAACATCAAATTAAAAAATTTATATTCTTTCTTCCAAATGATGTCAATTTGAAGAAGAATCTAATAGGCTCGGACGGCGAACGCAGCGAACCATGCGGATGAAACATGCAAACTGCGTTCCCAACAAATCCGTCAACAAATTCCGTGTGGGGCGCTCTTGTCGACATATGCAGGTTTGAAATCAACAATTTGTCAGTGGGCGGTAGAAAGCCCACTTTTGATTGCCCAATAGAACACTGTATGTACGTCTTTTATTAAATAATTTCGATGGGCGGCACGACCCCTGGCCCTTTAATAACAAAAGTATAAACATTGAAGGTACGTCATCTATGAACTTGTTTGTTTGGAAAAGCAATTTTAAAACTTGATTATCTCTATCTTCTTTGGTGGTATAATTACGCGATATAGATGGAAATCATAGATAACTAATTGTAGATTGCCAAACAAAAAGAATTAAGCACAAAAGGTTTGCGTAAGAATCGCAGTAATATTTTTTCAATGCTCTGTCTACACAAGCCAATACAAATGACCGAAACGAGTCTCAACAAGCCTGCTTGCAGTAAAGTCCACATTGGCGCTAATAGAGATGTCGGCCCTCCCTATTGAGAACAACTTGATCAGTGCCATGTGCAAATGAAACTGATTTCTAACTGCACTCAAGTATCGGGAAAGTTGAGAAGTGAAGTCAAAAATTGTTTTATTTATGGTGTAAATTGAAGCACATTCGGGGAAATTGATTTCGGTGAATATGATCAATATCTTGGCTTTGGGCCACCCGAACTGACTCAATGATTAAGTCTCAGTTGACATATTTCTTCAATTACCTCGACCAATACTCAAAATCCTTAACCGTTTTCACAAACCTTTAGCCCCAAACATTTGAGGTACGAGTTCGTATTTCAAGTTCAAGTTTACTAATGAAAATGTACTAAATCTCTCAAATGGTATTGAAAGTTGACAGACATTTCGTCGATATTCGCTTATTTGTATGATCAAATAGGAATTTGACTTCCAGCGAAATTTAATTATTTATTTATTTTGGCACGATTCATTGAATCATGCGGGGTCGTTTGTTTTACAGCAAAGAGTTTGAATTAAGAGTTTAAAATGAGAGAGTAAGCATTATACGACCAACTAAACATCCTCGAGTATGAGCCCTGACTGGATAGGTACAACTAAATGCACCGAAGAGTTTGAAGTATTACAAGAGTCTAAAGTGAGAGTTTGAGATAAGAGTGAAAAAGTTCCAGCGAAATGACACTCAAAACTTTCTTGGCACAATTGTTTTTTCATGTTTTTAATTGGTTTTTTGAACAGTTTTCTCAATGCATTATTTATGTAGTTTGTTTCCAAATCCAAATTACAAAATATTGGTTGAAAATGCATCCAATCAATTCGACACTTGCGTACAAAAACACTTACACTAATCATTATTAAAATCATTTCTAACGTTTACTAAAATAGAATATCTATTGAATCTATTAAAAAATTGACATTCTTTTGCTTCAACTCACCCGAAGGGTGTTTTTTTACAAGAAAAACAAACCGCAGCGCAGCGGAGGTTTCGCAAGAGACATGAAGCCAGGCTTTAGCCGCTTCACGCCTTGCGGTTTTTCTTGTTATTTAAAAAAATCTTAAGAATTGTGCGAAGAATTTTCACAGAAGTAATTTTTATTCACTATTTAGACTTTGCTTTCTGGAGCACCCTGGAAATTATAATAAATTCATTTGATTGAAAAGTGTGAGTTAAATTTTGACGTTTGACGTAAAAAAAGGAAAGAATGTTTTCGCATTCAACATGGAGGAATAAACAAAGAGGATTCAAGAACTTTTGTTCAATTATTTTATTTCACCATTTAGACTGCAATTAAAGGCTTTGCAAAATGTACTTTCAATGAAACAAAATTTTTAATATAACATATCAAATTGACTTTAGTATAGTCTATGATACTTTTCAACAGTACACTAAATGTTTTACAAATGTTGAACTAAAATAAGTGGTAATTTTGTTTTGGATAACAATGAGTTATGTAACTTATCTTAATTGACTTTTTACAAAACTAATGTTTACCATTACTAAAATACTTGACAAGCCAAAAGTATAACATTGAGTTACAAAAGTTTACATGACTTGTATCTTGCTTGCTCTCATGAGTTCATAAACTGATATAATCAAAATCCAAATCAGACTGATTTGCTTTAAAGGAAGGAAAATGCATTATAATTATCCCCAAGTGGGTTAAATGAGACGAAAGAAAAGTTATAAGGTATACATCCTATAGAGTCACAGAGTCGAAATCGACCAAATCTGCGGTGGAACAAGCATTTTTTTTAACTAAATTGATCTTTGGAACATTGAATTGGATTAATGTTATTGTTAAGCCTGATAATGTGACAATATTTTTTTGGGCTATTGATCCGATATTGAATTCTTCGATTGGGCTGTTCAGCTGAAAATGTAGTGAAAGAATATGTCGCAATGCAATCAATGTTGACTAAACATTCAAACAATGGAAATATAAATGGAAATTGGCGATATGTGAACTGCAAACAAAGAAACTATGTCGTATGTGAAAAGTTGCAACTGTGGTCGTTTGGAAAGTTACAACAAAGTTTGCTTTAATACGAAGTGAATTGTAAATCTTGTAGGTCAACCTGTAGTGTCTTTAATATCATGATAGCAACAATTTATATAAAGAAATGAATTATAGATTGTAAAATCTAGTGAAATTTAGTCAAATAATTGGATAGATACAATAAATGAATTTTACGAAATTGAATTATTGAATGTTAAATCGTTAAATTTGTCTGTTCAAGTGATAATTTAAATTTGAAAAAATACCTTTTTGAAACACGATGAGGAAAAAAGAATGTAGTTTCAAATCAATTTGATTTTAATTATTGTCATCCAACAATACATACGAATCAAATGCTTAAATTAAAAATAAAAATACTTTACAATTTAGTTTTCATTCAATTCTGATTTATTACCTTTTGTGATGAAACAGATACCGGAACTCAGTCAAGTTTTCCAAGTTGAAAACTAGTTTTACGGTGGAACAATTATGGATTAATTTATTGTGGTGATGAAACCTTTTCAAACTTATAATATATTATTGTCAAAAATCTCTTATATATTAATATCCCAATACGTCATTATAAACAAAAACTTCGGAAATAAAAAACATTGGACAATGAAAAATTTTAAGTAGACTAATTGTTATAATAATTTTCAAGTTGGATTGGAGATGTACATTGTACAAGTCAGATGTATATGTCAATTAATCATAATTTGCAAAAAAAAAGTTTGTGTTGTTTAATTTAATTTGTTATTCAGCAGTACATTCAAGGGCTCATAATAAACAAATTTAATATTTTAAATAATTAAAAGTGCAAAGAAAAATAACTAAACGATTTTGAATTGGTTCGATTAGGAATAAACTTCAGAACCAATAAACAAAATAAATTTTATTGAAGGAAACCGTTTTGGAGAAACCACAAATTGAACTTAAACTAACCTGTTGCACATTTTGTTAGTTGCAAACACAAGAAAGCTGAGATGAGAAACATGAGAAATGCTAAAACGAGAAAGACAAAATGAATCAATTGATAGAATCAAAAATAGAACTGTTAGCAAAATAAACGAATACGTGCAAAATTGACATTCAGAGAGTGATTGTAATTGTCACTGTCTAAACCTAGCATTCCACAACACGTGTTTTGTTTGGCTGTACTCGGCAGACTCGATACGATTTTGATTTTGATTTCTGTTTCTCCCTCAATTTCTCTTGAATCTCCTATTTCTCCTCCCAATGGGCAATCAAACTGCCCTAATACGTCACGAGGACAAGAACCTACTGAATTTGACCACTTCACTATCTTTGACATCCAACACTATCACCAATTCAAATGCACAACTTTGTGCCTTCACAACTCTGTCAACAACAACTTCACCATCATCACGCGATCCATCTCAAGTGACTGCTCAACCCGTAAGCAGCATTTGCGTGAAACAGGAACATTTTGAAGGGGAATCGTCTACTTTATCACATCAGCAAATCATCACAGGTAAATACCTCGTAAATGTTTTGCTTACTCGATGAGGAACTTTACTAATTTGTGTTTGTGGTGTCTTTGCAGACCAACTCCCACCCCACCAAATCATCGAAACAGTCGAGTACAATCCAAACATTGTAGTCAAACTGGAACAATTCGATGATGACACCACTCTCCATAAAATTTGCCTTCAAAGTTTAGCGCGTGGACATTAAGCTTGAGACAAATTCTCTGTACACACTAAGCTTTGAGTCTAACGTAGTGACACTATTGTTTTTAGCAAGTTTAGCGTCTACACGTTAAGGTTTTGAAGAGGACTGCATGCGGAGCAGACAAGTTTAGTGTTGTGACATTAAAGTTTGATAATGGCTTAACGAATATTCATTATAGTTTCGTCGGATGATACTGTCCTAGCGATACACTTACATCAATAAATACACCATATATTTGGAAAAAGTTTATTTGTCATCAAATACAACCAGATATAATAATAATAATGATAATAACAAGTACCTTACTGAATCGTGTTTGTAAATCAAAACGCAGAAGATTAGGTTAACTTGATGAACTTCACAGCACTATGACTTTGAAGTTTTTCCTTAGATCTGCATTGTAACACATCAGAACGGCAATAGAATGGCAATACTTTTAGATTCCAACGTATAATTCAGGTCAATCCACCAATATTGTAGCGTTCCTCTTCTTAGCGAGATGATTTCAAAAATCTGTGGTAAGAAAATTCGTTATAAATAATTGTTTAAAAAAATAACGAGGTAGCTACATACCGTATCAGTGACGAATTTCTGGTATCACGCGTTGAAAGAAGTTAAATGTTGTGAAAGTAGTCACAATTGATATAATAGATTGGTTGAGGATACACAGAAGTAATAAATTAATAGAAAGATTCAGGAACAAACACCAAAAGACATCAAATAAACAAAGAAATCACAACAGCAAGCGAGCCAACCGACACAGCCTGCAGAGCACATGTTCACTAACTTAACGAACTTTTCATGTGGTCACTTCTGTGTGGTAGAAGCATAGTAAAAGGAACACACTTCAACCACCTGTGTGTGTGCTCTGCTAGCAGAAAAGATGAGTCACTAGGGGGAGGCAGAGTCGAGGCAAGAGATTCTTAGGGTCGAGACACTAAACTTTCATGTAGAAAAATACATGTCAATGATAATTAAGCCAGATTCAATTTAAAAGTTGCTCTTTGTTGTCTATTGATCAATTTTATTTTAATTATCTTGTTTGTTTGTCTAAATCATAATTTGAAAATTAAGTTTTAAGCTTAGAGTTGTAGCATTAAACTTATGACAAAAGTATAGTGTCAGAACATTGTTATTGAGTTTAGTGTCCAAACATTATACTTTTGATTGAATTTCGATCACTTGATTCAAAGCTTAGTGCGTGGACATTAAAAATCTAGATCGAAAAATCTGGCAGCGCATCCTTCACTGCAATGCACCAACTTTAATGTCCACACACTATACTTTCTCGTTTTATGCGAAAGAATTTAGCAACCTTAGTGTCCATGCGTTAAACTTCGAAACTTTAGTGTCAGTACACTAAAGTTGGCTGCATTCTTAGTTCCCAAACATTAAACCAACCAAAATTTTATGGAGAGTGACATTCAAAGGTAATGGTATTTTGGTTATTTGTGGTGATTGTTTGATTGATTACTTCTGTGTGTATTGACAGATGCATCAAACAACGAACTGATTGAAGCCCCTCAAGTGACTCGATCTGTTTAGTCAGAATATCATTCACCACAGAATCAGTACAACATTGTGGATTCAGTCAAAATGGAATTCAAAAAAAATATTCTGATGGTGAAGATGGTGGTTGCACTGAATGTGCTTTGAAGCGTGAATTGAACTTTGAAGGAGACGAACAAATGGAAACTTTGCATTGCCAACAAGTCACTGAAGGTAATTTGTCTGTTTAGTTTCATAACAAATAACTTTCCTTGTGTATTTCCCCGCAGCCCCTTCGTCCAGTCTGTTGCAGACCAACTCCCACCTCACCAAATCATCGAGACTGTCCAATACAATCCAAACATTACAATCAAACAAGAACAATTCGATGATGACACAACTCTGTCCAATGGACCATCACACACCGAATGTATTGTGTTTTGCTTGTTTGTCATTTCTCTTGATTAGTAATTGTTTGTTTGTTTTGTATTCAGATTCATCAACCATTGCGATCATTCGAAGCACTTCATCTTCCACAAGCGAGTGCACACCGGCGAAAGACCTTTCTCTTGTGATTGGCCTAATTGTGGGGGAAGGTTTACTCACAAACATCATCTCACTAAACATTACAATCGAATACACAATCCGAAATTAATGTTTTCACTCAAATATGTAACGCGTGTTCACTAATTGTTTAAAGTTTCCGATGTATTAATTAACACAAATTGATTTGATTGATGATTTTGCTTTGGCTTTTGATATTGGAAACAATGAAACTAAATTAATGTTGCACATTGAAACATGTGCAATAATATTGTCGCTAACAGCTTGATGTATCATCAATTTGCGTTGTCAAAACGTTTGTCTTGTGGTATTTGATTTAAATTGTATTTGGTTATTAATTGGAAATACTTTTGATTAAGCAGTGTATATTTATTGTCAAAAATTGTCATTAATATGATAAAGACAAATAAGAAATAAAATGTATACCATTTTGAAAAAAAACAAATAAAATCAATTTAATTTAAAAACTTTAGTTAAAAGTCTTGAAAATATAAGTTTAATCATCTGAGAGAGCTTAAATTATGTGACATACTATTTAAGGCTTTTGCAATGCTTTCAACATTCTAAGACAACAAAATCTGAAATGAAGTTGATTTTATTTGGTATGTAAAAATGCGTTTAAAGATTATTGAAGAAGTACAGAAAAGTATTAAAAACTGTTTTGAAAGAAACCATTTTACATTTATAAAAGATATTTCCAACATTGAGAAATTCTAAGAACTTTTTATGAATCAAATTATGATCCTGTGATTGGCCTTTTGAAAACATACTGGAAAAACTCATCCAACTAAATTTGCATATCAATTTTCTGAGAAAACGAGAATAGAATTGTAACATGAAATTGAAGATTGCTAAAATAACAAAATAAATAAATGAGGACATTTTCTCGAAAAAGTGTATTTAGAATAAAATTTCGTATTAAAATGCTCCAATGAAAACTCAGATTTTAATAATTGTGAATTGTTGTTGGAGAACACTCTTTCTATTAAAATTAAAAATTTGACTAAAAATTAATTTGACAACAAGTAAGGAATAAAAAGATTCTATTATTATAAATTACCTTTGAAGAGAAGCACCAAAAAACAAGGCAATTGTGATTGTGTGATTCTTGTTGAAACAATAATTGATTCATGCTTAATTGTGCAATCAACAGATTGTTATTGTAATGGTCTTGGGATTTCTTGAAGTCTTCGCGACAAGAAAAACTTGTCTCATCGTCTTCATTTGAAACGTCCTCCTTCTTAGTATCCTCCTCAAAAACGGTGCTTATTTGAATGCACATCTGTGTAATTGTTGAAAATTTTTAGTGATATTTGATGCGATTAATTTATTTAAAATATTTGACAATCAACTATAGAACAAAATCCGAACGATTCATTAAGTTTAATAATTGTTGAGCAATGTTTTTAAAAACTACAGAAAGAGAATCATTCAAATGAGATTGATCGACCACAATTCAGATAACTCACAAACTCAAATTCACGCACGTTCTCATTGATGAAATTCCATTCAATCCATTATTCTAAACGAAGCACACAATTAACAGGAAAAACGTAGATATTGAAATAGTTGCTTATAAATATCTAATCTTAAGGACAAAACTGAAGCAGACAATTCAGAGTTGTACTCGAAAATAAACAAACCTATCTTCAATAATCTATACATAATTGAATTATCTGTTTGCATTGTTCTGTTTAGTTTTGAAAAGCAATATTTGTCTACATGCTCGGTCATTCGTTCAATACGTTCAACAATCAACAATTTACTGAATTTTATACTAATTACCTTTTTGTGGCGATCTGCATTTAACCGCCAGTTATCATCACTAGATGGACCTGTAAGAGGATATTCGAATCGCCATTGCTGCGCCATTGTTAAGCGCGATCTACACGACTGCGCGGAATCGTATCAACAGGCAAAGTCATGCACTCATTTGCATGCTAATGGTACGGTATCGCACTCTGTGCGTGGAGGCGGATCCTTGACGTTCATTGTGACGTCATACCCACACATATCCCCTTGTAAACAGCTTGATTCAGTACTTATGTACTTTACTATTCAAATATGTAACAGTCTATGTATGACCACCACACGAGAAGGCTGATCGGTATTAATCCACGCTTGGACAACTATCTTCTCTTCCTGTGGTTGGGTGACTCAATAAACGAAATCGAATCTAAACCTATTTGAGTGTTGTTTCCACTGAACTTCCTCATCTCGAACGAACCTAATCTAATACAGGCAACTCGTCTCAACGACTGTGAGGTATGGATTTCTATGTGCACCTCGGCTACGGTTCAGAGGACACCGATCGATGGTCTACTGATCGGTCTGATCAACTGATCTGCCCGCTCACCATGGGAGACACATCTCTCGGTGAGCACCCTTGAGGGGTTCTAACAATCCCGACACAGGATACGGGTATTCTCCGGGCCGACCTTGAGGTGGTTCAAATAACCCCAAGGACAGTGAGCCCCGAGTCTTATTGATAGTCGATTGCCGAACTAGTAAGTGTCCTCAGGAGCTGTCAATGACCATTGAGCGTTCATTTAGCCATGGGTCACATCCAGAGTCCTACCTCAGGGGACAAAACCCCCAGTTGCTCAATCAATAAAAGGGCCAAGTTGCCCCCGGTCCCATGATCCGGTAAATCATATAGCCAGGCCATGGGTCAGAGTGTCCTCGCGTCATGGGCCATCTGACCTGTCTGGCTCCATCAAATGTACCCAACATCCGGCAACATCCACAAATGCCGTATACAATCAGGTCATGCCATCTCCCCTAATGTTATCTAATCTTTAATCTCAATTTATCATGTGTCAGGTGTTTTAAACCGCCACACTTTTGATAAACCCTCTTGTGCACAAAACACTGTCAAGTTTGCCATGTCAAAGGCTAGTTTTGCTGTGTCATTAATTGGAATTAATTTTAACGAGGCGATAAAACCTTTTCAACATTTACTCAAATTTTTTTATTTAAAATTTTTATAACGATTTCCTAGTTGAATTTGATATAATCGACAATAATTAGACAATTAGTAATAATTTGAAATAAAGGTTGTGTTGCTTGATTTAATTTGTAATTGTAATTCAACAGTACATTTACGAAGGGCTTGCAATAAATAGTAAACAATTTTAATATATTTAATAAGAAAATGTGAAAATTGAATTGGTTCTATTTCAGGAATAAAGCTCAGAACTTATAAATAAAATAACCTTTATTGAAGGAATAGGTATTTGATCAAATTCTTTAATCTTGAGCGGAGAGTTGTTACTTCAGTCTTCCATAGATTCGATCAAGGAACGAGATGAAACGATGAGACTTACTGAAACGAGAAATCCAAAATGCATCAATTAAATCAAAATAGAACTGCAAAATTAAAAAAACAACACGTGTAAACTTGACATTCAGTGAGTGATTGTCATTGTCATAGTACAAACCTGGCATTCTGCTGTCCATCACACGTGTGTTTTGATTGGCAGTACTCGGCTGCCTCAATGTGATTTTGATTTCTGTATCTCCCTCAATTTCTTCTGAATCAACCAATTCTTCTCCCAAATGGACCAGCAACCTGTCCTGGCACCCCTCGTGGACAAGTCCCGACTGGATTTGGCCACTTCACTTGCGTTTACCTCCAACACTATCACCAATTCAAGTGCACAACTTTGTATCACCACAACTCAGTCTACATCAACTTCACAATCACCAACACTCGATCCATCACGAATGACTGTTCAACCCGTAAAGGGTATTTTCGTGAAACAGGAATTTTTTGAAGAGGAATCGTCTGCTTCATCACATCAACAAGTGATCACAGGTAAATAAATGTTTTGGTTACTCGATGAGGAACTTTACTGATTTGTGTTTGTGTCTTTGCAGCCCAAATCCCACCTCACCGAATTATCGAAACAGTAGAGTACAATCCAAACATTGCGATTAAACTGGAACAATTCGATGATGACACAACTCTATCGAATCAACAGACCGAAGGTATTGTGTTTTGTATTTGTTTTAATATTTTGATTGATTACTTTTGTGTGTGTTGACAGATTCGTCAAACAACGAACAAACTGAAACCCTTCAAGTGGCTCGATCTGTTAAGTCAGAATATCATTCTCCGCAGAATCAGTACAACATTTTGAATTCAGTGAAGGTGGAAGTCAAAAAAGAATATTCAGATTGTGAATACGGTGGTTGCACTCAATGTGCATTGAAGCGTAAATTGGACTTTGAAGGATCCGAACAAATGGAAACTTTTCATCACCAACAAGTCACTGAAGGTAATTTGTCTGTTTAGTTTCATACCAAATAACTTTCCTTGTGCATTTTCCTGCAGACCCAACAAATTTCGTCCATTTTGTCCCAGACCAAGTCCCACCTCACCAAATCATCGAAACTGTTCAGTACAATCCAAACATTACAATCAAACAAGAACAATTCGATGATGACACGACTCTATCCAATGGACCATCACACACCGAATGTATTGCCTTTTGCTTGTTTGTCATTTCTCTCGATTAGTAATTGTTTGATTAGATTCATCAACCATTGCGATCATTCGAAGCACTTCATCTTCGAATGAGCACAATTTTGTGACAGTCAAGGAGGAATTGAAGGAAGAATATTGCCCTGATGAACTTTGTAATGAGTGTGGAATGAAACGTGAATTTGACTGTGAAGAAGTGGACACTGGTAGACTCACAAAGAGACAGAGAAGTGAACATATGAACGATGAATATGGACTGATTCAAGAAGACGAGGAATTTGGCCACAATGAAGGTGATCAGCAAGGTGGTGACGCTGAACCTGCAGGAAATGATCAAGTGAACGAAGGTGGTCAGGTGATTCAACATCGAGTGGACCAAGTTGTCGAAACAGAAAACAACTTCAAATGTACTTTTCCCCGATGTGGCAAAGAATTCAAACACAAAAGCTACTTTACTCGACACACTCGAATGCATACCGGCGAGAAGCCATTCAAATGCACTTGGAATGAGTGTGACAAGGCATTCGCTCAAAATTGTCATCTAAAAGAACACTTTCGAGTTCATTCTGGAGACAAACCATTCAAATGTTCCTGGAATGGGTGCGACAAGGCATTCACCGAATCTAGTGGTTTTCGAGCACACCTGCGAGTTCATACAAGAGAAAAGCCATTCAAATGCTCCTGGAATGGGTGTGGCAAGACATTCGCTCGTTGGTCCGCGTTGCACAGGCACAAGCGAGTGCACACCGGCGAAAGACCTTTTCCTTGTGATTGGCCCAATTGTGGGGTGATGTTTACTCGCAAAGAATATCTCACTAAACATTACAATCGAATACACAATCGCAAATGAATGTTTTTCCTCACAAATGTAACACAAGTTCACTAATTGTTTAATGTTTCTGATGTGAATAATTGCTAATTAAAACATTTATTAAGTCTAGTTAATTTGATCGATTTTGTTTTGGGGTTTGACATTGGAAACACGAATAAAATAATTAAATTGTCCATTTGACTGTTTGCAAAACGTTTATATAGACTCTATTTATAAAGGAGAACAACTGTGTCTTTTGCACTATCTGATCATCAGTCTTGAATAAATTTTAATATAACTCAACGTTCAATTAAGTCACACTACTCACTGCAAGTTCATTAGAAAGCACTAGTTCAAGTGCAAGTGTAATTGTCAATAAAATGTATGCCGACAGCAGTATGCGATTGTATTGTGAAAGAATCACTAAGAATTTGTAAAAGCAATCTAAAAGAATGTAATTAACAGATTTAAATACGACTAATTTGATTGTAAAACTACTTTACAATTTTTTGACTTAATCGACACCATGTCTGTACGAAAGGTAATTATAACCATTTTAGCAAAACAATATCATTTTCTCAGCATTAATGTTATAAACGTGTAAATGAAGGTTGATTTGATAGAATTTAAAAAAATAAATTTAAAAATTAAAAATTACCTCTAAACCTGAAAATCAGAAACAACAGGAATTTTAATATTAACGAAACACAAGTTACAAATTGCATTAGTTTGAGGTCCTTCCCCTTGTCTGTGAGAACGATGGTTCGAACTTGGAAAGATGTCTTTTTTAGGTATTCACAATTATTGAAATTTAATTAAATTTAATTTAACTAAACTTTGCATTCAAAATCTTAGGAATAAAATTCATTGATATGAAAATATAGGCAGCTATTGAACAAAGTTGGTTTAATAAACATTTCGTTTATCAAAGTCAGCCTTATATAAAAACTTTGTTTATAACCCAAAATTAAAGACCCCCCATTAATCAAATGAATTCCGAAGAATTATTTGTTTTTAAAAAACATTGATATTTTGTAGACATATTGGATCTGATAGAAAATCAAAAGCGATTGTTCAACACAAGATTAATAATTTATTTATTTAACGTATTTGAGTGAGAATACATTTTTAAAACACTTTCGTGTTTCATATTGTGACGTACAAGGTATATTTATTGCTGAGATAACGAAGATACAGAGGAATGTTGGAGTAAATCGTTGGGGTTGACAATAAATGACCTAGTGAGCAAGTGACATGTTGCCTGCAGCAGTGCTGAACCTCTACTAACGAACATTGGTCGTTTCTGTCCGTTGTATTGTGTGTGTCTGTACTGCGCATGTGTGTGATTTGAATGTGGAGAAGGGTAACGACATCTATGGAGAACTAATGTAATGTTTACATGGCTGTCACAATATTATATTGAACCTGTAAGGAAACGATTAGGAAAACTACTCAAATAATAACACGAGTTATCAAATTAAATTAAAATTGGTAGTACAGCAACCAAAAGTAAGGCTAAAAAATTGGTTAGTTTGTGAAGTACTGTTTGAAGGTGGAATCTGTCACAATAACAGAAGAAATTCTTTCACCATTTAAGCGATTGCTCTTCTAATAAAGTTAAGTTTGTGTTTATTCTTTTCAATTCGTGGAAAGCTTTGAAACCACATTCAAACAAAGTTCTTGGATTGTTAAGTATTGCTGATAACTTCTCAGTAATAAATCAGGTAAATAAGTTGAATTCTCATTTATGAATTGATGAAATGTGAGACGATTTGTATTAACAATATAAAACATTTAAACATTAAAAGTCAAAACACATTCAAAAAGAGATGTGAAACATTTTAAGTGAAATAAAAACTAAACCAATGCACATTGTGGTTTGGATGTGCACCTTTTGCATGACCACATTCAAAAACAAAATTGCGTACGTAGTGTTCACTGTACACAATAACTAATTGGACATTAAAATGGGAACAATTTATTGTATTATGATTAGTGTGATTAAAATAAAAGTTTCATTGACGATTGAAAATGAAACCAAAAAAGAATTAACCATCAGTAATTTAAATAAAAAACTACATAAAAATTACTCATCGGTAAACTCTATATAAAATGAATAAAAACAACCAAAATAATAATTTAGAGAATATTGTATGATTAAAAAATAGAGTTTAGTCATAACTTACTTAGTAATAACTTATTAGATGTTTTTAAAATTAGATTTAATTTGAAGAAAAATGCAAAGGCAATGAGAAACATTTTTTAACCGTCTTGAAGGTGCACCAAAGACTGTTAAAAAAGGTAGAAATGACATTGGTTGAAAATTTGTTGTACCCTAAAACGATGAGACATTTGGAAACGAAAACACAAATGAATCAATTGATAGATTAAAAATTAAATTATTTGTAAAATAAAACAACATTCGTGTAAACTTGACATTTAGCGAGTTATTGTCATTGTCACTGTATAAACCTGGCATTTTGTCCACCACCACACAGTGCCAACCAAAACTTGGTAGTACTCGACTTGAGTCGACATCGACACAATTTTTCTCTTTCTGTTTCTCCCTAAAATTCTCTTGAATCTTCTATTTCTCCCCCCAAATGGACCAGAAAACTGTCCTCGTACGTCACGTGGACACGAACCGACTGGATTTGATCACTTCACTTTCGTTAACCTCCAACACTGTCACCAATTCAAATGCACAACTTTGTATCACCACAACTCAGCCTTCAGCAACTTCACCATCATCACTCGATCCATCACGAATGACTGTCCAACCCGTGAGGGGTATTTTCGTAAAACAGGAATTCTTTGAAGAGGAATCGTCTGCTTCATCACATCAACAAGTGATCACTGGTAAATAAATGTTTTGGTTACTCGATGAGGAACTTCACTGATTTGTGTTTGTGTTTTGTGCAGACCAACTCCCAACTTACCAAATCATCGAGACAGTCGAGTACAATCCGAACATTGTTGTCAAACAAGAACAAATCGATGATGACACGACTCTGTGGAATCGACAGACTGAAGGTATTGGTATTGTGGTTATTTGTTTTGATTGTTTCACTAATTACTTTTGTGATTATTGACAGATACATCAAACAACGAACAAACTGAAACCCTTCAAGTGAATCGATCTGTTAAGTTAGAATGCCATTCACCACAGAATTTACACAACATTGTGAATTCAGTCAAGTTGGGAGTCAATGAAGAATATTCAGATGATGAAGACGGTGGTTGCACTGAATGTGCTTTGAAGCGTGAATTGGACTTTGAAGGAGACGAACAAATGGACAATTTTCATCACCAACAAGTCACCGAAGGTATTTTGACTGTTTAGTTTTATAACAAACAACTTTCCTTATACATTTCTTTACAGACCAAACAAATTTCATTCGTCCACTCGTCCATTTTGTCCCAGACCAACTCCCACCTCATCAAATCATCGAGACTGTCCAGTACAATCCAAACATTACAATCAAACAAGAACAATTCGATGATGACACAACTCTGTCCAATGGACCATCACAGACCAAATGTATTGTCTTTTGCTTGTTTGTCATTTCTCTTGATTAGTAATTGTTTGTTTGTTTGTTTTGTATTCAGATTCATCAGCCATTGCGACCACTCGAAGCACTTCATCTTCGAATTTTGTGACAGTCAAGGCGGAACTGAAGGAAGAATATTACGATGATGAACATTGCAATGCGTGTGGAATGAAGCGTGAATTGGATATTGAAGAAGTCAAAAATGGTAGATCTTTGAAGAGACAGAGAAGTGAACAAATGGACGATGAGGATGAACTGGTTCAAGTGAATCGTGATACTGCAGCCGAAGAGTTTTGCCACAATGAAGGTGATCAACAAAGCTGTGATGCTGCACCAGCCGAAAATGATCAAGTTAGCGAAGGTGGTCAGGTGATTCAACATGGAGTGGACCAAGCTATCGAAACAGAAAACAACTTCAAATGTACTTTTACCGGATGTGGCAAAGAATTCAAATTCAAAAGCCACTTTACTCGACACACTCGAGTGCATACCGGCGAGAAGCCCTTCAAATGTACCTGGAATGGCTGTGACAAAGCGTTCAATCAAAATTATCACTTACAAGAACACTTTCGAGTACATTCTGGAGAGAACCCATTCAAATGTTCCTGGAATGGGTGCGACAAAACATTCTCTCATTACAGTGATTTTCAAGCACACATGCGGGTTCATACAGGAGAGAAGCCATTCGAATGTTCCTGGAATGGCTGTGTCAAGGCATTCGCCCATTACAGTAATTGGCGAAGACACCTGCGAGTGCACACCGGAGAAAGACCTTTCTCCTGTGATTGGCCTAATTGTGAGCCCAAGTTTACTCAGAAACAACATCTTAATCAACATTACAATCGAATACACAATCGCAAATGAATGTTTTCACTCACATATGTAACACAAGTTCACTAATTGTTTAATGTTTCTGATGTGGATTATTGCTAATTAAAACATTTATTAACACCAATTAATCTAATCATTTTTTAAGAGTAATAAAGTGAAAAAATATGTGATTTATCCGCTTAACTGTTTCCACTTGATCGATTTATCAAAGATGGGAAATGTGTCTTTTATTATTTCTATTTTTTCAAGTTTCAATCCAACTAGAGTACATACTCAAGTCCTGTTGCGCTGTGAATGCTTCAAAGATACACCCGATTTACCAACACCACGTCCAAACTGACTCCAGATTCGGTTTCTACCATTAAAAAATAACCTTCTTGAAGGTGCACCAAAGACTGTTGAAAAAGGTAGAAATGACATTGGTTTAAAATTTGTTTTACAATAAAACAACGAGATATGCTGAAACGAACACACAAATGAATTAATTGATAGATTAAAAATTAAATTATTTACAAAATAAAACAATATTCGTGTAAACTTGACATTTAGCGAGTTATTGTCATTGTCACTGTATAAACCTGGCATTTTGTCCACCACCACAAATGTGTTTTGGTTGGCAGTACTCGACTTGACTCGATATCGACACAATTTTTCTCTTTCTGTTTCTCTCTAAAATTCTCTTGAATCTTTTATTTCTCCTTCCAAATGGACCAGCAAGCAGTCCTGGCACGTCTCGAGGGCAAGAACCTACTGGATTCGTCAACTTCACTACATTTGACCTCCAACACGGTCACCAATTCAAATGCACAACTTTGTATCACCACAAGTCAGCCTACCGCAACTTCTCTACCTCCACTCGATCCTTCTCCTGTGATTGTTCAACCCGTTAGTGGCATTTGCGTGAAACAGGAATACTTTGAAGAGGAATCATCTACTTTATCACACCAACAAGTCATCATGGGTAAATAAATGTCTTGGTTACTCTATGAGGAACTTTACTAATTTGTGTTTGTGTCTTTGCAGACCAACTCTCACCTCACCAAATCATCGAAACTGTCGAGTACAATCCAAACATTGTTGTCAAACAAGAACAATTCGATGATGACACGACTCTTTGGAATCGACAGACTGAAGGTATTGGTATTGTGGTTATTTGTTTTGATTGTTTCACTAATTACTTTTGTGATTATTGACAGATACATCAAACAACGAACAAACTGAAACCCTTCAAGTGAATCGATCTGTTAAGTTAGAATGCCATTCACCACAGAATTTACACAACATTGTGAATTCAGTCAAGTTGGGAGTCAAAGAAGAATATTCAGATGATGAAGACGGTGGTTGCACTCAATGTGATTTGAAGCGTGAATTGGATTTTGAAGGAGACGAACAAATGGACAATTTTCATCACCAACAAGTCACCGAAGGTATTTTGACTGTTTAGTTTTATACAACTTTCCTTATACATTTATTTACAGACCCAACAAATTTCATTCGTCCACTCGTCCATTTTGTCCCAGACCAAGTCCCACCTCATCAAATCATCGAGACTGTCCAGTACAATCCAAACATTACAATCAAACAAGAACAATTCGATGATGACACAACTCTGTCCAATGGACCATCACAGACCGAATGTATTGTCTTTTGCTTGTTTGTCATTTCTCTTGATTAGTAATTGTTTGTTTGTTTTGTATTCAGATCCATCAGCCATTGCGACCACTCGAAGCACTTCATCTTCGAATGAGCACAATTTTGTGGCAGTCAAGGAGGAATTGAAGGATGAATATTGCTCTGATGAACATTGTGATGCGTGTGGAATGAAGCGTAAATTGGACTGTGAAGAAGTCGAAACTGGTAGACCTGTGAAGAGACAAAGAAGTGAACAAATGGTCGATGTAGATGGACTGATTCAAGAAGATCACGATACTACTGGCGAAGGATTTGATCTGAATGAAGGTGATCAACAAGGTGGTGACCCTGTTCCAGCGGGAAATGATCAAGTGAACGAAGGTGGTCAGGTGATTCAACATCGAGTGGATCAAGCTGTCGAAACAGAAAACAACTTCAAATGTACTTTTCCGGGATGCGACAAAGAATTCAAATTCAAAAGCAAATTTACTCGACACACTCGAATGCATACCGGCGAGAAGCCCTTCAAATGTACCTGGAATGGCTGTGACAAGGCGTTCAATCAAAATTATCACTTACAAGAACACTTTCGAGTACATTCTGGAGAGAACCCATTCAAATGTTCCTGGAATGGGTGCGACAAAACATTCTCTCATTACAGTGATTTTCAAGCACACATGCGGGTTCATACAGGAGAGAAGCCATTCGAATGTTCCTGGAATGGGTGCGACAAGGCATTCGCCCAATCCGGTAATTGGCGAGCACACCTTCGAGTGCACACCGGCGAACGTCCTTTCGCCTGTGATTTGCCTAATTGTGGGGCGAGGTTTTCTCAGAAATCACATCTCACTAGACATTACAATCGAATACACAATCGCAAATGAATGTTTTCACTCACATATGTAACACAAGTTCACTAATTGTTTAATGTTTCCGATGTGGATTATTGCTTATTAAAACATTTATTAACACCAATTAATCTAATCATTTTTTCTTTTTTGAGAGTAATCTAGTGAAAAAATATGTAATTGTCCACTTAACTGTTTGTACTTGATCGATTTATCAAGGATGGGAAATGTGTCTTTTATTATTTCTATTTTTTTAAGTGTCAATCCAACTAGAGTACAAACTCAAGTCCTGCTGTGCTGTGAATGCTTCAAGGATACACGCGATTTTACGACACCACGTCCAAACTGACTCCAGATTCGGTTTCTACGATAAAAAATAGATAATAAAAAATCTTTTGAGAGCTTACACATTTATTACAGGAACATTGTAAACGTCGTATACTACAAGACGCGTATATTCAATATTCAAAAAAATATTTTGCAATTATCTTTTATATTACAAGTTCCAACAAATGATTAAATATTCTTGAGAAATTACAAAATAATAATAAACTTAAATGTTTAAAATTGCTTTTACAATAATAAAATGTTTTTATCCCCAGAAGACATGAATCATTTAAAAGTAAAATAAATGATTTTAAATTAAAATTTATTTTTGTAATTCTTTCTAATAGAAAAGATTTTGTTCAAGCGGTCATGCATTCATGTATTCTAATGGTTGAATGATTTAGTTAGATTGGTGGATCGATTGTTGAACACTGCAAAGTCTGTAAAAAAAGTTTTATATGGTGTGAATTCAAATTTAAACCTTTTATAAATTTAAGTATATTTGCATAAATAATTAATACAACTAATATAATTAATCATCCAACGTTGACGTATGACGTCATGAGAGAGCACAAAAACAAAACAATAAATTTTGAACAATTTGACCATATGAAATCTTTTTAAAGAAAGACACCTTCATCGTTATCAATCATGACATTAATAATTAAACAAAAGAAATTAATTATTTTAATTAAATAAAATTAATCGAAAAAACGAGAGGTGTTAATAAGAATTAAATCGTGATAGAAATCAATAGAAAATATCTCAATAGAATTTAATTGCTGCTTGTAAAATCTAGTCAAATTCGCTGAAATAATTTGATTGTTTCAATTTACGATTAATGAGTTGCATTTTTATGAGTGGATGCATTAATGCTCGTTCTATTTTTCTATATGAACGAAGATTTGAAAGATACCTTTTGAAAACTCATGTAATTCAGCACCCAAAATAAAAATGTGAACAAAGTTAATGAAGGTCACTTTTCAACATGTAACATCTCAGCAGTAACCATTTATTTGATCCATTTTCATTTGTCAATTGAAATCTAAAAAGTTTTCAATTTTCCAGTCTAGTTGAACGAAGTTGGCTCATTTTATTATATTGAAATTTTAGATTGGGAAAAATGTAAATTTAATTTAAGTGAACATCAACTTAGACAAAATCTGATATTTCAGTCATACAAAGCAGTACGAATGTGTGATATTATACTATCAGACGTTTGTCTTATCTCGACTTGACATTGCAGCACTAGCCTCGGCAATTTAATTGAGAATATTACGTAGAACGCCCTAATGCATTCACTAAATACATTATCAGAACTCTACAAGATGATATTTGATAACAAAATTAACGAGATTTCGGTTTATCAAGCCAACTTGTATTAGTTTGATTGATAATTTTTATTGCCATGAAAGCTTTTAATTTAAATTTAAACTTTATATTCAAAAATTTATATCTTGTAACTTGGGTTTTTTTTTCACGGAAAAATTGTAATTTAGAATCACCTTTAAAATGTGAGAGCACGGATAACAAAATTTCACTTTTGATACTAAGATTTTATATTTTAACCTCAATGAATAATATTATTGTTCAGGAATAAAATAAGTAAATACTTAACCATTTTTAATCATTTCCGAAACATCTTAACTAGACAAAAAATTAATTAATATCTGAACATTATCAAAAGAAGTCAAAAACAACTTTTAAATCTAATAAAATTCGATAATTTGAAAAAAATTCATTGTTCATGTGCTCATAGGAACTTTTAGCTTTACTTTCATAAATCATTATTGCATTATTTTATAAACAAATTTTAAGATAATAAAAACCAAAATTTATTGTAGCGGACAATTAAACATGAAACTAAGGGAGAACAAACTTGAGGCTGGAGATATTAGACCAGATGGAGAAGGTGACCGAATGCAAAGTGAACAAAGTGAAGGTGAATCAAAATATAACTGCAAAATAAAAAACTACACGTGTAAACTTGACATTGAGTGAGTGATTGTCATTGTCATAGTACAAACCTGGCATTCTGCTGTCCATCAAACGTGTGTTTAGATTTGCAGTACTCGGCTGCCTCGATTTGATTTTGATTTCTGTATCTCCTTCAATTTCTTCTGAATCAGCCAATTCTCCTCCCAAATGGACCAGAAATCTGTCCTGGCACCCCTCGTGGACAAGTCCCGACTGGATTTAGCCACTTCATTATCGTTTACTTCCAACACTGTCACCAATTCAAATGCACAACTTTGCATCACCACAAGTCAGCCTTCAGCAACTTCACCATCATCACTCGATCCATCACGAATGACTGTTCAACCCGTAAAGGGTATTTTCGTGAAACAGGAATACCTTGAAGAGGAATCTTCTGCTTCATCACATCAACAAGTGATCACAGGTAAATAAATGTTTTTTGGTTACTCGATGAGGAACTTTACTAATTTGTGTTTGTTGTGTCTTTCTATACCAACTTCCACCACACCAAATCATTGAAACAGTGGAGTACAATTCAAACATTGCAATCAAACTGGAACAATTCGATGGTGACACGACCCTTACGAATCGACAGACTGAAGGTATTGATATTTTGGCTATTTGTCTTGATTGTTTGACTGATTACTTTTGTGTGTGTGTGTGTGTTGACAGATACATCAAACAACGAGCAAACTGAAACTCTTGTGAATCGATCTGTTAAGCCAGAATGCCATTCACCACAGAATGTGCACAACAATGTGAAAGTCAAGTTGGAAGTCAAAGAAGAATATTTAGATGATGAAGACGGTGGTTGCACTCAATGTGCTTTGAAGCGTGAATTGGACTTTGAAATAGGAGAACAAATGGAAACTTTTTATCACCAACAAGTCACTGAAGGTATTTTGTCTGTTTAGTTTCATAACAAATAACTTTCCTTGTGCATTTTCCTGCAGACCCAACAAATTTCGTCCATTCTGTCCCAAACCAAGTCCCACCTCACCAAATCATCGAGACTGTCCAGTACAATCCAAACATTACAATCAAACAAGAACAATTCGATGATGACACAACTCTGTCCAATGGACCATCACAGACCGAATGTATTGTCTTTTGCTTGTCTGTCATTTCTCTTGATTAGTAATTGTTTGTTTGTTTTGTATTCAGATCCGTCAGCCATTGTGACCACTCGAAGCACTTCATCTTCGAATGAGCACAATTTTGTGGCAGTCAAGGAGGAATTGAAGGATGAATATGAATATAAACATTGTGATGGTTGTAGAATGAAGCGCGAATTGGATATTGAAGAAGTCGAAACTAGTAGACCTGTGAAGAGACAGAGAAGTGAACAAATGAACGATGAAGATGGACTGGTTCAAAAAGATCGTGATACTACTGGCGAAGGATTTGATCTGAACGAAGGTGATCAACAAGATGATGATGGTACTATTTATAAAGGAGAACAACTGTGTCTTTTACTATCTGATCATCAGTCTTCAATAAATTTTAATATAACTCAACGTTCAATTAAGTAGCACTACTCACTGCAAATTCACTAGCAGTCACTAGTTCAAGTGCAAGTGGAATTGTGAATAAAATGTGTGCTGACAGCAGTATGCGATTGTATTGGGAAAGAAACACTAAGAATTTGTAAAAGCAATTAAGCAAATAGCTGATAGAAAATCAAAAGCGATTTTCAACACAAGTTTGATAATTTATTTATGAATTTGAGTGAGAATACATTTTTAAAACACTTTCGTGTTGCATATTATATTGAACCTGTAAGGAAACGATTAGAAAAACGACTCAAAATAATAAAACGAGACATCGAATTTAAAAAACATTTTTAGCTTAACCATTGGTAAATTTTTCATTTTGCACCTTTATAATAAGCGAATTCGTGGAAAGCTCTGAAACCACATTCAAACAAAGTTCTTGGATTGTTAAGTATTGCTGATAACTTCTATGTAATAAATCAGACAAATAAGTTGGATTCTCGTTTATGAATTGATGATATGTGAGACGATTTGTATTAACAATATAAAACATTAAAACATTAAAAGTCAAACACACATTCAAAAAGAGATGTGAAACATTTTAAGTGAAATGAAAACAAAACCAATGCATTGTGATTTGAATGTGCACCTTTTGCATGATCACATTCAAATACAAAAATACATACGTAGTGTTCACTGTACACAATAACTAATTGGACATTAAAATGTGAACAATTTATCGTATTATGATTAGTGTGATTACAATTAAAGTTTCATTGACTGTTGAAAATGAAACCAAGAAAGACTTAACCATTAGTAATTTAAATAAAACACTACATAAAAATTACTCTTCAGTAAACTCTATATAAAATGAATAAAAATACCCAAAATAATAATTTAGAGAATATTCTATGATTTAAAAAATAGAGTTTAGTTATTACTTACTTAGTAATAAGTTATTAGATGTTTTTAAAATTAGATTTAATTTGAAGAAAAATTCCTAGGCAATGAGAAAAATTTTTAACCGTCTTGAAGGTGCGCCAATAACTGTTGAAAAAGGTTGAAATGACATTGGTTGAAAATTTGTTGTACCCTAAAACGATGAGACATGTGGAAACGAGAACACAAAATGAATCAATTGATAGATTAATTGATAGATTAAAAATAAAATTATTTACAAAATAAAACAATATTCGTGTAAACTTGACATTTAGCGAGTTATTGTCATTGTCACTGTATAAACCTGGCATTTTGTCCATCACCACAAATGTGTTTTGGTTGGCAGTACTCGACTTGACTCGATATCGACACAATTTTTCTCTTTCTGTTTCTCCCTAAAATTCTCTTGAATCTTTTATTTCTCCTTCCAAATGGACCAGAAAACTGTCCTCGTACGTCACGTGGACACGAACCGACTGGATTTGACCACTTCACTTTCGTTAACCTCCAACACTGCCACCAATTCAAATGCACAACTTTGTATCGCCACAAGTCAGCCTACAGCAACTTCACCATCATCACTCGATCCATCTCAGTTGACTGTTCAACCTGTTAATGGCATTCACGTGAAGCAGGAACACTTTGAAGAGGAGTCGTCTGCTTTATCACATCAACGAGTCATCACAGGTGAATAAATGTTTTGGTTACTAAATGAGGAACTTTACTGATTTATGTTTGTGTTTTGTGCAGACCAACTCCCAACTTACCAAATCATCGAGACAGTCGAGTACAATCCAAACATTGTTGTCAAACAAGAACAATTCGATGATGACACGACTTTGTGGAATAGACAGACTGAAGGTATTATGGTTATTTGTTTTGATTGTTTCACTAATTACTTTTGTGATTATTGACAGATACATCAAACAACGAACAAACTGAAACCCTTCAAGTGAATCGATCTGTTAAGTTAGAATGCCATTCACCACATAATGTACACAACATTGTGGATTCGGTCAAGTTGGAAGTCAAAGAAGAATATTCAGATGATGAAGACGGTGGTTGCACTCAATGTGATTTGAAGCGTGAATTGGATTTTGAAGGAGACGAACAAATGGAAACTTTTCATCACCAACAAGTCACTGAAGGTAATTTGTCTGTTTAGTTTCATAGGTAATAACTTTCCTTATACATTTCCCCGCAGACCCAACAAATTTCATTCGTCCACTCGTCCATTCTGTCCCAGACCAACTCCCACCTCACCAAATCATCGAGACTGTCCAGTACAATCCAAACATTACAATCAAACAAGAACAATTCGATGATGACACAATTCTGTCGAATGGACCACAGACCGAATGTATTGTGTTTTGGTAGATTTTAATTTCCCTTGATTAGTAATTGTTTGTTTTGTATTCAGATTCGTCAGCCATTCCAGCCACTTCAAGCATTTCAAAATCGAATGAGCACAATTTTGTTACAGTCAAGGAGGAACTGACGGAAGAATATTACGATGATGAACATTGCAATGCGTGTGGAATAAAGCGTGAATTGGGTATTGAAGAAGTCGAAACTGGTAAATTTTTGAAGAGACAGAGAAGTGAACAAATGGACGATGAGGATGGACTGGTTCAAGCAGATCGTGATACTGCAGCTGAAGAATTTGGCCATAATGAAGGTGATCAACAAAGCGGTGATGCTGTACCAGCGGAAAATGATCAAGTGAACGAAGGTGGTCAGGTGATTGAACATCGAGTGGATCAAGCTGTCGATACAGAAAACAACTTCAAATGCACTTTTCCTGGTTGCGACAAAGAATTCAAACGCAAAAGCCACTTTACTCGACACACTCGAATACATACCGGCGAGAAGCCCTACAAATGTACCTGGAATGGCTGTGACAAGGCGTTCAATCAAAATTATCACTTACAAGATCACTTACATTCTGGAGAGAAGCCATTCAAATGTTCCTGGAATGGGTGCGACAAGGCATTCACCGTATCCAGTGGTTTTCGAGCACACCTGCGAGGGCACACCGGCGAACGTCCTTTCGCCTGTGATTGGCCTAATTGTGGGGCGAGGTTTGTTCAGAAATCACATCTCAATAGACATTACAATCGAATACACAATCGCAAATGAATGTTTTCACTTACACATGTCACACATGTTCACTAATTGTTTAATGTTTCCGATGTGGATTATTGCTAATTAAAACATTTATTAACACCAATTGATCTAATCATTTTTTCTTTTTTGAGTGTAATGGATTGAAAAAAATATGTAAATTTTCCACTTAACTGTTTGTACTTGATCGATTTATCAAAGATGGGAAATGTGTCTTATATTATCTCTATTTTTTCAATTGTCAATCCAACTAGAGTACAAACTCAATTTCTGTTGTGCTGTGAATGCTTCAAGAATACACGCGATTTTACAACAAAACTTCCAAACTGACTCCAGATTCGGTTTCTACAATAAAAAAATAGATAAAACCTTTTGAGTGTTTAAACATTACAGGGACCCTGTACAAGTCGTACAACACTGCGCGTATATTCAGTATTCAAAAAACTATTTTACAATTACCTTTTATACAAGTTCGACAAATGCTTAAACTTCTTGAGAAAGTGCAAAATAATAAACTTAAATGTTTTCAATTGTTTTTACAATAACAAAATGTTTTTATCCCTAAAAGACATGAATCATTTAAAAGTAAAATTAAGGATTTTAAATTAAAAGTTATTTCTGTAATTCTTTCAAATAGAAAAAGATTTTTCTCTAGCGGTCATGCATTCTAATGTTTATATGATTTTGTTTGATTGTTGGATCGATTGTTGATCACTGCAAAGTCTGTAAAACTGTTTTATATGGTGTGAATTTAAATATTAATTTAAGCCATTAAAAAGTTTGAATTTGCCTAAATAATTTTGATATCAAATCACGATTTGAAATAGAAATTGTATTGATAAAATTTGGAAAAAAGGAAAATAAAATTCTTAAAATCAAACTTTCTGGAATACTTGAATTGTCGTCACTTCTTTTACCGTTGAGGTCTAATAAAAATATTAAAAATAAATTCGATGGTTAACCATCAGACAAAATTGTACTCACCTTCTTGAGTCCACTAAGGTCAAATTCCAGCACTTTTTTCAACTCATAACCTTCAGCGTGTTTTTCAACGGTAGTGTATGTGTGGCCTTGCTTAGTGACCAGTGCCTTGATCTTTGAGCCATCTGGATGATCGTACTCATACTCTTCTCCGACCTTGTACCTGATAGTAAAAGACTTCGTGCCATAGTTAGCGGTAAGGAGAGTGTAACCATCAGCTTCATCACAGAATTCGAGTATCACATCCATATCAACAAGTTCTTTGCGTTGTTTTGCTGGATAACCTATTTAGGTGGATTATTCAAAAATTATTAAAATACAAAATTTCCACCATACCAATGGCTTCAAGAAAAGCGTCCAAATTATCAGAGGAAACCAATTTGTACTTATAAGAAGGCATTTTTTTGTTGAGATTGTTAATTGAGTCGTAAAATTGAGTGTTATAATGTGAATTCATCGAAACAAGTTGAGTTTCGCTAAATATATGCACCCAAGGACAATTAGCAGTACATTTCTAACGATAACATAATCGTTTAGGCTGATAAATTATAAAAAAGTGCCAATATGGTGTTATCAAGCTGTCCTTAATAAATCGCGTTCATTTGATGCTGATTTTAATGATTAACGTGTCAATTTCTGTATCTGATAGCCACAATTGAGTAACAAACATTTTCTTTGAAGCAATTCCAAATATCACTTGATTGCAAATTCAATGTGTTGAAATATTTTCTCTCTCATCACTCAATCAATCATAGTCATTGACCACTCGCCACCATGGTACCCGTCTATTCGAATATAGCCGTCTTCTAGTGTGACTCAGCAGCAATTAATAATGAATTTTCTAGACATTTTACGTTAACTACGATAAGTTAAGAATACCTATTGAAAAAAATCAGTGCCGTAAGGTTATCACAAGATTTGTCATGTGCAGAGATAGATATAGCCTTTGGCTATGTTTGTAACGAAAAAAAAACTCATCTCAAAATAAATTTTACTATGCCTTTTTGCTGGCTATTTAAACTCGGTCATCGAACAGTCAATATGTTAATTTTAAATTATAATACTGATCCGACTAAAAGTACATAAAGGTTTTTATTGTCACCAAGTGACAGGTGACAAATTGTGTGATAAGAACATTACATATCAAACCATTAGTGTGTTATATGTCTGGGAAATAACTGATAAAAGTGGCAAGTGTCCAAAATGTGTCGAAAAGTTTTGTTTGATATAAATATTGATATAAATATATAATATAAAATACCAATTTCGTTTTATCATTATTTTTCAATATCACTAAACAATGTTATACTTTGTTTTGTCTAGTCCGTAAATGTGAGGTTACCAGTTTGAGAAGCTGGACGAGAATGCAAATATGAATGAAAGTAAAATTAATTGTCATTGTTAAAAATGTTAATTAACATTTGAATAAATAATTTCTGTTGTAAGCTTTAATGTTTCTAAAATTCGCTCATCAGATTCCATTCTCTTCCTAGAAACCAGTCAAAATTTTTGAGAGTGTTGTTGGGCTGTCGAGAATGTAGCGATTCGATTGGGACGATTGAGCCACTTTGGCTACAGTAGATTGAAGTCGTTGAACTGCGCGAAAAGTAAGAGGTTTACGTTGCAATACCAACAATGCAAGAGCAACTAATGCTGCGGATGATAGAAAGCATTTTTGGTAACATTTATAACGAGATTGTTAAACAATTAAATGATAATGTACAAAAACGATAAAAACTTTTACTTTTCACATGAGTGTTTCATAATATTTAAAATTAATAAAATTTGATATTTTTTTTAAGTTAAAAAATGAAACAGGGCCATCAAGAACGCAATAACGTAATAAAGCAGTAAAAAATTGTCGAGTTTAAGAAGTATCAACTGGATCTGTCACAATAACAGTAAAAATTTATTCTCAATTTGAGGGAATGTTAAGCGATTTATCTCAATAAAGTTTATTTGTTTTTTCTGTAACTCTTTTCAAAATCAGCACAATACATAACAGTTAAAAGTGCTAAAGCTAGTTAACAGCCACACAATTGTTTTGACCTACTAGCTTTCTTGGACAAATTTGAACAAAGATTGTGATATAATTCAAGGTAATCAAGAACGAATAGTTTCTTTTAATTACCCATTTTATTATAGCTTTAATGTGATTTAAAAGCTTAAAGAATTGAAGAAAATAATATAATTATCGCAGCTTGATTATTAAGATGGATTATTAATCGAGTAAAACCGATTTTCAAGCTGTATGGACTCCTTACTATGGAGATACATTGCAAATTCCATTTTCAAAAATGTTTATTCTCTTTTGATAAATAAAGTTGTTTTAGTTTATTTTATTTTTAATAAAATGCAATCATTCAAAATATGTTGATTCAATTTCACATTTGTTCGAATTATTTTATTTACATTTTCCAAGTTAATGAGAAATAGAAAAGTATGAAATTCTTTCTTAAAATTGTCACCTTTTAAGATACGGACTGCTCAGTTTCATTTGCAAAGTAGCATACATTTAATAAAAATTAAAATTGCGAATCAAAGATGGAAGACATGTTAAATAAACTGTACAAACAAACTTCATTCATTGAAAAAATAATTAAAAAATTTTTAAAATATATTGGTTGGTTTGTTGTTTGTAACATACTTATCATATAACATCTATGTAATTTGCAATTCTTTTTTCATATTGCAAAGATTGCAAATCATAGAATTCAAGAAATTGAAAAATTCCAATGATTGTGATTTGAATTTATGCATTCTAATAATAATCTTAATGAGAGAGAAGCTATAAGAAATATACCTCTGTCTCTCAGAAATCTCACCTGTGTTCACTCAATCGTAAATATTCGATATGTTAAGCGATTTGTAGTTACAAAAAAATGAACCTTTCAAAACAAATTGTAAAACCTTTTAAGAATAAAGTAACGGAATAAACTTATAATTGAAACAACATTAGCCTAACGTAGCAAAATAAATGATATTTAAAAAAAATACAGTTATGTAGTTATTTAAAAATTAATAAGCAGGTGTCAAGTGTCAAATGTGATATTTTATAAAAACTACCCCCCACCAGAATTGTATTTGTATTTCGAACGTCAACGGTAGGAAGAAGAATGTGAGTATAAGCAATGTACATTTTACAAAACGTTATTATTAAAAAAAATTGGGGAAAATAAATGCTTCTTAAATTAATTATACAGTAAAGTTCCGTTAATTCGAACATCCTCTAATTCGAATGCCTCCTTTAATTCGAAATTGGAAGCTAAAATTGGCTTTGTGCGTCTAATTCGCTACCTTCCACTGTACAAATGGTTCCGTTAATTCGAAATTGTTCCTATAAATCGAAATTCGAAGTGAAATTTTGCCCTAATTCGAAGGGAAATTTAAATAAATGTATTGAATTTAGCCAATTAAATTGCTCAATTTACAACATTATCGTGATAAACTGCATTTTCTTATGAAAAACAAGTAAAGTGAGTTGTTTTATGACACTTTCATCTCCAATTCACTTTTTAGCAATGACAGTTACTGACAATTTAGATCTGACAATTGTGAGATGATTCATGAATCGGATCAACAACTTTCATTTGCCTCAAATTAAATAAGATCAAATTGATTGAGCATCTAGTCGCTTATCTTCAAGTGAAGATGATGTAGGAATGGAGTCTAAGATGAACCATTATAAGGATTATTCATCAATCGTTTTCACGGAACCATATCTCTAAATTGTTGGCTTTGAAGATTTCCAGTTGATTTGTTTTATCTTATTCCAATTTATGGATTTTGAATTCATTGGATTTGGGAAATTATTTCAGGAAACTAACTCAATTGAAAATCCCAACTGCACACCATTTGGGTAAGATCAATCTAGGATTTTCTGTATCTCTATAGAAATATAGGCTCTCGTATACGGCTAACCGATTGAAATATGAAATCAAAAAATTGTAACTCAAATTTTGGTTGTCCGATTATCAGGTACACTCTCGCAAAATAAAGCTTGATTTTGTAGGTATTCCTCCATTTGTCTGTGAATTATCTGCAGGCTTGGGCATTGAGGAGAAGCAAACCTTCAGTTTTGGAGGGATTCCTCCCAAAACGATGACATATGCATTTTTGAAAGTAGTAGGAATACCTACAAAATATGATTATTTAATTTTGTGTCGAATACCCATGTGTCTTTTTTAATGTATTTACCTCATTAAACCAAGAATTCATCTATTTGTGAAATCGCATTTAACGATTTTATTTCACTTTGTATTAGTAAGAATTTTTAAAATATTTAAAAACTATTTAAACATTTATTGAAATTGCAATGATTATAATAATCTGATTAAATTACAAATATATTTGTATACAAACGTTTCAAATTAATCTATCCATTTCAATAGCCACAATTGATCACGATTGTCTTTATGGAAAAAATCATTGGAATAGTGCAAACTACTTACGCACATCAATTCGTCAATTTGAGGATCTTTTGTATTGTTTATTTCTGAGATACGTCGAGGAAATTTTTCTGTGAGTTCAAGCAAAACTTCAGTAACATCATTTTGAATTTGCTTCAGCACTAAAGTTCTCCCTGAACAATAGATCTTGCCATCTTTTGAACATTTGTGAAAATCTTCAACATGAAACCAGTGTCCAGGACTGCCAACTATCTTTTGAATCACATTTTTATTGACTCGAAATGACCTATCATCACAATACAGTTTCTTAAGTTCTACATTCTTTGGGTCAATTTTGTTTGGCAAATAATTGGCATCAGCTTCTGGGTAGAAATTGTAATTATAAAAATCCATTCGTTTTTCAACAGCTGCTCGTTTAAATTGCTGTCTTTCACTAATTGTTTTAACCGGATTTATAAAATTTTTCATTCGACGTGCAATGTATTTACTTTGTTGATGTTTCTTTTCGTAATAAAATATAGCAAATTGTCGCAACGGTCCAAATTTTTCGACCATATCGGCATAGTGGAGCAAATGGTGCAATTTGCAATACGTGTCAGAATTGTTCAGTGATTTGCATTTAACAACTATTTCATTTGCCAATGTTCGCATCATATTGAGTTCCTCTGTATTCAATTTCTCGGCAAATGCAAGCAAAGTAAATTTTTTGGTTGCAAGATAAAGCTCATAGCCACCAGTTCCAGCTAATAAATCCTGCAAGTTCATTTTCTTTCCGTTTTTGAAATCCACTTCTTGTAAAATAGCTTCAAGTTTCAAGAAAGCCTCTAGCTTCTAAAATTTAAAACTTAAATAGATTAAATCGAAAAATGTATTTAAAACTTACTTGAACTGCTTTACCATCAATTTTGAAAGATGATTTTGGTGAGGCATTTGTACTCCAATGAACTTTTGGATTTCCTTCATAAAACGGAAACGTTTGAAACTTCTTGCATATAATGTCTTGAATTTCGGGGCATGTAATTCTCAATTTATTTTTGATTGAATTATTCTTAATGTTTTTCCTAATTAAAACCAACAGTCTTTCAAGAATCTTGGGAAGAACACCTTCTGTAAAAATAATGTCGAATTTAATATAAAATTTAAAAATGCAAAATAGTTTACCAGGCAAATCGTGCATTAAATCTGGTGGACTGACGTTAACAATTGAAATATCTGGCAATCCTTCAAATGGGTACGTATAAATATGACCATATTTTATTTTATTTGTTGGATCATCAAAATCTTCTTTAGTCAATAGCTTAAATTTGATTGCTTCATTCTGGATGGTGTGACATTTGAGGCACAGTTGTTGAAGACGAGCTTGTTCTTCTGGATTACTTTCGGGTTGCTTTCGTTTTTTGCTTTCTGGATTTGTTGGAATTTTCTGATGTTCCTTTTCCTTACATTTACCAGATGCGCCACAAAATCGACAGACAAACGAATCATTTTTGAAACTGTAGTTAAAACCCAGAAGCTCATACATGCCCAAATTATCGCCTACAAAGTAATTGCAGATTAGATTAATTAGATAATTATACAAAAGTTTGTTACCTGTAATGGCGCCGATTGTCACATCGTATCGTTTACCTTCAAATACAACTCCATTTGTAAAAAGATCTTTCAGGTCTTTTTTGGCTCTTTCAAGAAGCAAAACAAATCTGTTTCCAATCGTAATTTCATTAAGACTACTTCTCTTGACCATCAATACAAGTTCGATATCTTTACTTTTGATTCGATTTATAAAAGGAAGATTGGCAAATGTAGCGTACATGTGCATATATTTCTGACCTTTACCAGTTCCTAGTCCGTTACCAGGTGCAATTTGAGTGTCATCGGTATTGATTTCGATTGTGAGTTTTCCTCGCGTTCTGGCTTCGTATTCACAACTTGGTGGTGATGTGTCTTTTTGTTCTGAGTCAAGTTTCGCTCGAATGCTTGAATTTTTGATGTACTTCTCGCATAAGCTTTTGAAAGAAAGATAACTGTATTTTAATTTACTTGGATATCCTTTTACGTTTATAAAATCTAGATCATAAACTTTGGGTGCAATAAAGTAATCCTTCAGATCTCGCAATCGATATTCTTTTCTCATGTAACTGGTGCTCACCACTTGCCGAACATCATCCTCATTGCCCATGAATTTGTGTAAACGAGCGAATTCCGTAAGTGGAAGGGAAACTTTTGAATAAAGTTCACGCACTTCATTGACAAGATTCGTGATTTCATTTCCAACAGACCCTTTCTTTTCTTCTGAAATGTCACACTCCAACATCTCAATGATAAACATAATACGCTAAAAAATAAGATTAGATTAATTTGAAATGATTATCAATTTTTGAGATTACCACAAGAACTGTACAATCCATAACACGATCCAAGACATTAGTTCGTTTAGCTTTTAGTTGCAACTGATCAGTTTCAGTAGAAGGCAAATCATTTTCATCTTCTTGATCTTGATCTTCAATAATAACAGTCTCATCATCAGAAGATTCATCATCATCACAGTCATTTAAATAATGATCGCAATCTTCAATATCTAAACCATGAAGATGTTGAATGATTTCGTTGCTTTCTGTATCATTTCCTCGCATTCGTGCAGCTTCTTCTGATTGGGCATCAAGAATCAGTTGATTCAATTTTTGTTTACCCAAAGCTGTTTGTCTAAATAAATTTCAAATTTATAAATGTGAAAGTGATTTCTAAAAATCAAAACTTACGGCTTATGAGCAAGTTCATCAAAATGAAAACGCTCAATATGACTTTTCATTAGTTTTTCTTGAGAAAATTTTGGTTTATCTGGACACACAGGACAGGCAACATTGTGATATTTTTTAGCAGAATTGATCCTTAATTCGCGAAGTGGAGCATCCCAATGTGACATTCCATATTTTTCCTTGTCACGTCTATTTTCATAAAGTTTTAATTCTTCAGTTTTCGAGAGCGAATTCATTTTGTAATGTTATACTTTGATAACAATTGAAACAATGATAAAAATTGTAAATGAAAAGTACGTAATCTTGAATAGTTTTTGGTATTACAGATGTAAAAGTTTAAATTGTGATAGATTAACTTATATGAATTCTAAAATGCACCGATAAAAATCTATGAAATACACAATAGAATTGAGTTCACATTGGTGGTATACTGTACTGTGTACAGTGTACATAATAAACATCAAAACATAAATGCATGTTACATCATCTGTGGACAGACTCCTTATAATTTTAAAACAGTCTGAGTATTCAGAAAATATACTTTAATGGGCACTGTGCCCCACAAATGAATTTAACGTACATATTCATAAACAACGTTACTCTATATTAAGAAGTGAATATTCAATGTGCAAAGTGGTATGCTCCCCACCTCTCACTCTCAATGTCACTGTGACAAAATAGCCGTTTTGTTAAAGTTGTTATGATCCTTCCCGCCTAGCGCATTCAGTGTTCAGTTTGCCTGACCAACCAACCACAGTAGTCCTTTGTGTTGTATTTCTGGTTGTTAAGAATCAAAGTGCATTGTTTTCATCGTGAATCAAAGATGTCTCAAAGTGAGTAATGTATTTTTATATTTTGCACAGTTTATAACTGATTATCACAATTTCTCTATAGAGAATCAACCCCTTACAACTACCATTGGTAAGGATCATTATTAATTCTTGTTTCAAACATAACATTTTACTTTTAGACAAGGTAGCCGAACAAACTGTTGCTCCAAAGAAGAGACGAGGAAGGCCACCCAAGCCAGTAGCTGGTCGTGTTGAATCAAACACTGTCGACCATGTTGTATCCAGTTCCCGAAAACTGAGGAATCGCACAGATAGTAACCAGGTGGCTAACTCAAATAAAATGTCATCTCAATTTCAATCGCCACTTATTCGCCAGATTCGTTCTCCTTCTCCTCGTTCACCGAAGAAGAAACAACCCAAAGTGGACAAACAACCCAAGAAGGTTCCTCCGTTTATATCTCCGATTGGATCTGTCAAATCTACAATTCAACCTACAATTCAACCTCCCGCAACGTCTCCATCGAAAATCAACCAAAACAAGCAGTCATCTCAACTCATGACTTATCTCAAACTGAACGTCCACGGAATCATTCTCGTTCTCCAACTCCTTCTCGTTCTCCAACTCATTCTCGTTCTCCAACTCATTCTCGTTCTCCTACTCCCTCTCCTCCTGCTTCTACTCATTCTGAACCTCAACCGACAAAAAACAACAACCAACAACGTGTGGACAATAAGAATCAATCGCCGACACTGTCTGCTGTATCACCCATGAGGCTAATGAAAGAAAATATGCCAACCAGTTCTGTCGGAAACGTGTCTACCGTTATGCAATCTGACAAAATATTGAATTTCAGGAAAATGGTGCTTGGATTGTCCAAAGAGGAGAAGAATTTAGTTCTTCAAGATCTAACAAATGGTATGATTTTAATATTTAATATAAATTATTGATTTAAATAATAAAATCAACTTTTCTAGATGATCAAGAAACAATGACTATTTTTCGTCAACTTGAACTCGGAGGTGTACCCGAAAAGCAATTGGATTTGCACTCTACTGAACTTGCGACTCATCCTAATCACGATCAAAGTGAATCAACTGAACCACTATCGGCCAATCTTTTACTTTCATCATCTCCATCACCTGCTTCACCACCTCGCTCATCTTCTCCTCAAACACCTCAACAATTTCCTGAAAATGTGGACGAATGGTATGGAATTATTCCACACGATTGCAAAATACTTAGGTGCAAGAAGCAAGGCAAATGCCAACTCGAAATTAAGGGGGAAATTTCGAATAAATTTTGCATTAATTCTCAAAAATTTGAAATTTTGAATACTATGGACCGTTCTGAAGTAGTGTCATGCCTCTCTGATGGTGTGACTGAGTTTACTGTTGAGAATTGCGAAGCAATTACTAAACATATGTCTCAAAGCATCTCCAAAGTCATCGTTGGTCCAAATTCCGAACGTCTTGAAAGATTGCCTGACCCTGAAAAGCTCGCCGAATTCTGCAATTCAATTGCTGGTCAGTTTGAACGGTTGAATTCGCGTTATAGTGAACTTTATAAAATCAATAAGAAAATCAATCCAACTTTAGGGGTAAGTGTTTATGTGAAATGGCCATACATGTGATTAATATTAATGTAATTTCTCAGGGTATGCTGTATCGTAAAATTATAAGACGACTCGGGACACTTCGCCAACAAGCTAATTAAGTGCATTTTACATTGATTTGATTTTTATGATCTTTCGATTACTTTTTATTAAAATATTTTTGTCCAATTAAACCTGCTCTTTTTGTGGGGAATCCACCTTGTTTTTGGGGGGATTCCCTACAAGTGTAATTGAGGAATGCCTACAAAATAAATTGAGTGGAATGCCTACAATTCCGCACAAAAAGTGGAATCCCTACAAGTTTTTGATTTGCGAGAGTGTAAGACAGACACCAAAAATTTTACAAGTATAATATGAGCCCTTGGGACTGACACAAAACTGATGACAACTTTTGTCAGTAAGAGTAAGTTCATAACAATCTGGTGGTTTGTCCAAACTTTTGAAGTCTCATAGTTAAATCTCGTTCTCAACAAACTTCATTTGAAACTGTTTTTTATATTTTTTTGTCGATATATGTTATAATTCGTTGTTAGATTCATTTTGAGGCACTTTTAAACGTTTATAGTACTCCAATATTAAAAATAACGACAAAAAACAATAGTTCCTCTAATTCGTAATTCGAAGTAAAATTTACGATTGGTATCCCTGAAACTTCGAATTAACGGAACTTTACTGTAAGTTTAAAATATAATAAATTTTCAATAAATAAATAATAATTTAACCAGTTTTAAGCACAATGGCAATTTCAAAAGATAAAAACCGGCAAGCAAGAAGTAAACGTAAATTAAAAATGTTTGTCAAAGCATTTTATCTGATTAGATTCAATAACTTGCCTTTTACTTTCAACTTTGACAAAAAACAAAACAAACTATGTTCCAATGAAGATAGTAAAGTATTACAGAGAACTAATAATTATTGCTGGTATGTCAGTAGAAGCATCTGTCAGTGATTATTGAATTTATAATTACACTTTTACCCTTTAAAAAATATATTCACATTAGTTTAGTTACGTTTTATTTATCATAGAGGTTTTTTATAAGTCGTGTTAACAGAAAAAACAAAATACGACAATAAAAGTCTTAAAAATATGGGATTTATAAAATGTTTACCTTTTAATTCAAAGAAATTCAAGAAAAATTTGTCAATCTGTTCTTTGAAATAGAGCTTTTAAAATGGATAAAGGGTGTTATGATACTTTCTTCTTCAAATGCATTCTGTTCGTGAATCGCACAGATCTCAATAGATAGTTCAAGTTTGCAGGATCCCATAATGGAATTGGACTAGTGGATAGAACGACTAATCGATTAAATCACTAACAAATATTATTCTAGTGAGACCACCTAAAGACTTGATCAATTGTATGGAAAATTTTGCGAAAACCTTTCTAGTTGGAGTAATGCAATATGAATTTAGACATTTTCAAGCTGGGTGTCATTATATCAAAATATTTGATAACTCTAATATGGCAACAGGAACGTCTATGAATTTTTTCATTTGAATCCCAAAACTTGAGTATTCGCTTAGTTTCGATTTAGATTTTGGAGCTTAAATTTACAAAAATGTCTTGAAATTTTATTGTGGGTAGAAACCATATATAAATTATACAATAGCTAGAGATTACTGCCAAACAACATTTGTCTAAAAAGCCAAAGACGTCACATTTATTTAATTCCCGGAAAAAACGTTTTATTGAGCATTGTAAAAACGTAAAGCCTGGCTGTAATGTCAAATGCAGTACAAAAACTAATGTTTTATTGGGCACTTTAAATCATGCGCCTAAATACTTCATACATATAACACTTGACGTCATTAAAGTGGTATATAAAAGTTGACAATTTGGTCTAAAAGAAATGTGTTTTTATTAATAGCAAAATTTGTTCTGATTAACGTCTTTGAAAATGAGTAAATTTTGTGCCTGTCTAAAACTATTGCTAATTTTCGTTGTGTTTGGTAAGCACGAGTTTATGCAGATGTAATGATTGTAACTAAAAGCTTACCTTTTAGGGAAAATTTCTTTTGCTTCTGCAACCGAGAAGAGTAGAGAAACTGATTCAAGCAGTAGCAGTACCTACTGTGATGGAGCGGACTGGATTGCCTTTAAGGACGAAAAATGCTTCAAGCTCATCACCAAATGGGCTACACGGGAAGAAGGAAAAGTTCTATGCAGCCAAGAGTCACTAACATTGGATTCGAGTACCTCACAATTGGTATCGATCAAATCTGCGGAAGAACAAATATTTTTGACTAAATTGATTTTTGAAACAACTCAAATTGAAGACAACGTTTGGATTGGAGCTAAAAGATTGCCAGTTGATGTGAGCAAATTTGTTTGGGACGATGGAACAGATATTGAATTCTCAGATTGGGCTGATGGCAGTCCAGCGGATAACGTAGCCAAAGAGTGTGTTGTGATGCAATCAATGTTAACTAAAAATGTAAACGGTCGAAATAGTAACGGAAAGTGGCGAGATGTGACCTGCAAACAAGGAAATTATGTCATCTGTGAAAAGTTGCAACGGTGGTCGTTTGGAAAGTTACAACAAAGTTTGCTTGAAGAAAGAGAAGCTAGGACTCGCAAGCAAGAAGAGTTGAGCAATTCATTGAATTTAGTTAATCAAAAATTAGAAAAAAACTGAACGAGAACTTATAAATACACTGCTTGAATTTGACAGATCAAAAAAGAATCCAGGTATAATATCACACAAAAAATTTAACCTAAATATTTAATTTGTCAATTTGTTTTAGTTCCAATTGGTTTTATCTATGTTCAGTTACCTTCTCAACCAGAACCAAAAACTTTGTGGCCAACTGTTGAATGGGCAGATGTCACTTTCGAATATGCAGGTCTATTTTTTCGTGCTGAAGGTGGCGGTTCGGCTGCATTTGAAACCACTGAAGAAGCAACTTGTCCGAGGTTATCGCAAATTCAAAGTTATTATGATTATTCAAATGCAGAATATGAAGTCTTGGGTGGAGATCCGTTGGAAATTCATCCAGGACAATGGTCAAACAAGTTTTTCTCTGGGAGTCGCTCTGGTCCACATTTCAGTTCATTACTATTTTATGTTACAGCTGACGAAGTAAGACCCCGTAATAAAGCGATGCGCATCTGGAAACGAATCAAATAATTTTGTGTAATTAATTGTATGCAAAGAATATTTAATATTTGCAATAGAAAATGAGTTTAAAATTATTTAAAAATAATTGAATTTAAATCACCTTTGAACAAAGACAACAAATAAATGTAAACAAATAAAATTCTCCAAACAATAATTTAGAGAATGTTATAAGACAGAAATGATCTTATGATTAGAGCCTAGTTATCAAGAAATAAAAGTCATTCGAATTTTAAAAGTTGCTTTACAAAAAATTAATTTTGGACACAATGTAAAACTGTAATCGAAAAAAGCAACTGATGTCGGGTGGAACACTTGTCATGGGACCTTTATTTTAATTAGAGTAAAACCCGCTGATTTTGATTAAAGCATGGGAGGAGTCAAAAAACTGTCTGATTTGATTATTGTAAATAAATCTTTAATACGAAATAAACAAAAGAAACACACACTAGAAAACCATTAGAAACTAGCGTGAATTGTTATGATATCACCAAATGAATTTTTCAGAAAACAATAATGAAAAATGGAGTTTCCTATTTCTAGTAATCGAAAGTCTTCCGGTTCAAATTTTGATTATGTTTATGATTACTTATAACATAAATTATTTTATGTATAATATAATGAGCATAGAACCACTTTCTTACTTACCAACTAAAGGTTCTTATATATTGAAGAAGGTTGAAAAAGAATTTGAGAGACCGCAGCATTTACTGTTGATTGAGAAATATCGTATAAATGATATGTTGTAATCTTTATAAAAACGAAACTATAGTAAAAATAATTAAAAGCACAATTTATACCGTATATTCTCCAATAACCGCCGCAGCAAGAAGCAGTTAAGATTTATAAGCGCCGCATTCCAATAAGCGCCGCAGTTTTTACAATTATGTCAAATTATTGTATAAATTGTTGTTTTTTGGGACATTTTAGGGTAATTTAGTGAACAAAACTTCAAAATTTATGGAAAAAGTGGTAAAATGATTTGTAAAAAATTAATAACCGCCGCCTTCCAATTAGCGCCGCAGCTAGACCTACTTAAAATCAATAAGCGCCGCGGCCTTTATTTGGGATTTTACGGTAATCCATTTGTTTGTTCTTTACTCAATCACTAGATTGATCTAGGGTGATCTGAATTAACACTTTTTAACCATTCAACTAAAATAATCCAACATTGAAAAAAGTGATTCATTTAAAACCATTTAGAACCTCATCTCGAATTAATTGTATTACAAGAATTTAAAGTCAAAAATTTAAATAAAATTAAAAGATTTTTTAAAATTTACCATTTAACAGAACTTGGATGAATTGTACAATTGGTATACCCGCATTTAATTATGCCAATTAATTGGCTGATTGTTTTAAACAATTTGAATTATGAAAATAATTAAAATAAATAAACGTTGATAAGGTAACCTTTATTCAAAATTGCCTCTGACAAATGTAAAAATAAAATTTAAATTAAATCATAGATTTTCAAAAGGCAAAGACAAACAAGAATATTTGAATCAAAATAAATAAATTTGAATTGAAAACCTTTTATGTACGAATTAAAGACGAAGTCAAAGTAAAAAAATTGTCCTATTATGTTCCAAAAAAGCAGATTTTATAATAAAATAACACAATACTTAAATTAAAGTATTCAACATGTCCAATATTGGTTATATCTATCGACGAGATAGTAGAGGTAGTAACTAAGAGATTTATAAATTCCGGGAACAACAAATTGAAGTGACTCTCGATGGTGTGACAAATGTTGTGTTGCCTTTCGAGATCCTTTCCAACAAAAGTATTCTCACCCGGATTAAGACACTTTTGGTGCAATTACGCTTTGTTGACCTGATTACAAGTGTTGTGTCACTAAACAAGCAATCGACAGTGACATTTTTGGTTGCTCATAAAATTCATTTGACTGATCATTTAGGTAAAGTAAAGTAACAAGTGCCAAAATGATCTTAAAACTTTTCTTTGTGTTATTAATCTTAATCTGTCTAACTACTGAAAACACCAATTCTCAAACTGTTCATGATTCGATCGAAATATATCAAAATCATCACCAAAATCTACCCAACTCTCAACTTGATTACTGTCAAGAAGTAATCTTTGAAGAAGATGGTCCCATAAGTTTTGTTCCGACGACTTGTCCTGAATTTAAAGGTCACGAGTCATATGATCACGAAATAATTCAACGACAACGACATAAACGAAGTTTATTGAATTCTATAATTCCAATAATACACATTCCATATGAGCCAAAAGAGTCCGTGTCCGGGCACAGTTACATTGCAGTACACTTTCGAGTGTGCAGTGCACCTGGTGGTCAAATTTGGGTCGACGACTTTGGCAGTCGCACAACATTGAGCAGATTTGTAAACAAAGGCACATCATTTCAATGTAATCTCTGGCAGTCGGATCAGTTTGAGAGTTTAATGAGTGAATCGAGTCAAATTGTGATTACTTACCTTCTACCACCGTTTGATGATTGTAATCTCTCTGGAAGTCCAATATTTCTCACAAATGGCAATCGTGAAGGCAATCGAAGTCTACAGTGCACTGACGTGATCACGGACATTCCTGTATTCGAACTCGAGATCAAGTACCGTGAAGTGCCATTCAAAGTTGATGAACCGGAACACTTGTCGCCCAGTACTGACACGACTGTCAATGGCACGCACTATCGTGCAAATTGGGTGAAGACATACATTCTGGGCAAACGTTCTCTGTGTGACACTGCTGAATTGGTGCACAACTGTCAGGGGAAGCATTTTGTGGGTATTGCCATTGAGATTGAGAGGTTGGACTTGGACTTTGATGTTGGCGACTATTTGGTGGTCGGGCCTGGTGAGGAAGTAGACTTTTGGAAGAATTCAAAGGGACATTTGATTGCACACAAAATCGTAGAAGATGATCCACACAAACACAAAATTTGGATTAATGCGGATTCTGCGTTCTTAAGGTAAGAGTTTCAAAAGGAAAAATCCAAAAATTAGACAAGAATTTAACTAACCTACTTTATTTCTTATTCTCTTTATAGAATCGTAACGCACAATTCTTTGATTCAAGACCAAAGAGAAGCAATCAAATTCAACTGGTCACCAGCAAATCAAACTTTGCACGAAGATTTAACCTTTGACCCCGTTTCTCAGATGCTCAAAGACGCATCAATCAAAATGTGCATGGCAGGTGGTGGGTGTAGTCAATTTTTGAATTTACATTTAAATTTCATTGAAGAGATTGTGAGCATCTTCAATCGATACATCACGGAGCACGATAAAAGTATTACGTCCTTGATTGAGGAGGATTCAGGTATTAATTCTCAAAAGTATAGATTAAATATTATTAAGTCTGTTCATATAGTACGTATCTTCGATGAGGAGCCAATCATATACCATCGAACGCAATACTCGGACGAGTACTGTCAGTTCAATTTGGCCATCTCCAGTCCTTACGATGCCGAGTACCCACTGGTTTCGAGTGAAGTCTTGACCAAAATGATATTTGGAAACTCAAACGCCCGACAAATGATGCGACACAAAATGACCTTCAACAATTGTGTCTTTCAGCGTGTGTCTTGGGCATCGATTCTTATTCCTATTTGTACAATTCTACTCATTTCGACAGGAATGGCGCTCATTTTTAGAAAGTATGATTTGCAATTCAAAATATTATTAATTGACCTTTTATTTATTAATTTTTAATCTATTTTATTAAATTTAGATTACAAATACGAACTCTGCACAAACAGCAGAAAGGATCAAAGAAAAGAAAAGAATCACTTCAACCATTGCACACAAAAGAGACCAATGAAATCGACAGTGCAATGCAGTACTGAGAACCACAGATCAATTGAATTGAATTAAATTTTTTGTTTTTGAATATATCTTTTACCTTTTTTATTGTAAATTACTATAAATAAATAAATAATAATATAAATAAAAAACTAAAAAAGTTGATGGTAAATTTATAAACATTTCGTCAATCAAACAGATTATTGTGAACCTAAAAAGATAAATGATGATTTTTCTGTTCAATTATGTCAACTTGGACTGAGACTTTATCAGTTAAACTATTAAGAAAAATTTAAAAAAATATATTATTTTGACCTTTCATAAAGCTACGTGTGAACAATGATAGTAATTTAGAAAGTTACAACAAAGTTTGCTAAAAAAGTGAAGTAAGAACTTTGAAGCAGGAAGTGTTGAATAATTCATTGAATTTAGTTAATCAAAATTTAGAAAAAAACTGAACGAGAACTGAACAAATACAGAGTTTGATTTTGACCATTTTAAAAAGAATCCTGCTATAGTAACATATTAATAAGAAATTAATTTAAAAATATGATTTATCAATATATTTTAGCTTCAATTGGTTTTATATATGTTCAGTTATCTGATAAGCCAGAACCGAAAACTTTGTGGCCAACTGTTGAATGGACAGATGTTTTTATAAAAATATTAAAACCACCAAATATGCTCAATTATCAATTCAGAGAAATTAAAAAATTAAAAACCTTTTTATTTTGCAAAATGCATTCTTTACGGATCAACAGTCAAATATGCTCGTATCTGTTAATGCTTTAACCTTGTGTTTTGCATGTTTGAATTATATCACATCCATGATTCAACATTCATTCCACGTTTTTGTTGCATTCAAACTTCTCCTTTTCACAATCAATTGGTGTCGTCGAGGAAATAATAAATTAAAAACATTGTATATTTCGTTTTTTACCATTTTAAAGGCATACTACTAGCACTGCAGATACTGTAAGTTTAAATTACACTTAAAAAACATTAAATTTGTATAGAGATTAAGCTTTAAAACACAAAACTATTATCCTTTTAGCATTTAATTTGTGAGCAATACGATCGATGAACATAAAATAATCTCGTAACCAGAGAATTATTTTGAAATATTATATTTTTAAAAAATATTTACTCGAAAATCATTTTAGAAATCAGATGGCTGCTGGAAACTTGTGAAAAACGTTATGCATTTTAGTATTTATAAAAGTTATATTAAATTTATTAAATTGAAAAGTGATAGTTGAATGTTGAAAATTGAAACAAAATCCAGGTTTTAAATCAATTAATTTTAATAAATGAATACAAGAAACCTTTTTAAAAATGTGCAAACTCGAAGAACGAAGTGTCTGCGCACTGCCCATTGTCCACTGCTAAAAATGATTTAGGAAAAATAATTAAATTCTTAAATATAAAAATCTAAGCAACAATTTTGATCTCATTAAATTCCGTTTTATTAAAGTTTGTGCAAGAAAACATGAAAAAGAACTCACTTATGATTTCTCAAAGCAATTACAGTAAAGTGCCCATAATTCGTGCCTCCCTTAATTCGAATGCTCCCATAATTCGTAATTCGTAACAAAAATAGTCAAAAATCCTATATTTCGGTATCTATTACTGTACAAAAGGTGCTTATAAATCGAAAAATCTCCCGTAATTCGCATTTCGAAATGATTTTACAAGGTTAATTCGAAATAAAATTGATGAAATTGAAAAAATGTATAAGGGTCCCCTCTTCTACAAAATCCGGGGACTGACCCCTTCGACCTAAGGCGGTTGACCACCCTTCGCGGCCGTCATTTCAATTTGTGAATTTTCAATTTTTGATAGCCATTATTGAATTTCAACATTGTCCATTATAAAAACCGTAACTGATTGAGCAAAATATGATATTTTATCAGGCTATTTAACCTAAAAGGTACAGTTAGAGTTAAAATAGCCTACCCCCATAATTCGTAATTCGAAATCAAAATCAAAATTTGACAGCAAAAAATTTCGAATTATAGGCACTTTACTGTAGATTGTTTCAACTGGTAAATTGAAATTTTTAAAAATAGAATTCAATAGAGTTCAATCCATTTATAGACGAAAGATCTGAAGTGATGATTTTTGAATGATTGTTTGAACATTGAAAGATAATTATTGAATAAATAAACTCTTTTTTAGAACTCACTATGCAATTTCAAATTATTACTGTAAATTTTTACAGGATAGTTAGTAAGAATGGAAACATATTGGAAACAAATAAGTAACATTTTTTAAATCGATTGGCAATTGGTTTGTTTCGTTTGGCAAAGATTGCTAAAGTAAAATATTTTAAATTAACCTTGGTAAGAGCTTTAATTTAACATACACTAAACCTAAAAGTCTACTCAACGACATGTTATGTTCTAATATTGAAATAAGAAAATTAAGAAATAGAAAGTCTTGCAGAAAACTTACCTTTTGAACTTATTGTAAATAGTTTTTATGTAACTCGATTCATAATAAAATGAGACAAGATAAAAATATTTAAAAAATAAAAAGTTATACTTTCAAAATGAATTGTGAAACCAATGAGCATCAGAAAACCAACAGCTAGGGATAGTCAGTGACTATTAGTCACACAGGTTCAACCAATAATATAAAATCTAAAATATCGATACATTTGTTCATTACTAATCAAGTGCTGCACAACACTTTTGTGTGACTAAATTTTTTATCATTGAACTTGAGTTTTTGTCATAATTGTTGTTTCGTTTTGTTATAACCTTTCTGTAGACTTTCATTTGTGCTTCTACTACAACTAGGTGAAGGTTGTCTGCTATTTTTTCTCCTCAACATCAGAAGAAGTCAAAAAGTTTAGAAGAAGTTTGTTTTTAACTTTGGCATCGTTTGGTATTTGACCTTGTGGAATTGGGGAACTTTGATATCACCGTTTTACAACCCTCACCTCTTCTTCTTTACACCCTCCTCACCATGTCCATCAACGGTCATCACTATCTTCATCAACACTGCTTCGATCCCACCTTCTTCGTCCAGGAAGAAACCGATCCCAACCAACTAGGTCACAGTGATTACTCTAGCTACGGTCCAGTCCAATTCGAAGCCACACTCGATCACCTGGTGGTAATCTTCACCAAAGCCATCTACCCCAAACTCTACCGTTTTCACATTCCTTGGCACCAGGTCACTGGTATGGCTATCACCCTCCTCTCGTGCAAACCACCCTTCGCCTCTGTGCAACATCTTCAGTGCTCGATCACTTTTGCCCACTATGGCGGCCTGCCTCGACGCATGCGTATTCGAGTGAACAGCAAGACTCGTACAATGGAGGCGTCAGTCTATGAATCGAAACAGTTTGGTTCGCTGTTGCGTGACATGATCCGTCTCAATCTTTTACCTAAACTCAACGGATCGGGAAAAAGTTTGATGGTGTGGCGATTGAGTCAACTTGACGGTTCCTCGCATGAAGCTATCCGTGTCAAAGGTGGACGTATTGTGAACGGACAATTTGAGGGTGCTGGCGAGCTTACCGAACTGGACGTTGCACAGGATTATGAATTCGAGATTAAGCCACGTGTCAAGGAGGAAGTGTTGAGTGACTACAATTCGGCTGAGGAGGATAGTTCTCAGGTTAAGGAGATGAAGAATGGCAAACAGGAAGCGGAAGCGGATGCCGATGATGAATATGAAGATGAAGAGGAAGAGGTGAATGGTAATGGAGAATTGATTGACTTTTGATACCCAGGTTAATGGATATTGTTGAATCCTGTTTTTTAATGATGCTGATGAGTGTATAATCTATTTTAATATTCTAACTTGTAATCTACTTTGTATGCGGCTTTTACTTTTACTTTGTAATCTTTTTATCATGTAATCTAGTATGAATTTCTAATAAAACGATCTTTTACTTTACTTTACTGGTTAAATGTTAATCGCATCATCTTCTCTTGTGTTTTGTTGTATTACATCCTCGTTTTTACCCACATGAGAATCGATTCTACGAAGCAGAATACTGAATATATACGGAATTTTTAAGTCTTTTTTTAAACTACTTTAAGGATTCTAGTATAGTTACTCATAGGTAAATTAGTAGTATAAAATATTACGCATATTACATTTAATATTACATTTAACTGTGGTGTTCGATCAGTTCTGTAAAAGTATCTTTTTGAAATAATGACATTATAATTCAAATTAATTCAATCCAATATGTCAATTAGAATAATAATTCAACGGGCAGAAATTCAAATTCAGTTTGATCCTAAAAAAAATATACAAATAATGTTTTATTGTCAAATTGTCAAAAAATGTATCAAGAACTTTTGTTCAATTATTTTTATTTTACCAATTAAATGCTTGGGATAATGTACTTTCAATGAAACAAAAATTACTCAATTACTCAAATCAAATACTCAACAATTCGACTATAGTATATATTCTAAACCATCTTGACATTTTTCAGTAGTAACTAAAATAAATGGTGATTTTGTTTGTTTGGAAAACAATGATTTGTAATGTAATAGAACATTTTTACAAAATTAAGGTTTACCTATATTAAGATACATGGTATGGAAGAAGTAAGACATGGACTTTTACATGACCTGTATCTTGCTTGCTTCTCATGAGTTCATAAATTGATATAATCAAAATCAAAATCAGACTGATTTGTTTTAAGTACCAAAAATAGTTTATAATTATTACCAAATAGACTACACGGGAAGAAGGAAAAGTTTTAAGGTATACATCCTATTGTCACAGAGTCAAAATCAACCAAATCTGTGGAGGAACAAGCATTTTTAAAAAACTAAATTGATTTTTGAAACATTTGAAATTGAATTAATGTTAGATATTGTTAAGCCTGATAATGTGACCATATTTTTGGACGATTGATCAGATATTAAATTTTCCGATTGGGATGTTCAGCTGAAAATGTAGACAAAGACTGTGTTGTGATGCAATCAATGTTAACTTAACATTCAAACAATCCAAATAGAAGTGGAAAGTGGCGAGATATGATCTGCAAACAAGGAAAGTATGTCATCTGTGAAAAGTTGCAACGAAGGTCGTTTGGAAAGTTACCACAAAGCTTGCTTGAAGAAAGCGAACCATGGACAAGGAAGCAGAAAGAGTTGAGTAATTTAATGAATTTAGTTAATCAAAAATCAATTTTTAATTAACTATCATATAGTAATTCAATGAGAATAAAAGTAAGATGAAATTTAATATAAGTAAAAGTGTACAAAATAATTTAGAGAATGTGACCAAACAAACAAGTATATGATTAGAGCTCAATTATAATTATCAAATAAGAAATGTGACTAGATATGATTAAAGTTACCGTTAATACAATTTAACAATTTAATAAAAGTTCCAAACTATAAGGCGTATGAAAAATGATAATAAATCTGTATCTTATCTATTTTGTAATAATTTTTCTGCATGAAAAACTTTTTATATTTTAATTACCAATTTAAAGCCTGACACAACTACTGATTTAATTTATGAATTACAATTTGACAAATAAAGTGCCAACATGTTATTAACGTTTGATTAGTAATTTAATATCTTAGCATAAGAAAATAAAAAATAAGAGAAATAAGAAATACTTTAAGAGCAATGAATTAATTTAATAAATTTTTAAATTTTGTTTTACAAACAGTTATTTATGTGTGTTAACCTTTAGTAAATTCCGCTTATAATGGTTTAATTTTTTCGCATATAAAGTTTGTTAGAATTATCACTTCTAAGATTGTACTCATTTCTTAGTAAAGTAAAAGTCTCTCATCAATAAAAAATTTTCACCTTTTATTAGCTCTATTGGTAGATTCAGCAAAAAAGTTTTCTTAAGTCTTGAAGTTGAGAAGAAAGATGTGAAATATTTGGACTCAAAAATGGAGCCGATTGCCAGGCCAACGGCGTTGAGAAGAAGGATGTGCAATATTTGGATGAAAATGGAGCCGATTGCCAGGCCAACGGCGTTCAAAAAGATGGATGTGCAATATTTGGACTCAAAATGGAGCCGATTGCCAGGCCAACGGCGTTGAGAAGAAGGATGTGCAATATTTGGATGAAAATGGAGCCGATTGCCAGGCCAACGGCGTTCAAAAGATGGATGTGCAATATTTGGACTCAAAAATGGAGCCGATTGCCAGGCCAACAGTGTTCAAAAGATGGATGTGCAATATTTGGATGAAAATGGAGCCGATTGCCAGGCCAACGGCGTTGAGAAGAAGGATGTGCAATATTTGGATGAAAATGGAGCCGATTGCCAGGCCAACGGCGTTCAAAAGATGGATGTGCAATATTTGGACTCAAAATGGAGCCGATTGCCAGGCCAACGGCGTTCAAAAGAAGGATGTGCAATATTTGGATGAAAATGGAGCCGATTGCCAGGCCAACGGCGTTGAGAAGAAGGATGTGCAATATTTGGATGAAAATGGAGCCGATTGCCAGGCCAACGGCGTTGAGAAGAAGGATGTGCAATATTTGGACTCAAAATGGAGCCAGTTGTCAGGCCAACGGCGTTGAGAAGAAGAATGTGCAAAATTTGGATGAAAATGGAGCAGATAGCCAGGTTGCATTTTTGAACGATTGATCAGATATTGAATTCTCCGATTGGGATCAGCTGGAAATGTATTCAAAGTTGTGATGCAATCAATGTTGACTAAACATTCAAACAATCCAAATAGAAGTGGAAAGTTGCGATATGTGATCTGCAAACAAGGAATCTATGTCATTTGTGAAAAGTCGCAACGAAGGTCGTTTGAAAAGTTACAACAAAGTTTGCTTTAAGAAAGAGAATTAAGGACGCAAAAGCAGGAAGAGTTGAGTAATTCAATGAATTTAGTTAATCAAAAATAACTTTTAACTAATAAAGACAGATTAAATCTCATATAAATAAAAGCGTCAGAAATAATTTAGAGAATATGATCAACATTAATGAGTGCATAATTAGAGCTAAATTATCAAATAAGAAATGTGATTAGATGTTTTTAATGTTACCATAAATACAATTTCTGGTGAACCAGTGATGGTAAAATTTTTCGCATATAAATCAAGTCAAAATTATCTAAGATTGTACTCATTTAATAGTAAAGTAAAAGTTTCTCATCAATAAATCTTTTCAATATTTAATATTAATCCAATCTTGTAGTAGATTCAGCAAAATTTTTTCTTTAGTTTTGGAAAGCTAAATAAAATTGTGTTTTGTTAGGTGAATTAAAGCAAAATAAAAACATTCTTTTGTTTATAAGCTATGGGTGGAATCAAATATTGTCGGATATGATTATTGTAAATAAATCTTTTAATTAGTAATAAACTTTTTAAACCATTAGAAACTAGCTGGAATTGTTTTGAAATTACATATTGAATAGTTTTGCAAACAATAATTAAAATTGGAGTTACCTATTTCTTGACAATGCGCCATTTATCGGTTCAAATGATTATTATATTAATATGTTATCAAATTTCTAGATATATATATATTCCATATTATATAATATGGAAAAGTAAAAATTAAAAATTGAAGAAGGATGAAGAAGAATTTGCGAGTCTGGAACGTTCACTGCGTCTGTTGATTGACAATTCTACGCAATTCTAGAAAGCAGTAAAATTGATATATTGTAACCTTTTTAAGATCAATTCGGCGGAAGTAAAGTAATTAAAAAAATTGATTTATGCTCAATTAGTTCTGTGCTTAATCACTGGATTTTTATGTAATATAAAATATAAAATTAAATTTTTTAAACTATTCAATTAAGATGATCTAAAGATCTAACATAAAAAAAAAGAAACCAAGTCATTTTAAATCATTCAGAACCTCATTAGACAATGTCTAATAGACATCTAAAAGTAATTTTATTACGAGAGGTTAATGTCAAAAATTAAAATAAATTTAAGAATGAAATGTTTTATTATCTTTTTAATTTAACTAATTTAAATATAAAAATAAAAATAAATTTCAAATAAATCAAAGATTTTTAGAAGGCAAAAAAACAAACAAAAATTATTTTTAAATTAAAATTCTTTATATACCGCTTCTGGGACATTCACTTTTCTAGCATTCACTTCTGCACATGAAACTTTTTTGACGGATCTTTCGCATGATCCAACAGCAATTGACATGGCTGATAGTGGGCTCCATAAATATCGGTAAATCGATGCATCACATCGACAGCGGTTTGGGCGCCAACTGTGTCCAGAAAACGGAATGGTCCTCCGAGAAAGGGTGGGAAGCCAACACCAAAGATTGCACCAATGTCACCTTCAAGCTATAGAAATTGTGTTTTAAAAAATTAGACAATTAAAATTAGAGTGATTAATCATTTTGATAATTACCGGATTTGAGAGAATTCCCTCCTGTAAGCATAGGACAGCTTCATTGATAAATCGACCTGCGAGTCGGAATTGTAGATCTTCGGCGGAGGAACTAATAGGGAAAAATCCGTTAATATATATTTGAGATTTAAGAATTGAGCACTTACGCAATCTTAGGCTGCACACTGTGCCTTTTGATGATCTCCAATGCACTCGGGTTCATCTCCCTCTCTCCCTTCTTCTTTTCATTTTTCTTATCATACAAAAAGAATCCCTTCCCACTTTTCCTTCCCAAATTACCCGCCGCAACCATATCCTGAAGCAGCTGCAGGTTACCGCCAGCATACCGCTTCGGTTCAATGCCCCTCATGTAGGTCTGCACATGCGTCAACACGTCCACGCCAACTTCATCCATCAGAGTACATATTCCAATTGGGAAACCAAATTTGCCGCTCATCGTGTCCAACTCCCGAGGCGAGATACCCTCTTGAAGCATTAGAAGAATTTCCGCTCCACCAGGAATTAGACAACGTGTGGTGTAGAAACCGGGACAGTCCTTCACCACAATGACGACCTTCTTTTGACGTAAGCCCAGGTCCACTGCTGTGGCAATTGTGTCCTGTGATGTTTGGTCAGTTTTGATTATTTCGAGAAGGGGCATTTTGTCCACTGGTGAAAAGTAGTGCATTCCGATGACTTTGTCGGGTCGACTCGAGGCGGCAGCAATTTCACTGATGGGTAGTGCAGAAGTGTTGGATGCAAAGATGCAGTCTGGTCGGGTCACAGCTTCAATCTCTTTTAGGACCTAGGAGGAGTTAAGTTAAGGAGTTAAAACAATAAATTAAAATTAAACAATAAAAGATTATATTGATTTTTATGACAATTCAAATTGTCCGGACAAACTATGAAATATTTACAATGTCATTGATTATCTTAAACTCAAACAATTCATCTAACTAACTTCCCAAACAATTTGAATAAATGCACAAATATATAATTGCCTGCACTAAATATTGACAAATTGTTCGGACTGAGGAATTTGTCTGGACTTAATATTACATTAATTGTTTTAACTAATCATACAATTTTCTAAACTAACTATTTCAACCAATTTTCAAGATTAAACATTCCACTAATTGTCTAGACTAACTATCCAAACAATTGGTTAGAATACAATATAAAATACGATTATTTGAATTAACAACTCTCAAATTTTCCAAGTAACTACTGTGCAAATTGTTTGAATTTACTAACTAAACAATTGTTCAAAGATACATTCAAGAAAATTGTTTAAACTAATGATCTAAGTAAATATTAGATTTAACAATCCCACAAATTGTCTAAAACATCCAATAAATTGCACTCACCTTATGTTTGACCTTAATATCCTCGAAAACTGCCTCCACCACAATGTGGACTTCCTTGAATTTGTCATAATCGAGTGTGCCCAACAGATTTGACGCATAACGATCGTGCTCAAGACGGGTCAAACTCTTTTTAGCCAACTTCTTGATACTTGATATTAAGATTTTAAATTTTAACCTCAATGTATAATATTATTGTTCAGGAATAAAATAAGTAAATTCTTTAACCATTTCCGAAACATCTTAACTAGACAAAAAATTAATTAATATCTGAACATTATCAAAAGAAGTCAAAACCAACTTTTAAATTTCTAATAAAATTCGATAATTAACAAAATTATGTACAGTTGACAGTGAAATGTATATAAGAATTGTAGATAGTTAGCTTCTGGAAAGGAGTAATCGATTGATCGTTGATTAAACTAGAATTGGTGGATTTATAGACAATTCACTACAGGACATATCACCATGGTACATTCAAACACACTTAGCTCAGTCCTATGCACAATTTAAAAATTTACCTTTTATTACCTGTTGCAATTGCAGCCCAAATAAAGCATTTTTAATTTTTTTTGAAAATAAAATTAAGAATTGTCGGTGTGAATCTACTGTTGGGCGGGTGAAAGGAAAAACTTGTTGAATTGAGTGTTTACATTATCGCACAAAAGCCCGAAGATATGATTGGACAAAAGATCAAACAGCGACATCAGTTCCATCGAGCACTGTACCAGTTAATGGCACAAGTGTCATCTTTGGTACAATTTGAACTATTTACATTGTACGACAAAAGTGTCACTCGTGTAAAGCGACCAAGTCAAGTAAACCTTTTATATTCTCGCAAGAGTCTTTGATATAGTAGTAGTTTGAAAAAGTTTTTTAAGTTCAAAAAGTCTAACATTGCGGTCACGAACGGTTAGTAATATAGCAGTAGAAATAAGAAAAAATTGATTAGTTCAAGAAGTATATCAACTGGATCTATCAATGCCAGTAGAAATTTATTCACCATTTGAGCGATTTTTCAGGAATATTACAATAAGTTCATTTGTTTTTTGCAACTTTTTTTAAATTTTCTAATTCACGATGCGTAACAGTTAAATGGGCTAAAGCTCGCTAACAGTCACACAATTGTTTTGACCTGCAAGCCTAGACAAAAGTTGAACAAAGGTTGTAATCAAATTCAAGTTAATCAAGAACGAATGGTTTCTTTTAATAAATCATTTTATTATGGTTCAATGTGATTTCAAAGCTAAAAAGAATGATAGAAAAACACATAATAATCGCAGCTTTATTATCGAGATGGATAATTAATTGAGTAATATAGCTGATTTACAAGATTGAAGTATGGAAGTAAAAATATGTATCAAAAATAACAAAAAAATGAATCAACTGAAAAAAATAATCCAAACAGTATGCGTTCAATTTTCCGCAAATTGTCTTTGTTAGTAATTGGATTATTTGTAATAAAAAAGTCTGATTTAATCGATTGTAAATATTCTAAAACAACCACTCACAGCTAAATTATCAATATAAAATATTCTGCATCATAAGATAAAATATTTAATAGCTATGCAAGCAAGAAAATTTAATAGTAGTCAAATTAAAATGCTACAAAATATTTGCATAAATAATTTTTACCATTTACATAAGTACATCACTGTTTATCGTAATAAGTTTTAATAAAAAATAAAATTTAACTTCAAATTTATCCTTCATGTTGTGTTAATTTGACTGGTACTGTGTAATAATTACACTACAATTTTTACTTACCAATTGGAGGAGACATTGAAGAAGGTTGAAGAAGAATTTACGAGACCGCGGCATTTACTGCGCCTGTTGATTGAGAAAGCAAATCTAGTAGAAATGATATGTTGTAACCTTTATAAAAACGATGCTGTATTGAAAATAATTAAAAGCACAATTTATAATTAATTTGTTTGTTCTTTACTCAATCACTCGATTGATCTAGGGTGATCTGAATTAAAACTATTTTAACTATTATTAAACTAAAATAATCAAACATTGAAAAAAATTGATTCATTTTTAACCTATTAAAACTTTGTCTCGAATTAATTTTAATACAAAAATTTAATGACAAGAATTTAAATGAAAGTAAAAGATTTTTTTAAATTTTTACCATTAAACAGAATTACGATGGATTGTATCAGTATGCTGTAATTATGCAAATTAATCGGCTGATTGTTTGAAACTATTTGAATTATGAAAATAATTAAAATAAGATTGTCTGGCAAGCCAGGCAAAGTGCGAGACTCTTAAAAATAAAATAGAAACTGAGAAACTTTTAAAACGACTTTATTTGATCCATTTGGATCACTAAAGAGGTGTATTGAGACCAATATTTTTTATTTAAAATGTGCAACACATTTGTTCATCATTTTCCACGTAGTGACCACAAAAATCTTTTTTTAAACTTGGCGCTACCAGAATTGGGCGTAATGTTCCATGGCGCCCAAGTTAATTTTGACTATTCGATTACATATGTTCACAAGTTTATCTATCCAAAATCTTTCAATTCTAGATTGTACGGTTTTCTAAGAAATATCATTTGTCACCAGAATGGGCGTCATGATCCATGGCGCCCAGTTTTGGTGTGACTATTCGATTACATATACTCCCTAGTGTATGTATGCCAAATTTGGTAATTTTAGGATCTACGGTTCTCTCAGAATATGGACAAAGGTTTACAGACGGACGGACAGACACGATGACTATAGCATAAGCTTGCGACTCTAAAAGAGTCTCGCTAAAAATAAACTTTGACAAGATAACCTTTATTCAAAGCTATCTCAAACTGTTGTAAAAATCAAATGTCAATTAAATCAAAGATTTTTAAAAGGCAAAGACAAACAAAAATATTTGAATTTTAGAAAACCTTTTAGGGTGGAACAATTATGGATTAATTCATTGTGGCAATGAAACCTTTTCAAACTTTAATCATATTATTGTCAAAAATCTCTTATATATTAATATTCCAATACGTCATTATAAACAAAAACTTCGGAAATCAAAAACTATATAACATTGGCACATGAAAATTTTTAAGAAGACTAATTGTTATAATAATTTTCCAGATGAATTTCAGATGTACATTGTACAAGTCAGATGTAGCTGTCAATTAATCATAATTTGTAATAAAGTTTGTGTTGTTTGATTTAATTTGTAATTTAACAGTACATTCAAGGGCTCATAATAAACAAATTTTAATATTTTTAATAATTAAAAGTGCTAAAGAAAAATAACTAAAAGATTTTGAATTGGTTCGATTAGGAATAAACTTCTGAACCAATAAATAAAATAAACTTTATTGCAGGAAACCGTTTTGGAGAAGCCACAAATTGTACTTAAATTAACCTGTTGCACATTTTGTTAGTTGCAAACCCAAGTGGATGAGCTCGTGGTTAGTCAATCTAAAATTAAGAAGAAATGATTTGACCAATCCTGACAAACAAATGCATGCACTCTAAATTGTTTTGTCCAGTAGTAGAGGCAGAAGATTATAGTGTTTTCTGTAGTTTGTTGTTTAATTCAGAGTTGGGTTTAAATCTTTTATTGAGACATGCTGAAACGAGATAGAAAAAATTAATCAATCTATAGAATCAAAATAGAACTGTTAGCAAAATAAACGAATACGTGCAAAATTGACATTGACAGTGATTGTTATTGTCACTGTCTAAACCTGGCATTTCACAACACGTGTTTTGTTTGGCTGTACTCGGCTGACTCGATACGATTTTGATTGTGATTTCTGTTTCTCCCTCAATTTCTCTTGAATCTTTTATTTCTCCTTCCAAATGGACCAGAAAACTATCCTCGTACGTCACGTGGACACGAATCGACTGGATTTGACCACTTCACTTTCGTTAACCTCCAACACTGTCACCAATTCAAATGCACAACTTTGTATCGCCACAAGTCAGCCTACAGAAACTTCACCATCATCACTCCATCCATCTCAATTGACTGTTCAACCTGTTAATGGCATTCACGTGAAGCAGGAACTTGAAGAGGAATCGTCTGTTTTATCACGTCAACAAGTCATCACAGGTGAATAAATCTTTTGGTTACTCGATGAGGAACTTTACTAATTTGTGTTTATGTCTTTCTAGACCAACTCCCACCTCACCAAATCATCGAAACAGTAGAGTACAATACAAACATTGTTGCCAAACTCGAACAATTCCATGATGACACAACTCTATCGAATCAACAGACCGAAGGTATTGTGGTTATTTGTTTTGATTGTTTCACTAATTACTTTTGTGATTATTGACATATTCATCAAACAACGAACAAACTGAAACCCTTCAAGTGGCTCGATCTGTTAAGTCAGAATATCATTCACCACATAATGAGCCCAACATTGTGGATTCGGTCAAGTTGGAAATAAAAGAAGAATATTCAGATGACGACGGTGGTTGCACTGAATGTGCTTTGAAGCGTGAATTGGACTTTGAAGGAGGAAATCAAATGGAAACCTTTTATCATCAACAAGTCACCGAAGGTAGTTTGTCTGTTTAGTTTCATATTATGGATTAACAAATAACTTTTCTTGTGCATTTTCCTACAGACCCAACAAATGTCATTCGTCCACTCGTCCATTCTGTCCCAGACCAAGTCCCACCTCACCAAATCATCGAGACTGTCCAGTACAATCCAAACATTACAATCAAACAAGAACAATTCGATGATGACACAACTCTGTCCAATGGACCATCACAGACCGAATGTATTGTCTTTTGCTTGTTTGTCATTTCTCTCGATTAGTAATTGTTTGTTTGTTTTGTATTCAGATCCATCAGCCATTGCGACCACTCGAAGCACTTCATCTTCGAATGAGCACAATTTTGTGACAGTCAAGGAGGAATTTAAGAAAAAATATTGCGCTCACGAACATTGTGATTGCAATGCGTTTGGAATGAAGCGTGAATTGGACAGGAGTGGTCACTGGTAGACCTGTGAAGAGACACAGAAGTGAACAAATGGACGATGAGGATGGACTGGTTCAAGTGGATCGTGATACTGAAGACGAAGATGGTGACCAGAACGAAGATGATCAACAAGGTGGTGACTTTGTATCAACGGAAAATGATCAAGTGAACGAAGATGTTCAGGTGATTCAACATCGTGTGGACAAGAACAACGAGAAAGAACCTCCACCAGAAAAGATCACGATCGGTCAAGCTGTCGAAACCGAAAACAACTTCAAATGTACCTTTCCGAGATGCGTCAAAGAATTCAAACACAAAGGCAACTTTATTCGACACACTCGAGTACATTCCTGCCAGAAGCCATTCAAATGTAACTGGAAGGGCTGTGACAAGACGTTCGCTCAAAATTCTCATTTACAAGCACACTTTCGAGTTCATACAGGAGAGAAGCCATTCAAATGCTCTTGGAATTTGTGTGAGAAGGCATTTGCCCAATACGGTGGTTTTCTAGCACACCTTCGAGTTCATACAGGAGAGAAACCATTCAAATGCTCCTTGAATGGCTGTGACAAAGCATTTGTTAGTGACTATGCTTTGCGAAAACACCTGCGGGTTCATACAGGAGAGAAGCCATTTGAATGTTCCTGGAATGGGTGCGACAAGGCATTCGCCCAATACACTACTTGGCGAAGACACCTGCGAGTGCACACCGGCGAACGTCCTTTCCCCTGTGATTGGCCTAATTGTGGGCTGAGTTTTACTCGCAAACATTATCTCATTAAACATTACAATCGAATACACAATCGCAAATGAATGTTTTCACTCACATATGTAACACAAGTTCACTAATTGTTTAATGTTTCCGATGTGGATTATTGCTAATTAAAATGTTAATTAAGACAATTTGGTTTGATCGATTTTTGCAGTGGCTTTTGATATTGGAAACAATGGAACTAATTTAATGTTGCACATCGAAACATGTGCAATAATATTGTCACTAACAGCTTGATGTATCATCAATTTACGTAGTCAAAACATGATATTTGTCTTGTGATGTTGGATTTAAATTGTATTTGGCTAGTAATTGGAATTACTTTTGATCAAGCATTGCATATTTATTGTCAAAATTATAATTAATATGATCAAGACAAATAAGAAATAAAATGTATACCATTTTGACAAAATGAAAAAATCAATTAATAAACTTTAGTTAAAAAGTCAGATGGTGGATGATTGAATTAAATTTTGTTAATTTTTTTAAATGTCTATGAATTTTGCTTCTGTGGACTGAGAAGAGAATGCTACTGACCGTTGAAAACATCATTCTGTTCTAAAGTATTAATGTAAGGAAGTTAATTATCAGGTTATTATTATTATATGACATTTTAATTGCTTTGAGTTGGGTAAACAAAATATTTTTGGAAAGAAAATAACAAACACAGATTAAATAGAACAATTTCACTTTTAGACTAACAGAAAACAGTGAAATCAGAATGATTTGAAGAAGATAACGTTTGTCAACTAATTATAAACTTTTAAATATATTAGTTTTCAATCGACGGAGAATTCAAACTAAATGATTGATCTAGTTGGTTCGTATCATCAATTCAACTATGTGAAATTTGAAACCATTCACGCTTACAGTTGCTTAGTGACTGTAGTCAGAATTAATGATGATTAAAATAGATGTGATTTAGAATTTGAATATATAATTAGTTAAGATCTTTGATATTTAAAACTATTTAGAGAAACACGCTATTAACCTAAATAGATTTAAAAATACAGTCCAAACGATTTACATTCTTACATTTACATCTTATGGTAAGATAACTCATGTTTTTAAAACTTTTTGGCTTTGAAGTGAATTTTGTGTATTATAATAATTGTAATAATTGTATACAAATAATCGTAAAATAAAATGAAAAAAATTATTGCTTCCTTTGCTAATATTGCTAATTTGAATAGAAGTATCCAGGACATTACAATAACAAAGCTTTTTAAAATTTGATTTCTCACCTTTATAATAAACGAATTCGTGGAAAGCTTTGAAACCACATTCAAACAAAGTTCTTGGATTGTAATATATTGCTGATAACTTCTCAGTAATAAATCAGGTAAATAAGTTGGATTCTCGTTAATGAATAGATGATATGTGAGACGATTTGTAGTGACTATATAAAACATTGAAACATTAAAAATCAAAACACATTCAAAAAGAGATGTGAAACATTTTAAGTGAAATGAAAACTAAACCAATGCACATTGTGGTTTGAATGTGCACTTTTTGCATGATCAGATTCAAATACAAAAATGCGAACGTAGTGTTCACTGTACACAATAACTAATTGGACATTAAAATGGGAACAATTTATCGTATTATGATTAGTGTGATTACAATTAAAGTTTCATTGACGATTGAAAATGAAACAAAAAAGATTTAACCATTAGTAATTTAAATATAAAACACTACATAAGAATTACTCTTCAGTAAACTCTATATAAAATGAAATAAAAATATCCAAAATAATAATTTAAAGAATATTCTATGATTAAAAATAGAGTTTAGTTATTACTTACTTAGTAATAAGTTATTAGATGATTTTAAAATTAGATTTAATTTGAAGAAAAATGCCCAGGCAATGAAAAACATTTTTTAACCGTCTCTAAGGTGCGCCAAAGACTGTCGAAAAAGGTAGAAATGTCATTGGTTGAAAATTTGTTGTACCCTAAAACGATGAGACATGTGGAAACGAGAACACAAAATGAATCAATTGATAGATTAAAATAAAATTATTTGCAAAATAAAACAATATTCGTGTAAACTTGACATTTAGCGAGTTATTGTCATTGTCACTGTATAAACCTGGCATTCTGTCCACCACCACAAATGTGTTTTGGTTGGCAGTACTCGACTTGACTCGATATCGACACAATTTTTCTCTTTCTGTTTCTCCCTAAAATTCTCTTGAATCTTTTATTTCTCCTTCCAAATGGACCAGAAAACTGTCCTCGTACGTCACGTGGACACGAACCGACTGGATTTGACCACTTCACTTTCGTTAACCTCCAACACTGTCACCAATTCAAATGCACAACTTTGTATCACCACAAGTCTGTCTACAACAACTTCTCTACCTCCACTCGATCCTTCTGTGATTGTTAGTGGTATTTTCGTGAAACAGGAATACTTTGAAGAGGAATCGTCTGCTTTATCACATCAACAAGTCATCACAGGTAAATAAATGTTTTGGTTACTCGATGAGGAACTTTACTGATTTGTGTTTGTGTTTTGTGCAGACCAACTCCCAACTTACCAAATCATCGAAACAGTCGAGTACAATCCAAACATTGTTGTCAAACTAGAACAATTCGATGATGACACGACTCTATCGAATCAACAAACCGGAGGTATTGTGTTTTGTATTTGTTTTAATATTTTGATTGATTACTTTTGTGTGTGTTGACAGATACATCAAACAACGAACAAACTGAAACTCTTCAAGTGACTCGATCTGTTAAGTTAGAATCATTCACCACATAATGAGCCCAACATTGTGGATTCAGTCAAGTTGGAAGTAAAAGAAGAATATTCAGATGATGAAGACGGTGGTTGCACTGAATGTGCTTTGAAGCGTGAATTGGACTTTGAAGGAGACGAACAAATGGAAACTTTTCATCACCAACAAGTCACTGAAGGTAATTTGTCTGTTTAGTTTCATAACAAATAACTTTCCTTATACATTTCTCTGCAGACCCAACAAATTTCATTCGTCCACTCGTCCATTCTGTCCCAGACCAAGTCCCACCTCACCAAATCATCGAGACTGTCCAGTACAATCCAAACATTACAATCAAACAAGAACAATTCGATGATGACACAACTCTGTCCAATGGTCCATCACAGACCGAATGTATTGTGTTTTGCTTGTTTGTCATTTCTCTTGATTAGTAATTGTTTGTTTGTTTTGTATTCAGATTCATCAGCCATTCCAGTCACTTCAAGCATTTCAAAATCGAATGAGCACAATTTTGTGACAGTCAAGGAGGAACTGAAGGAAGAATATTACGATGATGAACATTGCAATGCGTCTGGATTGAAGCGTGAATTGGATATTGAAGAAGTCAAAAATGGTAGATCTTTGAAGAGACAGAGAAGTGAACAAATTGACTATGAGGATGGATTGGTTCAAGTTGATCGTGATTCTGAAGACGAAGAATTTGAACAGAATGAAGGTGATCAACAAGGTGGTGACGCTGAACCAACAGGAAATGATCAAGTGAACGAATGTGGTCAGGTGATTCAACATCGAGTGGGTCAAGCTGTTGAAACAGAAAACAACTTCAAATGTACTTTTCCGGGATGCGACAAAGAATTCAAACATAAAGGCCACTTTACTCGACACACTCGAGTACATTCCGGCGAGAAGCCCTACAAATGTACCTGGAATGGCTGTGGCAAGGCGTTCAATCAAAATTCTCATCTACAATCACACTTTCGAGTACATTCTGGAGAGAAGCCATTCAAATGCACTTGGAATTTGTGTGAGATGGCATTTGCTCATGGCAGTTCGTTGCGAGCACACCTGCGAGTTCACACCGGCGAAAGACATTTTCCTTGTGATTGGCCTAATTGTGGGGCAAGGTTTACTCGGAAACAACATCTCACTCAACATTACAATCGAATACACAATCGCAAATGAATATTATCACTGACACATGTCACACATGTTCACTAATTGTTTAATGTTTCTGATGTAGATTAATGCTTATTAAAACATTTATTAACACCAATTAATATGATCAATTTTGTGTTGGATTTTGCATTGGAAACACGAATAAAATAATAAAATTGTCCATTTGACTGTTTGCAAACGTTTATAGACTCTATTTATAAAGGAGAACAACTGTGTCTTTTACACTATCTGATAATCAATCTTGAATAAATTTTAATATAACTCAACGTTCAATTATGTCACACTACTCACTGCAAGTTCACTAGCAAGCACTAGTTCAAGTGCAAGTGTAATTGTCAATAAAATGTGTGCTGACATATGCAGTATGCGATTGCATTGGGAAAGAAACACTAAGAATTTATAGAAACAATCTAGAAGAATGTAATTAACTGATTTAAAAATGCTAGTTTGATCGTAGATTTCAAAATTATTTTATTATTTTTTGACTTAATCGACATCAAGTCTTTACGAAAGATGATTATAACCATTTTAGCAAAACAATATCGATTTCTCAGTATTGATATTATCATTGATATAAACGTGTAAATGAAGATTGAAGGAGTTTGCTAGAATTAAAAAAAATAAAATTACCTTTAAATCTGAACAGCTGAAACAACAGGAATTTTAATATTAACGAAACACAAGTTACAAATTGCATTAGTTTGATGATCGTTTATCTTGTTTGTGAGAACGATGGTTCGAACTTGGAAATATGTCTTTTTTTAAATATTCCCAATTATTGAAATTTAATTTAATTTAACTAGACTTTGCATTCAAAATCGTAGGAATAAAATTCATTGATATGAAAATATAGGCAAATATTGAACAAAGTTGGTTTACCGTAATGTAAACGTAAAAATAAACAATTTGATTATCAAAGTCAGCCTTATATAAAAACGTTGGTCATAACCCAAAATTAAAGATCCCTCATCAATCAAATGAACTCCGAAATTATTTATTGTTAAAAAACATTTATATTTTGTAGATATATTGGAGCTGATAAAAAATCAAAAGGGGTTGTTCAACACTAGATTAATAATTTATTTACTAATTTGAGTGAGAATACATTTTTAAAACACTTTCGTGTTGCATATTATATTGAACCTTTAAGGAAACGATTAGAAAAACGACTCGAAATAATAACACGAGACATCAAATTAAAGAAACATTTTTTAGCTTAACCATTGGTAGTACAACAACCCAATTAAGAATAAAAAATTGGTTAGTTCATGAATTACAATTTGAAGGTAGAATCTGTCACAATAACAGAAGAAATTCTTTCACCATTTAAGTGATTGCTCCATATGCAAATAAAGTTAAGTTTGTGTTTATTCTTTTCAATTATTCATATTTACCATTATGACATAACAGTTACATATGCTAAAGTTTTAATCAAACAAATAATAATTTAAACCGAGTGGGAAATTCCAGCAGATTGTTGGTAGATTGATAGATTTTCAACCTTCAGACATCGATTTGGCTACGTACAAGCAATTTAATATGTTTTACAATTAATTTTTCATATCAACAAAAGTACGACTCATTAAATTTGTACATTTTAAGATAATCGGGGAAGCCATTGTGGAAGTAGACGAGTAGACGAGTTTTGTTTTTTCATTGTTTGAGTCGGTTTGACTAAATTTTAAAAATCATTAAGCAGACATTACAATGACAGGGCTTTTTAAAATTTGATTTTTCACCTTTATAATAAACGAATTCGTGGAAAACTTTGAAACCACATTCAAACAAAGTTCTTGGATTGTAAAGTATTGCTGATAACTTCTCAGTAATAAATCAGGTAAATAAGTTGGATTCTAGTTTATGAATTGATGATATATGAAACGATTTGTAGTGACAATATAAAACATTGAAACATTAAAAGTCAAAACACATTCAAAATGAGATGTGAAACATTTTAAGTGAAATGAAAACTAACCCAATGCACATTGTGGTTTGAATGTGCACCTTTTGCATGATCACATTCAAATACAAAAATGCGTACTTAACACAATTGTGTAATTAATAACTAATTGGACATGTGAATAATTTATCTTATTATGATTAGTGTGATTACAATTAAAGTTTCATTGACGATTGAAAATGAAACCAAAAAAGATTTAAGATTTAAGAATTTAAGATTAGTAATTTAAATAAAACACTACCACTGCTACTAGGTGTACCAAAGACTGTTGAAAAAGGTAGAAATGACATTGGTTGAAAATTTGTTGTACCCTAAAACGATGAGACATGTGGAAACGAGAACACAAATGAATCAATTGATAGATTAAAAATTAAATTATTTTCAAAATAAAACAATATTCGTGTAAACTTGACATTTAGCGAGTTATTGTCATTGTCACTGTATAAACCTGGCATTTTGTCCACCACCACAAATGTGTTTTGGTTGGCAGTACTCGACTTGATTCGATATCGACACAAATTTTCTCTTTCTGTTTCTCCGTAAAATTCTCTTGAATCTTTTATTTTTCTTTCCAAATGGACCAGAAAACTGTCCTCGTACGTCACGTGGCCACGAACCGACTGGATTTGACCACTTCACTTTCGTTAACCTCCAACACAGTCACCAATTCAAATGCACAACTTTGTATCGCCACTAGTCAGCCTACAGCAACTTCACCATCATCACTCGATCCATCTCAGTTGACTGTTCAACCTGTTAATGGCATTCACGTGAAGCAGGAACACTTTGAAGAGGAATCGTCTGCTTTATCACGTCAACAAGTCATCACAGGTGAGTACATGTTTTGGTTACTCGATGAGGAACTTTACTAATTTGTGTTTGTGTCTTTGCAGACCAACTCCCACCTCACCAAATCATCGAAACAGTCGAGTACAATCCAAACATTGTTGTCAAACTAGAACAATTCGATGATGACACAACTCTATCGAATCAACAAAACGGAGGTATTGTATTTTGTATCTGTTTTGATATTTTGATTGATTACTTTTGTGTATGTTGACAGATACATCAAACACCGAACAAACTGAAACCCTTCAAGTGAATCGATCTGTTAAGTTAGAATATCATTCACCACATAATGAGCCCAACATTGTGGATTCGGTCAAGGTGGAAGTAAAAGAAGAATATTCAGATGATGAAGACGGTGGTTGCACTGAATGTGCTTTGAAGCGTGAATTGGACTTTGAAGGAGACGAACAAATGGAAACTTTTCATCACCAACAAGTCACTGAAGGTATTTTGTCTGTTTAGTTTCATAACAAACAACTTTCCTTGTACATTTCTCAGCAGACCCAACAAATTTCGTCCATTCTGTCCCAGACCAAGTCCCACCTCACCAAATCATCGAGACTGTCCAGTACAATCCAAACATTACAATCAAACAAGAACAATTCGATGATGACACAACTCTGTCCAATGGACCATCACAGACCGAATGTATTGTCTTTTGCTTGTTTGTCATTTCTCTTGATTAGTAATTGTTTGTTTGTTTTGTATTCAGATTCATCAGCCATTGCGACCACTCGAAGCACTTCATCTTCGAATTTTGTGACAGTCAAGGAGGAACTGAAGGAAGAATATTACGATGATGAACATTGCAATGCGTGTGGAATGAAGCGTGAATTGGATATTGAAGAAGTCAAAAATCGTAGATCTTTGAAGAGACAGAGAAGTGAACAAATGAACGATGAGGATGGACTGGTTCAAGTGAATCGTGATACTGCAGCCGAAGAGTTTGGTCCCAATGAAGGTGATCAACAAAGCGGTGATGCTGTACCAGCGGAAAATGATCAAGTGAACGAAGGTGGTCAGGTGATTCAACATCGAGTGGACCAAGCTGTCGAAACAGAAAACAACTTCAAATGTACTTTTCCTGGTTGCGACAAAGAATTCAAATTCAAAAGCAAATTTACTCGACACACTCGAGTGCATACCGGCGAGAAGCCCTACAAATGTACCTGGAATGGCTGTGACAAGGCATTCGCCCAATACACTACTTGGCGAAGACACCTGCGAGTGCACACCGGCGAACGTCCTTTCCCCTGTGATTGGCCTAATTGTGGGCTGATGTTTTCTCAGAAATCACATCTCACTAAACATTACAATCGAATACACAATCGCAAATGAATGTTTTCACTCACATATGTAACACAAGTTCACTAATTGTTTAATGTTTCCGATGTAGATTATTGCTTATTAAAACATTAATTAACACCAATTAATATGATCAATTTTGTTTTTGGCTTTTTTACAACGGAACGCATTCGACAAATAAAATTAGCAAATTGTTGATTTGATTACACATTAGTACACATTGTAGACTCGAAATTTCCAAAAATGTTTAGCGACTGTTCACCAAAAAGGAAAATTGTAAAGGTTGTTCATTGAATGATACATAAATAAATTTATATTACTTCACATTTTAGAGTCGGCATTTCAAATAAATCGTAACCTAATGCTTGGACAACTCATTAAATAACTCATTTGATTACTTTCCAGTCTTGGCCATGTGGAACACTTGTGCGGCAAGCGAAGTCAAGTTCCTAACGTCAGCTCAATTCGCAATGGCACTGAAGAACATGCTCTGTTCGGGAAATATGGCTAAGATCAAGTAGCACAATCAAATTGTACAGGATATTCTAAATAGTTGAAATAGTCCTCTTTTCGACAATGGCCCCACTTGGACGGATTTAAAATAACTTTAAATTCAAAAATTCATATCTTGGACTTTTGTTTCACCAAGTTTACCAATTCATAAACTTCACAACAAATGATTGACAACTTGTTTAAACTTACACATAATTGTAATTACATTTTTAATCCTATCTGTTATATCAATATCCCTGGTTATGCAACTGTTATATAGGATATTGCAGAATGATTTATAATTGAGTTTTAACCTTTTGGACTTTTGGATTTGGACAGCTACAACAAAGTTTGCTAGAAGAAAGAGAAGTAAGCACAGGAGAATATTCATCCAAGTCACGAAAATTTTTCTTTGGCTCTCGTTGTCTTGAATCTCACAGCGAATTGCTATGAAGTTAGACCACGTAACAAATCGATGCGTATCTGGAAAAGAATCAAATAATTTAGTTACAATAAACTTAATAAATGATTTAAAAAACAATAATTTGAAATATACGAACAGTCATATAAATGGTTTAGTTATTAACGTTGGTGAATTGGCGAATGATCGTTTCGCTTGTCTGTTTGAACGATGGTTTAAATTTGAAAAAATACCTTTTTGAAACACTTATTTGTAACTGACAGTGCAATTAAAAAGCATTGTCAACGATGGAAATCGAAATTTATAGGAAATTTAAAATTATATTGGGACTGGAACTAATTTCCGATAAAATTGCTTAGTTTGAGATTAAGTTACACAAGAAAACAATTTAAAAATTGCTATGAATTTGCTAAACGACCACTTTTCAATATCATTTAGCCAAGTTCTATGTGTTAAATATATTGTTAAAAATACGAAGTCAGAGTGTAACTTTTCAATATCTCACATCTACGCATCAACAATTCGTTTTAACCATTTTCAATTTTCAAATAAAATCTAAAGAGGGTTTAATTCTGTCTAGATTAACTTGTTCAGTATTGATATTGAACAAGTTAACATTTAGTAACTTTTAAAATGAGCGAAAAAACATCGTAATTGAATGTGATATCTTTGCTGGGCCCAATTGGTAAAGATTTGCTTTAAAGTTTGCTGTAAAACAACAAAGAGTGCTAATTGTGCAGAAATACATTCAATAAATATTATCTGGACTCAACACGGCGATATTTGATAACAAAATTAAAAGAAAAATTTGTCATATTAAATTAATTTGTACTTGTAATTTGTAATTATAGATTGAATGACAACATTTGGCATTTTAAAGTTTAAAGTTTTAAATCGAAACCAATATTATAAACTTAATAAACAAATAATTAGATTTACTGAATATCATTTTATACTAATTACCTTTTGATAAATCCTATAGCTGCAGATAGAATAAAAAGTAAAATACAAAACACAATCAAGTTTGCCATGGCCATGTCAAATGCTAGTTTTGCGGTGGTTGTGTTGTTTGGTTTGATTTAATTTGTAATTGTAATTTAACAGTACACTGAGTACATTTACGAAGGACTCATAATAAACAATTTTTATATATTTAATAAGAAAAGTGCAAATTAATTAAATTAAGTGTTTTTTAATTTGTTCTATATTAGGAATAAAGTTCAGACTTATAAATAAAATAACCTTTATTGAAAGAATACATAATTGATCCAACTCTTCCAATCCAATGCATTGTTGTTTGAATGTGCACCTTTTGCATGATCACATTCAAATACAAAAATGCGTACGTAGTGTTCACTGTACACAATAACTAATTGGACATTAAAATGGGAACAATTTATCGTATTATGATTATTTTGATTACAATAAATCTTTAATTGACGATTGAAAATGAAACCAAGAAAGATTTAACCATAAATTTTATTGGGGGGAAAAATTACAATGATTTACAGTTCGGTTCGACTTTACACGTTCTCTTCCTCGGCCCCAGCCGGGCTCGTCTCCAACTGGTCCATAAGTTCTAGCACCTCCTCGTTGTGCCATTCTCCATTACTTAACCATTAGTAATTTAAATAAAACACTACATAAAAATTACTCTTCAGTAAACTCTATATAAAATGAATAAAAATATCCAAAATAATAATTTAAAGAATATGCTATGATAAAAAATAGAGTTTAGTTATTACTTACTTAGTAATAAGTTATTAAATGTTTTTAAAATTAGATTTAATTTAAAGAAAAATGCCCAGGCAATGAGAAACATTTTTAACCGTCTCGAAGGTGCACCAAAGACTGTTGAAAATGGTAGAAATGACATTGGTTGAAAATTTGTTGTACCTTAAAACGATGAGACATGCTGAAAAGAGAACACAAATGAATCAATTGATAGATTAAAAATAAAATTATTTGCAAAACAAAACAATATTCGTGTAAACTTGACATTTAGCGAGTTATTGTCATTGTCACTGTATAAACCTGGCATTCTGTCTACCACCACAAATGTGTTTTGGTTGGCAGTACTCGACTTGACTCGATATCGACACAATTTTTCTCTTTCTGTTTCTCCCTAAAATTCTCTTGAATCTTTTATTTCTCCTTCCAAATGGACCAGAAAACTATCCTCGTACGTCACGTGGACACGAATCGACTGGATTTGACCACTTCACTTTCGTTAACCTCCAACACTGTCACCAATTCAAATGCACAACTTTGTATCGCCACAAGTCAGCCTACAGAAACTTCACCATCATCACTCCATCCATCTCAATTGACTGTTCAACCTGTTAATGGCATTCACGTGAAGCAGGAACTTGAAGAGGAATCGTCTGTTTTATCACGTCAACAAGTCATCACAGGTGAATAAATCTTTTGGTTACTCGATGAGGAACTTTACTAATTTGTGTTTATGTCTTTCTAGACCAACTCCCACCTCACCAAATCATCGAAACAGTCGAGTACAATCCAAACATTGTTGTCAAACTAGAACAATTCGATGATGACACGACTCTATCGAATCAACATACCGAAGGTATTGTGTTTTGTATCTGTTTTGATATTTTGATTGATTACTTTTGTGTATGTTGACAGATTCATCAAACAACGAACAAACTGAAACCCTTCAAGTGGCTCGATCTGTTAAGTCAGAATATCATTCACCACAGAATGAGCACAACATTGTGGATTCGGTCAAGTTGGAAATAAAAGAAGAATATTCAGATGATGAAGACGGTGGTTGCACTGAATGTGCTTTGAAGCGTGAATTGGACTTTGAAGGAGACGAACAAATGGAAACTTTTCATCACCAACAAGTCACTGAAGGTAATTTGTCTGTTTAGTTTCATAACAAATAACTTTCCTTATACATTTCCCTGCAGACCCAACAAATTTCATTCGTCCACTCGTCCATTCTGTTGCAGACCAACTCCCACCTCACCAAATCATCGAGACTGTCCAGTACAATCCAAACATTACAATCAAACAAGAACAATTCGATGATGACACAACTCTGTCCAATGGACCATCACAGACCGAATGTATTGTGTTTTGCTTGTTTGTCATTTCTCTTGATTAGTAATTGTTTGTTTTGTATTCAGATTCATCAGCCATTCCAGCCACTTCAAGCATTTCAAAATCGAATGAGCACAATTTTGTGACAGTCAAGGAGGAACTGAAGGAAGAATATTACGATGATGAACATTGCGATGCGTGTGGAATGAAGCGTGAATTGGATATTGAAGAAGTCAAAAATCGTAGATCTTTGAAGAGACAGAGAAGTGAACAAATGAACGATGAGGATGGACTGGTTCAAGTGAATCGTGATTCTGCAGCCGAAGACTTTGGCCCCAATGAAGGTGATCAACAAAGCGGTGATGCTGTACCAGCGGAAAATGATCAAGTGAACGAAGGTGGTCAGGTGATTCAACATCGAGTGGATCAAGCTGTCGAAACAGAAAACAACTTCAAATGTACTTTTCCTGGTTGCGACAAAGAATTCAAATTCAAAAGCAAATTTACTCGACACACTCGAGTGCATACCGGCGAGAAGCCCTACAAATGTACCTGGAATGGCTGTGACAAAGCGTTCATTCAAAATTATCAATTACAAGAACACTTTCGAGTACATTCTGGAGAGAAGCCATTCAAATGTTCCTGGAATGGGTGCGACAAGGCATTCGCCCAATACATTACTTGGCGAAGACACCTGCGAGTGCACACCGGCGAACGTCCTTTCGCCTGTGATTGGCCTAATTGTGGGGCGAGGTTTTCTCAGAAATCACATCTCACTAAACATTATAATCGAATACACAATCGCAAATGAATGTTTTCACTCACATATGTAACACAAGTTCACTAATTGTTTAGTGTTTCCGATGTGAATAATTGCTAATTAAAAACATTTATTTAACACCAATTGATCTAATCATTTTTTCTTTTTTGAGTGAAAAAAATATGTAAATTTTCCACTTAACTGTTTGTACTTGATCGATTTATCAAAGATGGGAAATGTGTCTTATATTATTTTTTTTCAAGTGTCAATCCAACTAGAGTACAAACTCAAGTCTTGTTGCGCTGTGAATGTTTCAAGGATACACGCGATTTTACAACAAAACGTCCAAACTGACTCCAGATTCGGTTTCTACGATAAAAAAATAGATAAAACCTTTTGAGTGTTTATACATTTATTACAGGCACCCTGTACAAGTCGTACCACACTAAGCGTATATTAAGTATTCAAAATTATTTTGCAATTACCTTTTATACAAGTTCGACAAATGCTTAAACTTCTTGAGAAAGTGCAAAAATAATAAACTTAAATGTTTTCAATTGTTTTTACAATAACAAAATGATTTTATCCCTAAAAGACACGAATCATTTAAAAGTAAAATAACGGATTTTTAAATTAAAATTTATTTTTTGTAATTCTTTTCCAAATAGAAAAAGATTTTGCTCAAGCGGTCATGTATTCTAATGGTTATATGATTTTGTTTGATTGTTGGATCGATTGTTGATCACTGCAAAGTCTGTAAAACTGTTTTATATGGAGTGAATTTAAATCTTAATTTAAGCCTTTAAAAAAGTTTGAGTTTGCCTAAATAATTTTGATATCAAATCACGATTTGAAATAGAAATTGTATAAACAAAATTTGGAAAAAGGGAAAATAAAATTCTTAAAATCAAACTTTTGGAAAACTTGAATTGTCGTCACTCCTTTTACCGTTGAGGTCTAATAAAATTATTAAAAATAAATTGGATGGTTACCATCAGACGAAATTGTACGCACCTTCTTGAGTCCACTAAGGTCAAATTCCAGCACTTTCTTCAACTCATAACCTTCAGCATGTTTTTCAACGATAGTGTATGTGTGGCCTTGCTTAGTGACCAGTGCCTTGATCTTTGTGCCATCTGGATGATCGTACTCATACCTCTTCTCCGACCTTGTACCTGATAGTAAAGACTTTTTACCATAGTGAGTGGTAAGGGAGAGTGTAACCATCAGCTTCATCACAGAATTCGAGTATCACATCCATATCAACAAGTTCTTTGCGTTGTTTTGCTGGATAACCTATTTAGAGGATTAATTCTAAAAATTTATTAAAATACAAAATTTCCACCATACCAATGGCTTCAAGAAAAGCGTCCAAATTATCAGAGGAAACCAATTTTTTACTTATAAGAAGGCATTTTTTTTGTTGAGATTGTTAATTGAGTCGTAAAATTGAGTGTTATAATATGAATTCATCGAAAGCAAGTTGAGTTTCGCTAAATATATGCATCCAGGACAATTGGCAGTACATTTCTAACGATAACATAATCAGTTTAGGCGATAAATTATAGAAAATGTGCCAATATGGTGTTATCGGCTGTACTTACAATAAAATAGCGTTCATTTGATGCTGATTTGTAATGGATTAACGTGTCAATTTCGTATCTGATAGATATAACCATTGTTTAGCTATTGTTTGTAACGAAAAGAAAGAAACTAATCTCAAAATAAACTTTGCTACGCCTATTTGCTTGCTATTTAAACTCAGTCATCGAACAGTCAATATGTTAATTTTAAATTATAAAAAAAAAACTGATCCGACTAAAAGTACATAAATGTTTCTATTGACACCAAGTGACATGTGACAAATTGAGCGATAAGAACATTACATATCAAACCATTATGTATGTCTGGGAAATAACTGATAAAAGTGGCAAGTGTCCAAAATGTTTCGAAAGGTTTTGTTTGATAACCAAATATGAGACAAATACATTTAACTGATATTTTGAACTGTAGCTGCATGATGCATTTTGATAGGAAGAACCAACTTGTGTTACTACTCTCTACATCGAACAATGGTTGCATTCGTCAATTGTTGGCATCCCTAAATAAAGATTATCACCCAGTGGAGGTTGTTTGAAGGGCATAAATATTTGGACGTTAAGTTTTGGGTTGACTAGAATAGTGCAAAAACATATGAAGTAGGATAAACACGAAAAAGTTTATTTTAACAGTTAAAACTGAATATTTAGATCTGGTCTTAAGCAAGATAATTAAACTTCTTCATTTAGTGTATCAAAAATCTTTAAAATAGAATTTGTCAAATCACTAATTCACGAATGGTCGGAACGATGATTTTAATTTGAAAATATATTTTCTTCCAACTAATCACAAATGCTACTGCAGTAAATAATAAAAATAATATATAAGAATATAATTTAAATGCCAATTTCGTTTTATCTTTATTTTTCAATAGTCACTAAACAATGTTTTACTTTGTTTTGTTTAGTCCGTAAATGTGAGGTTACCAGTTTGAGAAGGTGGACTCAGAATGCCAATATGAATGTAAAGTAAAATTAATTGTCATTGATAAAAATGCTAATTAAAATTTGAATAAATAATTTCTGTTGCAAGTTTTAATGTTTCTAAAATTCGCTCATCAGATTCCATTCTCTTCCTAGAAACCAGTCAAAATTTTTGAGGAGTGTTGTTGGGCTGTCGAGAATGTAGCGATTCGATTGGGACGATTGAGCCACTTTGGCTACAGTAGATTGAAGTCGTTGAACTGCGCGAAAAGTTAGAGGTTTACGTTGCAATACCAACAATGCAAGAGCAACTAATGCTGCGGATGATAGAAAGCATTTTTGGTAACATTTATAACGAGATTGTTAAACAATTAAATGATAATGTACAAAAACGATAAAAACTTTTTACTTTTCACATGAGTGTTTCATAATATTTAAAATTAATAAAATTTGATATTTTTTAAAGTTAAAAATGAAACAGGGCCATCAAGAACGCAAATAACGTAATAAAGCAGTAAAAAATTGTCGAGTTTAAGAAGTATCAACTGGATCTGTCACAATAACAGCAAAATTTATTCTCAATTTGAGGGAATGTTAAGCGATTTATCTCAATAAAGTTCATTTGCTTTTCTGTAACTCTTTTCAAAATCAGCACAATACATAACAGTTAAAAGTGCTAAATCTAGCTAACAGCCACACAATTGTTTTGACCTACTAGCTTTCTTGGACAAAGTTGAACAAAGATTGTGATATAATTCAAGGTAATCAAGAACGAATAGTTTCTTTTTAATTACCCATTTTATTATAGCTTTAATGTGATTTAAAAAAGCTTAAAGAATTGAAGAAAATAATATAATTATCGCAGCTTGATTATCAAGATGGATTATTAATCGAGTAAAACCGATTTTCAAGCTGTATGGACTCCTTACTATGGAGATACATTGCAAATTCCATTTTTAAAAATGTTTATTCTCTTTTGATAAATAAAGTTGTTTTAGTTTATTTTATTTTTAATAAAAATGCAATCATTCAAAATATGTTGATTCAATTTCACATTTGTTCGAATTATTTTATTTATTTTATTGGTTAATGATAAATGAAAAGTATGAAATTCTTTCTTAAAATTGTGACCTTTTAAGATGCGGACTGCTCAGTTTCATTTGCAAAGTAGCATACATTTAATAAAAATTAAATTGCGAATCAAAGATGGAAGACATGTTAAATAAACTGTACAAACAAACTTCATTCATTGAAAAAAATAATTAAAAAATTTTAAAATATATTGGTTGGTTTGTTGTTTGTGGCATACTTATCTTATAACATCTATGTAATTTGCAATTCTTTTTTCATATTGCAAAGATTACAAATCATGGAATTCAAGAAATTGAAAAATTCCAATGATTGTGGATTTTGATTTTTATGCATTTTGAACAATAATCTTAATGAGAGAGAGTTTATAAGAATTATACCTCTCTCAATATAAGTCTCTCAGAAATCTCACCTGTGTTCTCTCAATCGTAAATATTCGATATGTTAAGCGATTTGTAGTTTTACAAAAAATGAACCTTTCAAAACAAATTGTAAAACCTTTTAAGAATAAGAAGTAACGGAATAAACTTATAATTGAAACAATTAGCCTAACGTAGCAAAATAAATGATATTTAAAAAGTACAGTTATATAGTTATTTAAAAATTAATAAGCAGGTGTCAAGTGTCAAAAGTGGTATTTTTATAATAAAAACTACCCCTACCAGAATTGTATTTGTATTTCGAACGTCAACGGTAGGAAGAAGAATGTGAGTATAAGCAATGTACATTTACAAAACGTCATTATTAAAAAAAATTGGGGAAAATAAATGCTTATAAAATCAATTATAGTGTTGAAATAAAACAAATTTCAATAAAATAAATAATAATTTAACCAGTTTTTAATTACAAATTTTTCGTAAATGAAAACCCGCAAGCAAAAGTAAAAGTAAATTAAAGTGTTTGTCAAAGCATATTATCTGATTAGATTCAATAATTTTACCCTTTTACTTTCAACTTTGACAAAAAATTTCTTTCCAATAAAGTCTCTGGATGGTAAAAAGTATTAAGGAGAACTTATAATTATCGGTGGTAAGTCAGTAATAGTGATCTGTCAGGTGATTATTGAATTTATAATTGAACTTTTACATTTTAAAAATTTTATTTGCATTAGTTTAGTTGTTTGATTTATCATTGATGTAATTAAAGTCGTGTTTACAGAAAAAACAAATACGACAATAAAGTCTTAAACAATAAGGGATTTATAAAAATGTTTGCCTTTTAGTTGAACGAATTCAAGAAAAAAATTGGTCAATCTGTTCTTTGGTAAAGAGGAATTTAAATGGATGAGAAGTGATATGATTACTTTCACGTTCAAGTGCATTCTGTTCATGGATCGCACTGGTCTCAATGGATCGTTCAAGTTTGCAGAATTCCCTAATGGAATTGGACTAGTGGAATAAGACCTTCTCAATCGATTGAATCACTAATAATAGTAATTCTGATGAATACTTAAAGTTTATGATAATTTCATGGAATATTTTGCAAAAACCTTTCCAGTTACAGTATTAATGCAATATGATTTTGACATGTGTTCAACTTACATACCTGTCATTATATCAAGATATTCTGGTAACTTTCCTGATATGGGCAACCAGAACGTCTATGAATTTTTTACATTTCAATACCAAAAACTTGAGTATTCCACTTGCGTTCGTTTTAGGTTTTCAACTTAGTTTTTTGAAATGCTTGTGAATTTTATTATTGAATTGAAAACTATTTTATAAAATCCCAAATTATTAAAAGTTACTGCTTTCACATATGCCCAAAGCAAAAGACGTCCACACTTATTTATTTCCCGAGGGCGCTTTTATTGAGCATTATAAACGTAAAAACCTGATTTGTAATATCAAATGCCTGACCTAAAAACTAATGTTTTTATTGGCACTTTAACGATCTGAAATGAGTTTAAATACTTCATACATATAACAGTTGACGTCATTAAAGGTGGTATATAAAGTTGACATTCATTTGATCCTAAAAAGAAATAATATTTCTCATTAATAGCAAAAATTAGTTCCTAATCAACGTCTTTAAAAACAGAGTAGGTGTTGCCTAAATAAAGAAACAACTAATTTTAGCTGTGTTTGGTAAGCACGGTTTGTGCTTTGATGTATTGATTTTAACTAAAAGCTTGTACCCCCCAGGAAAAAATTTTTAAACTTCTGACTTTGAAAAAGCTGAAGGAAACTGATTCAAGCAGTAACGGTATTACCTACAATAATGAGGAGCAGACTGGATTGCCTTAAGGACCCCAATGCTTTTTTCAAAAACAAATGAACTTGAATGAATACGGAAGTTCTGCAGCAAAGAGTCACTAACATCAGATTCCAGTACCTGAATTGGTATCGATCAATTCTACTGACGAACAAGCATTTTTGACTAAATACGATTTTGTTTTTTAACTCAAAATTAGAACAACGCCGTTTGGATTAGACTAAGAATTGCCAGGTGATGAAACAGTTTGTTGGGGACGATGGAACAGATATTGAGTGTTCTGATTGAAACAGTGTGAGTCCAGCCGCTAATGTAACCAAAGGTGTGTTTACAGCGTTACAATCAATGTTAAAGAACTCAAAAATGAGTCAGAAGAAATAGCTGTGGAAGTGGCGAATTTTGACCTGCAAACAAAAGGAAATTATCATGCATCATTGAAAAGAAAGTTAAAAGATGTGTGCGTTTCAGGAAGTTACAACAAAGTTTGCTAGAAAGTTGATTAAGCAGGAAAACAAAAATGTTCATTCCATTGAGTTGATTATAAAATTTGAAGAAACTGGGCAAAAGACTTTCAAATACACAACTGAATTGGCGAGGTAAAAAAAGATCAAGGTATAATAATCACACAAAAAATTGACTAAATTTTGAGTTGTGTTTTGTTTTTCAGTTCCAAAAGGATGAAACACATCTGTTCAGTGCCTTTCTCAACCAGGGCAAGAAACTTTGACCAACTGTTGGGGCCGGGCAGATGTCACTTTGAGCCTTGTAGATTTGTTACTCAGTACTGAAAAGTTGTGGGATCAATTTCACATTTTGAAACCTTCAAGTACAACAAGTCCCAGTTATCACCAGTTCAAGTTTTTCTGACCGTTGTTCGATGTCAGAGTATGAGTCTTTGGTGAACTCCGTTAAGAACTAATCCAAGTAAATGTTAAAAAAAGTTTTTCTTTCAAAGGGACCGCTCATTGGTTCCTAGCATTTTAGTTCATTACTATTTTATATTACAATGACGAGAGTGAGACCACATGGCCAAAAACTGATACATCTGGAAATGAAAGACTAAAAATAATTTTGTATGATGTTTAATTCAAAGATATTTAATGTTTTAATAAGAAAATGCATTTAAAACTATTTAAAAATAATTGAATTTGTTTCCTTTTTGCAGATCCAAGGAATAACTCAAATAATGTAACAAATAAAATTCTGCAAGAAAAACATGTTTTGAGAATATTGTTCGAAAAAAATGATCTTATGATTAGATTTACAGTTATCAAACTGAAGGTTATTCCGTTAGTTGCTTTTTAAAAATGATTTAGTTTACAGTGTCAAAAACCCTTTGTCGATAAATGAACTAATATCATGTGAAACACTTGTCATAAGGACCTTTATGTGAGTCAGTAACCTGATTAAGGTTAAAAAGGAGTCAAAAACTTTGTCCGCCTTGATTACTGTAATAAATCTTTCATGCAAGATGACTTTCAAAAACACACTAAATACCATTGAAACTAAAGTGAGTTGTTATGTTTATTATCACCAAATGAAAGATTTCTCAGAA